>JAYKYS010000022.1:1200000-1800000 GCA_036924285.1 Asterella californica | reverse complement strand
AAATTGGTGTAGTTCGGCTTAGCATTCTCTTTTCCTGCTTTCATTTGGACAGACAAAACCATCACAGATGTCAATCTCCTCCTCTCCGAGGACGCGCATCTGCAATGTACTAGAAAGACTCACGTCGTATCGTCGTAGGCTGACCTGACCGTTTCAGTTTGAACTAATTTATCTCGTTCGATAATCTGTGAAAATGTCCAGCAAAACGAGTGATGCTACAAAGAGTGACAATCAACGAAGCGATCTCCTCTGCCTCTTGTACCTACCCAAATACTCCTTCCCTTTCCGATGGGCGTGGTAAGTACTCCCACACGGGCCATGGACGAGAAATTTCAGTTATTATGTACTCTACATCCGTCGAACAAAAAAGGATCTTCACGTCATTTAATTCTTGATCGAACGTGGCACAATATACAGGACACTTAAGAGACCCGGCCAAGTTCTTAGTGTTTCTCCAGAGAAGTCGAATTCGGATGTACAATGTCGCTTAGTCGGGACAGCCTAGAAATGCACAGCAGAATCTGGGTACTCACGCGATGCTCACTACTGATGGTGTTTTGTTGGTGAGAAATTGAACTCTATGCTTACTTCTTGGTTTCATTGGGTCTCCTGCGAGGAGAGGATGGGCTGCGCCGGACTAGAAGGCAGTGCAATACCAAGTCGACACTGGCTGGCGAGTCCGAAGTCGCAAGCTATCACATTGGACTCGCACACGTGAGAGAAATTAGATTAATATCGTGAGGATCGACTACCCTCGTATCATATATTATATTAAAGTGATAAGAAAACTTAGACAAAAGGTGGAGAAATGCACTACCCTCGTATCATATATTAAAGTGATAAGAAAACTTAGACAAAAGACCGAGAAATGCATACTTCCAAGTAGAGAGTACCTTATATTCCTCAGTGAGCATTAAAGCATTGAATAACTTCTGATCCAGGTTTCATTTCTTTTGACTCTGCCAAGCTCAGGAAAGAGAAGGCAAAGAGTATATGATTCAGTTCGTCAGTTGAAGCAAGCCGGTTTGTAAAGCAGAATGTTCTACTGAGAATCCTCATGTAGTCCATCACCTTGAAACCACAGCTAGACGGAGGCCGACACAATGATAGACAGAAAAGAAGAGAGTAAGATCCTGCCCCGAATTGACAAGTGACTGAATATTTCATCGATGCTATGGATTTCTAGTTCCTGCTTCTATCGGAAAGCGAGGAAATCCTCATGGTATTGTTGTTGTTGATCTCATGTCTATGCAGCCTAGAGCTAACAGGATTTCCGGTTTTCGGGGCCTTCGTCAGTTCGTTCTGTGTTTCTTGGTTCGTCAATGCACACGTTCACCTATCACAGAGAACTTCTAGCTCCTCATTCTAGTCAGGCTGGACTTGAATCTCTTCCTCGTCCGTGTTATGAAGAGCTTGGTGAATGCTATTACCGTTCTTTGTGTAGCTGAACTTCCCGCTTGGCGTGAGAAAAAGCTTGTCCGTCTCTAGCGTTTTCAGGCGGTGGGAATGGGCCCGAATGTACAAATGAAGATGCAGGACCAAGATAAGCAAAGTTGATTTCTCCTAGCACATGTCTTCTTCGTGACCATCTACTTGACGGTTAGCCAGAGCCACGGAAATATGAGCTGGCTGTTCAATTAGGCGTCGACAGGTGGTGTAAAGAGCAAGAGCACGCAGTAAGCAAGGGAACCCTCAGGAGTCGAGTTCTCTTGGACCGGAAGTTGCAAAAGCGCACTCGGTGTAACTAAACATTCACTCCCGTAGAAGAAGAGGAGCGGGAGTAATTTGCTTCCTCACGAGTCCTGCAGTAGTGTTTCCTGAGGTTGTTGGTGTTGCCGAACGATACGTCGAAGCTGCAGCTGAACTCAGAGCTACCACGAGCAACATACCGGTGTTCCAAATTTGGTGCCGAAAGTAAAACTTTCACGAGTGTGAAATCGTTAATTAGACCAGTTATCCCCACAACTCGCGTGGACGCCTGAAAACCTACTTTGCACCTTTACCTTCTTGCTAGAACTTGGTGTCTTGAGGGATTCCGACTTCCAACGGCCGTCATTTTCCAGGATAACTGGATCGAATTGCATTCAATCCCTAAACGTCCTTCAATCCCTCCGTGGGTTGAGAATGTTTCTAACGCTCCACACGGAAAGCCAAAAGAGTGCAAAGGCGTATTTCTTCTGTCCTACTCACCAAGAGGCGGAGGAACTCAGATCCGCCTTTAACTAACCCATCGATGACCTCGGCATTCGTTCCACCTACGGAGAATTGTTAGCAAAGCAGCGGATGTACTGCTAAGAGTCTTCACGATCTGGACCGAAGCACCACATGCTGTATCACGAGGAGGATTTACACATGGTGGCACGAGGACTGACGAGACATAGCGTACTTATCTATGGTTTCCAGCATTCATCGTTACAAGCACTGCAATTCAGCCGCAGGAGTATCCTTGTGAGCAATTTCCTTGGAGGATCCGCCGGAGTATCTTTGAACTATCACCCGAGCGCTTCGGATGATAGTTGAACTATTCTGGACAGGTTAGTGTGCACGTCAGTACCTGTCTGCCAGTAGCTGACCTTCTCGATGATCGAGTCGAGTAAACTCCGTCCTCGAAGGTCGTAAATCGTTCGAAATCGGACCTGGCGTTTTATTCTAGGTGTGGACTCTGATGCTTACAAGTAAGTACGTTTAATCCAATTTCTATTACTTCGGTGGTGCCTCAGTGAAGAGGCGTTCCAAATATTGTGATAAGCCGCTGACTGTGTCCCGCACACGGTATTCTTTAGTAAAAGGCGAAAGAATAGTTCGCTCTGGGCTGAACACACGGCTGACTGACTCTCTTTTCATGTCTGAAGCTCTTGTATCCCTCCTTCAAGTACTCTCTTCGGCTTGGCTTATGGGTTTAAAGGTTCTGAAGCGTAGCAGGTACTGTAGATACGTGTCTGTCTACCTGCTGTCGACAAGTTAGTAAGTCGGAACAATCCTGGATTTGAACCGGAATCAACCACGGCTCAGACGGGAAACCATCTCTACCAGGGCTGGAATTCGCACGCAGTCCACTCGGATACGGAACTTAACGTCTCGGAGACCTGCGTGGTGAACTGCGTAAAAGGTTTCCAACTTGGAAACGTAGCGCCAGAGAAAAGCAGCGTTGTAGAGAAAAGCATCCCGTCCTCGGTGAGATTCAGTCGGCCGGAGTCGAACCAAGGTCGCCCTACGAGGCATTGGTTGCTTGGCCCTTCGGGTCCCTCTTTCCCTTGTAAGGCTTGATGGTCTTTCCATCCGTTGGCTATTCATTGCATCTCGTTTTCAGTCTGAAGTCTGTAAAGATGTAGAAGATACTATGCATTATCTGAAAGATGGTCCTGACTCTGCATGTCAGACGTCGTCAGCAATACCCGTCCGGAGTCTCATCGAGTGAATCTTAAATGTAGTTTTGGGGCTCGATCTATGGAAATTTTTGACAGTGTGAATGAGAGTTTCGAGTTTTCTCGGATTCATCATGATCCTCACTCCCTTGTTGGACGCGATGGAGATAGTTTGTGGATAATTATATCTCTCACATCATCGGTGCGTACTCTGATGTAATCACTGTAAGCTATACTAAGACGAGAGCGTTGATACTGGTAATCCACAACAGGTTAGTCGTGCGCCAAGTCCTTACTCGCTTGTGATGCGCAGAGCTTGTAACTTCAAACATTGCATGAAATTGCCATCAATTGTAAACTCTCTGAAGTTATCTTTAAAATGTCAATGGCGCATCACCACAGGATAATGTGGTTATCACAACATATTCCGACCAGCAGCCAGTGGCAATTCCTTATGCAGAACACTTGAAGACCCGTCTACGTTCTCAAGCCGAGTGAAACTTGTGGTATCATATTGTAACCCTACATCTTTCTCTTTTTGGTTTATCATGTAGAACTTGGTTTCAAAATATTTAACAAATATAAGTAGAATTAGTTGATTAAGTATTACATGATTCAAATAATTCGAACATGCTCTGTTTCAATGCTCAATATGATTTATTCTATCAATCATTTATCCTTCATACGTGAGTTTTTCAGTGTCCAAAACAGATTGAATATTAATCATGTTGAGTTATAAAGTCCAGCTTGACTACTACATACTATATGTATAGGTGAATCTAAATATGTATTAATCTGAATATAATTACTATATGTGTTTATATTCATAGTTTATACATATAGTTTGATATACATTTGGTTTTAATTGATTAACCATACTTCTCCTAACAAACCCAAGAAGGTACTTCTCAAAGTGACTTATGATATTCTTACACGAATTTATGTCTTTAAACCTTAAGTTACTCATAATATCTGTTCATTTCTAACCCTATATAACTTAAATACACATGTAGTGTCATTTTTATTTACGTGTCACGTATGTATAGTAGTTAAGCTGGACTTGATTCATAAATCTCACCATAAATCTCTTGGATAACAATAAGATGATATTTCACTAATGAGAAGTTTACAACAATTAATAGTTAGGCCTCACCTTTATCTTTTGTATTTTCTTGTTCGTAAAACTCTAGATTATCAAACTAAAATTCCATTTATATACTAAATCGTGTCTTAGGTTTCATCAAATAATATCATTATATTAATTTACATCTTATAGGCATTCGGCTATCCGCACATTCAACGCCGACGCTGCCGAACTGCAGTACTACATGTCACGATATGCCCTTAATGGGAAGGTATCAGACTTTGATCTACACAGATGCAGAAGATAGAGCACTTCCTTCTTGGTTTCATTGGGTCTCCCGCGAGGGGGAGGATGGGCTGCGCCGGCCTAGGAGGTAGTGCAATACCAAGGCGACACTGGCGAGTCCGAAGTAGCAAGCTACCCCATTGGACTCACACCAGTGAGAGAAATTAGATTAATATCATGAGGGTCGATGACCCTCGTATCAGAGAGAAAGGTATACTTCTTCAAGCGCATAGAGGACTTTATAAGTTCCTCTGAACCTCATCCGGAGCTGCATGGCTTATGGGTTTATGGACTAGTTTTACTAGTAAACAGGTGGGATTCTTTCGCTTCGGCCATCGGCAACCCAGAGAGTCTTGTGAAATGTAAACGGGAACCTGATGACCGTGCTGATGCGTGGGGCCTTTGAATCTGTCGAGCTCAGGAAAGAGGAAGAAAGTAGTAAGATTCATTTCGTCAGTTCAAGCAAGCCGCTTTGTAAAGCGAGATGCACAGAGAATCCTCACGTAGTCCGTCAACCTCAAAACTACAGCTAGATGGAGGTAGGAGGACGAGACAATGGTAGAACAGTATACGGTAATCTCTTGCTCTGACTTGACAAGCGAACCTTGTACACTACCTGTTGCTCGAATCCGAACAAATCACCGACTGTCGAGAACGGAATTTTCCTCGATACATTCCTCGAGAAGACCAACTTGCAGACAGGTGCTGACGTGCACACTACCTGTCTAGAGTACCAACGCATGTGGAGATTTAGATTTGTCACCTGAAGTGCTCTATTGCGCTCGATGATACAGTTTTTGTGATGAAGAATGGTGGAGGAGTTCCAGAGATTTGAAGAGTCTCAATGTCACGTAGTCTTGGCCATCTTGTGTACCGTATTGTACTTAACCATCCTCATCATTATAGAGGAAATGTGGTGCCTTAGTTCTTTCAAGCTCCTTACGAGTTTTAAGCAGTGCTTTCATTGCTGTGCAAGAGGGACCTTTAATTCACACCAAGAAAATGAAGGTTCATGCATTATTCATCTGCTTGATCGTGATTCTTTTTTCATTTACCTAATTCTGTGCACAGTTAGTGTCATGAAATAGCTTGAACTCTGATGTAGGTTAGACGGATTATACCTGATGATATGATAGCAGACTTATCATGCGAACTCCTTAGAAGAACTCGGTCCAGATGCACTTTTTATAGTCTCCCGTCCTGGTTCAGTGCAGCTGCTCCAGCACGTTATTATCGTATGTTTATCCCAGAGTTTAGTATGCTAGTTTAGCGCCAAGTTTGCGCCACGCTACGTTACAATCTCATTTCTTAGCTTACAGCAAGAAATGTGATTAGCAATTCCATCAAATTAGTCCAATCCGAGAAGAATCAGAGCTATCAGAACGCTATAAGAGTACCACGCTTACGATGCCAGCGACACCACTAATAAATAAGACAGACAAATTTTCTTGCCTTGCTCTTGTCTTCGCGGTTTTGATCTTTACAGATTTTCATTTGCCTGGATTGTGTGTATCTGCACCTGGATCTGATTGACAGAAGCGGAGAATTCGAAGCTTCTCCGTCTTACAGATAGATTTCCAAGATAAACCGTATAGCAGGTGTCGGAATGATTGACAGTAGCGCTGGCTAGCAGACGAAGGAAATTCGAAGAACGCGAAAGTCAGTCTACACCCTGGTGGAGGACAAGGCTGAGAATCACAGAGGAGGTGGAGAAAACAGGGCAAGCCTCCGTCGTAGCTACGTCTGGCTACAGCAGACCAACATCAACCGCATACCTAATCCTTATGGCACTGAATGGTTCTCTATCATCACATTCCACCGTGAATCTCATATGGTGCTCTCTGCCAGTAGAAGAAGCAACATACTTCATTATTGATAGATTCTGAACTGAAAATGAGTCAAACTTAAAAAATGAGTCAAGCATTTTGCCATATTCCACCCGTAATCTGATACGGTGCTCCTTAATTTGCGAGTTGAAGGAGCGAACATAAGCTCGTACTTCATAGCTTCTGAACTGAAAACGAGTCAAACTTACTTCTACATCCACAAGCGCTCCTTCTCTGAGATCTAGATTACACTTTCGTGATCACTAGATATAGAGAACTTGTGCTGTTGTAACGTGGAAGAAGTCACGTATACAATTAGGCATTTACCACCATCCTCTTCTTTAGGAAATTATCTGCCACGCGCATCAAGCATATGCATGAAGGTATGAAACTAGTTAAAGAGCGCTGAACCCCAAACACCAACAACTGAATTCGTGTACATAATTCGAGTTCTTCTCTACTCTGTGTTCGAATTCCTTTGCTTCTCTTTTCACGACTTTCGATATGTTGTTTGAACGTTTCAGAGACGTGTACTTGTTCGAGGTAAAGAAACACAGTACGTATGCAGACCATAAACACCCGGCTCGTATGAAAGGTTAGAAGTTATGCAGATTGCAAGCTTAACATCATAAAATTAGAACCTTCGTCCTCCTTGATCCTGGAAGCTTAGCAGCCAATAACTTCCAAGGTTGACAGTGTTGACCACGGGCGTTAGTGTCATCTCCGCTTAACAAAGCCCATGGGTTACTACTTGGACGTGTGGCAACCGTACTCCGAACATTCTTCACAAGTTTGTTGTAAAGGTTATCCACAATTTTTGCTCTGTGTTTGTTCCACACATAGAATGATCAGTCGCTCAAAAGCAAGTATCGTTAGAGTAGAGATAGCAGGAGGTTTCCAGGCAGTTGACCGTACTCTTAGGACATTGCAAGCGTTACTTGGATTACTTTGAGGACATTCCAGTTGAACTCTAGGAAGTGAGGGATGTACAAGTAAAAACCTCGGCGGTCTCCCATAACAGCGTAGTTTGGGAACTCGGGTGAAGTCTCCTCGATCTGATTAGAGCCACAGTCTATAACCTAACCGAAGCAAATCTGCTCCAGGAACAGTCGGATGGAAGGCAGACACACGAGCGTAGCCCACACTGCAGCGACGAAGAACATTCGCCTCGGTTATCGCATAACAGGACGATGAACTTCACACCTCGTATCAACGACTCACTCACCTGTATATGGTAAAAGCAGCTGAACTATTTTGGTTCTCAAAACAATCATTACGAAGTTGGTGCCAAGTCACTACCATTTGGTTGAGCAAAGTCGATCGATCTCTTCAGTTACAGGCCTTATGGTGACCTAGGACTATCCACTCTGTACTGTGCACCGAAGTTTAAAAGCGAATCAGCTGAACATATTATAAAGAGCCCCGACCTAATCGTATTTCTGTATTGTCAAAACTTTCCTACATGATTCGCTCTAAGTTTCACAGCGTGGATGTGGGCATCAATTCTCAAAGGAGACAGTTAGCAGAATCAATTACGTTAATATCTATCTCTATCCTTGGCAATCTACTTTCCCTGTTTTCGTTCTAACCAATCAGTTTGGTTCTCGTCAATATTTACAGTTGACTACTGTGACATAATTCAGTAGTTGAGACGATCAGTCTCACGGTTGTAATGTTCTCTGAAATATATTTCCAGAACAGGTCAATGCCAATGGCGTATCAGTGCAGGATAACTTCGACACTATAGCAGATTCCAACCGGCAGCGAGTGATTTCCTGGGTTCAATGTTGATGCCTATTCCATCTGCAACATGGCTCATTCGTTTCTAACGGTTCAATATACCGTCGACTCCGAAAGAACTAGCATACGCTGAACTCCACTGTGCGCTCGACCCGTTCGTGAGTGTGGAAGCCTCGGGTTTAGTACTGCTGCTCTCTAAGGCTAATGGGTACTCAAGTCCTCCTTCGGAAGTTCAATGTCGGAGCAGCCTAAAAATGTGGCACTGGTAGATTCTCTTCTTGGTCAAGATAACAAGTTCTACCACATCAATGGGCAACGGAGGATTCACACAGCGAGAGGGGACAGACATCAATTACTTCTTAGTTCATTGGGTCTCCCGCGACGGGAGGATGGGCTGCGCCGGCCTAGGAGGTGGTGTTCATGAAGTAGCAAGCTACCCCATTGGACTCACGTCCGTGAGAGAAATTAGATTAATATCAGATATTAAACTGATAAAAACAGATACTACACTTGATCTTAGCCAAAAGGCCCAGAGTATCCTAGAATACATCTTCAACAATATTCATCTCCTCAAGGCCCAGCGATTTCTAAGACTCCGGATGAGACTGAGTTTACAATCAACGCAGTTTCCTGGAATGTTTGCTATTTCTAAGACTCCGGATGAGACTGAGTTTACAATCAACGCAGTTTCCTGGAATGTTTGAAGTGCTTGTTAGTTCGATGTTTCGAATACCAAGCTCGCGGAACCGTCGTGGGACAGAAACGTATCTACGTTACCTGCTACGCTTTAAACCAATAGGTCTTGTTGATTAGAGCAGCTCACAGAGAGCCAGAAGAACTCGCGAACTCAGATTTCTCAGTGAGCCGTGTGTTTAGCCCAGCTTAGTAAGTACAACTCTATGCGATCCGGGTCAAACATGAAATGTGGTCTGTCTAGGAGAAACGATTTAAGAACCGAGCAGGTAAAGTAGACCAAAAATCAAGTTAACACTCTACCAGTGAGATCTTGCGCAGACGAAGGAAGTGACTTCACTATGAAATGTTTGCAAGTTTGATTCCTTGGAATATGAAATGGAAGGAGAAATTGCACATAAAAGCTGCAGATTTCCCTTCAGTAGATCAAAAGTTACAAGGATACGTGGTTGGTTTCAAGGATAAGAACTATTCTGTCTTCATCATGTCGCTATGGAGGTGCTCTGAAGACTCCATTCACTGAAGTGCAGATTTGATAATTGGCCATTGAATGGATCAGTGCTCAACCAACCCGTATTCTAGACATAGTTCGTTAATACCTCTACATCAGTGATCCTCCTTCAACACAAAAAGGTGTGCCAATAAGGGATACTCTCAAGGAGGCTTCATTCCCAGCGTATCTGACTATTCTCATGGGTCGAGATATATGTAGTACCCTTCTGTTTTAATGGTTCACTAAGAATTTTGCTAACCGGTGGAAAGTTCGTGGCTGGTTTTCCTTCTGTTTGTCATTTTGGATGATGCATAACTTGTGGACCATGGCCACTTGACCTTGGAGAGGAGTATGAATTCCAGCCAAGCAACCAATGCCTCGTAGGGCGACATTGGTTCGACTCCAGCCGACTGAATCTCACCGAGGACGGGATGCTTTTCTCTACAACGCTGCTTTTCTCTGGCGCTACGTTTCCAAGTTGGAAACCTTTTACGCAGTTCACCACGCAGGTCTCCGAGACGTTAAGTTCCGTATCCGAGTGGACTGCGTGCGAATTCCAGCCCTGGTAGAGATGGTTTCCCGTCTGAGCCGTGGTTGATTCCGGTTGAAATCCAGGATTGTTCCGACTTACTAACTTGTCGACAGCCGGTAGACAGACACGTATCTACAGTACCTGCTACGCTTCAGAACCTTTAAACCCATAAGCCAAGCGGAAGTGAGTACTTGAAGCACGGATACAAGAGCTTCACACACAAAATGAGGGGTCAGTCAGCCGTGTGTTCAGCCCATAGCGAACTATTCTTTCGCCTTTTACTAAAGAATACCGTGTGCGGGACACAGTCAGCGGCTTATCACAATATTTGGAACGCCTCTTCACTGAGGCACCACCGAAGTAATAGAAATTGGATTAAACGTATTTACTTGTAAGCATCAGAGTCCACACCTAGAAAAAAACGCCAGGTCCGATTTCGAACGAATTACGACCTTCGAGGACGGAGTTTACTCGACTCGATCATCGAGAAGGTCAGCTACTGAGGTATCCTATATATTTTAGGCAGCGTTATTCTCTTCTACCAAACTTTACATCTGACCTAGATTCTTCCCTCTTTGACAGACTATCGAAGTTGAGATGCGAAAGACTACAGAAGTTCCTCCGTCAAGAACTATGCGGCACTACGTTGATAAGAAACTGTACCAAGACTTACTCCAGAAAGTAGAGGGCAGTATTCATTTGGATTCGGGAAGTGCGGTTACTGGAGGTCATTCAGAAGCTGCAGCATCTCAGGCAGGCATTCTCGTATGCCGTGTCGTAGCGCCTTCGTTCTTGCTTATCAGGTTTCTGCAGCTCACAAATAGGTGTTTTCTGTTGCACTATCTCACGAATATGAAGAAGAATAATTTCTCATTAATGATTGTAGTTTTGTAATTAGACTGCTATAGTGCCTTCATTTCTCGTGAGCACGACCAGGACTAACGGCTACGTCTTTCTTAGGATAAATGTTAGGACCAGCTGAAGCCTACATGGAAGCTGGTCCATGGAGATATTCCCCGATTTGAGGATGTGAGACAAGTCAAGGCTCTTGCTGAAAGTCACGAACACATCCCTGAAGTAGTCAGCAAAGCAAGTGTGCAAGCGATTATTCAGATGCAGGAGCAACACACAGAAGAGACACAAGATCGTGTAACTGCTCACTGCTGCCGACAGCGCAGCTTGAGAAGGCTAGCGATTCTCGTAGAGCGCTGTCCGGCTTGTAACTTCCTGCTACCTTCTCCTGTGCCAACGTCCAGCCTTCGAGGACACTATTTATACCGTGCTTTTACGCGAAGTGTGATAAGGTGTTCAAAATTCAAGCTTTCCTCCCCGATAGAGTCGACTTAGTGCTCAAAAGCTTATTCGAGAAGTCACGACAGTCCACTAAATAATAAAACACCAAAACTATGTCCGGAAGTCGTACATACTAGGTGTAGGTCATCCATCATTGTTGTATCAGAAGTTGTCCAAAAGATCCAACAAGTTGAATGAAGAGACTATATGGATATCTCGTTTGTCGAGTGTCTTAAATAGGCAGAGCACAATGGCTAGATGTGAAGAGAACCAACTAACTCATAAAGGATAGGCATGTCAACAAACTATAGGATATAGTCCCTCTTTTTCTATGTCTTTGTAAAGTTCCAACTTTGTTATTTCCAATCTTACTTCGACAGCTATCTTGAAGTTAGATTGGGAAAACCGAGTTAGTTTCTACACATCTCTCCAATTCAACTTTGGGACTCGTCCTAAAGTTAGAATGGAGGAAAGACTATCGTGTCGTGAGCGAGTCCTACTTGAAAATATCAAATTCAATGCTTTGCATTATTGCTCCAAAGACGTTCATAGGATTGAAAATGAGCTTTTTATATAACTTTCGGATCTTCACTTTCATTGCACCAAGTGGTAGAGCTCGTTGTTAGTTTCCTATGGTACTGAGTCGACTTAGTGCTCAAAAACTTATTCGAGAAGTCCGGACAGTCCCCTAAATAATAAAACATCAAAACTATGTCAGGAAGTCATAGATACTAGGTGTAGGTCATCCATCATTGTTGTATCAGGAGTTGTCCAAAAGATCCAACAAGTTGAATGAAGAGACTATATGTATATCTTCGTTTGTCGAGTGTCTTAAATAGACCGAGCACAATGGTTAGATGTGAAGAGACCCAACCAGCTCACAAACAATAGGCATGTCAACAAACTATAAGGTATGATTCCTCTTTTTCTATGTATTTGTAAAGTTCCAACCTTGTTATTTCCAATCTTACTTCGACAGCTATCTTGAAGTTAGATTGAGGAAAACGAGTTAGTCTCTACACATCTCTCCAATTCAACTTTGGGATGCGTCCTAAAGTTAGAATGGAGGAAAGATTGTCGTGTCATGGACCGAGTCTTACTTGAAAATCCAAATTCAATGCTTTACATTATCGCTCCAAAGACGTTCATAGGATTGAAAATGAGCTTTTTATATAACTTTCGGATCTTCACTTTCATTGCACCAAGTGGTAGAGCTCGTTGTTAGCTTCCTATGGTACCGAGTCGACTTAGTGCTCAAAACTTATTCGAGAAGTCCGGACAGTCCCCTAAATAATAAAACATCAAAACTATGTCAGGAAGTCATAGATACTAGGTGTAGGTCATCCATCATTGTTGTATCAGGAGTTGTCCAAAAGATCCAACAAGTTGAATGAAGGGACTATATGGATATCTTCGTTTGTCGAGTGTCTTAAATAGACCGAGCACAATGGTTAGATGTGAAGAGACCCTACCAGCTCACAAAGAATAGGCATGTCAACAAGCTATAAGGTATAGTTCCTCTTTTTCTATGTATTTGTAAAGTTCCAACCTTGTTATTTCCAATCTTACTTCGACAGCTATCTTGAAGTTAGATTGAGAAAAACGAGTTAGTCTCTACACATCTCTCCAATTCAACTTTGGGACGCATCCTAAAGTTAAAATGGAGGAAAGACTGTCGTGTCATGGACCGAGTCCTACTTGAAAATCCAAATTCAATGCTTTGCATTATCGCTCCAAAGACGTTCATAGGATTAAAAATGAGCTTTTTACATAACTTTCGGATCTTCACTTTCATTGCATCAAGTGGTAGAGCTCGTTGTTAACTTCCTATGGTACTGAGTCGACTTAGTGTTCAAAAACTTATTCGAGAAGTCCGGACAGTCTCCTAAATAATAAAACATCAAAACTATGTCCAGAAGTCGTAGATACTAGGTGTAGGTCATCCATCATTGTTGTATCAGGAGTTGTCCAAAAGATCCAACAAGTTGAATGAAGAGACTATATGGATATCTTCGTTTGTCGAGTGTCTTAAATAGACCGAGCACAATGGTTAGATGTGAAGAGACCCAACCAGCTCACAAAGAATAGGCATGTCAACAAACTATAAGGTATAGTTCCTCTTTTTCTATGTATTTGTAAAGTTCTAACCTTGTTATTTCCAATCTTACTTCGACAGCCATCTTGAAGTTAGATTGGGGAAAACGAGTTAGTCTCTACACATCTCTCCGGTTCAACTTTGGGATGCGTCTTAAAGTTAGAATGGAGGAAAGACTGTCGTGTCGTGGACCGAGTCCTACTTGAAAATCTAAATTCAATGCTTTGCATTATTACTCCAAAGACGTCCATAAGATTGAAAATGAACTATTTACATAACTTTTGGATCTTCACTTTCATTGCACCAAGTGATAGAACTAGTTGTTAGCTTCCCATGGTATTTCATTTACTTTAAATTGACACTTAACGACAATATATAGTTAAAATAGATTATGGAGAAGTCTTATTATGAAGATTCATTCAATGGATTTTAGTTTGTTATAATAATTTTGAGTTTGATAATTTTGACAAACTCCATGATTCATTTAATATATCAAATATAACAATAAATATTATCTAATTTTCAAATATATCTATATGGTTTACTCAAGAGTTTGTAGTCTTCTAGAGATTATCCAAATGTCCAAATTATATTTTTAATCACAAGGATCTAAATAGCCCAATGAATTATCTATATTTCAAATCTTCATCCACATTAGCCTCTTCACATGTCGACATGTTCATTTTGATTATCCAGATCAATCAAAATGAATTGTCCAATAAATAGACTAGATTGTCTAATTCTCAAATTGGTCTAAAGTACATTATCGAAATATCTAATAGTGAACTTCAATTTCTAAATCAGCAATATAAAATATATTTAACATTGCACTCAAATATCTAATCTAGAGTTTTCAACTATCCAGAAATAAAATCCAAAAGTGGAATTTTCTAAATGGCTAAATGTTTTCATCGTAGTCTACTTTTAGTTATTACAGAGATTTACTAGATTCGTCGTTCTCTTAGTTTATTTACTTCAAAGACAATTTATCATTAGAAGTATACACTCGTGCGATTGCTCTTCTTTCTCATAATTCTAGAATTCCACTTGGAATCGAACTCTTCCAAAAGAACTGAATAAACTCCAACTGCACTCCAAATCATTGGTTACTTCTCTTATCCCGTGGGTTCGAATTCTACTTCCCAAGGCTTTCGAAGAAAGCCTCATTGAAATGTTTCACATGCTGCTGCAATTTCGGTGTTCTGTTGCTGAGCTTGAGCCTGGCGAATTCAGTGGTGGATGACTTCGCTCCGTTTCTGCAATCTTCCCCACTCGGCTATGGTGACGATTCGACATCTGTGAGTACCCCTCATGCGAACGACTTCATGGCAAGATGAAGGTGATCTCGTTGGTGGAGTCATTGATGTTACTTGCACCTTCACGAGCTGCAGTCGATTGGCATGTCGGATAGTCTCAGTTTCAGTTACAAGCTGCTCAGTGCTGAGAACTACTGAAGTCGGTTGAGAAACTGAGGATGCTGCACTAACCATCGTAACACCGATGAACCCACAATCCAAGAAATCAATCTACGCAATGAAACAAACACACAGAGACACAGTAAAGACTTGAAAGTCATTTTCACTCTTACTGAGCAGTAAGCCGCGAATGTAGTAGTGTGACGCCAAGACTGAAGGGTTCGAGTTATAAAGCTGCATACCAGAGAAGATTATCATTATATCCCACATGCTGCTTTACAGCAGCATGTGGATCACAAGGTTAAGTCACCGCGTACCAGCCAGCCCAATGTCAGAATCCAACACTCAGTGGAGCAACTGGTCAGTCGTGAAGAAGCAGAACTTGGGCATGGCCAAGTTAGAGACTGGTCGACAGCTCTTATTATTGTGTACGAGCTGGTAGCCTCGACAGGTTCTCTTCGAAAAGGGTCCATATGCAGGAGGATTTACACTGGGACGACAGGTTCAGGTTCTGCAGAATCAGTCCGGAATCGCTTCAAGATTATGATGCTGTCTCGAGGGATTCCGACAGAAGAGTAACCCATGGTGACACCAAATCCAGGAACATCCTGTCTGATGACGTCGAGGAGTGTAACGCCGTTTTGAGGGACTTTGGAAGTTTTGGATTAGCACTGACCGAGCTTACATCTCATGAGGGGTATCTGGCTCCAGTCGTGCCTGTAATCCACGAGTTCGATGCCAAGACAGACGTGTATGCATTCCGAGCACTGGTGTTCGAGGTGGTTTAATTTGTGAGATAAAAGCTCACGATCTCAGAATGCGTGATAATGCAAAAATCCTCTTGGACTGCATCTGGAGAGAACAAAGTCTGCTGTCAATTGTAGATAATAAGTTGGATGGAGAGACGACAGTAAACTGGTGCAGGAGGTTCTCATGGTCGCCCTTGTGTGTTCGCATCCAAAGCCTGACCATCGCCCCACCATGGGTAGTTAGTTACGGAGATGCTAGCGGGCAACACACCCGTTCAACCAGTTCCTGCATCGAAACCAACTGTCAAATACAAGAAAATCTGATTCGAGAACATCGCAAGCTTATCATCCTTTCAGAAAGTCTCTTTAACTGAGCTAAAAACTCTGCAGCAAATGTTCATATTCTTCAAGTAGCGTTAGCTCAGCTTATCTGCATAGCTCAGTTTTTACATGATTCGCAGTCACTTCAAGCTTAGGTCTTCACAGTTGTATATAATTCAGTTTGGGATACAACCTCTTTAGTGTGCTCGAATCAAGTCGGTGTACTTAAAGTTGTCATTTCCCATCTTTGAGGGGACTCCACGAGTTTCAAAGCTTAAGAGGGTAAATATCTCCTAGACTTTTGAGCCATAGTTACGTACACAATCTGTCGGATGTTCAAGCGGTCGTGGAGCAGTTGCCTAGTCGAGATTTCTGTATACATGTGGAGCTGCACGATACTGGTCTGCTTCGTGTCAACCTCGTCAGGAGTCCAGATGATCGCAAGACAAAACGGGTAATGAGGAATGCACTCCACGAATTGTAGTAACCATGAAGCAAGGAACAAACTGCTCTGATGGAGCTCCTTCGATCATAGGTAGCAAGAGAAAACTGTAGCACTAATACAGTCCAAGCAAACGCGAGCGGCTGCCTACCAGGAACACATACATCCTGTAATATAAGCTCCATTAAGCTCTTTCACATTATTAGCTCTACATTTTGGTATTCTAGCTCTATATATATCTGTTTTATCTGGCCAACAGCAGCGAGACAAAGCTTTAACTTAAGCTTAAACAGAATTAGTTACCAATATGCCATTGGTTTGCAAAACTCTTCCAAATAAGCTACCACATCACTTCAAGAATGGGATAGATTCAGACCAGAGTAACAAACCAGAGTCGAGAGTTTGACCTGCAGTACTAGTGTCTGTGCAGAAGATACTAGCTACGTTCATCTCTGAGGGATATGATTTTATTCTGGTTTGTAACACGTGGAATTTCCGCGGAATACACTTGAAACTTCGGACATGTTTGTACCTTGGTCTGAAGTAAATCTATGACACTGAATTTTGGACTTCGGACATGTTTGTACCTTGGTATGAAGTACATCTATGACACTGAATTCCGGATCTATTCTAGTATACAAATTTTTATTCTACAACCTGTTAAGTAAGTGAAAGCATTGCAGGCGTATGCACTGTGACAGTCCTTCCGAATCTATAGATTTAAGTGATTTGCAGTACGGACTTAAGGAAGGAATCAGACTCTAATGATTTTAAAAGCTTGTTCCAATCACAGACCGCAAGTGGTGGCTGGCTGGCTGGCAGGCTAGCTGTTGTAACAAGCTAAAAAAGATTGATGCACAGCACATGCGCATGCTTGATCACTGAACCCAGAACAGAACTAGTGACTAATCCCTTAAGATCTACGCTTATCTTCCTTGAACTAGACCACTAAAAATCTGACTGTTTCCTGCTAGAGCTGCTTCCCATTCGATACTCATCAGCAGATTCTGGGAGAGGGCGAACACAATCTGTTTCATGTCAGGTCGACTACGAGGGTCCTCATCAATACACGCTTTCCCTAGCTGTGCCATCTGTACAAAACTCAGGGAGGGATGATCATTAGTTAGTCTGAGATGATATAGATGAATACAATAAGAATCCTATCTGTTTTATACTAGGACGATTAGCAGGGTCGTCATTTACACACGATTTTGCAAGTTGTGCCATCTGCACAACGTACATCATTCATCACACGATTAGACTGGCTGGTACGTGCTTGAGTGAGACGAACACATTTTCTTCTTTTAAGTGCTAGTTAGAATTACCCGACGTAAAGTAAGTGCCTAGTATCCTAGTTTCTGTATGTGCAATACGAGAAAACAGTCTATTCAGGGAGTTGATTATCTAAATCTAGTGGCGGTAGCCTTACCTTGTAAGCAGCATCGAATGGATAGTTACCATCAAGATTTGGATCTACACTGGACCGGAACTTCTTGCTCGTAGTCAGATCCTCAGGCTCTGGATCCAGTACACGAAGCATCTGCACAGCGACTCAAATCAGCCATTATCTTTTATGAAACCCGGTTTACCGGAGGGCTGGAGATGCAAAGCTTCTGTTCCGACCTGGAAATGAAGCACTTGCATATACAGGAGAATACATGCACAAGCTAGTATTGACTTGCTTAATTACCGCGGATATCAAAGACTGCCGATGCTGAGATTTGGAATCATCGCTTGGGTCAGGTTTTACTGATGACAAAGCTTCACGGCCTGTTATCAGCTCAAAAACAACCACTCCGAAGGCATAAACATCACTCTTCGGTGTTGCAAGTCCATCTCGTACATACCTGACCATGCCAGAACCGACCCAGTAGGCCTAAGGTTATTTTAACAGCCAGTACAAGAATGATCGATAATAATTGTGAGATCCTACAAGAATCTAGTCATTGTAGCCTCTTCAGAATGGACGATCGGCCAGACTTGCCGCACCACAACTCTTCAAGCTATAAGCACAACTATAAACAAGCGAATTTCCAATCAATGTCATTATGATCTGATGGGAAAAGCTCCATTAACTTACTCTGGAGCCAAGTATCCAAAAGTTCCAGAAAGTGTGGCCGTTTTGATCACATCAGGGGATCCATCTTTCTGCTCTATCAACTTAGCCAGTCCAAAATCTGCAAGCTGCATCCATCCGTAGCATAGGGTCCTCTCGTTCGTCAATATTTATGTAATCGATATTCGCTCAGTAGAGTATGACAGGACTTGCATACTACCTATCAGCCTGCCTTTAGTAACAGATCATACATCACTCACTTCAGACAGAACTTACAGCACTGAGCTCAGTTTACGTAGAATAGGTAGTGGCTCACGCAGAGGTTGGTGGCATACCATCCGCTGTTATCCTCACTTTACACCTCACAGAGTTGCGCAGAAGTCATAGCAAGAGGCTTAGCGATATATACAGGCAGGTATCGATCAGACGTTAGGGATAGAGAGGTCAGATTAGGGTTTTTACCGCCGTATGAGCTAATTTTCTACACCAAGTTAGTCGACCGATTACACTAAACTGACATTATAATTACTATCAACATATTAACAGAATGATGCAAACTATGCAGGCAGTATCTTGCCTCCAGTGCTTCAAGCTCTTGGAATACATTTTCTTTTAACAAACGCATTGTTCATTATGGAGTGGTTCTTGCTCTTCCTAATTGTTTTTCTAGTTCCAGTATACAACGTGTGAGCTCTACAGATCCTACGAAAAAATGCACGTCGGAAGGAGTGTACGTTAGGACCTCACCTGAGCGTGAGGTCCTAACATAGAAGCGGAAGATAAGGCTTTCATCAACGGACTGCATACAGTACGTACATACCTTTGCACGAAAATAAGTATCAAGAAGGATATTCCTGGTCTTTACATCCCGGTGAACATATTGAGTCTTTGTATGTTCGTGAATGTACTCCAACCCCCGTGCTGCATCTATGGCAATTTGTACTCTGGCTGTCCACGTGAGAGGAACATTTCCTGCAATAAGCAACCATCACGGCCACCTGTTTAAACAACCATCGCCGTATGATAGGAACCAAGTGCTAGCCTTCATAGTACATAGAACCAGAAAGATGAAACCTTAGGTTCAATCCCTCATACAAAGACTTCAAAAGCTGAAGTACATCTTTTGTTCATCATGACACTAAGTTAAACGATTAATTATTAGCATGCCCATAAAAAATTCAAATAGACCGACGAAACTAAACTGCTATGGTGTGTACCTTTTGAAACCGGATCGTGTAGATGATCGCTAAGTGATCCATTCTGTGCAAATTCATAGACTAGGAACAAGTCTTCTTCACCAGCAGAATAGCCCAGGAGCTCAATCTGTTATTACCACACCACCCGCAGCAAACATTTTCATTGACGGCGTATGTTCTTGAGCACTCTATTTCCAGGAAGGTGTCCAAAACCATACCGAAGTCTTCCCAGTCGTTCGAGACGATCCGGACGAAGATTAAATTATGTTTCGGTTTCGATATCGATAATCATACATGATCAGAGGAGTCTCAACTAGCGAATGATGAGCTTGAAGACGCAGATCGATCGATGCCACTTACCAAATTTGTGTGATGAACTTTACAGAGAACCGTCAGTTCAGCCAAAAATTCCTTCGTCTTCGTTGCCTTCATCTGCTTTACAGCCACCTCCTGCCACGCAAATTAAAGAAACACACCAATATAATTTGGTTCTCTGATCATGAGCATGTACGTAGTCCCGGGACTCCACCTACTACACTCCTGTCCAGTCTCAGCTTCTCCAGAGATAAAGAAACCAAACAGTTGAGAACCTTTTCCTCAGGGGAAACGGATGAAACTTATTTTAAATGATCACTCACCAACGTCAGCGCTAGCTATTCAGCACTTACTTCGAACGGAGCGGTAAGAGAATCCCTTGCTGAACATTCTATAGCTTAAAAGAGGCCTACACTATTTAATATGCTCTTCTTTTCGAATCCTAAAATATCACGGCAGAACAGTCGACACTCGTTAAGAAACTCTAGCTTTCAACTACTTGACAAAGATGCGGCTGTAAACTGCGCGCGCTTGTTCAAGTGTATGAATCGATAAGAAGACGAAGAAGAAAGTCCAAATTCGTTAGCCTGACGAACCTGATGTCGAAGAGTTCCGCGGAAGACCGTGCCAAATGCACCTTGTCCGAGCTTCTTGGACGGATCAAAGTGTTGAGTGGCGGCGATGATCTCTTGGTACTGAAATATAATAGGCTTTTCTTGATCGAAAACATTCATAGCTTCTGCAGCAAAACAGTGAAATTCCACATGAGATCGAGCAGCTCTAGCTCGAGGGCTGCAGGCTAGCGCTGCGTATATATGCATGGAACTTCAAACGCTCCATCTCTCCGCGCCGTGATTGCATTCGAATTCAAATAGATTTTTGATGATAAATAATTCAGAGCCGCTCCTAATAATCAAGTGACTACGGTAGTAATTGTGAGGAGATGGATAACGACAATAATTCCGCGACTGCTTCAGAACTACCACACAGAAGTGGAGACTGAAGAGTCGCATGATATAATATGTTCCTTGGAGAATATCCACCGCGGGTCTCTCAAGGCTCCCCTAACCTTCCCGTTAGGTGAAAACCTTCCCATTGCTCATCTTTATTTGAGTCTTCAATTTAAAACATTCCCTAAAAGCCACCGTGCTTGCCTAACTTAAAGATTCTAGTAACTTTTACTCTTTAACCAAGGAATCAAACCGTTTGAGAACAGAATTAGTACTTGTGGTCGGTTCGAATTTCTGATGCCCTTTAAGAATTCAGTTAGGGTCCGCGGTGGGAAAATTTCACCTTAACTCTAAAATAGAGATAGAGAGTTTCTTTATTCTTTATTGCTATACGGGTGGACATGCTCTTAGGCCCACATTTGATCACGTACCTCTAGGAAGCGTGATGTTGCGTTTAACGTTGTCGTTGACGCTGCAGCCGCGGTGGGTGCGCACGGCTGCACAGCGGCCGAAGACGGAGCAGAGCCTCGGGAATCTGGTGGACTTGGCATGTTCTGAGGACTTGCAAGAAATGCTTCCGAAGAGGACCGCGTTGTTGTACGCGGCCCGCTCGGGGCATGCCCGCTGCTGTCTTCGACGGCGGTGCAGCAGCACTGAGCAAAGCAGGACTAGGAGAAGGACGAGCCCGGCCACCATGCAGCCTGCAATCAGACCCGCGTTACCGCCTCCGTGCGATCTCTTGGCACCACTTCCTGATTCTGGCATGGAAAACGATCAGAAGTATATCCACCTAGTTCACAGCTGAATGATCACCGTGATGAGAGGCTGAGGGCTGAAGGGTGTAAGTGGAAGAACTGGCATGGTAGAAAGCTCGTCAACATCAACGAACGGACTCACGAACGAGCGAGCCGATCTATGTACGTGCTGTGCGACGACGCATGACTGCGGACAACTAACTGATGAACGCGATACACATGCATTCTAAATTATACAGAAGTCATGATGACAATATAAAACAGATGATTACGTGTAGCAAAGAAGGCATGCATGTTGAGGATCGAGCATACTAACCAGGAGGCCTAGGTGCACCCGCGAACGCCGTCGGCTCTGTTCCCAAAGTAACGTCGAAAGCACCACAACACGAACAGGTATGTCAACAAGATGTTTGAACATGTCACGTGATGCTGCTAATGCGTGCTAACAGGTTACGGTACTATCCAGCCAATTCGCGGACAGACCTTTTCTCTCGGTTCTAGCAATTTTTCTAGATGCGCCGGGAGAAATGATGGTCTCCGGGCACTTGATCATGATAGTCCAGTAATTATATACCAAACTGATAAGCTTTGTAGATAAACTGTACCGTGCGCATATATATGTGAACAGACTTCTCATCATGGCACTGCCTGAACTTCTTGTATCGAATTATAATAACACTTTCGCTCACGCACACGAATGGATTTGACTTGCTAGTACGTTTCATGGTGATACCATCATTCCTAGAGAGAGAGAGAGAGAGATGAAAACCCGTCTAGCCCAGTCACCTTCCCGTTGCTGTCCACTCGGCGATAGCTAACTCGGAAGAAAGTGCCCAGCCGTCTAGCAGCTAGAAACAGGCATTTGACCAGATATGTGCATGATGCACCTCGTTCTCCTCACTGATAATCTCTCAGAGTCCTCGACCCCTAGGCCTCTAGATATTATAAGCTTATCCGGTTACGGTTATACGCTTACGGTTACGCTATTCCCGCAATTAATATGCATTCAGAAACAAAACCCGTTCAACTAATCAGAGCACGATGGAGTGTACTCATCACGATAATATGTCTTTCTTTCTCAAACTTAAATACCATGATGCACTCCTTGCACCATTTTATACTAAGCATACAGCTTGTTCTAAACTAGCCCTCGTCCATGCCTTGGGACACCTCTTCACTTGAAGGTACCATGCATGATCTCAGTCCTGAAAACATCTCGACCAACACTCAACCCGATCGAGGAGAACGAACCACTCATTCCCTTGGACTAAGTTTGAAATGTGTACGAGAGAAAGCAGATATATTTGACACACCAAGTGACATGATGATATGCTGAGGGTGAACGTGACGGTCCTTCACAACGATCAGCGCAGACAACATGAACTCTACCATGAATGGATGCATGACAGCAACAAAACGAGACTCCGGCGAGATTGCAGGTTGGAGCTCGAGGGTTGGATGGATGATAACTCACTGGAACTGATAGGGATGAACAGATTCATGCCCGGATATATGACGTAAGTGTTGAAGTCGGGGATGTTGTTGATGAGCGCCGTCAGCGCTTGGCTGGACTGCAGAGCCTTAACTATGTTCGCCAGGATTTCACCTTTTTGCACTATGTACGTGACGATCGATTGCTGCAACGAGTCATCGGCTCCAGAAACAGGACATCCACAGAGAAGGTCGACTTCTATCGGCTTGCCAGCGACCGGAGGCGGGGCATCGTCAGCAAACAAAGCCATGTCGTCGAAAAGACGGTGATTGATGTCGTCCAGACTTGCATCAGACTCCTGCGCAGTATACGACGTGGGTGCAAAGTAGGCGCTGAGAGTGGAGTTGTAATTCTTGCAGAAGCAGTCCACTTGCACCAAGTAAACCTCGGCCACACTTGGCCACGGAGGATCGAACACCTTTGATTTGTATAGAGCTGCAATCTGGTCCACTGAACGTGATGGATCTCCCGCTACGTACAGATAGGAGCTGCAAGCGTTTCCTCCTAAGGCAGGCACGCATTCTAAAGGCTTCGTCTGCTGCTGGGCTTCTGCTTGGAAGATGTTCAGGGATCCTGGCGCTGACAGAAGCAAGTAGACGAGAAAAGTGGCCGCAGCGTCCATCTGCCTGGTTCGAAACCTACGTCGACTATCGATTCCTTCCATCATGGCATGCACGGGGCACTAAATAATCAATTCCGATGGAAAGGAGATGCTCAGATCTAAACTGTCTAACTTTATTCCAGACTTCTATAGATCTGAAAAGATCTCCGACTACCACAGAAGCTCTTCGAATTCTGGCGCTGCTCCAGCTGTGGCTGATTCCTCTTCCGAGTGCGTGTTGGCGCCCGAGACTCCACACCAGCAGCAGCTACCTTCCAGTGCAAGCAGCCAGCAGCAAGAATGATCATGGGCGTGGGGAGTTCGAGCCATCCTGGTGAGATTTTAATTTCCAGCCCTTCTAGCGTCCAGTTTCATCAACGCGATAACAAGCTTTTACACTAAACTACTTCTCCTGTTTGTCGCTCCCGGCCGACGACGTCGAAGCTCTTTCCAGATCAAATCCAATATTGAAAGGAATCATACTGAGGATTAATGGAACGTATCTGTCGTGGGAATGTACGTGCAGGTGAAAGTCACGCAACGGAGTAAAAGTGCTTCCAGGCACGAATTGCAGCATCATAAGGAGCAGGAATTGCAGCTAGCTCTTGAGAGCAACTGGAACACGTAAGTTTGCGCTGCGGGCGGAACAATTTCAGAGCGAGTACCGAACGACAGGTGGACGAGACGGATGAGATGGCCTTTTCCAGCCAACGATTCAGAAGAATCGATACAACTGTACGCGGGCGTATAAATCGAGGGTCCCGGAGCAAATTTTACTGGCACAGTTCCTGGTGCGTCATGATGAGAAGATTGACAGCAGGGAAGTCTCAGAGCAGAACTGTACCAGACGAAACAACATTCGAATCTGAAACAAAGGGGCGAGTTCTATCTAACTGCAGCTAGCAGCAGCTGCAATCCTCCGATGTCTTGTCGTCGTTCGTTACAAACAAAAGAATACAAGCAAAAGAGGTACAGGTGCTCGTTCCAGCAACGGGTTTCGGACCAGATTCGCAAAAGTCATGTTTGATGTTGAATCCGCAACTAAGTTCGAGAAACGAGCAGCGCGCAGAGGGAGGAGGTGTCGCTGAAGTCGAACGTTCACGCAAGTGACGGAAGTCACAAGCAGAAGAGAAGAGATGGCAAATAAAGCCAACGACAAGAGTCCAACAACATGAAGAAAAAGGCGCTCGTTGCTGTCCTCTACACAGCAGCCGCAAATATCTCCTTCCCCACACACACATCGAGGACACAAGGCCGGCAGTCCGCCGGCGTATGCGGCGCGTGACAAGCACCGAGTACACCAGTCAACCATGCATGCCCGTGATGCTCATCCAACATCCATACGTACTGGGTTAACGTCGCCGCGTGAGCTTATAGGTACTTCTAATTTACTCGACATGAAGTAGGCTATGCTACTTCATGTGCACCTGTCGTTTGTCGAATTACTGAATTTCCTGTTTCTGAAATTATAGGTGCGATAAGAGATCTTAGAGCTACTGATAGCGGGGTTTAGCCCCGGTGTTCTTCCCCTCGGGGTGGTAGTTGCTTGGCCCTTCGTGTCCTTCTCTCCCTTGTAATGCTTGATGAGGTTCTCTCATCTGTTTGCTATTAATTGGGTCGCGTTTTTTATTTACTCGACATCATATGATTAGGCTTTAATGAAGAATAATCAGTTTTTGCGTGTGAAAGGCTGCATATTGTCACGCTCAATAGAATAAGCATGCTCGATCGACTTTAAGAAATTTTCTCCTTTTGTTCTATCAGAAAACATATAAATTATTTATATAAAAATTCAGACTAAACTATGGAGAACAATTATCTATAAATATTAAATGATGGATAGATCTACCGTCACGAGAACATGGAGAGATAACCTATAAGTTGACCGCAGACAAGCGCACCTCCGAGAATAAGTGCGATAACTTACTCAAGAAAAAATTTACTTTAATTTATTTATTAATTTATCACCTAGCCCTATAAACAATCGCTCAAATACTTGGATTATATAAAGTGCAACGTTCAAGAGAGGATTCCAATGTCAGGTTATGGTGCTCAAACTTCTAAATGGGATTACTTTTTCTTCTCCAGAAGGAAGTTCGTTATTATAATAAACTTCCACATTATATAGCAATGTAACCATTTTTCTACAACTTACTATTATTCATGATAACCAACACTTGAGAATATTCATGACGTGTTCCTTCTCTCCTTCTCTTCTGTATCATGTTTTATGTGATTAGGCTCAATTGCAGGAGGCAGAGAATCTGATAATTCTACTTTAACATCTTTTTGTGCCTTCGAGTCCATGGCATAGGAGAGAAATTTTTTGACTCAGAGTACAAATGGTGCACAAGGCACCGCACTATTAGTATGATCCCCGAAGAAATGAGAAAATGTTTTTATAATTTCCTTTCGTAGTATGATAAAATACCTCTGCTGATAGTTTATGTCATAGGGTCTTATTACCGGTCCATAAGGTTCCGCAAATAAAAAGTGATAGTAGCTTATCCTGATAAGGGGCAATAATTATATTTGTTTCATTTTCTCGGAAAGCCCTGTTGCTGATGTGACTGGTGCATGCGAACGTGACAGTTTCTCACGTCCTGTCGGCTGGGTGTAACCAACTCGACAAGTCGGCAGCTGACCGTGGCATACGAACTTCCTCAGAAGGTACCTTTCTTAACCAGGAATTGCTTGATCACACCCCCAGTAGGTTCCTTGAGCTTGATCACACCCCTCTTACGATGTATGGCTTGATCACACCCCTGACTGGCTGTTGCCTGTAAAACCAGTCACTTTGTGATGTTACTCACATGTGAGAATGCAGATATTGAATTTCCGAGCATGTATAGTCTAATTATTTTAAATAATGCTAAATATTTTGAATTACAACGATATTTAGTCAAGGTTGGAAGTACTAAAATGATGAACCAAATGATAAAATGACTGGGTCTAGTGTCAATAACCCGTCAAGGGTATGATCAAGCTTAAGGAACCTAAGAGGGGTACGATCAAGTTCAAGGAACCTACTGGGGGTGTGATCAAGCAAATTGCTGTTTTCTTAACCTGTTAACCGAAAACGGAACGTGGTATCATCCTAAAACGACTTTACTGTGTTTTGATACTGTGAAACCCCGTTATGGCCTCGGACTTGGTGACCTGATATCTGGTGAAACCCCGTTATAGACACGGACTTGGTGACCTGATATCTGCTGACTATAACGAATCGCACATGTTTTATTTTACCACCAGGGTCCTCTATGTGCGTATGGCCCAATTTTGCTTTCACAGTTTGGAGTGTGAGATCTACTTTTCCTTTATCTGCATATTATAAGCAGAGAGGCCGAGAGCCAATAGCTATATTTGAAAGAAAGATAGTGCGTCCATTCATTTCCAGTCCTTTTCATTTGTTTCACCGTTGTGTGTTTTCTCTCGTTTTCTATTTAATAAGTGAAATTAATAAGTAAATAAATATAATGAACTCTATTCTCCTTCAATATTCTTTTCATTTTAACATCCCTAGTTAACTTTGTTTGGGCTGTGTATTTACCATGTTAGAGAAAATGTATATCATGTGAATCTGTAATCATGTGAATCAAAGAAAATATACAAAATATGAGAATTATCATAAAAGCTTCGACAAGGATACTGACTTAAGAGAGTAGATAAGATACATAATGGAGACCTTTTGAATCTGGAATCATTTCTTTATTATTATCATATTTCTTTTGTTTTCTTCTCACTAAATTTTTTTTACGTGACATGTGATTATAATACGGTTGTGACTATAACGGGGATCACTGAATTTATAGGACCTGAAAAAACTTCAGTAATTTGAGTTAATTATGTATTAATATTTTGGTGTGTTTATGTAATATATATATATATATATATATATATATATATATATATATATAATGGGGTGTTTATTCTTCTATGCAGACGACCCAACGACCCTGTGGCAAAAGCACACTTTGAAGCTGTAGAGCCGAGGAATCCACCATGAATAGTGATGATTTGGAAGGTTCTGGTTTTAGAGGTGGGGATAAACTCAAGCATCGGGGCACTTGTCAAGTGCATTCATGTGATGTTTATTCCCTTTGTTTACTTGGGCTCCTTATTATTCTCTAACTCCACGTCCGGAGCTCCTCCCCTTTTGGCTGGATCGGACTTTTCTCACTTGGCCTGCTTTCAAGTGTGAACAACGACAAAACTAAACAACATTCCGTGAAGGGAACTCAAAGCACGCACAACAATATGCGGAATTCACCACGTGCCACTCACTGCTCCAACACGTTTCAGCCAACCAAATGACTCATATCAGTGAACAGCAACCTCCGTCAAGAAGAAGCAAAAACGAGTAAGTGTAATATTCGGTGAAATTAATATTCGGTGATTGGTGGTGGAGGTAATTGCAGGTTGGAAATCATCACGATTATATTAAATATATTATTAAATATATTAACAGAAAATATAATTATTCTTTACTCAAATATGCATGCACTTGGGTCATGAAATTATAACTTCTTTGCATATTTTTCACTTCTTCCGTATTCTGATAGAAAAAACAAATATGCAAAGATTTAATTTTTTATCTAATTATTTCTTGGAACAACAGAGAAACTAAGATTTGATTGATATCAGCCTCCATATATATAGTTATAGGAGAGCGTTTGTTAATTCTACCCTTATTGGTTCTTTCTCGACTCTTCTGCATCTCCAAGCTAGTTACTATATATAACAATTTAAATATTCTGGAACTTCTTTCAGATTAGTATAAAAATTTCATTTAACACTTATATATTTTTCTGGTAATAACAAACGGACAAAAATTTCCCGAAGTTGATCTTGCATTCATATTTGTACCGGAGGGGAAGAATGCTCTTAATCATAGATAAGATAAGTCCAGTGCAAAATTATATTTTAAAAAGAAATTAAACACAGCAGAAGACAATAGTTTGTCCCTGCTCAGATAGGCATGCACGTGAGGTTTCAACGGAGGGGAAGAAAGCGACAAGCGGTTCTCGCGGTGGTAAAATCCTATGATGTCATTAGTCCCAGTTTTTCGAAATGAAGAAAACTTTAAGTTACATAGCTGGAATAGAGGATAAATTATCATCGAGAGAACTGCTGTATAATTAACCTCAGAACCGAGCATATACATAGAGGATATAAGGAATACACAGAACTGCGATATATTAAATCTTGGCTTCAAAAGAAAAGAAACCACAAATGAAAATGGCCCCATCACATAAAGTTTAAAGAGATAATCTTTTCTGTTTTTTTTTTTTAAATTTGGTGATTGAGAAGATCATAAGAACTCTACAATGAGCTTCACCATTTTGGAATCATAATTACTTAAGAAAGAGCTACGCTTGCAATGGAATTGCGGGGTTATGCGTTAGCGATTCATGTGGATTTTCTTTTTTTTTTCTTTTTGGTTTTCACCATGGCTCTATCTGCCTATTCTCTTCATTTTTTTTTCTTTTTAGTCTTCAAAATAAGGTTATCTGTTTATTCTTTTAACATAAAAAATTTTATTTTTGATTTTCATAATCAACGTATAACTATGCTAACGAATAACAATAATCACTCAAGTAAAAAACCATGCCACACAACTCATATTTAGACCACTTTGGTAATGAAATTTTAGGCAACCCGATGCCGTTGCACTTACACAACTGGATTGTACCAGCAACAAGACTCGACCCGACACCGCCCCAGCTATGGGCGATGGGGCTACTAACAAGCTAAGAGTTTCTCCTTGGACTTTGGAAATTACCAAGGCAAAAAATGTTTGTACTTCTCATATATAAAAGATAAATAAAACTAAAATCATATTCAATCTAATACTGAGATTGTCAAAAATCTACTTAGTCAGCCCCCTCTAGCAACTTCACGACTCTGTCAATCTCGATAGTTCAAAAGTCTCTTTGTCAACCCCCGGACCTGACATTACTAGTAAGAGTAAAACATATCAACCAATAATCGGTAATATGGTTAGTAGAAGAACATATCACAGCAAATTTTTGCACTAATATTCTTTTAACACTTTGTATCAAGAACATCATAAGAACTTTTCCGGTACATTCTACATGGAGGTTGACAAAAGAACTTCTGATTCGTTAAAGTTGACAGAGTCAGTGAAGTTGCTGGAGGGGGTGGACTAAGTAGATTTCTGCAGAGATTGTCAAAGCATCGAACACATGGCTGGAAAACCCGAAAAAGGTGCTTCGTGGCTGCTTGTCTACGTTGTACACGTTTGGTGTTTCCCCTGAATTCCTAGTTTGTTGGAGACAACTGTTTGCGACAAACGGGAATAGTAGTTATTAATACTGAACCAAAGGAATCCCAAGAAGCCGGAGAAGAAAAGACTAATGGAGTAAAAACTGGAGCCTTATTTGGATAATGTAAACAGAGTAATAGTTAAAATACTACTAGGGAAGTTTATCATGAACAACAGTTCAATAAATTTTAATTTCTCTTATTATCAGCATTCCCTTTCATTTCAATCCGCTGACTTGCTATTAATTTCTAAAGCGTTTACTTCTCGTGCTACATGCCGAAAGAAATATCCAAACTACTTAACGAGTTTATTTTCATCACAATTAAACCTCCAGTTCCACTATAATGGGGTGGTGGAAACGAATATTTCTTTTCTCTTTCTTATTGTACTTTAGGTCACAATAAAGACTTTAGTTTCTCCAAAAATGTATGCAACTTTTAATTATATAGATATTTGTCCCTTTTAACTATACTGAACTGAAACACATCATAAATACAAAGCGTGTGAATAGCTTTCAGTTGTTATCTTCATTCTTCTAATTCTATCATAGAATGAGAACTCTGTGAACCACCGTTAAAGTTAAAGCAATTTAACTTTAACGGTGGTTGTGCTTTTGTGCCCCCTGATAGTGAACTGGAGAATGAGAAGTCTCAATGGCCCGGAGCTCTTATAGTGGGACAGGGAGTTAAAAATACAAAACAGATATACTACGATAAACTTTTTAAGTATTGTTAGATATTTCTATCATAACCATTTTTTCATACTGTAACACCTTAAAGTTTCTCGTTTACGCAGCATAAAAGAATCGTTCCTCAAAAGATTAAGGAGAGGATAGTACAAATCAACGTTAATACTTGGTAAAACAGTGAACTAGGGGACACAAGTCACTTCCGTTTGGTTTCGTGTGGTTATAATTATACTCACGGTTGCTTGCACGTGACCTATGGGAAGTCCATTGTTCGAGCATCGTAGCTGGGCGACACCTGTACTGATAATTCCTCATGACTGTTGTGACTGGTCATCATGAAACTAATCTCGTGAAGCTATTTTTCTTCAATTCGGTCCCTTAGCCATCCACTTAGTATCCAAGAAATGAAGTAGTTTTAAGTTTAACCCCTGGTGGGTCCACCTTCTAACCTACTCTGAAGTGGAGAAGGACATCTTTGAGAGTGCTACCTTCTGACTATGGGCGAATGGTCCTCCATTGAGTCCGCCTGGCGGGGGGACTCATGCTGTGCAAGGGCAGCAGCATACGGCTGCAGAAAGCCCCACAGCGAAAAGAGGCCAAAAAACAAATCTAAACAAAAACAAAAAAAAATGGTCCTCCATTGGATATTGTATCATCGTCTGAACTTCCGAACACTTCTTCTCAACGTCTGATATCTCTTCGTCCCTCGGACGTTGGACGCTCTCGCTTACATATGGAGGAAGTGAAGCCTCATCTTGTGCAAAAGAAAATACCTTCCAGGAAAGTTGTTTACTATGTATCTAGTTACTTCTACCGCAAGAGTATAGATAAATACCGCGCTATCTCAGTATTTATTTAAATCTCCGCTCCTAATATTTAGGATCTGGGTTACCTAGACTTCTCATTTTGGACGTGCGCAGACGTGAAAGACGAACCTCTGGGTTATCTGTAGCAAACTGCACATTTTCATAATGTTTGATGTGATCTCCGTTGTTGACGTGGTAGGTAGCGTTGGAAAACGACCGGAAAGTGCTACATTTTTCAAGAAAAATATCTGATTTTCATCTAAACATTATTAAAACTCAATTTGTTAAATTCCAAGTTTTTTTGTGTTCCAGATTTTGGAGAGGAATTTTGAATTCAAAAAATATCTAAGAGGAATATTCTATCTGAGACCCTTTTATACCAAGAAGAGGTTTAACTCATGATATTACGTATATAATAGTAAATCCACATAGAATAAATTAATAAATAATCCGTATGAAGTGAAAAGAAATTTAGAAAGATACAGATGTGGTTACCATATACACATCCCCTCAATGTTTATGACCATGCGAACATTAAACTACTGAAGATATCTTTGTATCCATCATCGGTTGACGCAGGTGCTCATGACTGTGACTTAGAGAGGGTTTTCTCAGAGAAGAATGAACCTCTTCACTGTGATTGATCATGAGAGTGTATGATTGACTTTGGTGGCTTCAAGTGACTGTAGTTTAAGCTTTGAATATGACCAGCAGTCTATTTTTTCTTTGCAGTGTTGGGCCTTTGCTTGGGCCCAAGGGGCATTCGAAATGACCGAGAAAGAAGGGCTCACTGATCAAGCGCTCTTGCGCCGAAGATGAATGGGACTAAGCGGTCTGCCGAAGATATTTGCAAATAAGTCTCGAGGACCACAGAAATCTTTATTCACTTTTCAATTTCTATCATCAATTTCCTCAACGATCACACTCTTCTCATCTCTCCCATGCGTTGTCATCTCTTGATATCTCCTTAATGTTCTCTGAACTCTGGTCAGTACATGGATTTACCTAAACGAACTACTCCTCTGTTAAGCAGCCCTCTAGCTAAGCTGGATCCTTATGTCCTTCTACTTATCAAGCAGACCCCTTAGTAAATAAAATTCCCTAGCTATGGAGATCATCTTGATGCTACCTAGATTATGAGCTAAGTCATGATTTTACGATCGAAGCCACAACTACAAGGCCACCTCATAAGACTTACAGCCCCTTTTTCTCATCCCCATAGTTGAATCATGTGTCTCCTTGTCCATAATCTTGGTAGCATGCAGAGGCTTGGGCCAAGGAGTCCACGTTCCTCTGTCCCTAGATGTGCAAGACGTAGCTACATAGACTCCCATCCGGGAGATCAACATGCTGAGATACGAAATAAAAGCCAAGAGGATTTGATCCGTGGATCTTGTCAACCGAGGTGGTTTCTGTTTCCAACAAAAGTGTAATTGATTACATACACATACAGAGAAACAAAAATTATCTTATATTTCTTTACTAGTTTTTTATGTGCTACTTTTTCTATAGATCTTCGTTTGTAGTAACAAAAGAGTCAAAAATATACTGCTCAAGAATATCCACACAATGGTGTCATCAGATAATGAATCCTAGACACCAGCAAAAAAAGAAAGAGTTTTTTCTTTACCGTTTCTTAGACTAGGAACAACGTAAACACCTATGTATGACTTTATTTCGCGTAAACAAAAAACACATGTCTACTCTATTCAAGAGGAACTTCCATCTGGTGCTTTTACAACTTCTCAGTAGTTCTTTTGAATTCCTAGGTGTTAGCTTGTCTACTAGGGATCAGCTTGTGTACTTCGGCTCCAGCTTAACTCCTACTCAACTTAACAAGCTTCAAGGCAACTTCTTTTACAACTAAGTACACAAAGAAAAAAAAAGACCTTATGTTAATCTTTCACTCAACTTAAGTTATCCCTTTCACTATACAGAATATCTTTCAAAACGACAATGGTCTCATCTAACTCATCAAGTTGTGTAAACCGTTAGAAAGTACCTCTTATACTTTATACGGCCTCATCCATCTGATGTGCAACTTGCTAAGAAAACGTTCATGTCTGTTATCATACAGTAAAACGAGATTATCGTCTCGGATGATTCACCTCTTTTAGACGTTGATCATAGACCTTCTTCTTGGAGAGCTTGATCTTCCGAGTATGCTCCAAAGCTGCTTCTCTGCCCTCATCCAACTGGACAAAGCTTTCTATCCATAGCATCTGACTCTCCTCTTCATGTAGTCTCTCAGTCACTGTGATCTTCTAGCTAAGGACCTCAGATTCTAAGATAAAGTGGTATATGTTATTATCTGTCCCTTGAGGTCTTCGCGAACCATAGGACTGTCCATGTGAGTCCACCACTACGCGGACCAGAAGCTTTGTCAACTGTTTGCAAGGCATACAACTCCAACCGTACCCACAAGGGATTGAACCCACGACCTTTTTCTTAGAGAACTGTAGGCTAAAACACTTGGGACACTGATCTTCAGTGTCCCGACGATCGAATAGGAATACTCTAGTACGCCAGGTAGAAATGTGTCTGCTTGGTAGTCACCTTCTCAGCTGTCCTGAAATTCCACAAGACTGAAAGCAACTTCTAGTCCCAGTCATGTGAATAATTCACTATGATTTTATTCACGATCTTAAACAGGAACCCATTAGATTTCTACGTAAGTCCATTGGCATTTGAATTATAAAGCTTTCAGATTATAAGATGTAGATTTCTTGTGCTTAATCATGAAGTAGGAGGTTAACTCCTATAGTTTGATCAGGAAGTGGGTGTCTCAGTCTAAAGGAAGTTCTAGAGGACAACCACTCTTGGTGATTATGTGTTCAAACACAAATCTCGTCACTATTGCAGCATCATTCAGCTTACTCGCCTCAGCTTCCACCACTTTTGTGACGTAGTCCGTGACTATGAGGATATACATTTTCCTTGTATGCTGAATAGCACGTTGGATGGACCCAACGAAGTCTATCCTCGTCTTCACAAAAGGAGAAAAGTAGGATAAGCGTTAACGACCATCTGGTTGTAAGCGTCTACTTCCCCACCCTCTGGCAAGGTTTGAACTCCTCAAACGTATCCTTAGACATGTATTGCTACCAATAACATGCTTCCAGTATCTTCTTCATAGATGTCTTCAACCTGTAGTGACCGCAAGCAACCTCTTGATGGAAAACGACGATCACATGTTTCACTTATGTCGAAACAAGACATCTACGGAGCTTCTTGTCCGACCTCAATTTAAACAGAACTCCTCTTTAAACAGGACTCCTCCTTCAATGGTGTACGGGGCAGCTTTGTGCTGAAATAAATCTCTGCTCGCTGCATCCAAAACCGTCTGGGTATTGCATCTCCTGGAGATACCTCCAGACTTCAGAGTAAGGAGACGTGGGCATGTTGTATGGAGGTGTGGAGGCTGTGTGCATCTTACAAGGTGTATCGTGGTTAACAGTGACTGGAATGGCGGGATCGAATTCACAAAGAAAGCAGAGACGGTATTTTGATGCACTCTGCGAATTTGTGTCAATCGTTTTGGGGGTCGCAAAGCTTCTTCGGGAGACGAAAAGATCTTCTGGAGTATACTGAATGGAATAAGATCTGCCGAAGATCAATTATGACTATTGTTGCTATGTGTTAGTATAGCTTTACGTCAGCTTAGCTATATATCGACTTGTGAAGACCGGAAAAGAAGAGGGTAATTATTTGTCGTGTAACAGGAACGGACGGATGGAGTCTTGTAAAAACCGGAAAGAGAGAAAAGGATTTAGATCGGAATAAATCGCTAAAGTGGCTATTTGTTTCTTTTGTTTGAACAATTTCTTGTTACACGTCAGACTAGCATGGATCTTCATGCAAACCATGATTGTTGTGTCACTAAGTGAGATCCGTCGGGATAATAATATCTCCCTCCGTGCCGAATAAGAGCGTGGAGTGCCGCTCCAGAGTCCAATACTCACACACTAAAGAAGTAACTGCATAGCCATTTCACCAGCACCAACGAAACGGCCAATAACAACATACACGTTAACAATGATGTTACAATATACAATGGTCACTACTCAATCCACTCCGGTTCATAATCTCACCGTCTAGTCAAATAGATATACCATACCATGGTTCCCGTACCCGGTGGCGACTCCAATCATTTCCGTCGAGAACTCACCAAAAGTTACTCTACATGTTCTGATGGGCATTAACAGCACATTAAGGAACATGACCGCATTGCTTCAGATACAATATGATCATCTGCACTGGCACAAACAAATGACAAGGAGAGTAAATGGATAAGCATGCTCGATGAACTTCTGGGGAACTTCTGGTAAAGTGGACATATATGAGGCACGAATATGAGTTCGCACTCAAAAGGAATGAGGTGAATAAAACACAGAGATTTCTTTCCTTGAAACCCGAGGTTTACGCCCTCCCTTGAAGGGCTGCTCGAACTACATGCATATCTATTCCAACTGCAGAACCAACTGAGTACATCGGCTTCAGACACCATAGACTACGAGAGGTAAAAGGTAAAGGTTACCGACTCCTACTTCTCTCCAGACACCGAAGATGCGTAGGTCTCATTTGGAAGGTTATCTGGTACCCCTTCATCTTTGGATGTCTTACGCACATAACAATGTACTTGGTGAGATCTTCACTGCCTAACGTTCCTACGTTCAGCTACGGTCTCAAAAGAAAAAGGAAACCATCATTCCGCTTTTACATTTCTTCTCTGCTACTGAAAAACGTACTGTACAGTTTCATTTTTCTCTGTTAAACTTCTCTGATACTGCATCAGCGCCAATCAACTGATGCATCAGAACAAATCCCTTCTAATAAGAAACAAAAATGTGAATGGATTGCTCATAAACAAGAGACCTCCGGGACCCAGCTTCTCTTCTGCGGAAGACTGCGCGCTTCGAGTTTACCATTGTCTCGACGATGAGAATGTACCCTCAGCTTGTCTTAGTCCTAAAACTCTTTGATAACATCTACAATACAAGAAGCAGCAACCAGACCGTTGTCCCGGGCCAAAGAATCATAAAACGTTGTTGAGCTACCACGTTCAAGCTCGATGGATTTTACAGAAAATGTACAAGACGGTACCACTTAAGCGTCTGTCCCAGTTACGGCTGCATTTTGCGAGCGGTTGTAAGCAATAGCATGATCCTCTTGATACTCTGTACTGTTTATCTCCGTGAGCCTACACACATATGCAGCAGTTTAAGTTCCAGCAATGATAAGTGGGTGTCAGACTTACACCCGTAAAGTTTATAGGTGTTCCTGTAGAAAAGTTTCATGGGGTTTTCAAAGTTTTACTGGGTATCTACAGAGTTACCCGGTCAACTCAGTAAGGAATTCCCGGAGTTCTCGTGAGGTAAGTCATTTCCTGTAAGTTCATTATAAGCATTAAACAAAATTTTCTGAAATTTTACAACAGCCTTTTCCATCTCCAGCAAGAGACCTCGCGAGGTAAAACCGTGATCCCTAACTATAAAAGCAGTTTTGCCACTCTAACAGCAGCTAAAGAGCAGGATACAAGACTCAGAACTTCCAGGAAACACCCCAAACATAGAAAGAACAGATTACCTGCTGATTGTTCGGTCCTTTGTGAATCCCAAGTCGTTGTCGACTAAAATATCTGCATCTTCAGCCTTGTAGGAACGTGATGAAGTCCTCTTTCGTTTTGGGGCTTCGGAGCTTGGCAATACCTTCTCAAACAACTCCACAGGTGTAGCCTCTGCGGAGCACATAAATCTAGCCTTGTGCTCGTACAGTACCTATACCAGCAGTAGGGTCAGGAGTTCATCTACGTCCATCCATACGCCGGGGTAAAACACTCTTCGACCACTGAGCTATTTGCAAAGTAGTAGAGGTGTGCTCCTACTCACGGATAGATGGTGCAGAACTTACGTCGATCAGTGTAGTAAACCGATAGGCTGAAGAACGGTTATGGGCACCAAATTTAGGTACACCATCCAAAGCTAGAGTGTGGAATTTCTCTGCAAAACCATGTCACGAACATATCGTAAGTGACAGTAAGTTGATCAAACTGTCGTCATGTTCGCCGTTAGCCTGATAGATAGATGCACGAGAAAATGAACTGGTGTATTTAGGTGGCTAGCTTACAGCATTTCTCCCGCTTCAAGTGCAGGAAAACTCTCATTCAGCTTTATAAGTATCCTCCACCTCTAGCTTACAGGTGTGCAAAGTGAGCGGACCACAAAAGGTGGACAGAAAACGCACCAAAAAGTCCGATGTAATCCGCAGCTCCCAGGGGCATCTCGCAGAGCTCGTGAAACTGAAACAAAGCACAGCCTTCAACTGCCATCGGTACCTACAAGTAACGAGCAGTATCGCGGTGTCACAAAATCAATTTTTCTGGTTCTTAGAACTAATGGCCATGTGGATTGTGGAGGTGAATAACAGATGGTCGTGCTTGGATACCTGCAGCTTGCGACCCATTCTTATCTCCACAGTTTTTGGTCGGGGACTCTCCCCAGCGGTGATTTGACGGAATTTACGGTGTAGTAACTCGGATGCATTCGGTCCTACAAAATACATTCCTTGCTCGGCCTGCACCACGATTCAAATATATGATGGATGATGCGAGAGCATAGACATTTCTTTTCTAAATAACTTACAATCAACTACCTACACAAACTGAAAGTTTAAATGAACTGTAGAGGAAGAAGTTAATGCTTACTGCTGTGAGTTTACGGTAGTCAGTCGCCGAACCTATTGCGTGTACCACACACCGGCTCTGAAAATTGTGCAGAAACGTGGAATCATTCAGCGGGATATCAGGTGGAAGAACTGCAAACACCACATGCACTTACCCTAAACCTATTGAACGGAGCCGAGCAAGATCACTCAACGAGATCGAACAACTACCAAGGTAAACTGACAAACGACCGAAACTGCAAACCTGCTATACTGATGATGAAGAGAAGGCCAAATCTTAAATGGTTTCGGAAAAATGAAGCATAACCCTGGAGCCCAATACATGCCCTTCTGTCGAAGACAAATTTCCACTCTTGGGAACAATACTTCAATTCAACTTCTGCTTACACTTCCAGCCACTACGTTCTTCAAGAGCAAATATCTATAACCTTAAACGCGATTTCCTGTCTCAAGGTTATGAACTTTTATCTGAACAACAACACGGAAAAGCACAAGCCGCCAATAATTACTTTCAAGTTGGCGATGAAAGGAAGAAACAGGTCTCGCTGTAGGCCACCTTCGTACAACTGATCAGGATGGCGATTCGACGTGGAGACTAAGATCTGAGACAACAAGCAACCGAGGAAATTATCAGAAGAATACATACATAAAATCCTCGAGCAAATTGTCTTGCGCAAAAATGCGTTGGCGGTAACAGTCTGCACGTCCAAATTCAGAGGATGCGGGGCAAATCTAGAATGTAAACACTATAACTCTAAACAATCCAGGTACTAGATTACTGTGCAGATGTATACGGTAAACGAAGACAAAGCCTCTCGGTATCACTTACAACTCCCCTCTTGAACAGATGATCAAATAACCGGTTCAGAATGAGGGCATCCGCCACGTCGGTAACCTGCTCCGGAAAATTCCAGAAACTTTAGGATGACAGAGAGTACTCGGTTTGCAAATTACACCATATCGTTACTACCAAATACTTATGAAAGTAGTGCATGTTTCGCCACCTGGCAACTTCTCTGCAGAGTAGTATTTAAGTTCTCTCACCATAAATTCATCGAGACACAACAAAATCGCCTCCTTTGATATTTCGTCAGCAACAACGGCCAGAGGATCAGACTGACTCTTGGTTTTCTGTGCGAAACAGTGAGATAAGAATGTCAGATTAATGGAGCCCTTAACAATTCCGTCATAAAACTAGCCATAAACTGTATGCCTTGTATTCTCACTGAACATTTCAAAACCATGTTCTGGGTTATCTGTTATTTTAGGTGATCCACTTCATCCGATAGTACCAGGTACATGTATCCTGAATCTTGGATCCTTACACTGACTAATCTCTTCTGGATAATCCATGAGGCTATTGGTTGGACAAGTTTCCTCTCAATCAGGATTGGCCGCAGTATTTTATGTGCTTATCGATCCCTATAGGTTGGAGAGGAGTCCTGATCAAAGCCTCGCACTTTCACCAACAATGTCAAAGGAATGTATAAGAACGTCACGGTATGAAGGAAGAACCGGCCTGACGTGAGCAACTGGTCTCTACATATAGCTGAGCCAGGTAAGCTCGAATCACGAACCGAACTCTAAACCCCTCGGTTCACTTCACTGTGACTAGAATTGTAGTTGCACCAGATGAAACAATCAGCGGCCTGTTCCGATTGCAATGATTACTAAGAATCAAGACAAGACTTCGAGAAAAAGTGAGAATCGACTTCTGCAAGCTTCAAGTTTATGTTCTCCGGCTTCAAGGTCCGATGACTTTGCTTCATCATGTCTGCACAATCTAATCTTATATCCAGGATCATAAGTACATACCTGGAGACTGGAATGTACATCGAGCATAAAGTCATGAAAGTGAATTCTCTTTTTCCTCCATGTATTTGGCCTGCAGAGCAGAGTACATATATGTCGCATTCAGTGTTTAGTAGAAGGCAAAATAAACTGCGACCTTGCACAAGCTCAAAAGCGGAACTCATAATTTTCCTACAGCTCAGGTTGTGAGGAAAGGGACGAAAAAGGATCAGGCTGTTAAGTCTAACTAATATCTACAGTACTCACCGCAGCGAAAAATGACTATTTATCTCCGAAGCTTAGAGCGAAAAATCATAGATAACTTCTGTTACTTCAAAAATTATTACAATATCCGGAAAGGGAAAATAATTAGTACTGATGTCAGCAGTGTGACTTACAAACAGTGTTCATGAGCATTCATTTGCTCAACGTTATAGTCATGGAGCTTCCGTCTTGGATGGTTATAAATTAGAGGCGGAAACAGCTCTAAGTACGTAATAAAGATAATAGCTGTACAGCTACAAGGCATTTCTCTAACGGCTGAAACAGTTGTAAGTTAGTCATAAAGATAATAGGGCCGCTCAACCCTTGGTTGTAAAGCAATCCCGTAACTTAAATTACAGGTTTTTCCCATGAACTTTACAGACCACCTCTGGAGGTGGTATCTAAATATTAACCTCAAACTGACTTATGCAGTCTATGCCCGTAAGTGTGTTCTCTTCAAAGGCGCTCAAAATTTTCCTGTCGGATGTTGGTACCGGTACACGTTCTGCACTCCCTGACACGGTCTGACATTCGAGGCTTATGGCTTCTGACCTTAAACCTTGTAAGTTTTGTTACGGGGAGAGGATTGAGTGGCCCTAATAGCTGCAGAGTTACAAGGCATTCGTGCAGTTTGCCAGAAAAGCATAAATCACTAACATGCTTTTTAAGTGTGAGAGCGGTTTATTCTCCCGATCCTCGAAACCCACTAAACGTAGACCTTGACAGACTTCCCTTCAACAAGTGACAGGATATCCCCACCGTCCTTTGAATCCTTGATCAGTCTAGCTGCTACGGCGGTCCGGAATCAAACGCCGTTTGAAATTTTGAAGTACTGACTTGAGGTAATACTAGCAAGAGGAGCTACTTTGAGCTGCTCTCTATGAATTATGCACCACCGTGCACTGCTGATTCACTCGAATTTTTGCGAGAATCGAGGATGAAGCAACTAAGAGAGAAAAACCTGACCTGAAGGTGGCGAAAAGTAATATGGGCGGTGGACTTACAGTGCATCGAAGAACATGTCCATAAGCATGGTTTTGCCTGTTCCAACGCCTCCGTACAAGTACAGACCACGAACGGGCGGCTGTGCGGTCCATTGAACTTTTGGCATGAGTCGTGAAAACCAACTCCCACTGTTCCAGTACAAGAATCCAGACCCGGCTTATGTCAGAGTCATAAGAAGAAGCTCTACACATGCCTTGTTTGACACAGGTTGATACCGTCCGACGTTCGACGACAGATTGTGGACTATATACACTGTGACATCCTCAAAACTTACGTGCTTCATTTGATGTTCGAACAAACATAACTGGTGAATATTTCCGGATTAAGTACCTCGAAACATTCTGGGATTCCAGCGAAGACTTCTCGAGTCCACTCTCCGCGGCTGTGCTGCAAAGTACATCATACAGAGCCTGAAGAGCTCTCAAAGTATCCTCCTGGTAACAGACAAAGAACTATTAAGATACAAAATGCAAATTGTGGGGTTTTCCTCTGGTGATCGAACACCGCATTTGAGAATAAACAAAACTCCAGACACTACAATTCAGCGACATAAACGAAGTGAATGCTCTTCCGAATGGCGAGCACACATCTTCAGGCAAGACATGATCACATGAAGCAGGTCGAACCAACCTGATAACTATCTCCGGGCTTAAGATCCCCAGACGCAATCCGACGTCCATACTCTGCGAGAGGCCCGGCCTGCTCGCTGGACCCGTGGCCATTCTCTACCATATTAACAGTTTCAACCATTTCAAACTCATACTTGTCCAGAACCAGACTCAACATCATGACAAGTCAGAATCGAATTTCATATACAGATCGAATCAAAGATTGCACAGACAATAACACACGAATCAAGAGGCAAGAAAAAGGACCTGCGAGAGAGACGGAATCAGAAGACGAAAATTTCCTCGATGGAGCCAAACTCTCGCTGCATCTGGAATTAGACACGCGACGAATTGCCTGCTCGAGCGGGCGATCACTTTGCAAGTAAAGCGACCTTCTAGTAAAAGAAGAGTTGCTTCGAGCGCTCTGTGAATGCAGTCTGACGGCACGGACCAAACGAGCTGCAGACCTCATCTTCAAATGTGATTATCCTCCAGATCGCAGCTTGTGGTGCAAGCCGCTGTTGAGATCTCCTGGTAGTCATGTAGAGGACGACGAAGAAACACAGACCGAAGGACAGTCCTTTCTGTCCTCCTCACTATGAACTGTACAGCGTTTCTCCCACTCGTGTTTCCGCCTATGGCTCAAGTCAAGGGAGCCTAACCCATAGTCAGAAATTGCTGAAAATTAAATAGCAGAAGACGCCAGACCGTCGAGAATAAGCTTCCGGGTGGCTTCGACGCAACCCGATCATCACCTGCTAGTCATACTCCAGTATACATACTCGTACGAATGACTTGTCCCAGAACTCAGCGGCAACAGTCCCGGGATTATCCCGGACATACTGTACCCAAGAAGAGGCACTGCGGGGCAGCAAGATGCGCAGGAAACTCCGGCCAAAGGGACAAATTCGCGTGTTTGTTACATCTCCATCTATTCTCCAACACGACATCATAAATGCATTAAACCAGCAGGAGCAAGTGAGTGCAACTGCCACGTTCCCTGCGTCTTTTGACCATATTTCCAGCAGTGGCCCTGTGGGGCCGCGTGGGCCCCTTACTGCTGAAGCACCCTACAGTGCCTACACTCCGCCATAGCGTAGCAGCCAGAAGTAGAAGAATACCAAGTGGATTCGTCCGGCGGCTCCCGCCTCAGCCAAGAGCAGGCCAGTCCAGCCAAGACCTTTCCGCCAGCGATTTTAGGTTTCCCATGGGTGTCACTCGTCCGCTTCCACGAATACGGGACCCTGTTAGCCGTGCCTTCTTTCCGTCTTTCCACCCGTCGCGGTGTCCTGCGCCGGTTTTCCCACAACTCCATTTATGCATGTCCATAGGGTACTCTGCTAAATTAGCCACCATGCACAGGCTGTTCTTTTCCTTCCATCGTTGAGCTCTTCTATTCGCTTCTCTAATACCATCGCATACGTCATCAGGCAGTCAGAACGCTGCTATCTTAGCTTACTGAGGCCCAGAGGGGTTCTGAAGACGTCTCTGCAGCCAATGAGTCTCCCAGTTTCGAGCAGTAGCTGGTTGTTAAAATATGGAGCTTTCGGGATCCTGTCCGTTTTTCCTAGGCAAAAATGCATGAAAAGAATCCATGAGATGACAAAACATTGGAATAATCTATCATTTTCTGCTTAACTCACTTGCACATTTTGTAATTAATTACCATCTCACTCCATATGCATCCCCAACGTGAATGTACAGCGAGACTTCAAGAAACCACCGTTATGTAAAAGAAACGAGAGAGAGAATCCAGTGGTTGGCTGTCGCTTATTTAGCGGTAAGCGGGGACGTGATTTTGTATGAAATGTGCGAGCTAAGACGGCGAGTAAACGGACGGTATCGGCGCTCTGTAGCTTCATCGCCGCTTGTGTCAACAGTAGGTGGCGACACAATTTTTTCAAAATATGTGCCGCTTACCGATACCGCGCGGACCTCGCTGCATCGTTCGCTGCTCATGTCTACGACTTTCAGCTTCACGACTTTCCCTCTGCGTCCCTCGCTTCGTTCGGTCGGTGGTCTTCGTTCGGTCGTTAATTCATAACTCGTGATCTACGTGTTTCTTGTTTGCAAGAGAGACCGCTCCATGGAATTGCTTCGCCGTGCCGTCTTTGCTCGATTGAAAGTTCTTGGTCGATTATCTGCGGTAGTGTGTGGTTAATTAACCAGTGTAGTAATGGCTTGCTGTCCATCAAGAAATGAGGAACTCTACTACATCTATGTACATGGGATAATTTCTCTCCAAGTACTAGCAGTGTATAGACCATTCTATGATAGAAAAGTGAAAAAGTGGTAGATAGACCATTGAGAGAGGAAGTTTATGTGAAGCAACTGAGCAACAACGTCCTCCATATCTTTATTGGTATGATGAGATACTATATAAATGACACTGAGATCAATCATGAGAACACATTAACATTAACATATTTGACAATATACTTGAGAGAGTTGTTCAGTTTGTTTGGTGATGTAAACACAAAGCACTAAGTTGAACTTAACTACACCAGTATCCTCCAACGTGCTTTGTTATTTAATAAACACTTTCATATACGACACTTAGAACTTGTTTGAGATTTATGATCTGATCTAGAACGTATACATCTTATTGCAAATGACTTATGACATGTGATATACAGAAAGTACGCCATGACTCATAGTGGAAAGTGATCGTTCATATTGAGACTGTAAACATCATCGATATAAATAACATTTTTTTGCTTAGATTTGTGCTCTTTGTTTCACTGTTGAGCAACTGGACTCTTGAAATTCTTGAAGAGGAGAAATACATATGGCTGTTTCTCCCACATTGCAGTAGAATAAAATTGTGTTGAACTTTCATGAGGTTCTCACGTTTCTAAAATACATGTCAATTTGTAGTGCATTGGAGCAGAATCTTAGAATTAATAATGTTTGCAAAGATAAAGAACACTTGGCGTCTTTTTCTTGCATAATAACGATTCTTGATATTTTATTATTTACGATTTCATCTGTTACATGCATAATTTGTAAGAAGTCCTTGCTAACCTTGGAGAATAAGATAATCTGACTAAGGAGCTGTCAACCTGAACTGTTGTATAAACATAGAACATGTAGTGTGTCTGGTTTTGAATAGCAGTTATGCTGTAAGTACACTACATGTACTGTTTATAAACACAAAATCTCTATCTAGTGCATCACAAAATCTGTAGTGTGTTTGGTTTTTGTTTAGCAATAATGCTTTAGAGATGCTACATACTTTGTTTTATAAACACATAATCTCTAGTAAAGGTCTAGCAGTAATGCTTTTTGGACGCTTGTTATTTTTTTATCCATATTAATAAAATTTTGGTAACTCACAATAGTCATTTTATTTGACTACATTTCGATATGTTTTGCGCAAGCTCTTGTGGAACATAATATAACCAAGCAAGTAGTTCTTTGTCCGTGATGTTGCTTTCTTTGACTACATTTGTTTGCACCAGCTTTTGTGGAACATAATATAATGAAGCAGAGCTTTCTTTGCACACGAGTCAGAACGCACTTGTCGCAGAGAAAAAAACCCTTGAAGAGAAGAACAATATCTTCTGAAAAAATAAAGCACAGATGGCATTTATTTTTCTGGGCTGGCTGAAACTCCATGTACACAAGTGAATATTTTCTTTTAACTATAGAATTAAAATAAAATTAATATGTGGATGAATTGATGAATTCTCGGCAGCAAACACCCACACTTATACTTTCTGCAGCATGTGAGTCAATGCTTTCGCGTATGGGTTATATTTGGTTAGCATTTAACAATAGAGATAAAATTATTATTTTATAAATCTCAATATAATATTTATTTATTTTCTAATAACAGAAAACGCTCAACAATCAAATGTACAAGGCCGTGGGGGAAGATATTGACCCTCGTACACTCAAGTTCGGAGCCGGAAGAATACAAAAAGTTATTTTCACCTGATTAACACTCAACTTCACAGCCAGAACAATACAAACAATTATTTTCACCTTATGGACACTCAACTTCGGAGCCGGAATACTGGAAAAATGGAAGTTATTTCCAACTCATGTACACTTAAGTTCGGAGCCAGAATACTGGAAAAATGGCAATTATTTTGACCTCATGTACTGTAAAGTTGGAAGCCAGGAGAGTAGACTCAATTATTTTCTCACAATCGAGAATGGTGGTGTGTGGGAATTTACGTTCGAATTTGTGCTTCTGTTGCAGAGTTCCTCTCTACCGTCTTATTTTTTTTCAGCCTCGTTCTTTCAGCCTTGTACGTTTCTCTGCTGTTTCGCATCGACAATAAGGTCAGCTGAGCACATTCTCAGTTTTCATCCAGTTGTCGATAAAATGACACGGTGTACATCTTCTCGGCAGGAATAAAATTTGCATATTTATTACATGCAAAAATTGAAGACGAACCCCATAGAACACTGCTGTATACAAAGTGTAGTGCAGCAAAAGCCAAGGCAAAGCAAATCTGCAGTGTAGTAGAAATGAAGCTACACTGCCTTATGTCTTATCGTGTTACATAAACGTTCGAACTATATACAGAGAGAAACTATAATACATAGACGATGGCGCGCAAGCAGTCCTGCAAGCGTATGGGAAAACCGCATCAGCGCAACGTCCCCGCGAGGAAACAGACGTGCTATGCCGAGAAAACAGACCGATGACAACTGTGCTAGCGTCTGCTGTCAGCAACGACTGCGACAGAGTGTTGTCTCCTCTAGTTTCACCTTTCCTGAGGTGAGGTTCCTGGGTAACAGAGAAAAGCCACGATGAGCTATGGGAAAAGTCATACACATACAGCCTGCAACGGGTTGAACATTTTCCACGGATTATCTTCATACGCCCTACTCGCCGCAAGGTTACGCTCCAAAGCACTGCAAACTGACATATATTTGGACAAGGCCTGTACTTCATGAAAGTCGAGGACGGTCCTGGTTCTTTGGAGAGAAGGAGAGGCCGCCAAGATATACTCCTCCTCCTCATCGACAAGGTCAGCATCAGGTTGTTCGACCGTAAAGTATCGAGCTCTTGTTTGGGCGAAGAAAACATTGTCGATATCCGCTATAGTCACTGTTTCGGGACGGACGATTGTCTTTCAGAGAGAGTCGCTTCTACTTTTCTGAATCCCATCAAGCCATTAGCCATCTGCAGGAAGGACTGTACTTACCCGATCGAATCATGGACCTAAGGCATGTTCTCAAAATCGAACCCAACGGATGCCTGCTTCTGTATTTATTAAACTGCAAAGCGCGCTGGAGAATGTTGTTCTGGTTCAATTCCATTAGTATATGCGGCACCAAACAAAGTAAACAGCTGTTCACCATCCTCAAGCATGCTGTCAGTAATATTCTTCATCGTGGACTTATGGTGATTGTCAGTCTTGTCTTTCATGTAGTAACCCACCATACCTACAAAGGTATGCATGCCCCGGTTTGTCAAAGCTTTCACACAAACTCCCCCCCCCCCCCCCCACAGACCTCTCCAGACCTTTCCAGCCAAGAACAGCGACCAAATGATGCTTGACTTGCAAAGCACTGGTGCCTTGAAGACAAAGTACACCCTGTATGTGCAGATGCAAAAGACCTCTCCTCTTTCCACGGAAAGCAAACCGCTATGGCACTCATCCTGAAGAAAGCGAGAAAGAAGGGGCCAGCACTTGTCGACATTGAGGTCAGCTCCGGTGCAATTTACTGTAAGAGAAACCTCAAGTCGTTTGGGGATGGACACACGATGCGTTCCCGTGACCGGAGGTGGCACTGTTTGACGACGTGCTCTTGCTGCTCGTCTGAGTAGCATTTCCGAAACGAAAGTGTTTACAGATAAAGCTATACAATTTGGGATCTATGTCCTGGCAGACGCAGACGACAAGAACAGTGGGTTTCAGAAGTCGAGGATCAGTGGCAAACTGAAAGAATTTAGGATAAGAGAAAAAGTTCGACTTACAATCCCGCAGCAGAATCCAAGCGCCTTCTGTGTCAATATAATGGAAAGGACCGACCACTGCTTGGAGGTAAGATTTAGGTATCGAGAACGACTTACAAATCAAAACATAATCGAGAGAAGGAAGCAAGAATTCAGGTGGGACAGAACAGTAATGAAAATCAAGATAAACATATGATCTATACCTGGAGAGGTCTATATCAGAGAAAGACAAAACAGATTTGCAATAAAGAGGATATGGGGATAAGGTGACGGGTTTCCGAAAATGATTGACAGAACAGGGCGGGGAGTGAGAGCAGACAGCCTGGAAACTATCGAAACTCGCCTCCTGCAGATCGTGAGGAGGAGTGGCAGACGAATGGCAGTTTAGTGGAGAAGAGACGACTTCTGAAGCGGAAGCAAGGCGCGCAAGAGGAATAGACGGAATACTCAAATGCTCGTCATCGTCAAGATCATCATCGGCTCGGTCGATAGCATCGGAGGGGTCATCAACAAGCAGTTCCGACATAGTTTCCAACAGCACAGAAAAGGTACGTAGAGCAACGAAGACAACTTATCTCCTGAATTTGAAAGCGGTAACGCGAATCTCCCTATCGGCATCGTCTCTGCGTTGCAAGATCAGCAAGACCTCGACACATCAGACCATGTCTAAGCAATTGCGACCATCTCGATTTGCACAAACGGCAATAATGCAACAAATCTATCACCTTGCGATCATAGCGAAAAAAATACATGTCGGGCAGTGACTGCCGTAGTTGACGAGAAGAAGAGATCGAGCTGCACGGTTCGATGGTTCGCTCCATCCTCTGCAAGAAAGAACATTACAAGGAAAAGAAACATAGAGAAGACAATGAAAAGTTCAGGCTCCTGTCCGTATTGGTATCGACAACGAGAGTATCATCCAGTCCGTCGAGTTCTTCTTTTGCCGAGTTACAGTAAAGAAAGAATCAAAGACAATTCTAGCAGTTTGGAAACCGAAACATGTTTTCGTTGCCACCGTTGGAACGTTGGCATGCTAGCACGCTTATCTCTTGATGCTTGTCTTAAATAACATCAAACAGATATAAAGAGTATCTGCAACTAAATCAAAATAAATTTGGTTGAATAGCACTCACCAACACAATATACACTCCTGAAACAGTAACTAACATGTATGGATTACTTTAGAAGATGAATCCGATTAAATATAATAGAAAGGATGATGATTGTCTATAGACAACACATGGCTCTGGTAAGAATTTACAAATAGTAACAAACTTAGGTCTAGAAGAAATAATTCTAATGAGACAAAACAAAATTCAAAATGAATGTAGATAAAAGTCCCATATTGCTACAACACGATATCAGAAAAGAGTAATGTCTGACTGTAAAGAAGATAAGGTGGCATTGATTTGTGAAGATGGTCGAAATGTATAGTCGTGACAGCAGACAATTTCAAATAAATCGTAGCACAATGTTTCCTCTAAATCTGCTATGATAGAGTCAATGGATGAGGATGTATTGACAGGTTGTTGTATATGAGTCACGAGAACTAAGTGAAAAATATCACTTCATCATCGAGCAAAAATCACTTCAGTAGGAGAATCACTCTAGTTGTATGTTGAAATTGCTTCTCAAGGTGACAAGCACATTTGTCTTCGGATTACGACAGGTCAGAGATGAAAGAATATTGCACGATATGAGTTATGTCGAACAAGAAAAGACTATCATGCACAAAGAAATGTAGAAGAAATGATTCCATGAAAAAAAAATCTATATGTTGACATGACAAAAATGAAAACATAGAAAGTTAGAATTGTTATCTATTAGTGTCGTGATCCTCAGTCTCGAGATCGAGCGCAAATGTGAACTACAAAACTCTAGCAGACTTGTGCGAGATTGTGAGCATTATGAGTAAGACTTAACGGCTTGGTCGAGAAGTCGAGAACAAATGAACCCTAAGTGGTTATTATTGGGTTAGGAACTAAGAGACTATTACAAGGAGATCTCAGACGAACGTTGATATAAAAGAGGCAGTTTGGAAACGAATCAAAACGGAAGTTTGAGATGTAGGTCTTAGAATTAGGTTTGAGCGGATCGAGATATAAGTCCGGCACAGATGGACGCTGGTCAGACGTTGGTCTGAACCACAAGGTCCCAATCTAGCGCTAGATCACGGTTTCTCAGAAAAATATCAAATGTTGGAGCTTCAGTAACATTTTAGGTTGTAGAGGGAGCTCCACGAAAGATCCAGAGGCGAGTAAGATATCTTTGGAAATGTCTCAATAAGAGCTTTTCAATAATATCAATAACTCCGTGAACTGACATCGAAGCTGAGAATTATGATTGATCACGTGATCAAGTTATAGTATGATTTTCATGGTCAAATAAGAGAGTGATGTCGTCGATCTCTAGAAGTATATACGAGAGAGACTCGATGCTTGAGTGAGCCAGGACTAGTCATCCTGACTCCGGAGTTCGGTAGGTGGACTTTGGGAGCATGAGGTGATAGTTGGACCAGTACCAAGGTGTGTTTTGATCAAGACTTGGATGCTTGGACTTGGGATAGATCTAAGAGTCATCATCTAAAACTACTGCACTTGGTAGTTGTTCTTGTCGAGCTTCTCTCCAGTGATCAAAGACACGGACTCCGCCATAGCTGCAATTGAGAAATTGCATCTTGGATAGCTTCACGAGCCGAATTGTCCCATGCTCGCTTCAAACCATATCCTCCGTCCAAAAAGAGTCATGTCGTTTCAACAAAAAAAAGAGTTACAATGAAGTTCCAGAGAAAACTAATTCCAATCCTAGAAATATCACTACTCAGTGTATTTTCAAGATCACACTATATCGCATGAATTGACAAATCTCGCGTGCAAAAATCAGAATATTCTTGTTCATGTGAGAATCATGCTCGCAATACCTATAGTCCCATGCACGTCTGACACTAAACCCACCAAAAGTACCATAGTCCCAAGTATATTCATGGTAGTTGATTTCACTTTGGTACTTTTAGCGAAATTTCTTATGGCATTTTTGCTTTCAGCGAATAGTACTACCAAAGTTGGACCTCTCGCGAATGCTTATTCAAAATCTTGAATATTAGTTTCTCATATATAATACTTGATACTATATATTATAAACTTTTGATTCAAAAATTAAGAGACAGTTATAGTCTTCAATTAAAAAGAAACTAAAGGTAAACAAAATATATTACATATACGATGTTAAAACGTCAATATGCTATAAATAATTTGTAAAACTGACGGATGTCTACTACCAAAGGAGTTCAAAAGTCTTGTAAACGAGGTTCTATGAGTAGAATGCTAGAAATGATTTCATTCTGCTCCAACTATATCTTGCATAATTTCTTCCGCATCTTCTCCATCCAACTAATTGTTAGCAACAAGATCAAGTTCAATCAGCCATTCTAATTCAGTTTCTAAACTTGCAGTGTTGAACAAATCTCTGTGGCAATTGCTCGTAGTTGCACTTGGTATCTCAAGTTGATAAGATTTCACACTTTCTCCATCCTTCACATATCAGATTTTTCTTGACTCCAACCTAAACATGTGCCCATATCAAGGAATCACATACAACTTTCTTCATTTTGTTTATGAAAATATTAGCACGTAAATCTTGCATCTCAACTCCACTAGTAATCTCTCCAACACACCAGTTCTGAAACTCATGTTGAGAAGCTGCTTTGAGCGGTCTTTGAACTATTACATCACACGGCTGATACTTGGATGTGCATCCTCCAAGGATGAAAACGAGAGAAATCCAAGGTTGTTTTTCCTCCTCCTATCCAATCACAGAATGCAATGCTTTTACGGACCACCCAACAGTTCAAAAGCAAACCACACTTTTGTACCCTGATCTCCAGGTCTTGCTGCCTACATATCTTTTCTTAATACTTCTTAAATATGAGTACAACCTAATCTTTGCAAGACTGCAAAGTACTCTAATGATTTTCTATTTTAGTAAAGTGCCACCTTTGATACTTCATCAAGATAACAAATTGTGTGACTGGAATAACTACATTTGTTTTTCCTTTGAAGATAATATGAAAGGGAAGAAGATCGTCACTAGCCGACCATGAAACACAACATGTTATGTGTTGTTTGTCTTGCTTCCCACACACAAAAATCATGTGATCCTCTCCTTGCATATGTGCGTTCTGTACCAACTGGAACAAGATACATGTTTGTTTGATCCATATTCACCACTGTTTTCTAAGGACCGAACGTGAAAAAACTAAGTATGAATTTATTCATACCATCTGCTCTTAACGGTTATAGACACCCAAAAGACCACTGCATTTTACTCTTGATCTAGCTTTTGACCCATTGTGCAGAAATGTTGAAAGGACCACCCCTCTCTAGCATGATCTCTGGGTATTTGATCAAGAGAAAAACTCTCATAAACATCTGAATCGCCATTTATTCAATACAGTTCCAAAATCACGTTGTTTGGTTATAATACACACGAAATCTTCATCTAGATCTGGACGTTAGTTCCACAATGATCGACCAAATTCTACTAATGGACTTGAGCCTCTACTGATTACGTGATTAAGCACTGGAGGTTGAGGCTTTTGGTAATTCTTAAGTAGTGGTGGATCCAAATCTGACTCAGAAGCAAAGCTCTTATCACACCTTGAAATTTAAGCTTCAGTGTTTTGCCGTCACTCTTGAATCAGAAACGTAGAGTTTACTCATTAACCCAAGAATGAGTTCTCCCCTCCTGGATAATTACACTTCACTCGTAAGTAATGAATAGTCCTCTCTTTCTTTTACCATTGGTCCGTAAAGCTTCATCAATATTTCTCTGTATCGCAACATCAATGAACCAATTCTGATAGTTATCTCTTCTATTTCTAACTGAAATCATAGCAACATTTTTCACATCATCGTGAAGAATATTGACATGTTGAAATTCAGCACCTGATCCAGTACTTTGTGAAAGATCTCATCTTAGACTCGAGTTGGACATCTCCTCAAGCTGCTCAGCTGTTCTTCTGTGATGGTCTGCTTTTACATCACGTGCAAGAGTATGAAAGTGAACCTCATGAGAAACAACAAGAAAGTAAAACGATCCATGCTAATCACAGGCTTCTCTAATAAAAATAACTAATATAAGATCAAGCTAGAAGAACTCTAGGCCGTATGGATATTTTTTTGCACCACAATCTCTTCTGTCTAATAGCAAAATTTAGATTGCAAGGTGATCTCAAATTCAGAGTACATTTTTTGTTTTTCATTTGTGATGAAAAACTAAAAATTTATTGCCATAATTCATGCGTAAACAAATTTCACGGTTATATATGACCTCTATACTGTTCTAGACTGAGTGTAGTCAACTTTTATATATGTTTAATGATCTATATGTTTATCTTGTATCTCATATCAATTTGTCCACATGGGTTTGAAGTTATAGTTTTAGAGGTGATTATCTGTTCACACGGTTGGGTTAGGTGGGGATGATGTGCAAAATGTGATTAACTTTGTTGTTAAATTAGGTGAGGATGATGTGCAAAATATGATTAACTTTGTTATTAAATTCGTGAAAATTTTACGACTAATAAATTCAAGAAACAAATAACTTCTCAAACATATACTAACTATTCGCATACAGAGCTACAGCGAATATACTTGAGACTACGATATACTAAACTCGGCCTGATTCCACTCTTTTTGCACTTTCTCGTTTTATAAGTAACTGTAACTGCCTAAATGACCGGAAGCAAAAATTGGATCCAAGTCTGGGGATTACGTAAACTTCCGAACCGACGTGGCCCTAAAAAGCAAGACACTCTAGTGCGTGAAAAAGGGTGGTGCGGACGGACCCTTACCCTTGCTAAGCCAGGAACCTGTCATGCTACCTTGAATGTCGAAGCCTGTATAACGAACGCAATCGGAGCTATCCCTTGGCATTTTGAAGAGCGAAGACAACTTTGAGAATTCTACTTCAGCCTCTTACCGCCAAAATTAAGTTCTATTATACGGGATGTTCTGAAACTTGTGATACTCAAAACATAATCAAAACATAATTTTTCCGTCCTGAAGGTTTCTTGCTTCTTCCTAAATCGGTTGGCTCAAATTGATGCGAACAAAGTTAAGGGATCTGGCTTGTCCGCTCATCTAAAGAACTTTGTACCTCACCTGCTCGCTCAGTCGCGGATGAAAGACGAGTACATATATCTTCTGTTTGTAAAATTTTGCGACTACGCAAATACCATTTGCACCTGGTCTGCGTGTGTCTCTCCAGTCATTCTCATTCTCGTCATCACGGTAACCCAACCAGAATGATACACCGCAATGACGCCCGTTCTGTTACGAGGTGAGACCCATACGAAGACGAATCTGAATTTCTAGCAATCACGAGTACGTTGCGTACGGAGCGTACACGCACTGATGGCCGTTTCGAACGTTTGACGCTACATCAAATTACCACGATATAACGTATATTTTACTCATTGCAGTTCCCACGAACTTCTGGGAACAAATTGGAGGCCAACTACATGGATATCCCCGTAACATCTACTCATTGCCACACCATATGTCTATTAATCTCGTACACCGGGCCCGTAAACAAGCACAAATTTTTCAGCACATGGATTATGTACGGCAGACAGGGACACCTTGAAACACTGAGAAGACAACGCGGAACCCACTGCAAATCACCAGTCGGGAACTTACAATGAATTCAAACCCCGGTGAGCACTCACTGTTTGAACGTCCCGAGGTATGGTCCCTTGACATTTGCTAGCTCAGGAATCAGGAAATTAGAGAGACTACTAAATTCCAACATCCTGTTCATAGCATTCACTTGAGCCTCTCTTGACCAAAGGAAAGACAGAAGTGAGTGGACAGAAAGCGTACGAAAGCCAAAAATATCATGCATGGTCGTAGCTTTACCCGGCGTGATAAAACGGATCAGAAAGTTGAAAACCAAAAGTATGCATCCAGGGGCTCCCGTTGCTAACAATTAACGACTTTTCTTGCATTGTGCCAATTTCATAACCCAAAATTCCACGAAAGGCTCTAAGTGCTTGCTACAGAAGCTCGCAATTCCTCTTCCAACTCAATGTCCTAATCCTGTGTAATTTTCCACCATTGAGAACTCGATCCAAGGCTTGCTCGACACACGTTAACCCTGAGTGCACTGACCTATCGGAAAGTTTCCCGACACTGGCTTCAAAACCTGGAATGAGTCATCTAAACTACTTTCTTCTTTTTCTTTGTCAATTTGTAGACGACCATCCGAGCAATTTTGTAAAACCAGAAGGCACTGACAACCTGGATACCAATCGCGCCACACTGCGAGGAACGAAAGAGAGTATCGGGTTAACTTGTGCATGATTCCTTCTGCTCAGAAAACTTTGCGAAAGTTAAAATTCAAAAGCTTTAGGAATCGCGAACCACTTCATCAGTGAAAGAGGAACAATCCACGTACTGTGGCAGGAGCAGTCAAATCATCTTTACCTTGACCACCAAGGGATCCTGAGACTTGAGAGTGCTGTAAACCACATACGGACCCACGCCTAGCCTTGCCAAGCTGAATACAAATACAAAAGAGAGCTGCAGCCGGCATACAGAAATTGAAGTTAAGTCCTCGGTTAAGTAAGTTGTTAGGTTCTCCTGTTGCTGTGACCGTATCCCCACTACAAAATTACAATAAGGCAAACAGGACGAGGACAAGAAACCAGTAGCACACATTCATCCTGTTCGAGGCTCAACAACTTCTTTTCTTACGTTTCAATTTGTGAGTAACAAAAACTGACAAACTTTAGAAGCTTTCTAACTTACATCGTTAACCATGTTGAGAACTGTATCTCTGATGCCGACTTCTTTGAGAAGTTCTCGAGCATGCATGAAAGGGTTGGAGAGTTCCATAAGCCACAAGCAAGCCACCAGCTCCGGCCCACACTGCATGTCATCGCATGCTGATTCAGGCAATGCCGAACAAGCAATTTGGGAAGGTAAAATGAAGACCACGCCAAATTTTCGAAGCTCCTAACATGATCAACAAAGATGACAATATACATCAAATTAACTGGAGCGTATACTTACAGTTTGTTTGATAAATCCATAACCAAGTCCAACAATCGTGATAATGTGGTGCATCGCATTAGAGTAATCCACCGGAACATCAAGGAGGCAACAGACGAAGTCGTAAATGAAGTAGGCTAGGCTGGTCGTTATTGCACGCATCTGCAAACATTCAGTTCTGCACATTTTAAACCTTCCATGCAAGGAGTGAGGCCTTGCACCAGGTCCGAAAACCTAAACGAAGGGGGACTTGCGGTTCCGTTTTATATACGAGTACCGAAGCTGAAAACAGTAACGTGGTTTGCGGACTCAACGAGTTGAGAAACCTCCAGTCACTGTCAGCTGAGCCCAAAAGCTCATCCTTCAACGGCATACACCATTAACAGGAAAGAACTTTGGGAACACAACGCTGTACGTATGATCCTTCATCGTTGGGGTCCCGCTCTTTGTTACATCTCAACTCGTATGTTCAGCGCTAAGTCTTTGCAGGTCAATAAACTGCTTCGAATCGCAGCCGAGTTATCTATCGATTAAGTCCTCCCTCAACAGGAAGATGTAACACTCAGAAGAGAGCTTGAGTAGACTCGAGGAACAGAAGGTGAATCGTGTCTTACGTAAACATCTTATGAATCCATACATCTCCCATCTATTAAGCTTCTCGTAAGTTTCGCGACAGCAGGTATTCATGCTATAGCCTGCATTCCTTCCGTGCTGATCGGCAAAATAAAGAATAAACTATTTGATTTACAGAAAGAAAGAGGCCAGGATGTTGCAGAGTGCCAGTGCCCTTCAGTTTCATAACACTCAAAATTCTGCTCACTGGTCCATACAGCCTCACGTGTGGTTTCGCTCTGCTCTTCCTGCAGAAAACTCGCACCCTGCATTTTCAGGATGCAAAATGCAGATCGAGAGAGCTTACCAACCTGCATCGGAGACGAAGGACCGCCTATTCCATCCAAGGGGCGAGACCAGTCACGGACAGAGACCATACACAGATAAATCGCCACGAACACATGAACCAAAGAAATGCAGCGATTACAAAAATCCCAGGACTTCTTGTTTCCCACCAAAGCTCTCACTATACCGAATCCTGCTCCCCATGCCACCGTCCCGACTGCCAGGCCCTGCCAATCGGCCATCTCACTCTCCCCTGGTTCAAATGGCACCAAACTTTTTGGAAACCTATTCCACCACCCACACTCTCTCTCTCAGAACTCCGCCTCCCCCAAATAACATCAACCCACCTTCGCTTATCGAGACGCACGCTCAATCTCTAACCGCGTGCAGAATACATCTGCACGGGTATATCAGGCTTGCCAGCATTCAGCTACTGCTGAAGAAACTGCGATGCTTTGGTACTCCTCATCCCACTTGCCAACTCTGCAGCTCCTCTGCGTTTGCTGCAGTAGCGTATCAGGCGACAGTAGCACTCAAGCTCCGTCTGACGCGTTTAAACTTTATAGACCGTCCCCTATCTGGCTAACTCTGAACGGACGTCGGCAAACGTCGTGGTCGTGGTCGTGGTCAACCGTTCCTTGTCAAGATTTGTCTGCTATTTGCAATTTTGCATGAGGGAGGACTCCGAGGAGTCCCGGAGGACCAAAATGTCATCGCTGATCTGCAGAAATCAGGACGGTTGGCGGATGGACTTTATTGTTTTATTTAGACAAATTGGTGAACATGGATTGAAGATTGGTTTTCCTTTCGATGATTTAAGAAACACGATCAATAAGAAATACGATAGATGTCTCCCGGGAACTCTCCAAAGAGCAAGTACTCATGGAGAAATTCCTTACTCCTTAGTCCCGTTTGAAATATGGAGGGAGGAAAGAAGTTTACCAGTTGACTGATTTAAACGAGGACGTGGAGGAACATTTCATGAACAGTGTAGCAGAATAGAACCACGTATGCATGGGATGGCGTAATCTCACGTAGATGGGACGGCGTAATCTCACTCATTTGCACGTCTAGTGACATTTTTACATACATCAAATTTGCTTTGTGCAATGAGGATTCTTCATGGATGACAAATAAAGATTGCGAACTAGTGTCGTACTATACTATATGACTCATATCTATGGAAGTACGAGAAAGCATTGATCATTATTGTCAAGCAGTTACTAACTTTGATCTTCGACAAGCTTAAGCTGCATCACATGGACCACCTCTGCGTTTGCGTTTCCATCACAGATTAGGCGGTTGTTCTGGAGTTCCTTTTGACTTTCGGGGAAGAAACGATCGCTATGAACATTTTCAGGCAAACTGATCGCCAACTGGAAATGGGAGACCAGTAAAATGCAAATTATCTCATCCCCCCGAATGAGTTTGTACTTGACACTACCGTAGTGACACATAACTTTGTGTAAAACGCAAAGTGTTTATTCTTTCAAATCGTTCATTGGAAGGTTTTAAGTTTCTAGGTTTTTTCACTTACGGTTCAGATTCTTTTCACAATGAACGTGCAGCAAAGCAGACCTGCTACCATGAAAATTTGTGGCAGGGTTTCAATAAACAGACTCATGTGCAGTTGATCTGTTCGAGTTTTTACGATGCTCTTAATATTTTCTTGTTACAGAATGCGCAACACAAGGTTTATGAAGAATTTTCGCGTGATTCACTACTAAATCTGACAAAACTGCGATGGATTGCAATTCTAGCTTGCTTGATGTAAACATAACTGTTACAAGTACTTGTACTGGTCGATATTCTTTAATCCAATCGTCTCTATGGTTAGAGGTTTTGTTCGTTGTGGACTTGTAACCAGTTGTTTTGTAAATTTAACTCTATAGTGAATCAGATTTCAGAAGTGGATGTTCAGGGGCGGAACAGAATAGTAAAAGCACAATTGTCTACTAACACAAATCGAAGTACTATTTATCTGACCCTCCTTCCTCTTATCCATCCAGACTTCGAAGTACAATTTAATCACACGTTCATCAAAAGACAAATCCTTATAATATGCTTCTGTAAAAAATCCTAGATTTGGTTAATACAATTAGGCTCTACAACGTGCAATTATGCAAAGTTATAAATCATTAGGATATATGTGATAGCTATCTCTGTGTCATGCATCTTGCTCTGCTTCTCTTTATTCTTCTGCTCGCAGGTGCACTAAATAAAAATAATTAATTTTAGAGGAAGATTATACCAAAGATTATAATATAACCAGTCAAAGCAAACAAGCAATATTGTCTAGCGATTGTGACCCTATACAATAACCTTTCATTAAAGAAAAAAGTAGATAAAAATTAAACCCTAGCATATTTGCGTAGTTGGTCAACAATATGCAAGGGAGTGTATATACAATTATGCGTGGAAGCAGTTGGAGACGACTTTACCTTATGCTACCTGCCAGTCGGGACGCATAATAATGCCCAGGGAAAATAAAACACAAGCATTTTCACCTGTTCGTGGTGCAACAGTTCTTGCACAGATGTCCAGGTGGGTTGAGTCCTGCTTGCGTGGTGGTGTGCTGCGAGGGTCCTTGCCACTTGAGCATGTGATCCACGTGTCTGTGAGGTCGTATGTTCACCCGATTTGTTGTCGTAGCATATTATTATAAACGGTGACTTCGAAGTTGCTTTGTAAGAAATAATGACTGTTCTTCAATCTACTAATAAAATTCAATCTGGTAATCAACAGAAAATGTCATGGCGTTTGACAGTTATTGTTTATATTTAGAATCATTTCACATATTGAGAAAATTATCTCAATATGTTTTCCATGATCTCAATCCTACTTGCCGTAGAACTATTATTTAATTTTTTTCAAAGAAAGCTCTTCAATCCTGCTTGCCTCTCTTTAGAGAACTCTTCAACCCTTCAAGGCAAGCAGGACTGAAAAGTTTTTCTCTTTTTACGCTGGGAGGTGAAAGTTGTACCTATCAAGCTAACGACTGACAGATATAATTTTATAATTATAAATGTAATATCGTTACGAATATAATACCGTATGTGATATTAGAATATTTGCTAATATTCTGGGCGCAAATATAGTCCTGGTGGGGGGGGGTCAAAGTTAGAGGAAAATATTTCTAACCGTGCGAGAAAAAGAAAACCATAATTTACAATCGAGTAACTTTGTTGAACTGTGATTCTAAAAACAAAGTAGTGTTATCGACTCATACCTATTAGCGACCCACGGTTCATTGTAACGAACCAAAAACTACCAAAAAGTAAAACTACATTTCTTCTTCATTTGGTAAAACTACATTTCTTCTTCTTCCCGTTAGGAAATATTCTTTCGTAAGTTTGACACGTTTAATAATACATAACTGGTAGCAATTAAGATGTGATGATAACGAGATGTGAGTATGAATATACAACATATTATATGATAAAACGAATACGAGTGATAATACTATGTATAGTTTACTAGGAGATATTACATGGAATAAAAAGAAAATGTAAGGTACTCTACATAGAGTAGATTTTAGTGTACCCTGATGGTGCGATACCCCTAAGATGATCCTTCACATCTTTTGCAGGAATCGCCATGGATTATCCGTGAAATAACTAATCAACTTTTTTGAGTTTTTACTCCTCCGTATCTTTCTTCTGTTGCCTCGTTGAAACTGTACTTTAAAAGCAGTGGCAACATGCTTTGCGAAGAACTATATCAAGTTCTTATCAGTTGTCATATGTGCTCTTCTCAGTGTTATGTTTTCCCTATGATGCTGGATGCTCGATGGCAATGTTTTCTCTGTTTTCCCTTGAACTGCACATGAGTATATTATTGCTCCAAAGTGTCTCAACAGAATATCTAAATGTCATTCAAATAATGACCTCTTTTCTTTCACCTCATAACAGTTACTCGATTCAACCACAGATCATACTCACATAGACCATAAAAGTAGTCCGTATTTAAAGTATCAGGGAATCTTGTGGACAAAGACTTATTTCACATGCCTCGTCAAAGATTTCCAGTTATGAACAAATAAACAGATCTGATTTCATCTTTTTGATTTCTCTCTTTCATCTGTTTTCGGAAGAAAAAATGAAAACTATATTAGATGAGATAAAAATGGACGCGCAATACTTCAAAATTTTGCAAATTTTTCAAAGTGTCAAGAGCGGACCCACCCCATCCTAACTGAACCAATATTTTTTTTGGACTCAAGTGTTAAAACTTTCGTTTTGGTCAAAAAAGATCCATTTGAAAATTTACCACTGAAAAATTCCAAAATCGGCTGAAACTTAGTCAAATACACAACTCACATCTTCTAAAAGAGATAGCCCGATCGACATATTTCAATGAGAAAAATTGTCTAGGTCACCGAAATCATGTTCAAAGTTTCTGGTGACGAAAGAAAAAGTTTTGTCTCACCCGAACGCTTCAGCAGGATAGTGCTCGCCGTCAAGCACAACTCCAGTTGCTCTCTCATGTACTTCTCCATGCACAAACTCCATCTTGTTTATCAACAAAGGTCACACGCTCTCTATTGCTCTGATACCATGTAGAAAGATCGATACTTCTATAAAAGACAATCCAAGAAGAGAGAACGAGTAGACTATGAAATAATTAGGAATGAGATGAGAGAGATTTCCATTCTCTGTGTGTATATAGTGGGATGATTACAAGAAAAATCCTAACGGTGGGTTAATCCTCTAACTAACTGTACATCACAACCTTAACTACTCGACCTGATATCATCCGTCAATCCATTGGAGCTTGGGACTATATCAGCATTTTTTGATTACTTTCCATTGGAGTTGTGAGATTAGAGTTTTGAGAATTTTGGTGAAAGATTTCTTAAGAAAAGCTCACAAACTTTGAGATTTGGTAACTCTTTGTATATATGTTTGCTTTAGAGATGTTGGATACGCTTGCAAAGAGTTTGTCAAGGGCTACACAATAGAAGGACTGGATCAAGTTTTGAAAACTTCAATAAAGATCATAGACTATTGAAGTCTGTTGAAAATCTCATGTATAAAAACCATAAAAATATAAATATGTTAGATATCTGAATCAGAAGAGTTTATGTCCGCGTGTTGTTGCTTGTCTTTTTAACTCGTATGCTTTCCACGGTCATATATCTCACAAAGTCTTCGATAGATCTTTTGCGCACAACAATATGACAAGTGGTGAACTCGAGGTGAAAGGTCTATGGTGAAAAGTTATAAAAGTTCAAGAAATAATATCGCCAATCATGAGTGAGGACAAAGTTAGAGATAGAGACAACGGAGAGGGTTATCAAGGATAGAGTTGGATCTAAATGTTTCAAGCTTTCATGTTGTTTGTACGACAATATCAATAAGATAAGTAAAATGAGGTTTAGATGACAATGACACTTCGCAATTATCACAAGGTAGACCAGTCTAATGAGAAGAATATCTCCAAGTTCCGTAGACATTATTTGAAGGAGATGGAGCTCAATCGTGTATGCAGGAATGAGATGATTGAGACATTTTCGTTAGCTGTAGTACTTGAAATCAGCGAACATGCGAAGAGTAGTATAGAGCATTTGGAGAAAGATCGGGATGAATTCTCAAAAGTAATGAGAGACGAGTATTTCTTGGAGGACTTGAATTGTGTAAGTAAGAAACATTTCTTGTAATAGGTTTGAATAATCCAATAAAGGGTTGCATGTCATAGAGCTACTTAGAGATTTCGAGAACCAATTTTATCGACTTGCTCGTACAACAACTTGACACTACAAGCGAGCAAAACATAACTATTGCTTGAGCTACAAAGGAGAAATTATGAAAGAAGCTTGAGGTACTTTTGGATGACAAGGATTAAGACGAAGGGTTAACAACAAAGGAGTCTTATATTTACTTGCGAAGGGAGAACAAAGACGTGACAAGGTTCTTATCACGAGTTCGACATGCATACTAACAACTCCAACTCTAGTACTTGTTGTACAACCTCCAATCGAAACTCCAAAGAAGAAAGATTTGGAACTCGAAGAAGTTATGTGTGGTATGAGAGATCTCTAGCTAAAGAGATCGACAAGCGAAGCAAAACATGCAATGTAAGATCCATACTGTAGTGTATTTGGTTTGATGATATAGATCATTCTCTTATGATTTTGCTGAAATACTACGACGAGGAATCATATTATGGTTAATAGCAATCAATGATATGGAAATAGCAATCAATGATATGGTTGATCTTCTTCAAACCAACTTTGATAAGGACGAAATGAAAAGGCTAGTTGATAAATACTTGATGGCATATGATGTCACATCAGTCAAAGTTACGAGTTACGGTGCTAAGGTCAAGGATCAAAGAGAAGATTGTAACGAGCATATAGGGCCAAGCAAACTTTCGTTGTCTGCTATTTCCACGAGATCTAGCTGATATGCACACAAAGGATTTTCAGGATTCTATATATGTTGATTGTGTTAATTTATTATAATTTGATTTAACTAGATTTTAATTTCAAAAAATATTAGTTGATAAAATATTCATCTTACTTAAGATAAAATAGTTTTATTTATTAATAATATTTATATATACTTCTTGAATAACTATTTTTCAGTATTATATTGGAACACTTCTCATGTCGATTAGCGTTTTAACGAGTATATAAACATATATTTCACACATAGAAATTTCAAACAACTCAATTTCTACTATTAGACTGCTAAAGAGATGTTAACATATGATATAAGTCTATACTGCCTCAGATATATTCTAAGTGAAACATTGTTGTGTCTCTATAATTAGAAATTATAATAATATTCATAAAATTATTTTAGTGATTATGATAAAATTTGAGATGTTTGAGAGATCATGGAATATAATTTATAAATTACTGTATGTCTTTGATTAATTTTCATTATCACATTATGAACGAGTAACGTCTTGCAAGCATCTCACACTGCACATAATACTTCATTGGCTCACGCGTCAATCAGAGTGTGTCTTCATTGACAATCCCTTAAAATCATTTTAGTGGAATTAAGGACAAATTTCAAGATGTTTCAGACTTGAGGTTATTTTATATTTCTTGTTGAATACTTACAAAACTACAACTAACATCTCATAATCAACATATTAATTTGACATTGACCGTCCGAAGCCGTTGCTCCAACTTATCCATCATTTTGGCATATTGCCGAACTTTCTCGTCTTCTCGTTGCTTCAAATGAGTGAGCTCTACCATGAGCTTCTCATAACTCTCTTCTGGAAGAAACTCGTCGATGAGTGCGTTAGTCAACGTCTCTCATGTGTCCTCAACTGCACAATGAGTTTTGCTCTTCACTCAGTCTTCATACCACGTGAGAACAAAATCTTCCAAAAACTCGGGTAGTAACAACACCCACTCTTCCTTCCTTCTCACATTATTTCCAATGCACCCCTCTTGAAATCTCTAACAAATGACTCTACATCTTCGTTGTCCTTCCCATGAAACACTAGTAGTTTCCTCATTTTGTAACTACTCTTTCTACTCTTCTAATGTTCGTGCAATAACTACTCGCTAAAAGAGTATGAACATCACTAATTTCATTCGAGAATAATCTACCATAAGTGAAATAAAAAGAAATGACTATAACAACACCACTTGTGTCATTTCTTCTCTCAAGATAATCATGAGCCTGAGTCGCATCACCGCCTTCTTCATCATCCTAACGACGATCTCCATCACAACTCAGTTGAGTCCTCCTTTGAAATCGACAACTTCTCCGTTTCAGCTTTCTAAATCTTGTCCAACTTCTCGACTACTGATGTAAGTAGGGCGGCCACATCTACGTACTTGTATCCTCTTGATAGATCACGCACTCTACAACTTGGACAAGGATTCTCTCATAGAAGATGAATTGACGCTGGTGAAGATGGATCCACTCGAAGACTTAAATCAGTAAACTCTCGCTTTTCTTTGGTTCTCTCTGCTCTGATTCTAGTTGGACAATTCACTATTTTATGTCCAAACTCTCTACATAAATAACACCACAAGTTAGTTTCTACTCTTTTCCTCAGAGATTCTACTTGAGACTTTGTACTAGTGCTCTCAAACTTAACGATATAATCTCTCTCGAGCTCTCTTCGACACTTACTATGACATCTAAATCTCTAGGAAGGTTTCTAAGTCTAACTTTCCAGTCTTTTGAACTTCCACTCATGTTGTTGCGCCTTCTCAATCATTAAGTGGACAAAAATTCTTTTGAGGAAAATAATTCTACATCACTTTCTTAACTCTTTTGAGCTTTATATTGAAAATCGTGTATTATACATACTATTCACGAAATAAAATCCTAATCTAAAATTAACTGTCTAAGATATGATCCTCATGATCATCGTCTATACTAATCACAACAGACATCTTAAACTCACTCTTGTAAGGATCAAACTCACTCTTGTAAAGATCCAACTCTACTTTACTAGGAGCATTCGTGACCTCCACAGTGAATGATGCTTTCAACTCAACCCTCTTCACATCTACACCAATGGTCTTGAAAGCTTCTTGATATAGAGTAAAGAGGGCACCCCAAGTGGTATAGATGCGTGTTCGCAACTCATCTATACTTACGCGGCTTCTCCGTCTCTGTTCGAACTCTCAAACGTCTCTTCTTTCATCTCGGCACCCAAACTGGATTCCTCATGAAATATCTTCAAGATCTCTTTGTATGCCGAAACGTATATCTGTTAGTCGGTAAGAGATTTTTTCAAGATTTTCGTGACCTCCAATGACACAATCTCCAAGCTACTAATTCATGAAGTTTCAACAAAAACTTCTCTAATCAGAAGAAATGGTGATGACTGAATAAATTTCCAAAAAACTGAAATTTGTATAGTTTGATTTCACTCATGATTGTCAACCCCCTCCACTTTGAAAACTTCTTTGTCTCTCTCCAAGCTTCATCTTCTCATGATTTTTGTTTCCTCTAATAGCTTATATCTTGGAAATTTTCACAGAGAAATAAAAAACATAGAAAAGATGACAACGACTATACAGAATTTTCAGAGAGCAAAATGTCTAAACTTTCACAATTAAATCCCTTCAACTTTGAAAATTTATATCTCTCTCTCTAGATCTCCTCTTCTCATGATTTTTGTTATCCAATATAGCTTATCAGCCAAGTTAAACTATTAGAAACTTTTTCAAGAAAATAAAAATCATAGAAAATTTGACAATGACTGTACAAATCTTCTGGAGAGCATATTAAGACGTTTGATTCAAGCGTAAAGCAAACTCATTACCAAATAGATGACACAATTTCCGTTATAATTGAAAGAAAAACTACAAGTTAATGTACAAACGAGAAATCAACTCCTAGCAGCATGAGAACTAGACGTGAGCCGATCAACTTTGTCTTCCATTCTTCTACTTCAAACATTGTCAGGTTTCTTTTCTGAATCTATCGTCCATCACTCACATTACTGATCTCTGGAACTCTTGTAAAATCACATTACTGATCTCTCGAACTCTTGTAAAATCACGGCTGGTGAACTGAACTCAGAGAACTTTGCTAAATCGTTGCTGATGATATATCACTCATAATAGGAGTTATTCTCGCGCTTGAGTTTCAAACATCACCAGCACAGACTTGTCTAAATGCCACTAGACAGGATGTCATCCAGCAAGGACTCCACGTCAGATGTGCCCTCCAGTTTTGAAGGGCACATCTGACGGACATCCGTCTGACATTGGACGGTGTGTGATAAAGTGATTTCTGTAGTTTGAGGGTGTGACGAAGTGGGAACACGCTTTGATGGGTGTGACAAAGTAATCATCCCCCGAGCTCAACGTTCGTTAGGTTTCTGTTTGTGGAGTCATGAAAGCTGTATCAGTGTGGGCTCTCGTCTGTGATACTGAAGTCCGAAGCCCTAATCTCCAGGCGAAGAGAGGGGGCCGATGAATTTGAAAACAGTGGCATTCAGACTCATCGAGAGATACCGCAGGAAAGACACAGTAGAGTGTCTCGTTCTTTTCGCGCGAGAATATTTTTCATGAATCTGACTCGTTGGGGAGAGGGAGGGCATGGGGTTAAGCAGGAAAAGAGATGATCCAGGATCCGCTGTAATGAAGAAGAAGCAAAAGACTTCTGGTGGTGGTGGTCGTGGAGTGGGAAGAAGTGGGGGTAGGGGACGAGGTCGAGGAGGTGGCGATCGCAAGGGAAGAGCAGGTCGATACGACGAGGAGCAGGAGCAGCCGGGGCAGGAATTTCGAGCTTACAAGTCGTCGGAAGGTGAGGACGGAACACATTTATCGAGGAAGCGCCTGGATCCGGCGACCAAGAGCTATTTTCTCGAAATCGCGGCGCTCGTGAAGGATGGCGCTAACGAGGAAGATAGGGAGAATATTTGTATTAGTGCTTTGGAAGAAACCAGAGGGCAGGAATTGCAGCTTGCTTGCGATCCTGGGTGCGGCCGAGTTTTGGAAACCCTGCTTACGTTTTGTGATGTATCTCACGTTGTTCAGTTCCTTAATCGATGTACTTTGGTCTCGGTTAGTATGGCTGTCGATCCCGGAGGTTCTCATATCTTCGAAGGGGCGTTAAAGGCTGTTGCAAGAACTTTGTTTGATGATAATTCTCGCAGTGCGGACTGGTACCCGACGCTTGATTCGACCCTCTCCATCATCTGCCAGGTATTTTACCACGTTCATCATATCACAATGCTCGTTGCTGGTGGATTGTACTTGATTCTCACAGCTGATGTTGACTTTTTCGTGTGAAATTCTGCTCAGTGACGGAGAATTTCAGATTTGAGGATTTAGGGGTTTCAGGAGGCAGTCCCTGAAATGAGTTCTAGTTAAGTTTCCCGTGACGCCATGAAATTCGGCGGTGAAATATCCATAGTTTCACCCAAGATTTGGGGTGATTGAACTTTAAGTAGAGTTTTGAGAAGTGCGCCGTTTTGAATTTTTTGAGCCATTCAGGCCTGAGGGTTGCTGGTGCATTCTTGTTTGTCGCTGATCCCACCTGCCCGGCGTTGACTTTGCAGGAATTTGGTGCCCAGGCCGTGGATGTTATGTGCAACAGGTATGGATCACACGTTTTACGTTCCTTCCTGTGTCTCCTTAGTGGTGACACTGCAGACCTGCTTGAGCAAGACAAGGGAGGTGCTAAATCAGCAAGGAATTTGGGGAGCAAGCTTGGGTCAGTCAGGTCCATGGACGCAATGCGGCCCAAAGGACTTTCATTTCCAGAGTTACTCAAACATTTGACTAGCAAGGTTCTGGAGAATTCTAAGGGACGCATGGCACAATTGCGAGTGGATGAGTCTGGCAGCCCAGTATTGCAGGTATACTTGCCAAACTGGTACCTTTACGCCGCTCCTCTTTGACCGTTCTTGTCGCTCACACGTTAGTATTCATTCAGTCCTAGAAACGAGGAGTGGAGGATTTCCCCTGTGTTGAGAAATATTGACACTGTACGTGTTTCGTTTTAACTGGAGGTTCAGTTTCCGCTCTTGGCATCTCTCAATTTGAGGTTAGGACGAACTATCGGGACAAGCTTTCGTGTCATCGTTCCTAGTGGGAAGAGTAACACGTATCTTGATAGCCAAGCAGAGAACTCCTTTGTCCAACAGAGCTGTTGAGGGTCTGGACAGTTTGCACTCTTAGCAGCTTACACGTGCCGTCAGCAGGGACTGTTGAAGGCTTTGCAGGGAAACCAGGAGGCAACGACACAGGCTATCGCAGGGATATTAGATTGCGAGTGCAATGATACAAACAAAGAAGGTTTTGTGTTGGAAGAGGCTCATGTGGAGGACGTCGTTGCGGCAATAGAAGATCGCAGTAGTAGCCATCTGATGGAGGTAAGTTTGAACGCAGTTCTCTCCTGATGTTCCTGTTGTTTTATTGGATTGTTGTTTTCGTTGTAAGGTGGTAGCCACCTGTATTTAACGCCGTTGTTTCGATTTAAACCGATAGTAAACGCATTGGATGGATCCTTCGCTGGGCCGAAACCTTCGAAAACGGGAGCCGGAGTGTAGTAGGGAGTGACCCGATTTTACTTTTCGTTCAACTTGAACGCTTCCAGATGGGAATTAGAGACACCTTGCTGGTACTGCCTGTTCGGTCCAAAGATATGAGCTAAGGTTAATTGCTCTCGTTGTTCTTGTGTTTTAGGGACCTGCCTTCCACCACATATATAGTAGTGTGCCCCGCTTAACCGGAAACTATGGTTTTCTGGCAGGTCATCATTCAGAGCGCTCCAAATGCGCTTTACGTGGAGATATATCAAAGATTTTTTAGGAAGCGGTTGTTGCATCTTTCTCTACACCCTTCTGCAAACTTCGTCGTGCAGGTGCTCATATCCTGTGCAAGACACGAAGGACAGGTATGTCGGAGAGCGTGAATCCAACATTTATGGATGAATGGGAAGAGGCAGAGTGGATGTGGTTTAGACTTTGGAAGTGTTTGCTACAAGTTCTGCATCCGACCTACACAACCAGTGAATCCCGCAACACGGGATTCGTTGTTTGTGTAATTTGCGAGTTGGTAAATTCTCCATGGATGATCCGTTGTTCATCTTATTGCAGGTAAATATGATTTTTGAGGAACTTGAAGGGCACTTCAGTGATATTGTGTTCGAGAAACGAGCTGGTGTAATCGCAGTTTTACTGGCAGCCTGTGGTCGTTTTCATACTAAACAAAGAGAAGTAAGTATTCATGAAGCGATAAGCGTAAAGGGTGCATTCATGATAGTGAGTACTGCGCATGTTTATGCCTAGTCTGCTATTTTACGAAATTATCAACGACGCGGTAGCTTGGTGATGATTGACACTCGTTATTTCTTTCGCCTATCATGAATTAAGGAGTAGTTCCGGATATGCGTCGCACCTTAGTAGTCCCGGTTCGGGGTTTTCTTGTCTAGGTAGGTTTCTCAGGCCGTTGTATGACTCAGCCCAGCAAGTAGTTCGCAGAAGCCAGCTGGCAGGCGAAATGCAGCTGCATTGCGTTGTACCGTTTTTAGAGCTGTCTCTAAGAGGGACGACCTTTCTAACAGGCATCCCGAGCGCTTGCAATAGCGGTTAATCCAAATAAAGCTTCACCAGTGGACCTTGTGCCTCGTCTTCTGCACCTTGAGAGTGCCAAAAACGGAGCTTTTCCAGCAGACTTGGACGCTTTATCGGACAACAAAATGTCGGGGACCGGTTCTGTCATCCTACAAACTATCTTGAGTTTCCCCAAGGTAGGAATCATCACTGGTATCTTGCCCCACTAGGATGAGTCGTAGTCTCGCTTCCACTTTCTCTAACAAGGCTCGAGTCATGCTCCGTCACTATTGAGGTGGTGTAGGGCTAGTAGTTCAATATTACTTGGTCGCTTGTTGCTAGTTTAGAGGTTCTGGCAGTACTTTTATCCGCTCTTTGTGATTGAATGTGGTTTGTACGTAATGGATAGAATTCTCCAGGAGTGCAGTCAGCAGTTTTGTTCAAGCATTGCTGCACTTGAGACAATCAGCCTGTTAAACGCTGTGAGGGATCCGAGCGGGAGTCGTGTTTTGGAGGCCTTTCTTGAGTCATCCGCTGCCCCCCCAAAGCACAAACACCGAATGATCTCCAAGTAAGTACTTGACAACCTGTGCATCAGTGTTACGTCCTGGTTGCTGGATAATCTAATGGGAGGATTTTCAGAATCAAACTGGAACTGTCCTCGGGTAGGAAGGTCTAGAAGCTGCGTTAGACATGAACCACCCCGCCCCCCTTTCATGCCTCGAGAGCTGCCTACGGGGCCAGCTCGTAATCTTCGCACGGTCGTATCGGGGCGCTTTTCCACATCATAAAGCGAAAAGTCTAACGCTTTGGCCACGTGACGAGAATTACTACTGCTAGGAATTTGTCGACATCGCCAATCTGATCCTGGTTGTCATGGATTCAGCTCTTCAGAATTTCTGTCAGTGGTTTGCGCCCGTGCTGAGAAGTGAAAAAGAGTTTGGGCTTCGCCAACACATTTTCACAGGAACCAAGTCAAGTCGCTGATTCCACCCTTGCTTGTCATAAGCTGATACTTTCAGTTTCGTTGGCCTTAGGTTGGAGGGTCACTTTGCAGAAATGGCACTCCATCCGATCGGCTGTTTCATAGTCGAGAAGAGCTACACTGCCGCTGATATCAAATTGAAGGAGAAAATTGCAGCAGAGTTGGCACCAGTGCATGCGGAGTTGGCCAAAAGTCGATACGGGGCCCGCATAACAAGGCGGTGTGACCTTTCTGGGTAAGTCTGTCGGGGAGTTCTTACTCTACTTGCTGTCATTTAGATCAACGATGCCTCAGAATTGTGGATTCTCGTCTTCTGTTTTCATCTTCCTTGACTGCGCATGTGCTGGTTTGTGTTAGCATGCTGCTTAAGGTTATGCACTAGAACCCCAGTTGATAAATACCGTAGGGTAAGAGCTGGAGGGCCAGTAGCGATTAAATTCTTCAGCTAGGAGTCCAGTAGAGGATCAGTCCACTGCATTGTTTCACGGCATCTATTGATGCTTCCTTGTCTGTTGCTAATTGTGTGTAATTATTATGTGTCAAATATCAGTTACTCAAAAAAGCCAGAGCAGTGGCGAACAAAAGAGAGCTCCAAGCAAAACACGCACAAAGCGTTTGCCGAGTTATTCAGCTCAGCTGTTGACCCTGAGCAAGTCGAGGAGAGTGAGCGCCCCACAGCAGCGAAAGTATCTCAAGATGGGAAGAAAAACACTCAACCGACAACTACGGAGTCTATGCAAGACCAAAAACCGAAGAAGTCCCTGTTACAAGATAATCTCGACTTGGAAAGACCAATGGCCCAACTAGGTTTTACTTTTGCTAACGCGAAGAGCAAGAAAGCGCTAAAGCCTAGCGAAGCTATAATACCTTTAGATGTCAAAGGCTCGTCGAAGGAGGAATCCACCAGGAGGGTTGGTGAAGCTGATGCAAAACTACGGAAGAAGGGGAAGGGAATCAGTCCACAAGGCGGAACCGATGACATCGATCGTCTTTTTGACCTGAAGAAGGTTAAGAAGGACAAGAAGGGTAAGAAAAGAAAAGTAACTACCGAGGAGTCTGCCGAACCAAGTGGCAGTAAGGTGGCTGCAGTAGATCAAGACGAGGTAGTGGATCCGTCATTAAAAGGAGTGATGGGTGCTCTTGAAGCCATTGGCAAGAAAGACAAGAAAATGAAGTCAAGCGATAGTAAGCTGGAGACTGCTGAGTCTAGGAATCAGAGAAAGAAAAGGAAGCAGCGTGTGTTGATGTAGTGACTTATGTGAGCCGTCTTTAGTACGGCAGAAATTTTGCCCTCAAGATTTGTGTAACCTTCGTATTCTGGGTCATCGTTAACCCGAATCCTGCCAAGCACTTCTGCTTGTTTGTAGCAGAATCATTCAATATTTCATCTCTTATGAATTGTGAATGTGTAATTTCTCAAGTTATAACATATTTTAAAGTTGTGTACTCTGACGAGAAATCTGCACCTTATAAACTTAGTGAGATTCCACCGAAAGTGAAAGTTGCCTCTAAATACAGTTTGTATGGAATTCAACGCCCGTTCTTAGATGCATCCCGACAGCACAATATAAACTTTCCACGCGTCACACTGAGGCCGGAGCCCAAATCGGGGTCCGAGAGTTGAACGTAGCAGACTTTGTCTTACATGAGCCAGACAGATATTCCGATCAATGGGCAGAAGGCAGGAGAGAATCCTACCCTCTGCTTTTTGTACCTGGCAGGCGGTTCCTTCTGGCAGAATCGGAATTTCCAAGATCAGAATTGCCAGGAGGAAATGAATATTCAGAAAGGAACCAAGAACAGGAGTTCCGAAGCAGACAATGTGGGCCCGGATGGGCTGTCCCGGCGCCTGGGCTGGCAGGAGGTACGTGGCTGCCTGCGCCCAGTCCTGAGGGGCCACCCTGTCGACCAGCTCTGCTATATTTATATTCAACGTGCATGCTCCAAGATGCAAGAAGGCTGGTGGTGCTGCAGCAGCAATACGCAGTAGCTCGCTTCTGCGGCATCAATCCGTCGACCTCCTCCTCGTGCTCACTTCCTTCTCCACTGCCCACTCTCGTCTCCTCTTCTTGTGCGTTCCTGCGTCGTTCTTTGGGACTTGGCATTTGATTTTTTCGTCAAAATGTTGGTCGAAAATTTCCGAGTAGAGAGCGAGAATGTGAAGTACACGGAGGAGGATATCCACTCCACGTATCAGTACCAGACTACCGAGTTGGTGCCCGAGGCCAGGGATGGCACATACGAATGGATTGTGCGACCCAAGAGCGTTACTTACGAGTTAAAGACTGAGCGCAAAGTGCCCAAGCTCGGGTGAGTGAGTTGAGTGAGGAAGGATTGCTGGCTGGTGACGAGTCATTGGGATGGCTACGGTTGTCGGAGAGCTTATGTAACGCTAAGTAAAACAATCTCCTGGATAATGTGGGCTGTGCAGGGTAATGTTGGTTGGATGGGGTGGCAACAACGGAAGCACTCTAACCGGAGGAATAATTGCGAACAGAGAGTAAGTGCTTGTTCAATTCAAATGTTCGCAGCCTTCACTCGAATGTCTGCAGTCTTCTCTGTGTTGGATGATTCTATCAGTATGATTTGCACTGGAGACACGCTTTTCTAAATGGGGTCATAATCGTCTGTCGAGCAGGGGAATCTCGTGGGTCACCAAGGACGGAGTCCAGAGAGCCAACTATTTCGGATCCCTCACTCAGGCTTCCACATGTCACATTGGGGCATACAGCGGTGAAGAGATTTACGTGCCATTCAAGAGCCTTCTGCCGATGGTATGCAAGACCTTCCGTGCCGGGATTCATAGGCTCATTCACGTAGGGCACCTGCGCGTTAGTGGCGAACGGTCGTAACGATAAGTGACCGTATCGTTTACTGCAATTTGCGAAGGCTAAATAACACTTTTACCGATCCTCTGCTATGGTTTAGGAGATGTCGTTGGTTCGAGGTACTCAAATCCGTTATTTCGATTGTACCGTTCGCCGCTTTGAACTCGAGGATTTTTTATCGTCGCAGGTAGACCCGAATGACATCGTCCTGGGAGGATGGGATATTTCGAGCATGAATCTAGCCGATGCAATGGATCGGGCCAGAGTACTGGACATAGATTTACAGAAGCAGTTGCGTCCGTACATGCAAGACATGGTCCCGATGCCCGGAGTCTACGACCCAGATTTCATTGCCGCCAACCAGGGTGCCAGAGCTGATCACTGTATCAAGGGAACTAAGAAGGAGCAGATGGAGCAGCTCAGGAAGGACATCAGGTAAACTTCGGGCCCAGAGTCCAGCTATATATAGGAACAACAAATAACTGGCTTTGAGAAACTTGCTGGAAAGCAGTTCCTTGGTTGTGGCTTTTTGTACCTTGTCGTGGGGCATATCATACAAGATCTGCCCTTACATAGCCGTCATATGTAGAGTCGCAATTAGTTGGTTTCTTCTGGTTTAATTCATGACAAAAATCTGCGCTAATTACTTGCTGGATTTCTGCAGCTTTTGCATTTGTAGTACCGGCAAGGTTGGTGACAAGACATCTTTTACGACGGAATTATACTTCCTGGATTTGACGGTTACTTACATAACGGGTTAATTTATGGCAGGGCCTTCAAGACTGAAACTAAGGTGGACAAAGTAGTCGTGCTGTGGACTGCAAACACTGAGCGTTACAGTGATGTCATTGTTGGATTGAATGATACCAAGGATAACCTCTTCGCCTCGTTGGAGAATAACGAGTCTGAGATTTCTCCTTCAACCATTTACGCGTTGGCCTGCATTCATGAGAAAATTCCATTCATCAATGGGAGTCCACAGAACACCTTCGTACCTGGTGAGTTTCATTCTTGGACCTTCAAGTCTTCATTGAATCTTTGTTCACTCTGTATCGTTGCCTCACGTGCCAATGATTGGGTTAGGTCTTCTTGGAGATCGTTGCTGACTGTCGCGTTGTTTGGTGTGATGGTTCTTCAAATATCAGGTGTCATCGAATTCGCTGTCGAGCAGAATGTTCTGATCGGTGGTGATGATTTTAAGAGTGGACAGACGAAGATGAAGTCCGTCCTAGTAGACTTCCTCGTTGGTGCCGGTATTAAGGTAACTGTCAGAATCTTAGGCCGGATCTGGAGTCCATGAGGATGTTGTTGTTAGCTCTAATCAGTAAGCGGAATTTGATATTTCTGCTGCTGTTTGTTCGTGCAGCCCACATCCATTGTCAGCTACAACCACCTCGGAAACAACGACGGAATGAATCTTTCTGCACCCCAGACTTTCAGATCAAAGGAGATTTCCAAAAGTAATGTTGTGGATGATATGGTGTCTAGTAACTCCATTTTATACGGCCCAGGAGAGCATCCAGACCACGTCATCGTCATCAAGGTATGCTACAATTTTACGACCATCTGTTGTTCCGTAGGTTGTCAGAATATGTTCGGGACTTTTATGTTCCGGTGGAATCTTTGTAGTTTGCATTTCGCTGCAATGACGGGCTAGCGATATGTCTTTTCTAACCTGTTGGTGACTTCTTCCCCGCAGTACGTACCATACGTCGGTGACAGCAAGCGTGCTATGGACGAGTACACCTCGGAAATTTTCATGGGTGGAACAAACACTATTGTCATGCATAACACCTGTGAAGATTCTCTGCTGGCAGCTCCTTTGATTCTCGATCTTGTGCTCCTCGCTGAGTTGTGTACCAGAATTACCTTGAAGGAAGATGGGAAGGTACTTCTTCACCTTCTCGTATATGTGGGTTTGTTCGTCTGGATTGTAGTTTTGGTTCATTGTTGGAGTTTGTTCAAGTTCGGTCTGTTCTCTGTTAACTGCTTTCCTCATTTATTTTCCAGGACAAGTTCAGGTCCTTCCATCCCGTCGCCAGTCTATTGAGTTACTTGACGAAGGCACCGCTGGTACCAGATGGAACACCAGTTGTGAACGCGTTGGCCAAGCAGAGAGCAATGCTGGAGAATGTGATGCGAGCATGCATCGGATTGAACCCAGAAAACAACATGATGTTGGAACATAAATGAAGCTTGTAACATACGCTTAGTATTTTCTCGATTTCTGTCTATTTATTCCTTGGAGTTGCACTCGTGAGTGCAAGTTACACAGAAAGATAGATTGGACTGACAGCTTTTGTACATAGATACGATACGCAACCGTGTGGTGGCGGCTCAAATAGAATATATAACTATTAAGGCACCTTTGGTTCCACTGAAATTTATCTCAATCTGGAATACAAAGCTTTGCAGGAAGAGAACTGTGGAACTTGTGTTCTCGTCGGTGTAACTTCCCAAGAGTTTGATGGAAGATGAGCAACTCGCAAACTCTCTCCTTGTCAGCATAGACTTAGTCCCATATGTCTTGTCGAAGTTGATCTCAATGTGGCTTATTTGGAAACACGTCATCTACGTTTAATTTGTGTGTTTGACTACTTAGCTAACAGGCTGTTAGAGATTTGGATTCTGAGTAAAATTGCCCCAATTATTCATATGCCAATACGTTATTTCGTCGTTTTAACTCGCTAAAGAAAGACAGTTCTGAGAAAGACGGTTCTGTCCTACATGCAAGGGCGCCGGTGGTTACTGAATGTGACGAGCGTTATTGCTACCGAGTACTCTTGTTTTGTTGAAGAAAACGGAGGACAATTAAAGAACAAAAGTGAAGTGAACCAAAATTGTCTCTGCCTGGATAGAGAAGATGTTCCGAACATTCGACTAGAATTTTGAATATTCTATCTGCATGTGTATGGGAGGATATGGACTTTTTCTTCGCTCACCAGTGCATATGTATGTCTGTATCTGTTCACCTTCAGCTCACAATTCGTCGTTTTCCTGACACAGATATCTCTGATTTTAGTTTCGGACTTTCAGTTACTAGTCTGTGTATTGCGTCATAATCTCTTGCGTACGTCGTGAGTTTACTTTGCCACCTCTTGTTGCGAGAACTGGCCACTGAATACTGTAATGTCGATTTTCTGCACTGTTAGAAGAAGTTGGATATCTTCTGTTGGCCACGTCATTGTTCTTCGACTTGGAGAGAACAGGCGACGGAAGTCTTATCCAAGTTCAAACAATAATCTCGTTAGATGTTTGTATATGTTTGGAAGCAATCGATTTAAAAAAATTAGAAACAGGCTAACTATGAGTATTATAATAATGAGCCATGATGTTTGAATGAAATAAAAGTATTGGAATTAGCCTTAGTGTTAACTTCAGTACAGCAACTAGTTTAGAATATTTGGGTTAATGTTCTTTGGTAAGTTTAGTATGCTTTTGTACCAAAGTAAAAATATTTTATCTACGAGTCTTTTATTTCATTATTTAATAAAATATTAATTTGCACATACTTGCTCTCTCTTGCATAGATTTTTTCTCTTTTTTTTTCTAATGGTATCAGACATTTTCAAGTCTAAAGTGATTGTGATAGTATGGTCACTTTATTCTCTACATATCAAGCTTTAGAAAAAGTTAAGAGTTACAGTCAAAAAATTTGTGATTCGATATTTCATAATTTTGCAAAAGTTCAAGACCTAGACATTGACTTCTCAGATAATTTCAATGGGTCTGATCCATTCTCTTAATTTTGTGAAAATGTTCAAGACTTAGACATTGACTTCTCAGATAATTTCAGTTGGGTCTGATCCATTCATAAGAGAATGGAAACCGGTAACAAAGTTCTGCATTCTGTTTTGAACTGTTGGAGAGTCAATGTAGACATGCTCATCTTTTAGCATGAGATCTTAAAAAGTTCCTTAAAAAGTTTTTAAATGAGTTTGATTTTGCTTATGATACTATATGATGTTCAAGTGTGAAATGCTAGAGAAAAAGAAGGAGATTGGTAGCATATGAAAGATTCAAAATGTGTTTTTACATATGGAATTTGGTGCCGGATGAAAAACACCATATGTGCTATACCACTGTACTCTGTCTATGTTGTTAACATAGACAGAGGACATGTGTGACACTTTGAGGTTAGTTAGATTTGAACACACTACTTGCTCTGGATACTCCAAAGAAATCTGGAGTTCGTATTGCCACTTTCAAACTTTTTCAAGGGTCACCAACTTCGGAGGGTCTCGAGAAGGAAATTATGGAGCTTCGAGACGTGGTTTTGTGTAGGGCCTGTGGTTGTTAGGCTGCATTAATAAGGGAAATACAATCAGCCTACTAAAAGGCATTTGTATTAATCGGGTTCTGTACACGAGCGTGATGATTCGACTGAAGCTAGATTTGATCACACTTCTTGCCTCAGGTCCTCCAGTGAGCCTGAAGCTCGTATTGCCACTTCCGATATTTCAGGGCTTACCACACTCGGAGCATCTTGAGAAGGAAATTCTCATCCTTCGAAATGAGCTTTTGAAGGTTTGCTTGCTACGCGTTCACTCATTTTCCATTGCTGGCTTCAGGAAAGGCTGATGCTAACGCTGTACTGTTACTCTGTGGCCGCTTCTCGTGTTTCCTAATATTCTTCGTGCTTCTGTCTTCAGTTTGAGTTGGAAAAGGAGAGGCTCTTTTTGGAGCTGCAAGAGGAGAAGAAAGCACAAGTTGACCGTGAACGTCGCATTAAAGAGCAAGAGCAGAAAATTGGAAACTTAAGTACATTGTTTATGAGCTCAAATGTCGATGACCGGGACAGTGAAAAAGAACCCAAGAAAGTACGTTTCAGGCCTTCAGGAGTCTTCATCTGAATAATAACTTTCTCTTACTGTGCTGGTTGTGAATTAGCTCCTTGTCAGTAGGTTTTCCGATTGTATTTCTGCCGCTGACGAGGAGAATTTATTTTGTCAAGGTAAACCGACGGGAGACCTGGTGTCCTCGTCAACCTAGCTCAGATCTCGCTGTACATGTAAGTCCAGTAGTGTGATGTCAAGTTCGAGACCGTAATATCTTTGTTTGCAGTTTAGGTGTGCAAAACAAATATTTATAATGATCTTATGTATCATCTGCCGTTAACTGATGTGTTGTGCCAACCTTCCGCGTTCAGGACTTCATTTGGAAGTCACCAGGAAAACATCTGGAGGAAGAGGCAATTGACAGTATCCTTTATCCTATGCGAAGAGATCGACGTTTTGATCTCCCGCCTGCGTTCGATAATTTAGTCGATGACGAGGCGTGGAATGACTCCACTGGTATTGAGGAGCCACTGCCACCTTCAGATTTTGAGAATATAGCGGATGAAGAGATGGATGAGCTTGAACAAGGGGCACACGACTTCCAGTGCCATATTTGCGTCCAATACGTTTGAAAGAAGCACATTTTATTCTGGTGTATGCTTATAGTTCAGTAGCTTGTCTCATGAAATTTTTTCTGTGTGCATGCCCTCCTCGACCTGACTCTGAGGAACAATCTACATGCTACTGTCCGATGTATACAGAAGTAAAGTATAGTAAAGAACCGTGGTAGCACTCTGAGAAATTGTGATGTGCATCAATGATTGCGTACTCTGAGTCACACTGCGAAATCATGGTGAAGAAGGTGAGGAATGGCGGTCGGGTCGGTTGGCTCGCCGGATCGAGATGCCTGCTGAAGAAGCGTGCGGGCGTAAGGACTCCAGGATGCGCAGCTGAAGCTGTGCCAATTTCACGTTGGAGCAACTCTTCTCGAAACATCGATCGTTGTTGTGAGCAGCGCTAGCTTCGCTTCTTGCTCCTGAACAATTCCAACAGCATGATGCTAAGTCGAACGAAGGGGAAGTTTCTCGATACTGCTATTAAGCATCGAGAGCGTGGATATATATAGCAGTTTCTTAATTCATTATGCATGCAGAAGAGTGCACCAGCCGGGACATCAATCGGACCTCATCGTGCAGTTTAATTAGCAGACGATGGGAAGGCACGTACATCGTTCGGACTTTTCCCTGTAAAGAAGGTCGGAAGACTGCAATGGATCGATTGGCAGTAGCTGGTCTGGCGAATGAGGCGGAGGCTCAAAGAGTTTGACATTAATGGATCCACTATTGGTGGGATCTCTGGCGAAGAGGTAATCATATGAGTTTACTAGTTTTTCTCTTATTCAGTGTCCCAGAACGCGCTGAGAATACATCATCTGTGATTTAGCGTCTAACTTACTGCTGCATTCATTCGCACGGAGGAGTCAGAGCTATCTCACGAGGCAAATTGCTTTGTGGAAGGTCAGATTCGGAAAGGCGAGGATCGACGAAGCTTCAAACAGTGGTTCTCATCGACACTCTGAATCTCAGCATCCGGTAAGAATGTGGATCCCAGGATAAGGTTCGGATTGGACCGCAGAGATTATTCTAGACGTCTAAGAGTGTTGGTGGAGTTTTCTAGTTATGATGTGTACACAACTGATTCTCAGTTTTCTCGAGCTTTTATCTGTTCGACTGTGTTCTGAAACGTTGAAGAGTTGTGGGCCTCGTGTTTTTCGTGTCTAAGTTCTCGTACTAGGTATCAGGTATACACACTTCCCTCTTGGAACATCTTGCCTCGTGGTAAGATATGGTCGGGGGTTCTCTTGATGAGAAACTTCGTAACAGGTTGGAATTTGCGTGTGTGTGTGTGTGTCCAGGTTAAACCCTTAACATCGTCTCTCTTCATGCTGGAGGAAGCACCACAGTTGATAAACATCGATATCATTTTCTTTCATGGCTTTCAGATCGAGCTGAACTCCGACGTCTCTCTGTCAACTTGGCAAACTGGAGATGCCTCACAGGAAGTCTGGCCACAAGCGTGGCTTCGAGAGGAATTTCCTCAAGCGAGGATCATATTCGTGTCGTATGATACTTACCTCGAGGTTACCGGCACCAGGGGAATGATGGACCTACCCATGATAGGGGAGAACTTAACGACGGAGATTCTGTTGGTTCGTGGGCAACAGGGGAGAGAATGTCCGATCATTCTTGTGGGTCACAGCTTTGGTGGCCTTGTCATCAAGCAGCTTTGTTTGCACGCTCACAGAAGCAAACACAAGCCTGGAAGAGACGGTTCTGAAATGACGAGACTTTTAAACAGCCTTCGAGGAATCTGTTTCTATGCCACACCACATCGCGGGATGATGAGTTTCAGTCATATGCTTGGCGGCACTTCTGGCTCGGCACCGAACGATGCCCTGCTAACATACGCGTCACTGCTTAATACAGAGGCTGCAAGACTGAGCCATAAATTTGACGAAATCTGGAGACTTTACAAGTGGAAAATATACAGTCTCGGAGAAGCACATGTCAGCTGCATAACTTTTGTGTCGCTCTTTGCCTGTTCTTCAGGTGTGGTTGATGTGCTTCGAATTCGGAGTAGCAACCTTACGGTTGAAATAGTTGGAGCCTATGAATGAAGCCTGCTTGTTTCAAGGGTGGAACGTTCAGAATTTCACAGAGCTTCAAGTTTTCTGCTTGGGTGCATTTTAGTTCGGGGAAATGGCTGCTCTGCTCATCGTCATACTGAACGGCGCGCACGGGGACATGATCCTTTCGGACAGACTTTCATTAAGTGTACAGCAGAAGCGGCATCATATTGTGCTGCCGGGATGAAATTCTTGAGTGAGGAGGATCACACTACAAGCTTCAAGCTTCTACTGTCGTCCACTGGGGTCTTCTACTCGCTGGTTTCAGCTCTCAATCAGGCCAGCCAGCCCACATAGTTTGCTTATGTATCCGCTCGATGACTTGCAGCAAGAAGCAGCCCCGAACAAACTGTTCAGACTGGAGGACGACATCTGAGAGCAGGGCAGGTGTCTGAGCATGGCGCAAAATATGGCTGCAGCGAACGCGGATGCTAACCCCGCCAGCAGCAGTAGCCCCATAAGCACATTCCAGCCCATTTCGTGCCTCGTTGAGTGGAGGGAATTTGCCGGAGTTCATTAATCAGAGGGGTGAACTTGTGCCTGCGCAGCTATGGCTGCAGAAAGCGTTCTTGTGGTTGTTCGCATTAGGGCCGCGGACCTCGTATTAGAATTCATGGCCATGGCCAGCTCCCCGCATCGAAGTCTAGTTTATTGTGCGAGAGACACCGATCAGTACACGGCACTTCACAGAGCGGTCATGAGCGGCGATCTGGAGATCGTCAGACTGCTCTCTCGCATCTACTTCCCCTTCCCTAGGCCTGCACGCCCGGACGAGGAATGGTTGGACTGCTCTCCACATTGCCGTGTTCGAAGAAGACTTTGACATGGTCGATCTTCTGATGAAGTGGTACGACGACAGCGATCATTCCCCACCTCGTGATTGGGACTTTCGCGACGACATGTGATGACTCCGCTGCAGTATGGAGTGTTGGGAGGCTTCAGCAAAGTCGTCGGCAGGCTACTGGATTCAAAAGTTTTCGGACACCATGTCAATTCTGTAGACTACTTCAGACGGTTGGCCACGCACATGGCTTGCGGCCGTGGAGACTCTGTGCTGGTGCAGGAGCTGCTGGCTAAACCAGTCGTCGACCCGAATTCGGTCGATTGCTGCGGTTACACTTCTTTGCATTGGGCCGTGTATGTAACCGCAGCTGAAGTTGTGAGATCATTCGCCACCAAGGCGACAGAGAGAACGATTAGCATGACTGAAGAAGACAGTCCGGGTCGGCCGGTTCTGCAAATTGCAATAGAGCACCAAATGATCAATCACAAAGTGGGCAAGTATATACAGAAGCTTTTCCTAACAGTTCCCGAAGTGAAGAACGAGGTGGAGGGATTGTATCGAATGTTCTTCAAACAAACAAGTGTTCGTCGATTGCGCAAGCGCAATCCTCGTCGGTGCAGCATTGACAAGTTCCACATGTTGAAGTTGAAAGTTGGAGAACGATAGTTTTTGCTTTGGTTAACAATAGCATGTCTTTCTCGAGCATTACCGTAAACGAGCGACTGAGAAGGACATGCTATCCTTGACCAAAGTCCAAACTAGCGTTCTCTAACTTTTTTAAAAAAATACATTAACTTTGAAAAATTTATTTTTTTTATTTTTTGATTTTTTTTCGAGACATTAATTTAAAAATAAGATTTCACGATGATATCATATTTTGTTCTAAATTGTTACAAACTTTCCTGTTGTATTATAATTAATTGAACTTCACATAAAAGTTCCAGAGTAATCAATTTGACGAAGAGTATCTCAAGGTCATATTTTATCCGGAGTTTCACTCTTCGAAAGACATGTCAAGGACATAAAATCGTATCTTCTCTTTATCAAGTTTTCTCATCTTATCTTGAAGAACGCTAGTTTTGACCAACGATAGCATGTCTTTCTCGAGCATTACCGTAAACGAACGCTCGAGAAGGACATGCTATCGTTGACCAAAGCCAAAACTAACTTCTCCAAGATAAAATGAAAAAACTTGATAAAAAAAAGACACGATTTTATGCCCTTGACATGTCTGTCGAAGAGGGTGACTCCGAGATAGAGTATGACCTTGACATGCACTTCGTCAAATTGATTACTCAAGACTTTTGTGTGAAGTTTAATTAATTGTAATACAACGAGGGAGTTTGTAACAATTTAGAAAAAAGTATGATATTATCGTGAAATCTTGTTTTTAAATTGGTGTCTTGAAAAAAAGAGTCAAAAAGTAGAAAGAATGAGTTTTTCAAAGTTAATGTATTTCTTCTAGAAGTTGATTTTAAATTTGATTGCAGAAAGAGAAAATGAATTTCTTCGAATTCACGATCTTATGGAAAATTTTGTTTTTAGTGATGTTCATTGTTAGCATCTATTCCGAGTTAAAATTTGTCTCATCTAATAGAACATTTTGACGCATGCACGAATAATATTATGGATAAAAGATCTTAGACAATAGAATGATTAGAGCGACGACCAAAAAAAAAAAACTTTTTGCTATAACAAAAATAATATTATTGGATAGGAAATTGTGTAAGTAAAAATTAATTTTTGATCTTCTTCTCGAAGTTATTACAAGGTAAAGATGACTTGTTGATCAATATTCGGATTAGAAATTTGTAATAGTTTTAACTTTTTATTTTCATTTTGTTTAGTTTTTCTTTTTCATCCTTTTATTTTCTTCTAGTGAGTTTTTGAAACTTCTATTAAATTTTTGTGAAAATAAAAATTATTTTCATAAGTAAAAATTTAGGAAAGCTGCATGAAGTATACACATTGTAATTGATCTAATTCATTTTGAATTGAAAGGACAATGTGTATCGAACATTTTTAATTTGACGTTTATGAAACAAGAGAAATGTGTTAGAAGTGTGAAAAGTTGAATTGAATTGTTAGAAATTGAGAATTATTTGGAGAACACTATCATGAGAAGACTAGAAATTATGATATGAGAACAAGAAACGTCTTCTTTAACTCTCCAATAGATATCTGCATAATATTGTTTACTATAGTTATTTTGTTTGATCTAGAACACCTTTCGGAGAGATTAGAAATCGTGTGATTTTATGAGAAAATAAAATTTTTAGATGAAACTTGTATATCTGAATAGAACTTAGAACAACGATACTCGTAAAATTCTTCTATATAAATGATATTTGTGATGTTAAATGAATTAAAAAGTAAATTCTAAAACACTACACTAATTATGATCAAAAATTATGTCTAATAAAAAATTCAAGTCTATCTCACTTCTCACTATAAAAAAAGACAACAATGGTCATTTTTTCTCTACCACTTTCAAGATTATAGAGATTAAGTATTCATATCATCGAGTGTTATATTTTCTATATTAATCTAACTTTTTAGTTCTAATGTAAGGTGCTCAAGTAGACCCAAAACAAAAGTCAGATAAATTTCTTATAGAAGAGGATATGAATTGTCGTCGCAAGTTGACTTTTGATGAAATATCTTCTTATTTTGAATATGATAATTCGAGAGTTTAGAAAAGAGAGAGAGAAGAGAGGTTAGAAGAAAATAAGGATGCATCACAAGTATCGTATTTGCTGCATTTGACCGAGCGTCCAATGACAATCAAGCTCCCATGTTTGGACAGTTGTCAAATTCTAGCAAAATTTTTAATTTTGGAGAATTTTCAAAGAAATCAAGCAACCACGATGCGGAGCAACCTATGAAGTTCATGGAGCATCATTCGCACAAAGTGGTTGTAGTTGAGTGTCTCAGACAAGTCTCTTCTGAGAGGTCGTTTACTTCTTATCAATAGGTCATTTGGTCAAGAGACCAATCCATCTCGGAAGGATTAAACTGTTATGGGGCTTTGAATCCATTTCCAACTCGGACCACAAATTGAGGAGATTTCCATTGACGATTCAGAAGTTAGTGATGATTTTACTTTGGACGAACATCGTGCAAAGTTGAAATTATCTCTGAAGAGAGTTGTACTAAGACTGCCGATGGCTGAAAAACAATTTATAACACCCAACCTCAAGTTGTCTAGATTAGCAACAAAAGGAGCATCATTCCAATTCTTTCTTATGTCTTCAAGTTTGCTTATATCCGATGGGTATAGAATCAAACAAGCAAAGGTAGTCAAAAATGTCTCCTCATCTAGCGAAGAGACTAACGACGTGGATGATCTATCTCAAGCTGAGAGTATACCATTGGGACGAGAATTGTCACCAGAATTAAACTTTCGTCCTCGGTCTAGGAGAGATAGCAATTACAGTTGTGAAAGATTATTATCTCGTTTGCATGTCTCATATGAGTCCTTTACTCTTCCAAGAGATATAAGTGAAAATATTATCAATGAGTGTCTATTGAGGTCAAAGAGACACGTCAGTCAAGAGACTCACACCCTATAGGTGGTTCACAGAAAATCAAAGAGATGCAACGCTTCAGAGAAACTTTACGGAGAAATTCACTTTCTCAAAGAAGTTCCGATCAACCACCCAAACATGCACCCCTGGAAAAGTTGATGAAAAATTCATCTGTTGTAAAATAAATCTTGATATTATAAGGAGAATGGAAAGAAGTTTTGTTGTAAAACATTATGCTTGTGGAGCACAAGTTTTGATCGTCTGAGACTAGAACGTGAACGTCCATTTCATCTGAAACATAATAAAAGATATGTTTTCTAGATTCTAGATGTGTCGAAAGAGACTCTCTAGAACATGCAAACCAGAGAGTATATACTCTTTACAGTGGAAGTGATGTGTGTCGTAAAGCTTCCAAGGTTATTTTGTGTGTAGGTAATGATCATCCACCTAGAATCCAAGATGATTTCAATCATCATTCAGCCTCCACACACGTTTATTTACCATAGAAGAGTGATGAGGGCTTTTTGCTACAAGAATGGTTAGACTTATTTTTGTTGTCACATATGTAACCAGTTATCATCTTCTCAACAATCTGTCAAAAAGTGAGATGTATGATTACTACAAGACAACCATGTCCTCTCTGGTTTACGAAGCTTTTGTGTTTTTCTTCGTTAACACAATAGTGGCGTTAGTACTATTCTTTGGTGAGAATTCCACGACACAATAAATTTTCAAGGTGTGACTTTTCTGAGCAGATGAAGAATCAACGAGACATAACACATGTAGGACCAGCAAAAAGTAACGATTTTTTATTTTTTCTGATTTTGTATCATGTTGTTTGAATAACATAACTCTCAATAATATATATTTACAAGAGCAGTCGATGAGGTCCATGAGTGAACATTGTCTCGAGATATTTTTGACTTGTTCATATTATATGTTTTACAGATTTTGCCATAATTGGTTTAAAGACTCATCATCAACAAACTGACGAACATGGTACTAGCGTAAAAAGAAGCTCTATTTTCACCAAAGATTACGTGTATTGTTCCATAGACGGGATGGATCATGCAAAGACATGCATTCCGCATTTTTCTGACGTTTCGGAAGTTGTTGGTGATTCTTCTGTGATAGGAGTTCATCTTGTAGATGCACTAGTTTTTACTAGGCATTTCAAACCAGAGTCTTCTTTACTTTATAGAATATTAAGTTTGATTCTAATATGACTCTCTTTTTTGCACCGTATGATTTCTGATTTCTGTGATTTTTGCACCTTTTTTGAGTGAGAAGGTCTTTCTTTTATCAGTTTTATACTTGTAATTAGATAACATAATAAAAGAAACAAAAAATATTATTTTTGCTTATCTTATTATGTCAATAGATAGACAGACATTTAAGAAAATAAAACTAAGTTTTCTCATGGTAGGACATACTCATGATCATGTTGATAAAATGTTTAGTAGATTCTCTATAGCTCTCTTGTCAAAGAACATTTTTATCTTGTCACAACTCAGCGAAGCATACGCTCTGTTGTCATGTCACTCTTCTCGAGGAAACTTACACTACAAATGTTTTATTGAAGAAGCACCTCGTCCAATTTGACCTCTTCATGATATCACTTACAACCAACAGTTCAAAATAAAAAATGACGAGTGTGGAGAGGATACGTAGTGATAAATATTATGATAAATGTTGGTGAATAACATCGTGATAGCTGCTGATAATTGTTAAACATAGTGATAACTGTTGGTGAACTTGAACGACAAGTGTTTGATGAAGGAAGACCACTGTATGCAAGAACACATAAGCGATATCAGGAAGTATTACATACGACCATCTACAAAAGATTGGCGGTGTTAAAGATTTAAGAGAGAATCGGCAACTTGCTGTCCTTGCGAAGGACGACAAGTCCTTTTGGTGTAAAGTGTTACGAGTTTTGACTCGTGAGGAGAGCGAAGAACCTTGTAGGATAGAAATGCAATGGCATGAAACCGACTCGATTGAACTTTACATCAGAAAATATTATCCAGAAAGACGTAACCTTTCGGGTGGTAGAGGAAGACCTGTACTCTACAAACAAGAGTTAGATATTTCAGAAGTACAAAAATTTACCTTTTGATTTTATTCTCACTTTGAATAATCAACACAATTGTAGTCCAAATAAGAAATCAGCTTTTCTGACTAGAATAAGAGATAGCAGTTGAAGCAAAGATTCGGCCTACAGATGATAATGATGAAAAAGAAGACGAGGAAGAAAACAGAGATAACATTAAAGATCAAGACGGACATGAAATAATCAGTGGTGAAGCATTGGAGAGTAGTGAAGGCATAGACACTAACTATTTAGAGTCTTAGTTTCACTTTATTTACTTGAATCATGAGAAGAGTAGAGCATATCACACTGTTTTGTTTTGTTTTTTGTCTTGTCGCTCCATGAACTCCATGGGCTTCCCTTGTAGCTGAACTTCCTCAAAAAGTCTTGAATGGATTTCTCCTTCAATTTTGTTAATGTCGAGCATTTCATGTCTATGATAACTCTGTGTTTAATGTAATCCAACTTATCTTTGTATATTTTTTTACGCTAAAGTTGACTTATACAAGATATAAGTCATCGCAACATAAAACTCATTCATTTTAAAAATTCTGAAATGAGTTTCAAATATTATAAGAAGAACCTTATGAACTAAACCATGTACACTTGCGTATCATTATTTGTTTGATAGAGTGATAAGACGACTAATAATTATCATGTTTGATAGGCAGCTATCATGAGTATAGGCCATGATTGCTTTTGCTTGCTAAGTGACCTAGCGTCCGATTTGTTAGATTCCTACTCAATTTCCAAAGGTTTTCTGATCTTTATTTCGTGTAATTTTATATAAAAATAATAAATTAATTCTAGATCTCTTTAAACTTTTAATGGTTCTAAATTAGCTTAAACACTTCCCCCTAATGCTTTATTATATCTTAAAACCCTAGACGCTTGACATTACATTTACTTTATAAAGCAAGATGTATAGCTTAGAAACGATCAGCCTCAAGGTTTTATGCAGTAGCAAGTACAACCGTTCACAATATTCAGGAATATCTAATTCAAGTAACTTTATATGTAGATCCAGAATCTATAATATATTAATGAAGATGCATATTAGATTTTCATATTTATGCTCGAGAGCACGGACTGGACTTTTACCTTCACTTCCATGACCACAACTTTCATTTACTTCCATGACCCAACAAGTTACCTTGTATGATTCTCGTGATGCTACCACTTTTACAAGATGTCAGTCATATGCTTGGGTGAATGAAATTAAATATGAAAAAAGAAACCATCCAGTATTCAAATATCACTTTTGACAAACCGTGTCTAAACTACTTTTTACTTTCACTTTGTTTAACTACCGCTTCATGCGTGCTGTGTTGAGTCATAAAGACCTAAAAAAAAGAAGAAAAAAAGAAAAGAAAAAGAAAGACTGTGGTGCCCACAATTTACAGGATTCACGAATTTTTGAAATTTTTAAGATTAATAACTTATTTGTATAACTGAAGAAGCGTTGTTACTTAAGATTACGGTTTCCTTAGCAAGAAGATGATCTTAAGGGATGTTTGTAATAATAAGTTGACTTCTTCGGAAGACGATCGTCTTCGGAAGAGCGTCTTCTCGGTGGTGTCTTCGAAAGACGGAAGACGGCGGAAGACACGCATCTTCCAGAAGACGGCAACCATGGAAGCTTAACCACATAAGGAGTAGGTGCACCTACAGGTAGCACCGAATCGGTTAGGTAGGTCAGGAGGGTCGAAACCCCTAAACTGCGGAGAAGATGCGCAGGAAGCGCATTAGCACAGAGATCTACCTGCTTCCCGCATCGAGAGATTGGAGATCGAGAAGATCGATTCAAGCAGCGAGTTGATTTGAGTGAGAAAATCAGCGAGTAAAATCGGGTGAAGTTACGATCTGTTCGAAGCTAGAAGAAGGGTGAAGTCGAATTGCTGAGCGTAGAAGAGTGTCGAGCTGAATACAGTTTTCTGTGAGCTCCCGGAAGTTGACATTGGAGGGTGACTGAGTAGAATCGAAGATGGAATTGAGGCGTAGCCAGAAGCTGACCGCGGAAGCTGCCTTGTGAGGTCGCGTTGGAGCTGCGACCAGAGCCAGAAGCGCGCGGAAGATCGAAGACAGCTCGGGAAGTCAACAGAAGACAGTAGAGGTTCTTCCCATGTTCTCTTCCCTTCCCCACTGCTTCTTGCCTTTGTTCGATATCCCCCACGCTTCCTCGGTGGTTTGCAGGCAACTTGATCGATCGATTCTCCCATCCCCATTTTCCTATTGTGACATTGGGCGCGGAAGCGCTGCTCAATTTCTGTCAGTCATCTTCTTGCTTCTTCCCAAGTTCAAATTCGAGCTTCCCTACTCCTAACCCTCAAATTGGAGATCTCAGCTATCAATTTCTCTGCCCTACCATCCCTCTACTCTCGAAACTTTGAACAGAAGACGCTTCGGAAGATTGGAACATCTTCGGAAGACTGTCTTCGGAAGACGCTTCAGTAGCTTGACTGTCTTCGGAAGTCGACTGCGCACAATTCGTATCAAAGTGGATTTGCTTTGCTTTTGTGATAAGAGAGGCTTGGTACGAATTCCGAGTGGCTTGGTGAGTTGTTTGTTATTTCGAGAAGTTGGAAATCGGGAACTAGGCCTGTGCCTCCCGATCTTCCAAGCTTCTCAAATCCACATCTTCCTAGAGAGACTAGAAGACTAGAAAGGCTGGCAAAATGCACGAGAAGACGTGAGGATCCATTTCGGGTCTCTTCTGTCCGACCCATAGCAATCCAGTCCTTCTTCTTCGCGAACTTAAGAGAGAATCGTGAGAAGTCTTGCTGGCAGAATCTGGAGAGAATGATCGAGGGTCATGTCTTCCCACCGAACAGCAAGCTTCTTCTGAGTGTGTATGAGAGGTGAGAAGTCAGAAGAACAGAGTGCAAATGTCTTGAGTCTGTTGTGAGGATAGATTGCGCGTAGGAAGAAGAAGACAGGTGAGACCAGTGAAGGGAAGCCTGACTTCGGGAGGTCTTCCGAGAAAGACATGGAATCGGAAGCTGTCATGGGAGTCTTCCCACAGGTCACTGTCATCGCAGGAGCCCGCAACCATCTTCTGAACCTGTTATGCACTCTACGTTTCGCGAATCTTGTATCTTCTGATAGGAAGTAGGATGTAATGCAAGGTGGATTGTCTTCTTGGTAATCCATGCGAGGCCTTGCTTAGTTAAGATTGGTTAGATATAGCTCGGAAGACGAGAGCTATTTAGGAAGCACTGTTAGAATCCCGGAAGACGAAATAGATGTCTTATGGAAGACTAGATTCGTCTTCTAAGAGTGGAAGCTAGACTGTGAGAACTTGAGAAGGACTGAGCCTTCAACTCACAACAAGTACGTCACTTCTGTCAAGGAGTTAGCGCAGCTGAAGAAGAGCAACCAGGAGTTGCAGGCGCGTTTACAGCAGCGTGATCAAGAGGTTCTCCGAGTACGGGGGAAGATCACCACCCTTGCAGAGGAGAAGACAACATGGAAGACGCAGCGCGAAGCCGTAGAAGCGCGACTTGCAGCTGAGAAGATGCAGCGGAAGGCAGCGGAAGCTCGTGCGCAGGAGATGCTAGCACAGTCGGTGGAAGCGCTTTGGAAGAAGTTCAACTTCACCGCGGGTAGGAAGTTGCTTACCCTGGCTAGAGAATGGGACAAGGAGTCTAGAGTGAGGTTGGTCGAGTGCAAGGAGAGCATGTTCAGATATTTGGATCGGTAGATAGAGAGAGTGAAAACGCTCTATGGTCTTCCCTTGATTCTGTCATCTGTAACCGCATCTTCCCAAGCTCCAGCACGATCGACTGGATCCGGATTGGAGAAGGAGGAGTTCGACCTCGCTGTGCACTTGGTAGTGACAGCGTTGGAAGCCGAGAAGACACCGGAAGACGCCCCGGAAGACAGGAAGAAGAACCGTCTTCCCAGGTATTCCACGTTGTCGCACCATTTGGCGGTTACATGCTTGACTTCTACTCCGACGCTTAGGTTTGGTAGTTCTAGAAGTTAGCTCATATTACTTCTAGTCTTTTATGTATATGTTTGACACCTTTGCATACGGTGTTAGCACTATTTTGAGTCCTAGTAGGCTGATAGTATGTTAGTTATCTTGTTCAAGCATTTGTGCGCTTGTGCAAGTGACTTCTTACTAGTCTATGACGTTCAATGTACATAACTTAGGGTTTCCATGCTGATAGTGGTTTGAGCTCATGGGTTGTACTTACTTGTCGCCCATGCACGCTTTCTAGCTAATTTAAGTTATTTTTCAGGGCTATGTGTCATTTTAGGTAGTTTAAGTTTTACGCTGGCACTCTAGGGGGCTTGACGTGGTAGCCTATGAGTGTAGAAAAGTTACCAGGTAGTTTAAGGCACAAAAGGACAGTCAAGTGGAGCTATGAACTCCCATTGGTCCATTTTTGTCTTTTGTGAAACTCTAAGTTTAGAAACAGAGCTCTAGAGGAGAGTTCGAGCAATTGGTGAGGTATCTTCGAAATCTGAGAGCACAGGAAGAGAGAGCTCGTCGTGCCAAGCACTGTCAGTGAAAATTTTGCTCGATTTGGATCAATAAACAAGGAGTTATGCCCAATTGAAGTTCGGATTGTGCCAAAACTGCGTCACTTTTGTTGATTTTGGGGTTTTCGGTGCCAATCTCGAAGACCAACTGTCGGATTTTCTGAAGAGAAGACGGTACTTTCGTCTTCTGGAAGCTCTTCTTCCGCAACTTCGTAGCACTCAATGTATCCACAGATCACTTCTTCTGCTACTTCTGTAGTACACAAGTTAATCACCACAAACTCATTATATCGTTCATCACTGTCAGAAGACGCGGTTGAGTCTTCTGAAGTGTACCCCTCTGTCGTAGAAGGAGTTTCACATTGGTGTCCAATCTTGATCCAAGGAAGTGAGACCTTGGTCTTCTCACTTGGCTTAGGTGTAGGATTGGGAAATCTCAAATGATGTCTTCTCCAATCGGTATTTACATTTGCAGCATACAGCCATGGTCTTCCTATCAACACCTGATATCCAACCCTAGCTATATGTCGCAAAATGATGTAAGTGAGGTAGAAAGATACTCCCCCAATTACCGTCAAGACATCTTTCAGTTGCCCCAAAGATCGTCTTCTGGTCTGGTCTGCCATTCTGAGGATTCTCGGAGTAGGCTGGAACTCAGTGAAGCCTAGGGCATGCGCCGTCTCTTCAGTCATGATGTTAACTCCGGAGCCGGAATCAATGGGTACCTTCTTCAGAAGACAGCCATGGATCTCCATATCAAGTTCTGGGGCTCTCAAGTCCTCATGCTCTATCCTTAGGATCAGAGTGCTCTTGGGAAGTTTAGCGGTTCTCCTCTTCCTCGATCCTCGAAGCACGGATTGTAATAGCTTCCTATAACCCGCGTTGTCATCCAACAGCTGTTGGAAGGTTACATCCGCCTTCTGGTTCCACAAGTCTCGCAAGAAGTCGTAAGGGGATCGTTTTAGAAGAGTGACTTGTGTTTCCAACAGAGCAGATGTAGTAGCTGCTTCCTTGGATGGAAGACCAGAATGGTGTCTTCTCTCGACTGGGGGTTGTTCCCGTGAGACAAGGGCTGCCGTAGTCGATGTAGGAAGCTGTTGTACTATCTTCCGTCGCTTTTCCAGCTCTTCTTGCATGATCGCTTCAACTTCTTGTCTAATGTCAAGAGCAAAGTACTTCGGATCTTCTCGGTCGTAAGTAGGAGAAGAAGGCCGCTCAGGGGAAGATGACCTCTCCTTTCGCTGCTTCTTCTTCTTGATCTCCTTCTGACGAGATTCTGACTTCCCTTTGCTTCTAGTACTTACCTTGAAGACTGCTTCTTCCATGACCTCTTCTGGAGGCCAACTGTCTGAATCCGGGCTAGGGCTCCAAACAGTGTCATCCGCCAAAGTGAAAGAAGAAGCTGCCTCAAGTGACTTCGCCTCCTGAGCTGCAATCGTCTTTTGCAGCTGGGGTTCCTTTCCTTCGCGCTTCCCGAGGTCTGGTTCGTCTTCCTCGATATAGATACAATCCTTACAATCCCCAGGATCTTCTTCTTCTATCGTGATGTGCTGAACCACTGCTAACTCGAGTTTAGAAGCTAATGCGGCTTCCGCATGAGGCGTGGTCTCTGCAAACCTAACCATTTGTCGGAGCCGTAAGGTCTGAGGACAATTTCCTGTGAAATGACCGGCTTCCTTACAGTTTCTACACAAGGGCACTTGCCCAATCTCTCTTCTCGGATGAGGACAGGTGGACCACCAGTGTCCTGTCTCTCCACAATTATTGCACGCTCCAGGAAGAGGGTTTAGAGGTCGTTGTGATGAAGAAGGTTGCCAGGGCGTTCTGATCTGTACATTACTAGCTCTATCCCTAGGTACATAACGATTATATTGGACGGGAGGAGTAGGAGTGAAGGGTTGTATCGTCTCGATTCTATAGCAGGTTTCCCCACTAGGATCGTGTAGATATCCCTCATCGTCTTCTTCCCAGCCTGCCCAATTGACAGCTTGGTCCTGCGTACACTGATCTCTGGTGTGCTCGGAAGAGTTACAAAGGTTGCACCAAAGGTTTGGCCGGGAAGCCGTAGGTTGCTTCCGCTTGTCCTTCTGGTTCAGAAGATGAACTTTCAGGTCGGCAAACTGCTTCAGAACTTCATCGATGCGGGGATCATGTGCAGACTGAATGATCTGAGTCTGAGGCATCTTCTGCACAACTTCTTCCCTTGCTCGTGTCTTCTCCTTCTTCTTCTTCCGTGTCTTCTTCTCTTGTTCAGATTCGAATTCTGAACTTTTGACAGTAGACTCTTCAGAAGTAGAGGATCCTTCCGAATCACTGTTATCAGTTTCAGTGGACTTGGACTTCCTCTTGGACTTCCTAGAAGACTTCTTCTGCTTCCTGGACTTCTTCGAGGTCTTCTCTTTGTCTTTCGTCATATTCCTAGTGATGCTCGAGGTTTCATATTGCTCGGCATGCTTCTGTATTTCTACTAAATCATCACCTCCTCCTCTTCTGCAGTACAACTCCATATCCTGAGACAATCCTCCCAAGTACCAGTCCACGGCTTGCTGGGCACAATAACCGGGTCTTCCTTGGTTCTGAGGGATGTGATCCAAGAGGTCCTTAAACCTCTCGGTGTAATCCCGCAGTGTCTCTTTCTTCTTCCGTTCGAGCCTCTGAAGTTCTATGAGGGTCATACGATCATAGTCCACTCCTCTGAACCTCTTCAGAAAAGCTGCCTTCAGAGTAGCCCAAGCGGCCATTACTACACCATCATCCAACATTTTACTCATCCACTTCCTTCTTTTCCCTACGATCAAACTGGGAAATACACGGAGTCTGTCAGCATCAGAGTCTTCTTTGTTGGATCGAGAGATGGTCTCGAACATCATGATGAAGTCGTCCGCGTCAGCATCATCGTCGTACGGATGGTACTTCTGCCGAGTGTGGGAAGTCATATCGACTGTCGACTGATGCGACTGCCAACTTCTTCCTCCCTCAGGATCAGGTGGTGGAGATGGTCTTCTCGAAGGTCTCCAGGTCTGTCTGAATCACGAAGGTCGTCTTCTGAGTCAGAACTACTGTCGTTGTCACCTTCTGAGGGGTCTGGAACGATCTCCTCTAGTCTTTCTTCACCTTGAGAAGCTTCTTCCGCACTTGGGAAGACGTCTTCCGAGTAACCAGTACCAAAATCTACTTTGTACACGTGATCACCCGGTTGGCTTCTGTCTTCTCCAAAGATTATGCTCGAGATGGAAAGCTCTTCCAACTCTACTGATCGGATCTTCCTGGGCTCTTCTTTTCCTTTGGTGTCTCAAGATATCCGCTGCTCTCTAGAAGCGGTTCGCTGGGGTGAATGTACCCACTCAGGATCTTTACCCGTGCGTCTTCTGCTTCTTCCTCTGGTCGGAGGCATCCACCAGAGAACTGAGAAGAGATGTCCCTCTTCTTCTAATACTAGATCCGGTAGACCAAATGACTGAACAACCGATCACATGTTTGGAACGTCTTCTTCTCCTGCTTCCTGTTATACTTACTGCAGTCTTCCCAGATCGAGTCTTCCAAGAAACTCTTGGAAGCGGGGAAGCGGCTTCTTCCAGTTCCTCCTGATGTATCTTATCAGCTTCGGGTTGCGGTTCCTGTCTTCTAGCAAGATAGAGTCCCACAACACATTCAACTACAATCGAAGTTAGTTCAAAATGAAACTAACTACTGGCACACAGATCCAGGAAGCTTAGAACAAAAGTTACTAAGATGAAATCCCCGACAGCGGCGTCAAAAATGGTGCTCACTATATGTAGTGTCGCAGGATTACTCCTTTTGACCATTTAGTATACAAGATATCGTTCCCACAGAGGATTTGCACAAGTAACGCTGCTCTAAGTTCTAACATCTGATCAAACACACAAACACACGGGTTTTGTCTAGAAAACTCGTCTTCTCACAAAACCACACAAAACCACACGTCTTCCAAACACGCCAAATGGTGCTCTAGACCTAAACAAACACCTACCAACTAAAATATCACACATCTATTCACAGAGAAGTTCGGGAAGACGCTCTATTTGCTTCCAGGTCACTTCTTCCGGTCTTCTCAGTACCGTCTTCTCGAAGCAATTCTCGGCTTCTGGGGGTTCAACTCGGCTTCTCACACCTCCAAAAGATTGTCCTGCTTCGCAGAAGTCAATTAGTAACGACTGTTACACCTTACTCTCGCACTCACATTCCAACGGGTTAGATTAATCACAGGGTGTATGCCTCCTGTAGCCTTCCCAGGCTTCAGTCTATGGAAATGATCTTCCTGCAGTACTACAACGACATTCACCTTCACGGAAACTCAATAGAAGTCTCGGAAACTCACTAGAAGAAGGTAAGAAGATGGGGAAGATGAGAGAAGATGAGGAAGAAGGGAAAATCCAAACAAGAGAAAACAGGATGAAAAGGAGAAATTAAGATTCCGACATGCTTCTAGTCCGGATCCTGACTAACAAGCCATCCCTGCTTGAAATAGTTTGGGGAGGAAGACAACGAACATGTGTACAGTTGCACCGTCTTCTACTTGAGGATGTCGTCTTCTGTTGTGGGAAGAAGGCTTCTTTCTTCTTCTCTTCGCTGCTCCGACTACTCTGTCTTCTGGGATCCCTTACCCATCAGACCGTCTGTTCGTAGATCCGAAGTGCTCTACTAGACGAGCCAAGCTGCAATTCCACAACTGCTGACAGTCACCGCCACTCAAGAAGAACACTTTCCATGCACAATTGGGAGTGAATCCAAGAAAACCCACCATCCAGAAGACGCAAATAAAGCTTCTGCACTCAAATTCGCAATCCATTCCCCGAGAAGATGTCACATTGGCATTGGGAAGCTCACTCCCTCTACTTCATGTGTCTACTCCTCGACACAACAGTCTAGCCAACAGGACTGCACGAGGATGCCGTTCCTGTTCCTAAAATGTCCATTATCTCTATCTACATCTTCGAACCACTGCTGATACCGAGCATGCAAACCCCTCCGGTATAATCCTAGTCTATTCGTATGTCTCTAACATCAGGTGTAGTGTGTGTATCACTAACGAACTAGATTTCTTACTCTTCGATCCTACTTATGCATCTACCACAAGGAAAAAGAAGGAACCACCACCAGGGAGAGAAAAGCTGCCCCTTCACATACAAACGGTTTCCCCTTCCTGTTCTTGCGCTTCCTACTCTGCCACATGGTTACCTAACTAATTTTACACTGAGAAACTGCCACTCTTAAGATAACATGTTCGGTCCTACTAAATTGGGACAAGGTTAACTTGTCTGCGGTGCTTTCTGCCTACTCTGATTGCTCGGTGGCAATCTCTACCTGATCTGCCCCTATTGGAGCTCCTAATGCGGCTTTTGATAAGCTAAGAAACCCTGCGAACACCCCGGGTGTCACTGAGGTGGCTTCCTCCATAGTCGTCGCTGGCCCTGCTGTCGCTGCTGCTGCTTCTTCCTCGGCTTCTGACTCGACTTCTGCTTCTGCTTTGGAAGACATAAGCGTCTTCTGGGAAGCGGAGTCGACTTGTGCTTCCTCGCTCTTCTGAGGCACTAGTTCGGTACTAGGGACCATGGCGACCTCATAGGGGTCCGGGGAAGTCGCTTCCTCCACGTTGTCGGAGTGTGATCCGTCTACCTAGGAAAGCGCCGGGCTTCTGGCTGTGGTTGTTTACTCAAGAGGTTGGCTTTCAGGTTACGACAGGAGCTATAAACACTCACACAGGAGTGTAGGATCCTCTGATATGCTCAAAAAGCGAAATTTAGGTCTCACTGGTAGTAATAGGCTTAAGCGGTGAACTTTGACACTCAAAGAGAGGAAAACTATGAAGGTTTAGACCTCTAAACTTCCCCTACATGCAAATGAGGTACTACTGAACTCACAGACGAAGTTTCAACCTGAGATCAAATTCTGACACGGAGATATGAACAGAAAAGTTCTGAATAAGAGAATTATGGCAATTTCTGGTACCTAGACAGCTATTCAGACATAGAACAGAGAATTGGCTCGATGAATTTCAAATCTTCTCACAGTATTTGAGGTCTACAGGATGCTGAACATCCCTGTGAAGTTGGGACTCCTGAATGTTTGTAGAACTCCAGATCTCCTTCTCTAAAGTCGCTGCTCTAGATTAAGAGCTTTTCAGACCCCCTCTGCTTCAGCGGCCGCCCTGAATTACTCAATTACTCAAATGATACGAAAGTTTTTGGACAGTCGTAGCCCTCCTGACAGTGAACGCAACCACGAAGTTTTGAAGTGATTTCCTCAATTCTGCCCAGCGGAGTTCCAGGATGTCTTCGCGTGGACCATCGAAGACATGAAGGGCATACCTCGAGAGTTGGGAGAGCATTGCATTGACTTGCTGGAAGACGTTGTTCTTACACGACAGAGGCAGTATCGGCTCAACCCCAAGTACTCGCTTCTGGTGAAGGACCAGATCGACCAATACCTGAAGGCGGGAGTCATCTTCCCAGTACTTAGTAGTGAGTGGGTAGCTCCTATTGTCATCATGCCGAAGAAGCAGACAGGGAAGATCCGAGTGTGTCAAGACTTCTGGAAGCTGAACTTGGCCATGAAAAAGGATCACCATCCTTTACCGTTCACCGATTCTGTGCTAGACCAGGTAGCAGGACATGAGTTCTACAGCTTCCTGGATGGGTATTCTGGGTACAACCAAGTTTCAATCAGAGAAGAAGACAAGTCGAAAACCACTTTCACAACTGATTGAGGCACGTACGCGTACAATCAAATGCCATTTGGTTTGTGCAACGCGCCCACCACATTCCAGAGATTGATGATTATAATCTTCAAGGAGTATCTTTGCACTTTCATGGAGATCTTCTTGGATGATTTCTGTGTGGTTGGATCGAAAGAGGACCACCTGATATTTCTAAGGAAGTGTTTTCTGAAGTGTAGAGAACACCGTTTGGCTCTTCACCCTGAGAAGTGCTTCTTTGGTATGTCAGAGGAAATTTTGCTAGGACATAGAATTTCCGGAAGAGGTATAGAAGTCGACTGTGCTAAGGTGGAAGTCATCATGAAACTTCACCCACCTGCTAACCTGACTCAGTTGAGAAGCTTCCTGGGCAACGTAGGATACTACAGGAGGTTTATTGACAGGTACGCACAGGTAGCAGGAAGACTCACCAAGTTGCTGAAGAAGGACGAACCATACATTTGGTCTTCTGAGCAGCAGGAAGCATTCGAAGAAATGAAGAGGCTTCTGTCGGAATCCCCTGTCCTAAGGCCACCTGATTGGGAGAGAGTCTTCCATATTTATGTGGATGTTTCTGCTTTCGCCATAGGGGTGGTGTTGAGTCAGAAAGATGAGAAGAAGAAGGATTATCCCATCTACTATGCGGGAAGACAACTCAGTGATGCAGAGAAGAAGTACTCTACAACTGAAAGGGAGTGTCTTGGCATGATTTACTCCTGTCGAAAGTTTAGACACGATCTTCTGACCAACCCGTTTGTCTTCTATGTGGATCATTTTTCTTTAAAACATCTTGTGAAGAAAGCAGATTTGTCTGGTAGGATAGCTAGGTGGATTCTTCTACTCCAGGAATTTACTTACACAGTTGAGTACAGACATGGAAGACAACATGTTAACGCTGACTACCTATCCTGATTGGAGACGGAACGATGAGAAGATGAAGTGGAAGACGAGTTCCCTGACGAGAAGATGCTTTCAGTTTTCGCAAAGACACTTTCATCTGAGGGGGGGCGTACCACTTGCTTCCCAGAAGACGAGGCTAGATCTTCTGATCCAGTCTTTGCGACTTCCACAGAAGAGTCGATCTTCAAGGACTTGAGGAAGTTCTTGGAAGATCAACAGTATCCTGAGGGGTTGGATGCGTAGCAGAAGGCTGTCTTCTTACACAAGGCAGGTCCTTATGCCATCTTCCAGGGTATCCTTTTCAGGAAAGGACATGACGAGAAGCTAAGGAGATGTCTTGAGCCTTCAGAGATTAAGCCAGTAATCACGGGTCTTCACTACGAAGATGCTAGGGGTCACTACGGGCTGAAGACCACAGTGAAAAAGATATTGGACGCCGGATACAGGTGGCCGACCATGTACAGAGACACTTTTCAGGAGATCAGAAAATGTGATACGTGCCAGAGGGTGGGAAGACCGACAACTACTACTAGGTGGCCTCTTACTCCCATTCTTCCGCTTGCTCCTTTTGAAAAGTGAGGAATCGACTTTGTGAGGTCTATAGCCCCGGTGGCTAGAAGAACACGAGCCCGGTACATTTTAATAGCTACCGACTATGCTACCAAGATGGTGGAAGGCGAAGCCACAAGGAAGAACGATGCCGTAGTGGTAGCCAGGTTCCTTTGGCATAACATCATCACTCGATATGGATGTCCGCTGGAATTGGTATCAGATAGGGGTACTCATTTCTTAAATGAGACTATTTCCCTCCTGACCCAATACTTCAGGATAAAGCATCGGAAGACGACGCCGTACAACCCGAAAGCAAACGGACTGACAGAGAAGTCGAATGATCTTCTGGGTAACATCATGAATAAGGTAACTGTTAACCATGCGTATGATTGGGACACGAAATTGCCATCTGTGTTATGGACTTTTAGGATTTCACCCAAAGTCACGATCCAGAAGACACTTGTCTACCTAACTTATGGCATGATATCTATTGTGCCCATCGAGTTAGAGGTCCTTATTTATAAGTTAGCAGTAACCGAACGCATGGAAGAAGAGGAAAGCCAGGAGCAGCGTCTTCTGAACTTCGTAGAGTTTGAAGAAGACAGGAATGCAGCTTTGGAGAAGACGTACGAAGTACAAGCGCAACGGAAGATGAACTATGATGGCAAGCTGAAGAAGGTGACCGTCATGGATAGGGACTTAGTTCTTCTCTAGGACAGTCGACATATTAAGTTCCCTGGGAAACTTCATCTTCGCTGGATGGGTCCTTACCGCGTCTTGGAAGTCTTCGACAACGGCTCCTTGCAGTTGGAAGAGCTAGACGGTACATTGATGACCACTCGTGTAAATGGGTGACGTGTCAAGAAGTACTGGACGTGAACAGAAGTGCGGAAGCACTGATGTTTGTGAGGACGCAAACATGTGAGGGTGGGCGTATGTGGTGCCCACAATTTACAGGATTCATGAATTTTTGAAATTTTTAAGATTAATAACTTATTTGTATAACTGAAGAAGCGTTGTTACTTAAGATTACGGCTTCCTTAGTAGGAAGATGATCTTAAGGGCTGTTTGTAAAAATAAGTTGACTTCTTCGGAAGATGACCGTCTTCGGAAGAGCGTCTTCTCGGTGGTGTCTTCGGAAGACGGAAGACGACGGAAGACACGCATCTTCCGGAAGACGGCAACCATGGAAGCTTAACCACGTAAGGAGTAGGTGCACCTACCAGGTAGCACCGAATCGGTTAGGTAAGCCAGGAGGGTCGAAACCCCTAAACTGCGGGAAAGATGCGCAGGAAGCGCATTAGCACAGAGACCTACCTGCTTCCCGCATCGAGAGATTGAAGACCGAGAAGATCGATTCAGGCAGCGAGTTGATTTGAGTAAGAAAATCAGCGAGTAAAATCGGGTGAAGTTACGATCGGTTCGAAGCTAGAAGAAGGGCGAAGTCGAATTGCTGAGCGCAGAAGAGTGTCGAGCTGAATACAGTTTTCTGTGAGCTCCCGGAAGCTGACATTGGAGGGTGACTGAGTGGAATCGAAGGTGGAATTGAGGCGTAGCCAGAAGCTGACCGCGGAAGCAGCCTTGTGAGATCGCGTTGGAGCTGAGACCAGAGCCAGAAGCGCGTAGAAGATCGAAGACAGCTCGGGAAGTCGACAGAAGACAGTAGAGGTTCTTCCCATGTTCTCTTCCCTTCCCCACTGCTTCTCGTCTTTGTTCGGTATCCCCCGCGCTTCCTCGGTGGTTTGCAAGCAACCTGATCGATCAATTCTCCCATCCCCATTTTCCTATTGTGACATTGGGCGCAGAAGCGCTGCCCAATTTCTGTCAGTCATCTTCTTGCTTCTTCCCAAGTTCAAATTCGAGCTTCCCTACTCCTAGCCCTCAAACTGGAGATCCCAGCTATCAATTTCCCTGTCCTACCATCCCTCTACTCTCGAAACCTTGAATAGAAGACGCTTCAGTAGCTTGACTGTCTTCGGAAGTCGACTGTGCACAATTCGTATCAAGAGTGGATTTGCTTTGCTTTTGTGATAAGAGAGGCTTGGTACGAATTCCGAGTGGCTTGGTGAGTTGTTTGTTATTTCGAGAAGTTGGAAATCGGGAACTAGGCCTGTGCCTCCCGATCTTCCAAGCTTCTCAAATCCACATCTTCCTAGAGAGACTAGAAGACTGGAAAGGCTGGCAAAATACGCGAGAAGACGTGAGGGTCCATTTTGGGTCTCTTCTGTCCGACCCATAGCAACCCAGTCCTTCTTCTTCCCGAACTTAGGAGAGAATCGTGAGAAGTCTTGCTGACAGAATCTGGAGAGAATGATCGAGGGTCATGTCTTCCCACCGAGCAGCAAGCTTCTTCTGAGTGTGTATGAGAAGTGAGAAAGTCAGAAGAACAGAGTGCAAATGTCTTGAGTTTGTTGTGAGGATAGATTGCGCGTAGGAAGAAGAAGACAAGTGAGACCAATGAAGGGAAGCCTGACTTCGGGAGGTCTTCCGAGAAAGACATGGAATCGGAAGCTGTCCTAGGAGTCTTCCCAGAGGTCACTGTCACCGCAGGAGCCCGCAACCATCTTCTGAACCTGTTATGCACTCTACGTTTCGCGAATCTTGTATCTTCTGATAAGAAGTAGGATGTAATGCAAGGTGGGTTGTCTTCTTGGTAATCCATGCGAGGCCTTGCTTAGTTAAGATTGGTTAGATATAGCTCGGAAGACGAGAGCTATTTAGGAAGCATTGTTAGAATCTCGGAAGACGGAGTAGATGTCTTCTGAGAGTGGAAGCTAGACTATGAGAACTTGGGAAGGACTGAGCCTTCAACTCACAGCAAGTACGTCACTTCTGTCAAGGAGTTAGCGCAGCTGAAGAAGAGCAACCAGGAGTTGCAGGCGCGTTTACAGCAGCGTGACCAAGAGGTTCTCCGAGTACGGGGGAAGATCACCACCCTCGCAGAGGAGAAGACAACATGGAAGACGCAGCGGGAAGCCGCAGAAGCGCGAGTTGCAGCTGAGAAGATGCAGCGGAAGGCAGCGGAAGCTCGTGCGCAGGAGATGCTAGCACAGTCGGTGGAAGCGCTTTGGAAGAAGTTCAACTTCACCGCGGGTAGGAAGTTGCTTACCCTGGCTAGAGAATGGGATGAGGAGTCTAGAGCGAGGTTGGTCGAGTGCAAGGAGAGCATGTTCAGATATTTGGATCGGCAGATAGAGAGAGTGAAGACGTTCTATGATCTTCCCTTGATTCTGTCACCTGTAACCGCATCTTCCCAAGCTCCAACACGATCGACTGGATCCGGATTTGAGAAGGAGGAGTTCGACCTCGCTGTGCACTTGGTAGTGACAGCGTTGGAAGCCGAGAAGACACCGGAAGACGCCCCGGAAGACAGGAAGAAGAACCGTCTTCCCAAGTATTCCACGTGGAGGAAGCGACTTCCTCGGACCCCTATGAGGTCGCCATGGTCCCTAGTACCGAACCAGTGTCTCAGAAGAGCGAGGAAGCGCAAGTCGACTCCGCTTCCCAGAAGACGCTTCTGTCTTCCGAAGCAGAAGCAAAAATAGAAGCAGAAGTCGAGTCAGAAGCCGAGGAAGAAGCAGCAAACAGCGATAGCAGGGCCAGCGACGACTATGGAGGAAGCCACCTCAGTGACACCCGAGGTGTTCGCAGGGCTTCCTAGTTTATCAGAAGCCGCATTAGGAGCTCCGATAGGGGCAGATCAGGTAGAGATTGCCACCGAGCAATCAGAGTAGGCAGAAAGCACCGTAGACAAGTTAACCTTGTCCCAATTTAGTAGGACCGAACATGCTATCTTAAGAGTGGCAGTTTCTCAGTGTAAAATTAATTAGGTAGCCCTGTGGCAGAGTAGGAAGCGCAAGAACAAGAAGGGGAAATCATTTGCATGTGAAGGGGCAGCTTTTCTCTCCCTGATGGTGGTTCCTTCTTTTTCCTTGTGGTAGAGGCATAAGTAGGATCAAAGAGTAGGAAATCTAGTTCGTTAGTAACACACACACTACACCCGATGTTAGAGACATACGAATAGACTAGGATTATACCGGAGGGGTTTGCATGCTCGGTATCAGCAGTGGTTCGAAGATGTAGATAGAGGTAGTGGACAGTTTAGGAACAAGGAACGGCATCCTCGTGCAGTCCTGTTGACTAGACTGTTGTGTCGAGGAGTAGACACAGGAAGTAGAGGGAGTGAGCTTCCCAATGCCAATGTGACATCTTCTCGAGGAATGGATTGCGAATTTGAGTGCAGAAGCTTTATTCGTGTCTTCTGGGTGGTGGGTTTTCTTGGATTCACTCCCAATTGTGCATGGGAAGTGTTCTTCTTGAGTGGCGGTGACTGTCAGCAGTTGTGGAATTGCAGCTTGGCTCGTCTAGTAGAGCACTTCGGATCTACGAACAGACGGTCTGATGGATAAGGGATCTCAGAAGACAGAGTAGTCGCAGCAGTGAAGAGAAGAAGAAAGAAGCCTTCTTCCCACAACAGAAGACGACATCCTCAAGTAGAAGACGGTGCAACTGTACACATGTTTGTTGTCTTCCTCCCCAAACTATTTCAAGCAGGGATGGCTTGTTAGTCAGGATCCGGACTAGAAGCATGTCGGAATCTTAATTTCTCCTTTTCATCCTATTTTCTCTTGTTTGGATTTTCTCTTCTTCCCCATCTTCTCTCATCTTCCCCATCTTCTTATCTTCTTCTAGTGAGTTTCCAAGACTTCTATTGAGCTTCCGTGAAGGTGAATGTCGTTGTAGTACTGCAGGAAGATCATTTCCGTAAGCAGAAGCCTGGGAAGGCTACAGGAGGCATTAATCTAACCCGTTGGAATGTGAGTGCGAGATTAAGGTGTAACAGTCGTTACTAATTGACTTCTGCGAAGCAGGACAGTCTTCTGGAGGTGTGAGAAGCCGAGTTGAACCCCCAGAAGCCGAGAATTGCTTCGGGAAGATGAGACTGAGAAGACCGGAAGAAGTGACCTGGAAGCAGGAAGAGCGTCTTCCCGAACTTCTCTGTGAATAGATGTGTGATATTTTAGTTGGTAGGTGTTTGTTTAGGTCCAGAGCACCATTTGGCGTGTCTGGAAGACGTGTGATTTTGTGTGGTTTTGTGAGAAGACGGGATTTCTAGGCAAAACCTGTGTGTTTGTGTGCTTGAACAGATCTTAGAACTTAGCAGCGTTACTTGTGCAAATCTTATGTGGGAACGATATCTTGTATACTAAATGGGCAAAAGGAGTAATCGTGCGACACTACAAAGACCTATTGCTTGCTCCCATAGTAAATGTAGAAGAATGGACACATGTTGACGTATAGTGTATAACGTAAGATGATGATAAAAAGACAGTTACCGCGTGGTTTCAACAAGAAGGTTGCTCCTTCGTGTAACACGTGTTCAAAAACTCCCAGTTTTTGAAATTCACCTATGTACACATCACGGTCTCAATAGCAAATGTGTATGTCCCCTGAGTTGGTAAAAAGATATAAAGCAACAACTCTAGGCTTTCTCCGGATTGCTTTTGCTTAAAGAACAAGGTGCTTTGTAATGGAACTGTTCCGCAGTGGTGTAGAGTAATAGGGTGTGTCAAAGCTAGAAGCTTTGAGAAATATTCGTCTCTCACAAGCAAGTGTAATAGCTATGGCTAAGAGGTCGTGGATGTTTTAGATAGCTATCTCCAGAAGCAGTAACATGAGTTAGTGATGTTTGACAACACGTTGGAGAATCAGCATTCTACACTTTGTAAGTTTCTTACAAAGTGTAGAAGATGGTACTCTTTCGAAAATGGTTCAGGCCTTATGTTGTGCTAGATGTTTATGAAAATGTCACTTGTAGTTTATGGGAGCTAGATGGTACTCTTTTGAAACTATCTGTGGCTAGCAAACATGTGAAATGCTCAAAAGACGCGAAGGATCAGTAAAATTATTCAACTTTCTAGAGTCAGAACAAAGGATGACAAGAGACGACGACGCCTCAATTGCTGAAGAGGCTAAGACGGAGGAGAGTGATGATGATGAAGAGCATACCAGAGAATGAAGAGGTTGACACATGCCGGAGGATGTGCAGGTTTAGAGGAGGTGGATGTTGTGGTGTGAATCATTTCACATAGTAAACAATTCACCTCTCTATCAGGAGTTAGTCTCATCGTGCTGACATCGTTGTCGCGTACTTGACGATTGCGTGTTACACTTCTACTCCAACATTTGAGTTTAGTAGTCTTAGAAGTTAGCTCAATATTGTCGTGCCCCTCATTCTCAAGATCCGGCGCAGACTCGGACAACAGAACCCTAGCGGACTTGCGCTAGGTTGTGAACGCTGCGAGTAGGACTTAACGGCTTGGCTGGGAAGTTGGGATCAGATGAACATTAAGTGGTTCTCTGAACCAAGGTTGGAACCTTGGGTTATGACATAAGGGTCTACCCCAAGAGGGCCCTAGACGAATGCTGACCTAAGGGGGCGAGTCTGGGAACGGGTTGAAACATGAGTCTCATACATAAGTCTGAGACGTGGGTCTGAGACGCAGACGAACCACAAGGTTCGAGTCTGAATCTGGACCACAAGTTTTCGGAAAAATGGCTAAGTGTTGGAGCTCCAGCGACGTTTTAGGTCGTGGACGGAGCTCCAGTGATATATAACACTCCTCGATCTGACCTCCGAGCTGGAAGTTATGACCGAACCACAATCCGGTTGTGGTATAATTTTCAGGGACCAAAGAGGAGGGTGGGGCCGCCGATCCCCAGAAGTATATATGAGGGGGGCTCGATGCCTGGGTGGACCAGGACGAGTCACCCGATCCCAGAGTTCGGCGGACGGACTCTGGGGGCATGAGGTGATGGCTGGGCCGGTTCCAAGGCACGTTCCGATCCAGACTTAGACGTTTGGACTTAGGAACGATGTAAGGGCTGGAGCAAGACTAGGGAACGAGTCGACGGGTTAGACCACTGCTCGGGAGCCTAGACCCAGACGGACATCACGAGCGGTTGAGCCGCTAGGTGTGTTGGAGGCACCGTTTAGGACCTTGGACTTTATGAGAAGTCCGCCCCAAGTCATCTTGTGACTTGCTCATGTTTGGGGACCGACCTAGACAGGTCTAGGTCGGGACTTAGGGAATGTTGAGTTTGATGGTTAGGGAGACGGTCCAGCTCCGGTCCGGACCAAACAGAACTAAGAGAAGTGGTGCATGGACATTAACTTGTGATTGTGTTTGCAGGTTAGCGGTGTAAAGTTTACGACCTACTGAGCTAGATCTTCCGCTGGCGCAATAAGACGGTAGGTGCGCGAAAAGTGGTATCAGAGCCGACGCTTCGGTGAGCGAGAACTTGAGGTAGCGGCTGAAGGCTGGACGCTTGAGGAGGGACGCAAGACACGAAGCGAATCAGCATTTCTAGGTGAACACTTGGAGCGATGGCCGACGACGGACAGAGTTCTAGGAGGAAGACCAAGAAACGAGGAGCGGCTAACGAGAACAGATCGACTCGAGCTAGCCCCGAGGCACAGTCAGGAGACGACAACCGACAACCTTCGCTCCAACGTCAAGAGAGCCCTGTACTGTAACGACCTATGTTACACATAGGAAGTTTGTCTATTAGTAAGGTGTTTAGTTCTAACTAAGTGTTGAGAATGTTTATTTGCTGCCAAAGTACTTTTAGGAGATATCAAGTTAGTCATGACTAGCTAAAAGTTAGTTATGGTTAAACTTAGCTGTACTTTTGGCAGAATTCAGATATTTGCTAAAGAGTGAGCACTACTATCTTGTCATCTTGTCTAAAGGTAGAAAGGAGGTGGTATCTCCTTTTTGACTTGATATTAGTGGTTGGATTAAAGTTGTGGACTTTGTGGGCATTAAAAACAAGAAGAGATTCCACATGTTTCCTTTTTAGTGGGTCCTAGTGTAGAGGGGGGTGGAAATTCGAGATTCCTTGAGAATATTCTAGAATCCTTCTAGAAGTTGTTGACTTTGAAGGAATAAGCCCATGTGAAAAGGTAAAAAGCCCATGTGATCAATGCTTTTACCTTAAGTAATATCTTAGTAAAACCCGGTAAAAGTAGTTACGGCTGAGTTACCGGAGGGTACCAAAGTAAAAATCTAGAATGTATAAATAGAGGAGTAGAGAAGAGCTCCTCATCCTTGTTTTTACATTGTCGTAATGACAACTTGAGTAATATAGAGAGTGTGGGATATTTTTAGCATACGAGAACTTGAGAGACGTCGTTAGAATGGAGGATTTTAGTTGATGTGTTTAAGGAGATTTTTAGTTGATAAGTTTGTGGGTGTATGAATGAGTGAACTCAGCATTTTCCCTTCAAGTTCATGGTGTGCTTCCATCAAAGCCATCAGAGGTGACCCCTGAGTGAGAGACAGGCCCGACATGTTGCAGATTCGTGGATGACGATCGTGGAGGTTGAGAGATCGGGGGGTAGTTGATCGATAGGACCGCGGAGGGTTTACATTTTTGGTTCCGTTGCCGGGACCTCACTTGAAGGGATCGTTGAACGATGTTTAGAGTTCAGTTCGATATTCGACAAAAGGAGATTATGAGAGAGCACATGGAGAGAACGTTGGGAACAGAGAGAGCTAACGCGATGTTAGCAACGTTAGAACCTTTCGTGTATCCCGTAGTGATATATGACGCGTTCGAAGTCATTCTTTACATCTTGTTCACTTAGAAAGGGTTTGAGGAGACTTGAAAGAAGGTGCAACAAGAGTTGTAGAGAAAGGAGGAGAGAAAAGTTATTAGAGGAGAGAAATTTGTGAGTTTAGAAATTCTGCTCTCTGGAAAATTTGTACAGTCGCTGTCAACTTTTCTATGAATTTTATTTTCCTGTGAAACTTTCCAGTGTTTTAGATTGGCTGATAACCTATCTAAGACAAAAGAAATCATAGGAAAAGGTGGTCTAGAGAGAGAGCAATGATTTTTCAAAGTTGAGGGGGTCTATTCGTGAGGGTTGAGGAATTATGTTCTCTGGAAAAAGTTTACAGTCAGTGTCAGATTTTCTGTGAATTTTATTTTCCTGAGAAACTTTCCAGTGTTTTAGAGTGGCTGATAATCTATCCAGGACAAAAGAAATCATGAGAATATGAGGTCTGAGGAGGGAGAAAGAAATTTTCAAAGTGGAGGGGGTTGACAACCATGAGGGAAGTGAAAATATACAAATTTCAGTTCTTTGAAAATTTGTACAGTCATCACCATCTCTTCTGATTAGGGAAGTTTCTGTTGAAACTTCATGATTTAGTAGCTTGGAGGTTGAGCTACTGGAGACCACAAAAATCTTGGAGAGATCTCTTACCAACTAAGAGATATATGTTTCGGCATACAAGGAGGTCTTGAAGATACTTCATGGGGAATCCAGTTCGAGTGCCGAAGTTGAAGAAGAGACGTTTGGGAGTTATAACGGAGACAAAAAAGCCAAAGTTAAGTATAGAGGCGTTGCGATCAAGCTTCTATTGCAATTGGGGTGATATTTTTGCTTTATATCAAGAAGCTTCTGCGAGCATCGGCGCAGATGTGAAGAAGGTTGAGTTCAAAGTATCATTCACTGTGGAGGCCACGAATGCTCTGGCGAAGTAGAGTGTGATCCTTACAAAAGTGACTTTAAGATGTCTGCTAGGATTAGTACAGACGATGGTCATGAGGATATTATCATGGACTCTTAATTTTAGATTGGATTTTATTTCGTGTATAGCATGTAGAATACACGATTTTCAATATAAAGCTCGAAAGAGTTAAGAAAGTGATGTAGAGTTATTTTCCTCAACGATATTTTGTCCACTTAATGGTTGAGAAGGCGCAACATGAGTTGAAGTTCAAAAGATTGGAAAGTTAGACTTAGAAACCTTCCTCAAGGTTTAGATGTCATAGTAAGCGTCGGAGAGAGCTCGAAAGAGATTATCGTTGAGTTTGAGAACCCTAGTACAAAACCTCAAGTAGAATCTCCGAGGAGAAGAGTAGAAACCGACTTGTGGTGTTATTTCTGTAGAGGGTTGGGACACAAAGTAGTGAATTGTCCAACTAGAATCAGAACCGAGAGAGCTAAAGGGAAGCGAGAGTTTACTGATTTAAGTCTTCGAGTGGGTCCATCGTCACCAGCGCCAATTCATCTTCTAGGCGAAGATCCTTGTCCAAGTTGTGGAGTGGGTGATCTATCAAGAGGACACAAGTGCGTCGATGTGGCCGCCCTATTTACGTCAGTAGTCGAGAAGTTGGACGAGACTCAAAGAGCTGAGACGGAGAAGTTGTCGACTTCAAAAGAGGACTCGGCTGAGTTGTGATGGAGATCGTCATTCGGATGGTGGAGAAGGCGGTGATGCGACTCAGACTCATGATTACTTTGGGAGAAGAGATGGCACAAGAGGTGTTGTTACAACCATTTCTTTTCATTTTACCTATGGTAGATTATTCGCGAATGGAATTGGTGATGTTCGTACTCTTTTAGCGAGTAGTTATTGCACGACGATTAGAAGAGTAGAAAGAGTAGTTACAAGATGGGAAAGCTACCTGTGTTTCATGGGAAGGACAATGAAGATGTAGAACCGTTTGTTCGAGACTTCAAAAGAGGTTGCATCGAAAACAACGTGAGAAGGAAGGAAGAATGGGTGTTGTTACTGCCAGAGTTTTTAGAAGATTTTGCTCTTACGTGGTATGAAGACCGAGTGAAGAGCCAGACACCTGGTGTAGTTGAGGACACATGGGAGACGTTGAGTAATGCACTCATCGAAGAATTTCTTCCAAAAGAGAGTTATGAGAAGCTCATGGTGGAGCTTACTCATTTGAAGCAACGGGACGACGAGAAAGTTCGGCAATATGCCGAAAGGGTGGATAAGTTGGAGCAACGGTTTCGGACGGTCCTACGGAAGAGTGGAGACGATGTGGAGTTAACGATGGCGGGGATTGGAGCAGTGTTGACCAAGAACTTGGTGGGAGGCTTGAGACCTTCAATTCGAACCCAAGTGAGGTACGAGAAGCCAACAACCAAAGCGGAGGCCATCAAGATTGCGACAAATATGGAAGAGAGTTTGGATGAAGGAGATATCATCCAACCGCATCATGCCGCTTTGGTGTCGACTCCGACTCTTGGTGTAACCACAACGGTAGCATCTGCACTATCACAATTGGTGATTGCTTCAACGTCAGCTCCTACTCCAACGGTGGTGCCAAGACCATTTGTCCCTACAGCGATGTCTACTGCCACCTCTGATTTCCATGCTGAGTTGAAGAGCATCACCGATACTCTTACGGATCTCAAGATAAACGTGGTGCAGTTACGCGAATGAAGGAACAAAGGTGGAGGAGGAGGTCAAAGAAGATACGACAACAATCCCAACCGAGGAAATCAAGATAACTTTGGAGGCAACCAAGGTAACTTTGGAGGAATCACTTGTTGGACGTGTGGCGGTTCTCATTTCCAGCGAAATTGTCCTAACAATGGAGCAAGAAATGCCGAAGCTGTCAGGATGAATGTGGGTGGAGGAAATCCATCACAAGGACGAGATAAAGGGGTGGCTACTATCGATGTCGTGCTAGATCCCATCTACGAGAAAGGAGAGAGTTCAAACTCTTCTCATGCACCGGTGGAGCTTTTAGTTCAAGAAAGGAAAAGAACTCGATTTTCTGATGAACCGGTTTTCATGGAGGAGTCAGCAAGTAGAAGTACTCGTTCGAGTAATGTTTCGAGTACACCAAGGGAGCCAAGAAGGAAGCTGGGGATGACGGATTTCACCATTTCATCTTCCCAAGCGGGATATGATGTGGTTGAAGATGTGGGTGCTCAGAAAGCCAACATCACTGTTGGACAACTGATCGCACTTAATCCCAGCTTACGAAGAGAACTCAGAGGAGGACTGAGTTCTAAGAGAAGCAAGAAGAAGAAACCCAAGAGCAAGACATCAAAGTCAGTGGGAGTGGGTGTGGTGGATGTGCATGCTTCAGAGGTATGCACTAGGGCTTCAAAGATTGAAGTCCGGTTGAATGGTCACTACGTCTCTGACGTATTGGTGGATGGAGGATCGGCTGTAAACGCCATATCGGAGAGGTTGATGAAGAAGTTGGGGATGGAACCAACTCGCCCGGCTAGCATTGTCGTGAGGATGGCTAACAAGCAACGGGTAAGACCTCTTGGTGTGTTAGAGAAGGTGGTCGTGTCTGTGATGGGAGTTCAAACATTGATGTCCTTTCAAGTGTTAAAGGACTCTAGTTATGATTTGCTCCTAGGTAGGCCTTGGTTGAGAGCTGTGCGCACCACTGATAGGTGACACAAGGGATACTTACGGATTGGGCCTAGAGATCATAGAGTGATAGTTCCTCTCTCGGGTGTTGGAGTTGTGACTTCTGACTCTGATAGACCCACTAGTGACTACTGGGAATCTGATACGGAGGACGATCAGGGTGTCTCAGAAGTAGATATCGGCGATTCTTACGATCAAGAATCCTCGTCTGAGGACGAAGGATTTGGTCGAGATGAATCATTACATCAGCTTAGTGCTATTGACTTGTTGCCTCGACCAGCAGTGGAGAAAGATCCTGACAAAGAAGAGTTAAGTGAGGCGGAGATTGTGAGAAGACTCTCTACCTTGAAGTTTGGTATCAATGTCACTCAAGAAGAGAAAAGTAAATTCTTAGATATATTTCGAAAATATATCCATGTGTTTGCTTTCAGCTACAAGGATTTGAAGGAGGTGACTCTCGAGACTCATCGAATCGAATTGGAGGAGCACGCAAGACCAGTTCGACAGAAGCAGAGAAGGGTCAATCCCACAACGGCAATGATGGTCAAGGAGGAGATAGACAAGTTGGGGGAGGCGAGTTTCATCTACGAGGTGGAGAACTCAGAATGGGTTTCACCCATTGTGATTGTCAAGAAGAAGAATGGTAAGCTGCGAGTGTGCATAGACTATAAGAAGCTGAATGCAGTCACCAAGAAGGACTATTATCCTCTACCATTTATAGATGAGATTTTGGAGGAAGTTGCCGGTCATGAGTGGTACAACTTTGGTGATGGTTATAGTGGATACAACCAGATCAAGATAGCACAGGAGTACCAGCAGTTGACTACTTTCACTATTCCTTGGGGAACATTTGCAATTCGAGTGATGCCATTCGGACTGTGTAATGCTCCGGCCACGTTTCAGAGGTTCATGAACAAGGTGTTCGAACCATTCATAGGAAAGTTTGTTCGTGATTTCATTGATGATTTCTGTGTGTACGGAAGAAAGGAGGACCACTTTGATCACGTGATCAAAGTTCTGCAGCGGTTGGAACAAGCTAACGCTTCTCTGAATCCAGAGAAGTGCATCTTTGGCTGCGAAGAAGGTCTGCTGTTAGGGCACATCATTTCCAAGAATGGGATTGCGGTAGATCCTGAGAAGGTGAAGAAGATTGTGGATCTTCCATTTCCGATCAACTTGACAAAGTTGAGGCAGTTTCTTGGCATGGTTGGATATTATCGTAGGTTTGTCTTTTCCTTCTCAAACAAAGCAATAGCTTTGACGATGTACATGAAGAAGGGAGTTGAGTTTGACTTGATAGTGCATGATCAGAAGGCAAAGGAAGCATTTGAGGAGCTGAAAAAGGCATTAGTGACAGCTCCTATACTTGCTAAACCTGAGTGGAGTAAAGCATTTATTCTGCATACGGATGCCTCCAATGTAGCAATCGGATGTACATTAAGTCAGCTAGATGGAGATGGGCATGATCATCCTATAGCTTATGCTAGTAGGCAGATGTTTCCAGCGGAGAAGAATTACTCCGTGACTGAACGAGAAGGATTAGCGGTGATCTTTGGATTGAAGAAATTTCGACACTACTTGCTAGGAGGGAAATTTTCCATAGTCACAGATCACAAGGCTTTAAAGTATATCTTTAATAAGCCTAATGCCGAAGGTCGTATTGCTCGTTGGAAGATCCTTCTAACAGAATACGATTATGTGATCGAAGATAGACCAGAGAAGAAGCATGCGAATGCTGATCTTTTGTCAAGGGCTTATGATGATGAGGGAGAAGAACCGTTTGATGATTCATTTCCAGACGAGCATCTGATGACCATCACAAGCATCGAGGAGATACCGGACGAGTACAAGGAAATCTGGAGTTTCCTTGTAGATGGCTCTTTTCCAGAAGGTATGCATACCCGAGAACGTAACGCGTTGATCAAGAGATGCAAACCTTACACCATGGTGGAGGGAATTTTGTTTCATCAAGGAGCAGATGGGTTACTAAGGAGAGCAGTTGGTCAGAAGGAGGCGTTCAAGCTGATGCACGAGTTTCACGATGGCACTGTTTGCGGAGGTCACTTTGCTGGTAAGATAACAGCTTTCAAGATTTTGGATGCGGGTTATCACTGGAGAGGGATTTTCAAGGAGTGTTAAGACTATTGCAAAACTTGCGACGTATGTCAAGCATTTGCTCTGAAGTCTACTAGAACACCTCCGTTAAGATCAATTCCAATATTAGGACCGTTTGAGAAATGGGGTATTGACTTTGTAGGTCCTCTTAATAAAACACCTCGAGGCAATAGATACCTTGTAGTCGCCACTGACTATTGTACCAAGTGGGTAGAGGCTAGACCTTTGAGAGAGACCAATGAAACAGAAGTCGGTAGATTCCTATGGGAGAGGATCATCACGAGATTTGGATGTCCGTTAGAGTTGGTCTCAGATAGAGGAGGAGAGTTTGTAAGGAGCATGACTACTGCTATGCTACAACACTTTTCTATCAAGCCACGAGTAACGACCTCATACAAACCAAATGCTAATGGTCTTGCGGAGAAGACCAATCTTACACTTTGTATGATGCTCGCCAAAGATGCTGGTGTTGAGACTGCGAAACATACTTGGGATAAGAGGCTACATGCCATCTTATGGGAGTATCGAACGACAACAAAGACTTCTACTGGGTACTCCCCATTTCGACTGGTTTATGGAGTGGAGTCCAAGTTGCCGATCCAATTCGAATTGGATACTTTTCAAACTATTCAACGAAAGTTGAAGAGGTCGAGAGGAGAAGACGTGGTCAGATCAAGAAGGGAGCAACTCATGGAGTTGGAAGAGACCCAAGCGGTAGCAATGATCCGGATGGAACGAGCTCAGGCGTATCAAAAGAAGAGTTACGACAAACGGTTGGGCAAGAGGGAGGTAAAATCTTTTCAAGTCGGAGATTGGGTTATGTTGTATGATGCTATCAGATTCAAGAGGGCTAGGAAGAAGTTTCTTCCGAGATATTTTGGTCCTTTTGTTGTAGATAAGGTGTGGAGCAACTTCACATATGACCTTCAGGAGCTGGGAGGAAGGAGATTCGATCGGGTCAACCATGACAAGTTGAAGTTGTTTCATCGACGAAAGTTCTCTCTTCACTCCGAGGACGGAGCGAAAATTTAGTCCGGGGGTAAAATGTAACGACCTATGTTACACATAGGAAGTTTGTCTATTAGTAAGGTGTTTAGTTCTAACTAAGTGTTGAGAATGTTTATTTGCTGCCAAAGTACTTTTAGGAGATATCAAGTTAGTCATGACTAGCTAAAAGTTAGTTATGGTTAAACTTAGCTGTACTTTTGGCAGAATTCAGATATTTGCTAAAGAGTGAGCACTACTATCTTGTCATCTTGTCTAAAGGTAGAAAGGAGGTGGAAAGTATCCCTTATCTCCTTTTTGACTTGATATTAGTGGTTGGATTAAAGTTGTGGACTTTGTGGGCATTAAAAACAAGAAGAGATTCCACATGTTTCCTTTTTAGTGGGTCCTAGTGTAGAGGGGGGGTGGAAATTCGAGATTCCTTGAGAATATTCCAGAATCCTTCTAGAAGTTGTTGACTTTGAAGGAATAAGCCCATGTGAAAAGGTAAAAAGCCCATGTGATCAATGCTTTTACCTTAAGTAATATCTTAGTAAAACCCGGTAAAAGTAGTTACGGCTGAGTTACCGGAGGGTACCAAAGTAAAAACCTAGAATGTATAAATAGAGGAGTAGAGAAGAGCTCCTCATCCTTGTTTTCACATTGTCGTAATGACAACTTGAGTAATATAGAGAGTGTGGGATATTTTTAACATGTGAGAACTTGAGAGACGTCGTTAGAATGGAGGATTTTAGTTGATGTGTTTAAGGAGATTTTTAGTTGATAAGTTTGTGGGTGTATGAATGAGTGAACTCAGCATTTTCCCTTCAAGTTCATGGTGTGCTTCCATCAAAGCCATCAGAGGTGACCCCTGAGTGAGAGACAGGCCCGACATGTTGCAGATTCGTGGATGACGATCGTGGAGGTTGAGAGATCGGGGGGTAGTTGATCGATAGGACCGCGGAGGGTTTACAGTACCAGCTACGTTATCGGTGCAGCAAGATGGAGTCTTGCCAGCGGTGCCCAACGATTCAGACACGGACAGTCAAGGAGCCTTGTATGCGGAACTCATCAAGATGATGAAGACCATGCAGGAAGGCATGGCATTCAGAGATAAACGTATCGCTGAACTTGAGGTAGGTCAAGGGAGTTCCTCGTCTACCAGGAAGCTTTGTAAGACGAATTTGCCGACCCCGTTTTCAGGTATAGGACGGGCTCGCAAGGTTAAGGATTTCTTAACTGAGTTGGATCTATACTTTGAGGCGCAACAAGCGAAGGAGTCAGACAAGGTGAGAGCGGCGGTTACGTTCTTGAAGGACCATGCGCTTTTGTGGTGGACTGCATACAGGGATGAGCATACCTTGACCGTCTCAACGTTTGGTTGGAAGGAGTTCAAGGAGTTGCTCGCGGGACGATTCACTCCGGAGTATCAAAGGATTCGGGACGGTGTTGAGTTGGTGAGGCTGAAGCAGACGGGGACCTTAAGCGCTTATGTGCGCGAGTTCAGTGCCAAGCTGGATTCGTTCTCCAAGTGGACTGAGGAGACCAAGATATGTATATTCATTAGGGGACTCAAGTCTAGCTCGGAGAAGGCTCTCTTTTGGATGCCAAAGCTACCAGAGACAAGTGCCGAACTTTTGAAGCTAGCGGAGCGAATTGAGAACGACGAAGTCCAGCAGCAGAAACCCTTTGAACCACGCAGCACGGACAAGTTCCAGAAGAAGAACAAGGGCTTCAAGCGACAGTGGGATGGGGGTGAGAAGGATCGGAAAGATACTTCTGCCCCGGCAGCAAAGCGGCAGCAAACAAGAGTAAAACCTAAGGGGCAAACACCTCAAAAGGGCAATGGCGCTAAGTTTACTTGCTATAACTGTGACGAGACGGGCCATATTGCTAAGGGGTGTACGAAACCTAACGTTAGTAACTGTAGCCTGAATGCATTTGTTGCAAAGGACTTGTAGGAGGGCCAGATGACTGTGACCTTGAGAACCACGAAGAAGACGCTGAGATTGATGTTTCTACAAGCCAAGGTTGCTAATCATGATGTTACTTTTCTTGTGGACACAGGAGCGACTCACTCCTTCATAAGTCCAAAGTTGGTGAAGAAGTTGGGCTTGTCTACCTCCAAGGCAGACAAGCCTATTCAGGTGCGCTTTGCCAAGGGCAAGACGTACCAAACTTCTGAAGTAGCGTTGGACGTACGATTTGAGTGTGGGAAGTTGGAGTTCACAGAGAACTTCACAGTGTGCGAGACGGATGATATCCATACGGTTTTGAGGAACACTTTCTTGGACAGGTTTGAAGTGGAACTTAAGCGGAAACCTTTAAGGTTAAACGTTAGAGTTAAAGGACGGAAGCTGGGAGTGAGGCTGATCTAGAAGGCGCGGAAAATTGACGACTTTGTGGTGAATTTGATCAAGGGCAAACAGATGGACTTCAACGACGGGGTCATGTGTTTGATGCGGGTTGCAGATTTGATGGCGGGTGACAGACAAGAGGAAACATCAAGAGACGCGACTAAACTTCCGAAGGTGCTTCGCGAAGTGATTAAGGAGTTTGAGGATGTCTTGACGGATGAGTTACCTGCTGAGTTACCTCCAAGGCGGGTGGTGGATCACAAGATCGAAGTCTTGCCAAGATCGGAACCACCTTCCAAAGCCCCTTACCGACTCAATCAGGTGGAACTCCTTGAGTTGAAACGACAACTCGGTGAGCTATTAGCGCGGGGATATATTCCAACCAGCAAGTCACTTTATGGAGCCCTAGTTCTTTTTGCAAAGAAGAAGGATGGGAAGTTACGACTCTGCGTAGATTATCGTGAGCTCAATAAGGTGACGGTGAAGAATAATTATCTCTTGCCAAGAATAGACGACATCTTTGATAGGTTAGCGGGCGCAAGATACTTCAGCAGGATAGACCTGAAGTCAGGATATTACCAGATCCGGATAGCTGACCCAGATGTTGAGAAGACCGCTTATCGAACCAGATATGGATCATTTGAATTCGTGGTGATGCCATTTGGACTCTGTAACGCCTCTTCGACATTCACGACATTGATGAACACAATTTTTCACGAGGAGATGGATGAGTTTGTCATCATTTACATCGACGACATCTTGATCTACTCCAAAACCTTGGAGTCGCACGCGGAGCAGCTAAGGGTGGTGTTGACGAAGCTGCGAGAGCATAAGCTGTTTGCCAACATTGACAAGAGTGAGTTTGGTTTGAAGCGCATTAACTTCTTGGGACATGTCATTAGTGTAGAAGGAGTCGGTCCGGATATGCAAAAGGTGGACGCGATTGTGACTTGGGAGCCTCCGACTACAATGAAGGGGAAGCGATGATTCTTAGGATTGGCGTAGTTCTACCGCAAGTATGTGAAGGAGTTTTCAAAGATCACGAAGCCGCTGACGGACTGGACGGGCAAAGACGCACAGGTAAGTTGGACCAACGAGGTGGATGATGTGTTTCAGATGATCAAAACTATTTTGTCAAAGGCGCCAGTTTTGAAACTGCCGGAGTTCGACAAACCATTCGAGGTGCACACGGACGCGAGCGACTATGCGATTGGCGGAGTGTTGGTGCAGGATGGAAAACCTGTAGCGTACGAAAGCAAGAAGTTATCAGGGACGGAGAGTCGATGGCCGATTCACGAGAAGGAACTGTTTGCAGTGGTTCATTGCTTGAGGAAATGACGGCATTACTTGGGACTTCATAAAACCCAAGTGTATACTGATAATATTTCGTTCAATTACTTTGAAACACAAGATCGGGTGACACCAAAGCAACTACGGTGGCACGATACCTTAGTGCTCATGAATGTGGAGTTAATCCACAAAGCGGGACAGGACAATGCGGTTCCTGACGCCTTGAGTCGCAAGGAGGAATATCTTTCATCATCAACACAGATTTTGCGAGCTATGTATCCTAAGGAGTCAGATTTGGAGAGGCGAATATGTGAAGGTTACATGGGTGATGACCAAGCGAAGGAGTACCTGGAACAACTCAAGCGAGGAGTGAAGTTGCAGAACATGCAGCTAAGTTTACAGGTTTACTCATGTTCAAGCAAAGTCGAGTTTATGTGAGACAAGGAAAACTTAGGACGAAATTACTCAAAGAATGTCACGATGTGCCCTTATTAGGCCATAAAGGAGAAACGTCCATTTTAGCAGTGATAGCTAAAAAGTTTTATTGGCCCCACATGAAAGACGATGTTGCTCACTTTGTGAAAACATGTGTAACCTGTCAAGCGAACCGCGTTTCTTATGATAAGAAACAAGGGTTGCTTCATCCTCTGCCGATTCCAGCAAGACCTTGGGAAAGCATTAGCATGGACTTCATCACCTCTCTGCCTGACTCGAATGGATACAACGCGATTTTTGTTATAGTTGATCGGTTTAGCAAACTAGCGAAGTTTGCTCCGACCTTGGATACTGCAACAGGGTTCATGACTTCTCGGTTGTTCCTAGATACTTGGTGACGTTCACATGGATTACCTCGGAGTATTATTTCAGATAGAGACTCTAAGTTCACAAGTGCCTTTTGGAAACACTTGTTCCAAAAATTGAGGACTAAGTTAAAATTTAGTACCGCCTTTCATCCGGAAACAGATGGGCAAACGAAACGAGTTAACTCGGTTCTGAATCAATACTTGAGGAATTATGTGAGCGCTGTCGCACCATTTGGCGGCTACATGCTTGACTTCTACTCCGACGCTTAGGTTTGGTAGTTCTAGAAGTTAGCTCATATTACTTCTAGTCTTTTATGTATATGTTTGACACCTTTGCATACGGTGTTAGCACTATTTTGAGTCCTAGTAGGCTGATAGTATGTTAGTTATCTTGTTCAAGCATTTGTGCGCTTGTGCAAGTGACTTCTTACTAGTCTATGACGTTCAATGTACATAACTTAGGGTTTCCATGCTGATAGTGGTTTGAGCTCATGGGTTGTACTTACTTGTCGCCCATGCACGCTTTCTAGCTAATTTAAGTTATTTTTCAGGGCTATGTGTCATTTTAGGTAGTTTAAGTTTTACGCTGGCACTCTAGGGGGCTTGACGTGGTAGCCTATGAGTGTAGAAAAGTTACCAGGTAGTTTAAGGCACAAAAGGACAGTCAAGTGGAGCTATGAACTCCCATTGGTCCATTTTTGTCTTTTGTGAAACTCTAAGTTTAGAAACAGAGCTCTAGAGGAGAGTTCGAGCAATTGGTGAGGTATCTTCGAAATCTGAGAGCACAGGAAGAGAGAGCTCGTCGTGCCAAGCACTGTCAGTGAAAATTTTGCTCGATTTGGATCAATAAACAAGGAGTTATGCCCAATTGAAGTTCGGATTGTGCCAAAACTGCGTCACTTTTGTTGATTTTGGGGTTTTCGGTGCCAATTGCAGCAAAATTGAGGAAATCACTTCAAAACTTCGTGGTTGCGTTCACTGTCAGGAGGGCTACGACTGTCCAAAAAGTTTCGTATCATTTGAGTAATTGAGTAATTCAGGGCGGCCGCTGAAGCAGAGGGGGTCTGAAAAGCTCTTAATCTAGAGCAGCGACTTTAGAGAAGGAGATCTGGAGTTCTACAAACATTCAGGAGTCCCAACTTCACAGGGATGTTCAGCATCCTGTAGACCTCAAATACTGTGAGAAGATTTGAAATTCATCGAGCCAATTCTCTGTTCTATGTCTGAATAGCTGTCTAGGTACCAGAAATTGCCATAATTCTCTTATTCAGAACTTTTCTGTTCATATCTCCGTGTCAGAATTTGATCTCAGGTTGAAACTTCGTCTGTGAGTTCAGTAGTACCTCATTTGCATGTAGGGGAAGTCTAGAGGTCTAAACCTTCATAGTTTTCCTCTCTTTGAGTGTCAAAGTTCACCGCTTAAGCCTATTACTACCAGTGAGACCTAAATTTCGCTTTTTGAGCATATCAGAGGATCCTACACTCCTGTGTGAGTGTTTATAGCTCCTATCGTAACCTGAAAGCCAACCTCTTGAGTAAACAACCACAGCCAGAAGCCCGGCGCTTTCCTAGGTAGACGGATCACACTCTGACAGCGCGGACCAAAGTGATTGGGCGGAGTGGCTCAGTCTTGCGGAGTATTGCTACAATTCCACGAAGCATTCGGCAACCGGTGTCGTGCTGTGGTTCGGCTCCTGTGTGAAATTCCTGTGTAACCTATGTTGTGTTTCTTTTTGTGTTTCGTGAACCGTATCGCGTAACTCGCCGAACGGTGTGATGAGTGCCACGTTTGTGATTATCTGTTTAAGTGATCGCACGGTAGAGGAACGTGCCAAGTCATCGATCTGTGCGTGTTCACTTCAGTGGTCCTTGTCGCCGCAATTGTGTATAAAATGGTGGGTCCAAGGTTCATACGACATTCTCTCTCAGCGGGTGATTCGTAAGAGTTCTCGGTGGTCTGCATGGAGGAGTGAAGAACTGCAGGAGTGGTGGTTATGGACGGAGGTGTGTTACCGGCTCCGAATCTTCCTTTCCCGAATCCGTTTCACATCAAGCTTCATTGCATCACCGCGATCACTTTCGACAGTGGTTAGTTGCATACTTTGGCGATGAATTCATGGGAAGAATGATGGAGTTACAGCTTCCGATGATCCTTCCGATCGTAACATACGAAGAGACTTGGGATATGACGGTGTACATTTTGTTGTGAGGAACAATAGATCTCAACTATCCATCGAACGTTCCTTTCAACCTTTGGGTCGATGTCCGGTGTCATTGCAGACCGAAGATCAATCATGGGGCTTGGATTGTGAGAAACTTCGGGCAAGAATATTACAATCGAGTGATAGCTTCACCATTTCCTTTTGTCGTACCTTTTTCAGGTTGTAATATTGACGTTGTATTAGTCTGCGACTCGCTGGTTTCATTCTGGTTGAGCGCTTCTGTGTAGTTACGGACCGCAAAGAATCCTTCGACATGTCTCAAGGATTTTCTGAAGTCTTAGAGTCTTGTTGATGTCTTGTGTGTCCTTGGGAGTAAAAATTCGTTCTAGAGGAAAAAGTTGAGTGGAGAAAAAACAAAAGTAAAGATCTTTTTGCTCTTATTGGTCCATTTTTGGACCAATGGTGTTCTAGCTGATCTTCGCGACATTTCTGTGGTTTCTGGAGGCTTCGGAGGTCCATTCGCAAAACGAAGGGTATGGTTGGAGAGCTCTCGACCGGGGCTACAATCTGAGCTTAAGAATCGGTCAATTTGATGGAATTATGAGCACGTTATGATCGATTGAGTGGAGGGGGGTCCAATTTGGACCTACCGCTACATTTCTGGTTGTTCCGAGAGACTCGCGAAGAGTTTTGAGGAGCTGTCTGTTGGGTGAAGAGCTGACGACATGTTGGTCATTTTGATATCAATTTCGTCAGGTTCTTGATCGATTTGGATTTTAAACCGACCGATTGAAGCTGAGAAGTGCAGACGGGATAAGACGGAGACAGCGAACTGTGATAGCCATGGATAGTTTGCTATTGCTTAAGTTCGGAGTCAAATTTCTGAGTGAAACTTTCCAGGATTGAAGCATGTCTTATCAGTAAGATACTTGGGAAGTTTCACCTCAAATGGTCGAGTAGTTTGTTCAAAATCTTGGATCAAATGTACCTGGGTCTGTAAAGCTCTGAAGTTAGCACAGATTACGGTTTGATCCATATCTGAGAATTGGTTTAAGATTTCGATCTGAAAATTGTTCAGGGTAGGAGTGAAGGGTCCAATCAAGCTTCCTGTGAAGTTTGATCATCACTGGTCGACTGGTTTGGGAGGACTGAGGTCTCAAAGTTCAAAGATACTTTTGTTATTAGCAATTTTGGATTTTTCGATATCATCTATGGTCATTTTGGTCATTTTCGATCAATTTGGAGAGGAGTTTGGTTGCTGAAACTGCCATGTCTGCATACAACTCGACATTGGAGGGTGTGGGGCTGATTTCAGCTCTTGGTGATGAAGGAGAACGGAGTCGTCATGAATCTTAAGCCGCTGTTTGGGTTCTCGGAGCTGCCAGGTATTACCACTGTTGGTGCTATATTGAGATCTGAGTAGTGCCTTGAAGCATGCATGCTTTATCTTGCTGGAATGCTTGATAGGCCAGGGTGTACAGCAAGTTGTATCGATACTCTATCAAGTTGATTGAGTGATCTTATAGCATCTTCTGGTTGTACTATGAAGTTGTGATAGTTGGATTGATGGGCAGTTAGCGTCGCTAGGGAGCTATTTCAGAAGTCATGCTTCCAATGATATAGAGGAATAACTTCAGTTAGATAGTAAAGAGCTGAGTACTTTTAGTTAGAGTACAAAAGATCTGTTTGTAACACAAGTTTATGCAACCTATACGTAACCTTGGATCTAGCAAGCTGTAAACTTGAGCCGAGCAGATACAAGGTCACTCGGGCTAGAAGAGTAGATAGTGAAACATTTGAGTGGAAACATCCAGATCTAGATCCAACCTTGTCAATCCACATACCTCTGCACAGCCATATACCCAGTGTATTCCTAGACAGAAAAACACGTTATACGATAGCTGGTGAACTCGACATGAAAGTCTGGGGTGAGAGGTACGTGCGTGGTTTTGTCACCATGGACGTTGAAGGGTTGGGTCATTACATAGATGAGGCTTCTACATCTGGAGAGGCACCAAAGGTGACCAAGCTTTCACGGTCTGATATGCGATTGCTTGAGACATTCGCGTTGGTAATGCAACAACAGCAAGCCACTGAACGGAAAGAAGCAATGGCTACTAAAGCCTTGCAATCTGTTGTGGGGTTGCTAGATCAGTTTGACGGGAAGAACATATCCAAGTACCTAAAGTACTATTCCTGAGAGATGGAGTTGAGCAAGGTGCCTGAAAGAGAGATGGCGAGTACATTTGCGCTTGCTGTCGTATCTGAACTACGAGATCACATGAAGGACATCATCCGATCTCATGGTGCTACGTGGGAAGGATTTACTCTTCAGCTGAAAGAAGAGTATTCTTTAGAAGATGCAGACCGAGTGACTAAGAAGTCATTCATGGAGTGGGTAAACAAACCCAACAAAGGGCTTGTTGCCACAGAGCTATTTCGGGAGTATGAGAGACAATTCCTTCAGTTGTCTCGGATGGAGAAGCTCACATTGGAGAACGACAAGGTGGAGTTGTTTCTACAAGCAGCCAACAATGAATTACAAAGGGAGTTGGAGCTGCTTCTGGAAGATAGGATGGAAGACAACGGACTCACGATTGACTGGAGAAAAGTCTCTGAAGCAGTGAGTGTATTTGCCAAACGAGAGTATCGGAGAGGGAAGGTGGTGGTAAGACAAGAAGAGAGACCACCACCGATCATAGTACCTCGTAGGCAACCAATGGTACCCAATGTGCAAGCACCTATTGTGCATGTACCTCAAGTTCCACTTCCTACTATTCCTGTCCCGAAAGTTGCATCGCAAAGAGATGCTATGGAAGAGTTGGTAAAAGGGATGAGAGACTTGCAGATCAAGTTAGCAAGGTTGGAAGAGAAAGGAGGAGCACATGATACCAGACTTGCTCCTAAGCAAGATTATGTACAGAGATGCATTTGGTGTGATAGTTCTGATCATGCTCGAAGAGAGTGTGGTGATTTTGCCAAAACTCTACGAGATGGAGTAGTCTATTGGAAGGAAGGAAAGATTGCTCTGAAGGATAATGGAGAGATTCTTAGAACCAACTTCGAGAAAGGAGGAATGAAGCAAGTACTGGAGGAGTATCTATCTCAACATGCTACTGCGTCGGTAGAAGCTGCTACTTATGGAGTTGAGGTAGTACGAGAAAGAAGTGCTTCTAAGAAGCATAGAGATACTCTTGATATGTGGAGTCATGCGGTAAGCACGAACAAAAGGGGGAAAATGACAAGGGAAGAGTTGCTCAGAACAGCCACGACAATCAGGAGTGCTACTGGATGGGATGATCCCGTGGATACAATGTCTGTACATGCTTATTTGACGGAGAGTCAACATGAGGCTCTCATGGAGGAGAAGCGCAAACGAGATGAAGCAGGCCCTAGCGAAGAGAGAACAGCTCTCAAGAGGCAAACAAGAGAGGAAAAGTTCAGACCGGAGATTATATCTCTACCAGAGGAGACTATGGAAGAGGTCATATCCTCTACTCCTGAGAAGTTAGAGAAGAGCAGAGGTAAGGAGAAAGGTAAATCTCCTTCATACAAGCTTCAGTCTGATAAGGAAGATCTCGCACATGCGAGCGAAGTATTAGACCTCTTCAAACGGCGACAAGGACAACAAGGACGTTAGCAAGATGAGGACATCTCCTTCCAGCGAGGAGTGAAGGAACGTCGAATCATACGAGTAGCAACTTGAGGCGATTTGAGCCGATGGACTTTGTAGCTTTGTCTTGTATTTGGAAATAAAGATGGACTTTGTAGCTTTGTCTTGTAACTGGAAATAAAGACTTTGTTTCTTGAAATTTTGTCTAAGTGTATTGGTAGTGCATGGCTATGACTAGTTCTGATCAGATGCTTAGGATGTTGTCAAGAGGAGGAACGAAGCACACTCAAAGGAAGCGAGCTGGTTTGGCTAAGCATCTAAATCAAGACTAAGCCTTGATGTCAAGACTTAGGTTTGCCGTAGCGTTGGCAAAGCAAGTATGAACTTTCATACTTGTCTTGGGGCTTGGGGTGATCTTGCTTTGCGGTTTTCTAACTGCAAAGTAAACTTAGTCGCGCGTCTAAGTCAAATCAGATTGCGACCGGATAGTGAGTTTTGGGAGACCTTGTAAGTAGGTGTGAATACTTATAGTTAGCAAGTTAGAGTCTTAAGTAGAATGTTTAGAAATTGTCAACTAGTTTTGTTTAGGGTAAGCCAAAAAGGTAAGGCTTTCCCTCAGGCTAGTTGAAATTTTCTAAGTGTTCTAGCGACAACTTAAGACTCAAGCCAAGAAGAGAATTGCGGGTTAGCTACCAGAATGTAATTTTGACGCCAAGGGGTTGGCTACCCATTTTGAACTTGGTGTAAACTTAAAGGATCATTGTTGATGAGGGCATCAACCTCCAAAGTGGGGGTGAGTGTCGCGCCTCTCATTCTCAAGATCGGACGCAGACGCGGACAACAGAACCCTAACGGACTTGCGCTAGGTTGTGAACGCTGCGAGTAGGACTTAACGGCTTGGCCGGGAAGTCGGGATCAGATGAACCCTAAGTGGTTCTCTGAACCAAGGTTGCAACCTTGGGTTAGGACATAAGAGCCTACCTCAAGAAGGCCCCAGACGAACGCTGTCAGAGCGAGAGTCTTTCTTGGGGAGGGCGAATCTCATGACTGTGATTGATCTAAGAAAACGACCAGAAGAGAAAGACAAGTAGCCGCTGACGATGAGATCTCCAAAACCCTACTTCTTGCGTCCACCAATTACAAAAACAAGCACTCAAACACACCTTGGGTACACAGATAGGTCTCTCAAGATTCAATTAACTTTATTACAGTGTGGTCTGCACCACCAATTTCTCCAACTGTACAAAAAATCTCTCTCTTCCTCTCCTGCGCACCTCTCTTCATCCGTCAAGCCAAAAGTCTACCCAGTACGTCTCAATCTGAACCTAATAGAGAAATTCAGGCCCCTGAATCTTATTCCTCTCCTTGCCCCAACTGAAACTCTCAGAAATTTGATCCAACGTCGATCAAAAGTCCCCTGTAGATTTCCAAACGATCTCTCAATAGAACTGTCTCTTGAGAATAATTTCTCCCCAGAACAGTTTATTTAAACAACGTCTAAGCTTAAAACTCCTGCCTCTCTCTCTTACGATGCTTTCCCAATTCAATCTGTGAGCAATTTTGACCTTCTCCCGCCTCCTAGCTTCTCCTGCGTGTCCTCAACCTCCAATCCCTAATCCTCCTCCTTCCGCTTAACCTCTCTCCAAAAAAAATCCTTTTGAAACTGTCCCCGATCCCAAGTCGCCGCAGGTATTTTACCTAAAAGTTAAGATCCCCGCTTAAGCTGCCCCCTGCTGTCCTTATAAGCGGAGTCACTTATCAGAAGCAGGGCCCTAGCTAAGCTGCCCCCCTGCTGTCCTTGTCGATGACCCCCTCTTAAACTCTAATTCTCCTCCTTCCGCCTCCGCTGTAATCTTCCGCTTCAAGCTTGCGTTGTAATCTTCCGCTTCCACTGTAATCTTCCGCTTCAGTTCTCCGTTGTAATCTTCCGCTTCCGCTGTAATCTTCCGCTTCAGTTTTCCGTTGTAATCTTCCGCTTCCGTTGTAATCTTCCGCTTCAGTTTTCCGTTGTAATCTTCCGCTTCCGCTGTAGTATTCCGCTTCTGCTGTAATCTTCCGCTTCAGTTTTCCGTTGTAATCTTCCGCTTCCGCTGTAATCTTCCGCTTCAGTTTTCCGTTGTAATCTTCCGCTTCTGCTGTAATCTTTCGCTTTAATTTTAAGGCCTCATCTTAAGATGTTCCCCTGCTGTCCTTATGCGTACATAATAATCAGCAAAAGTTTCGTGTTGTCGCGCTACTTGACAGCTACATGCTTGACTTCTACTCCGACGCTTAGGTTTAGTAGTTCTAGAAGTTAGCTCATATTACTTCTAGTCCTTTATGTATATGTTTGACACCTTTGCATAAGGTGTTAATACTATTTTGAGTCCTAGTAGGCTGATAGTATGCTAGTTATCTTGTTCAAGCATTTGTGCGCTTGTGCAAGTGACTTCTTACTTGTCTATGACATTCAATGTACATAACTTAGGGTTTTCATGCTGATAGGGGTTTGAGCTCATGGGTTGTACTTACTTGTCGCCCATGCACGCTATCGTGTTGTATATTTTATGCGTGAAGGATGTCCAGGAAAATGCGAGGTTCCTGGCTGTGGAGATGCTGTGTGCCAAACAGAGACAAGACAGAGAAGAACAATCACGAAATGGAATGCTGCGATATATACCACTCTGAAAGTATGTACACTGTCGATTCTTTCTCCAAACAGCACAAAACTGAGGAAAAGACCAGAGCGGTCTGTAACCTACTTCAGAAGCCCTAAAACAAACCCCTGAAACGCAACCCTAGTCTGAAATCGCCAAAGCGTAGCTCAAAGCAAGAGGAACTTCTCTTTGCTAACAACCAGAGCCGCAACAGTATCATGCGATCCAAACCCAAGTCCAAACCACATCCACACACTAGCTCTTGGCTAAAGCTAGCTACCACAAGCCGTACACAACCAATTAAGTCCCTAACGAACTCAAAAAGACGAAATTCGTAGCAAAGGAACCGAAAAAGACCTATCTGAGAACTTTCTCCTTTCTCCAAACGATCTTCAAATGTCGATAGGGTCTCCTTCCCTGACTCCTTTGGCTCAAGAAACCTTCAGATCCGACTCCCGATAGTCGAGATATCGCCGATTTTCGGTCGCAGGTGACCAAACTTCCAGAAGCTCCTCCCTGCGGCTTAAAACCGCTCACACCGCACAAACGGATCGTCTAAACTGATATCCGTCCTCGCTGGTAGGTAGATCTGGCTACCCTGATCCCAACAAGACTCCAAACAAGCCGTTTGGAGTTCCCCTTGCAAAACCACTCGAGAAATTTGGTCGCAGGTTGCAAAAAACTAACGTAAATCGGCTCCCTGCGGCTCAAATTCGCTCACCACACCCAAACCAACAATCCAATTCACTTACAGTCTTCTCCTATGCGTACATGAGGACTCCCTGATCGCGTAGGCACCAAGAACGAAGAGCTTGGCTCACCGATCGCGAAGAACAATCCAACCTCAGGTCGCAGGCGATGAAAAACCCTACGCAAGCGCTTCCCTGCGAGCCAATTTCACTCACAACTCCCAAACCGTCCGATGAAACTTTGTATCGTCTTCAATTTCTTGAAGAACTCGTTGTTCTGATCCCGATGGATCCAAGGACAGCAAGTTTGGACTCCGGAACGGTCCGAACGGTCCAACTCTCCTTCACAGATAACTGAAAATCCCAAATCTGCCTCCTGCGTCTCAATTTCTCCCAGAACACAACAACCGATCCGTCTCTTCAAGAACCGTCTTAACCTGTGTGTAGCCTGCACAGATCTGAACCCGATGACACCTTGCGCGCGTGTATTGGACTTCCCAATTCTTCAAAACATCCACCGACAGGTCGCAGGAACAAGCAAGCCCCTTAAGCAGCCCCCTTGCAACAGTCTGTACGTACGAAGTTCAACCCTCAATAATAAGAAGCAGGCCACTTGCGTGTTTGATATAACGCCTGAAGCCCTAAATACCCAGTCAGCAAGTAACTAAGGGCCTAGCTTGATTTTACCTTTTTCTGAATCGCATAACTTCTTCTCTGGATGTCCAAACGAAATAAACAAGATGCCCATGGAAAGCTGACAACGAGCTCTATCCATCTATGCGATAAAAACGAAGATCCGAAGTGGTGCCAAAAACCCGTAAGCTGGGGCCTAGCTTATTTTCTCCATCTTTCGAGTCCTGTAACTTTTCCACTAAGCGTCCAAACGAAGTAGACAAAGTGCCTGTGGAAAGTTGACAAGGAGCTCTACCCATCTATGCGATGAAAATGGAGATCTGAGATTGTGCCAAAAACTCGTAAGCTGAGGCCTAGCTTATTCCTCATGAGTGTCTTTGGAGCGACAAGCATCGAAGTTTGAATTTCAAGTAGGAGCCGGTCCACGACACGACAACGCTTTCTAGCTGATTTAAGTTATTTTTCGGGGCTACGTGTCGTTTTAGGTAGTTTAAGTTTTACGATTGGCACTCTAGGGAGCTTGACGTGGTAGCCTATGAGTAAAACTAAGTTGCCACGTGGATTAGGGCACTAAAGGATAACCAAGTGGAGCTATGAACTCTCATTGGTCTATTTTTGTCTTTAGTTTAACTCTAAATTTAGAAACAGAGCTCTAAAGGAGAGTTCGAGCATTTGGTGAGGGATCTTCGAAATCTGAGAGCACAGGGAGAGAGGGCTCGTCATGCCAAGCACTTCCAATGAAATTTTTGATCGATTTGATGCAATAAAGACGAAGTTATGACCAATTGAAGTTCAAATTGTGCTAGAATTGAATCACTTTTGTTGGATTTAGGGTTTTCAGTGTCACTCGCAGCAGATTTGAGGAAATTGCTTCAAAACTTCGAGGTTGTGTTTTCTGCCAGCAGGGCTACGATTTCACAAAAAGTTTCATATAGATTGAGTGACTGAGTAATTCAGCGCGGCCGCTGAAGCCGAGGGGGTCTGAAAAGCTCTTAATCTAGAGCAGCGACTTCAAGGAAGGAGATCTGGAGTTCTACAAACAATCAGGAGTCCCAACTTCACAGGAGTGTTCAGCAAGCTGTGAACTGCAAATCCTGTAAGAAACTTCGAAATTGATCGAGCCAAACTCCTGTTATAGGTCGAAATAACCATCTAGGTACCAGAAATTGCCGTAGTTTTCTTGCTCAAAACGTTTCTGTTCATATCTCCGTGTCAGAATTTGATCTCAGGCTGAAATTTCGTCTGTGAGTTCAGTAGTACCTCATTTGCATGTAGGGGAAGTTTAGAGGTCTAAACCTTCATAGTTTTCCTCTCCGTGAGTGTCAAAGTTCACCGCCGGATCCTATTACTGTCAGCTAGACCTGAATTTCGCCTTCTGGGTATATTACTAGATCTTACACATCTGTGTGAGTGTTTATAGCCCCTGTTGTAACCTGAAAGCCAACCTCTTGAGTGAACAACCACAGCCAGAAGGCCGGCGCTTTCCTAAGTAGACGGATCACACTCCGACACCGTGTCCTCGATGCCATCTTGATGCCACCTTGAATATACTACAAGCCATCCAATGTAGGCCGAAGCCCCAACACTTATGAGGCTGCTCCACAGGGCTTACAGCCCCCCCATATGCGCACCAGGTATCTCCCATAGTATATTCAAGATGGCATGCGGAGGCTTAGGTCAGGAAGCCCATGATTAAGGGAGATACAGGTCTCCCGCCCCTAGATATGCAGGACGTGGCTGCATATCCAACATAGACTCCCTTCCAGGAGGCCAACATGCCGGAATAGGAACCAGAGGCCAGGGGGGATTGATCTTGAGACCACTTCCCTCCTAGGCAGGCGCCCTATCACTGGGATGGCCTTTGGTTCCGTTCAAGAAGGTTAAAACTTTTGTACATATGTTTACCTGAAGAAATTTTTCTGTAAAATCTTTACTAGTCTTTCCTACACTAACTTCTCTATACAACTCCGTTTTTAATGAACAAGTAGTCAAAACTATAGTATTTGTGAACACCTACACGCTCACGCTATCCGATTCTGAGTTCGAGTCACGAACCAGAATCGAAGGATTTCCCTCTTTCACATATTTCACAGCCTAAAACTCGTACTAACTATTGCTTAAAACACTTTCTGTCAAAACTAGAAGCATGAGGTCGCTCTCCTCGTCGAGCTTTGCATTCTGGTGTCTTTCGACTCCTTTAGGGGTGATAATCCAACCCAAGCTAGGGGGCAGCTTGTCAAGCATAGCCCCAGCTTAGCTCCTGCCTAGCTTGTTAAGCTGTAGGGCAGCTTCCTTTACACAATATAGAAAAAAATCTCTCTGCAATACTTTTCACTGTACAGACATATGTACAATATGACATTCACCCTCTCCAAACCTACACATCCTCTAGTATGTGCCAATCCGTCACTGACCCTCGTGGTCCTCCAAATCGTCTTCGCTCTCCTCGACCGCCTCAGAAAGGTCTTCATTTGCTCCTGTCTGCTCTGAACCTAAGAACTCAGCTAGCTCCACAGTCTCCCCTCTCTTCTTGAATAACTTCACTCGTTTTCCAGCAACTGGAAGCCTTAAAGGCGTGCCATCTAGCTCTTGCAAGGAATAAGTAGCATTCTGATGTACATCAGAGACAAGGTACGGGTCAAACCACCTTCTCGAAAACTTACGAATTGTAGAGTGTTGGTTCTCCAATGTGCTGTCGTATACCAACACCCAGTCTCCAACTTGTATCGGTTTTGATCGAAGTCTATGAGTCTTATCAAACCTCTCTTTGTTCCCAAGTCGAGCCGCCTTCAGCCGTCGCTGCGCTTCAGCGAGATCCTCCTCTCTATATTCTAGTTGTTTGATTCATAGCGAGAGAAGCTGCACACGGTCCACATTGTCCTCCCATGGCAAGGTAGTCCAGGTAGGAAAGTCTTCTTCTGCTGGCATCATCGGTTTCTGTCCTAACATTAACTCAACAGGCATGTACCCTGAGTAGAACAATGAGTTGTTCTATCCGTCCATAAAGCAAAAGGGAGTAACCTAGGCCACTCTCTATGCTTATCATCACATGCCTTCACCAAAGCCTGAACTATCGATGGATGTCTTCGCTCGCTCTTGCCAATCCCTTCTGGATTCATCGCAGTAGTAAGCTTGAGCTTCACACCATATCGAGCAAAAAACTCTTTCGCTTCCGTACCACGTAGTTCTCTCCTATCTGCCCGTAGCCTTCCTACAGACCCATATCTACAAATAATATCTTCAAGAACAAACTTGCATATCCCCTCTGTGGTCTTCGTCCTCAAGGCTCGTCCTTCTACAAAGTTGGAGAGATCCTCACGAGCCAGAACCAAATATCGCATGCCCCATAACCCTAGAGGCATTACCACCAAGTCAAGAACCCACTGGAAGTGAATGCAAGGCGGATAAGTTGGCACGAGACCGTCCCTATACCGGATCTTTGAGTAGAACTGACAATGCAAGCAAGAACTGACGTAGTTCACCACATCCTGATACAGACCTTTCCACCAATATCTTTCTTTCAGCTTGACGTAGGTAGCCCAAATCCCTCTGTCCGGCCCATAAAGTATCATGGAACTCTTTCATTAGTTGCTGCTTAGTCTGCAGATCTTCCACCACTCGTATGAACATCCCATCTCTCCTCTGTGGCCGTCTCCAAAGATACCCATCATGCAGAAGATAGTTGTAAGCTTGTTTCCTTATCTCTCTGAACTCTACCTTGCTCCATCTCTCTTGCCTCTCCAACAAGCTCAGATAATACCCTATGTCACGAAGTCTACTTGTGTAAAGCTCCTCTCTAAACATCAACGGCTCCAAGTTCGTAGCCCGTCGATTAACCTGACATTGAGCATCCTTTCTCTCCTCTTCCTCAGCTTCTGAAGTCATGACATCCTCGTCTACAAATCGAGCTCTTGATAACATATCTGCGACCATATTCTCCTTTCCTTTTATATGCTTCAGCTCTGGATTCAAGCTTCTAATATAGGCAATCCAACGTAACATCGCTATGTCTGGCGTGCTACAGTTGGATATCATGCCTAGTAGAGGTAGACAATCCGTCTCTAGGACTACATGAGTATCAATCAGAAACTCACGGTCTGTCTTCATCGCTGTCACTGCTCCCCACAATTCACGCTTCACCTGAGGATAATCTCGTTGCCTGTCTGTCAAGATCCTAGCTCCAAACCTAGAGGTAAACCGCATACCATCCGCATCATCTTGACCTATTGCCCAACCAATCGCCTTTGGACTAGTATCTACTGTAATAGTGACAGGTCTCTCACACCCGTAGTATACTTTTCTCAGAACAGGTGGAGACTGTAGAGCCTCCTTCAGCCTATTCATAGCTTCTCGATGGACTGAGGTCCATGCAAACCTCTTACCCTTCCTCAATAATGCATACAAAGGCTCAGCAACATGGGCATAATGAGGAATGGATAAACGATAAAATACACAAGCACCTAGAAAGTGTCGAACCTCCGTGATGTTCTTACAGTCTGACATCCTAACTATAGCTTCAACCTTCTCGGGGTTTGGTCGCCTTCCAAAAGCGCCACACAGATGTCCAACCACTAAAATCTCAGACACACCAAACTTGGACTTAGCTCATGACAGGATGAGATGTACCTCCTCCAGACGAGTCAAGATATGTTCTACATCCCTGATATGGTCTGCAACAAATCTTCTACATCCATTCGCAAGTACTACTTCATCCTTGTCTTCAACCGCGCAACCCTTTATAGGAATATCATCTAGAAACGGAATGGTAACATCAGACACAAACTCCCTTAGTACCTTATGCATCGCATTTTGCATATGAGCCACCGAGTTCGTCGCTCCTTGTGGAAGAGTACACATCCGCATCAATCCCAAGGGCGTACGCATAGTAGTTAAATCTCTACTCTCCACAGCTAGTTGGAACTGATCATAACCAGAATATAGATCTCTTATCGAATAAATAGCTCTCCTTGCAAATGCCTCTACTACCTCTTCAATCACAAGACCCGTCCCAACGTTACGTATGGTTACGTTATTCGCAAGCTGTAAGTCTTGAATAAAACGCAAAGCTCCTGACTTCTTGGGTACAGTGAACCATCTGCTAGAATATGGCCCCATAGACGGCTCAAGTATCCCCATCTGTACCTTCTCTTTCAACAACTCGATAAGTTTAGGCAACAAAGCACGAGGGACTGGGATCGGTTTCAGGTCCCAAGGCACATGAGGGATCGTGAATATAACCATGGGCGCTATAATCTTTGGGTCTACACAACCTATCTCCTCTGCTGAAAAAGAGAATGCTTTACCATGCTTCACTATCATCTGTTCAAACATTGCCTTCTCGACCTTAGTCAAGAAATCACCCCCTCCTATCTGGAGCTCCTTCAATGTCTCCTCAGTAAACTGGTGCCCTACTCGTCTATGATCACGCAATATAGGCTCAGTCCCCACTAACTGTACTTGCTGCTGGGAGTTAGCAGGTAGTTGAGCTGCTACCGGTCTTATCTTTCTCAGTACAGATTTGTACTTCGCATGGACGTCTGCTTCTTGGGGGAGTGCACACCAACAACTTGCTTCTCTCCCCTCATTATTTTGCATCGGATGAGGAAAGAACTGCACGTATGTAGCAATCTCCTCATATATTGCGTCGAGAGCGGATAGGGATCACCGCCACACTATTTTTTCCTTCCACCAATCCACTCACATTATCTAACCAACCAACAACTGACTGTATAGACATAAACTCTTCAAACAACCCAGAAACCACTTCGTCTTCAGGTAGAACTCCTACACGCCACAACTCTGATATCTGTTTCACCACCCATCTTTTTGTATTTTTCTCCATATCTTCAACTCTTGTAAATCGACTCCACCCATCTGCCTCAAACATCAGCAATCCAGACTGCCAACTCTGTACACCACACTTGTCTCCAGACCTTTGTACATGTCTCGCTTCCAACTCTGACGGGACCTCAACAGTAGGTTCTACACCCTTGTCTTCCCGCTCTACAGGAGTGGACTGCGAAAACCCTTACATCTCTTGGTCTGAGAATCTCTAAGGGTTTGTCGGTTCCGTTCATGTCTTGAACGAACCGTCAAAAACTGTACTGAGTACTTGTCATTAGGACTCCGAACTCTGGCATAATGAGACCCATCGTTCATCACCTTTGTCTCCATTCGAACAGCGGTGATGTATGGTTTGCCCAGTATGACAGGATAGGAGGCAGACGACTGTACAAAGAAATGCTGATCAACCTCTACATCTCCAATCTTCACACGCATATTAGGACAAGCTCCGTATAACTCACCCTTCTGATTATTTGCTGCACGAAGTACCCAACCATGATTCCTTTCGATTGACCACTGCCCCTTCTCATACACCTCTTTGGAAATGATGTTGATCTCCGACCCGTGATCCACAAGTGCAGGTATTGGTTCAGAAAGTCTCCCAAGTCGAACCTGCGTTTCAGTTGTCGCTCTTGCCCAGTGCTTCTCCTTGAAATCGCTGTCTGCGCCTGACCTTTCCTCTTCAAACTCTTCATCTTCATTCTCAATAACAGCAGGACCAGCAACCCATGCCTCATACTTATCATCTCTGAACTGATCAACACCAATAGCATCTACTGCTCCAACCATCTGACTACTTACTTGTTCAGTCAATACCTGTCTCTTTCTCTTCATGATGTCTATTATCAACTCATGAAACTCTCTCTTTGCGATACCAAGCACTTCACGAAGAGTAAACTCAACTCTAGCATCCAAAATGCGTTGCTCCAGAACAGCATGCAAGTCTGTTGTTGTTTCGATGTCTGCCGCTAACTTGTAAGCTGGAGCTTTCCCTTTCTCCTGTGCTGTAAACCTCTTTCCCCGTACTCTATCTGTAGCAGTAGTCTCTTGTGGCAAATCCTGTATACCTTCCATAGGATCTACTGCAGGTGGTGGAGCTGTAGAGGTAGAAGGTATATCCTCTGCAGCAGGAAATCTACCAGCTGGTACAGATGGTGATGGTTCCGCTGCTCTCCTCCTCGTAACCCTCCGCCGGTCACTATCCTCTGGTAACCCTGCATCTAAATCAGAAGCATCCCGTCTTCTTTTGTCTTCCACCATGGCATCCTGCTCACTGCTCACTTCTAAATGCTCGAATAGAAGTTGCATCCACTGGGTCCCTCCATCCAGTAGCTCTCCTAATGCTTTCAGCACCTCTCTTCATCATTTCAACTGAGACCTCATTAGCTTGCTCAACCATAGTTGGATTAGCGCGCACCTCAACCTTCCCAGTATACACATCAGCCTCTGCAGAACCCGCAGTCATCGCTGTAGTATTTGCGTCTGTAAGTGCTGGAAGAGAACTCCTCATTCCTCCTCTCCCAAAATATGTGTTCAGAGGCTGCCCCGTGGCGATTAAATACAACCTGTTATTCTGATAGTTGACTACGCCCTCTCACAAGACAACCGCCAAGTCTTGACAGTCTCCTCTGAGATGATCTGGGCTGTCGCACCAAATACATCTCCTTGTAAAGGTTCCTTCTACAGGTCGAGCACCTGACGCAACTGGTCGTTGGTCTCTCCTCAAGTCTGCCATCTCAACCCTCAAATCTCTCAGCTGTTAAGTGAGCTCTTCTATCAAGTTATTCTGATTTCGGTTCTCAGCAGGTCGCTGTTGCTGTCTAGGTCCTCTCTGTGCTGGGATAGGTACTGCAAGCGCTTGAGCAATCACTTGGGGAACCACTATGGGTGCTTGAGGAATCACAATAGGTGCCTGAGGTATTGTAGGAGGAGCTACATGAACTTGAGGAGCTACTCTCTGCTGCTCTGGTAAGGTTTCTAGCTGTAACACCATCCTACAACGACGTTGCCTAGCAAGGGTAGATACTGCTTCTTCCACTCTCCTCCAATCAGATGTAACTCTCATTTCAGTCCCTCGATCAGCCAACATGAAACAAAGCCTATTTGCTGTGAACTCATCCAGAGCCCCCAAGAACAACTCCGTCTTCCTAGCATCCAGCGTCAACTTCTCTAGACCAGAAAGCTGAGAGTATCTCTTCTCAAACTCACGAATTACCTCATTCAATCCCATGGAACGTCCAGGCTGACGCTCTATCCAGTCCATGAGAGTTCTTCTGGTGACCTTTTAGAGTCCTCTTCTAGAAACTCTTCTCTCAGTGCACGTTCAAACAGAGTCCACCCACCTAAATGTCTTCTCTGTAAATTTCTCACCTTCTCTCTCAGTTCTGTAACGACCTATGTTACACATAGGAAGTTTGTCTATTAGTAAGGTATTTAGTTATAACTAAGTGTTGAGAATGTTTATTTGCTGCCAAAGTACTTTAAGGAGGTATCAAGTTAGTCATGACTAGCTAAAAGTTAGTTATGGTTAAACTTAGCTGTACTTTTGGCAGAATTCAAATATTTGCTAAAGAGTGAGCACTACTATCTTGTCATCTTGTCTAAAAGGTAGAAAGGAGGTGGAAAGTATACCTTATTTCCTTTTTGACTTGATATTAGTGGTTGGATTAAAGTTGTGGACTTTGTGGGCATTAAAAACAAGAAGAGATTCCACATGTTTCCTTTTTAGTGGGTCCTAGTGTAGAGGGGGGGGTGGAAATTTGAGATTTCTTGAGAATATTCCAGAATCCTTCTAGAAGTTGTTGACTTTGAAGGAATAAGCCCATGTGAAAAGGTAAAAAGCCCATGTGATCAATGCTTTTACCTTAAGTAATATCTTAGTAAAACCCGGTAAAAGTAGTTACGGCTGAGTTACCGGAGGGTACCAAAGTAAAAACCTAGAATGTATAAATAGAGGAGTAGAGAAGAGCTCCTCATCCTTGTTTTCACATTGTCGTAATGACAACTTGAGTAATATAGAGAGTGTGGGATATTTTTAGCATGTGAGAACTTGAGAGACGTTGTTAGAATGGAGGATTTTAGTTGATGTGTTTAAGGAGATTTTAGTTGATAAGTTTGTGGGTGTATGAATGAGTGAACTCAGCATTTTCCCTTCAAGTTCATGGTGTGCTTCCATCAAAGCCATCAGAGGTGACCCCTGGGTGAGAGACAGGCCCGACATGTTGCAGATTCGTGGATGACGATCGTGGAGGTTGAGAGATCGGGGGGTAGTTGATCGATAGGACCGCGGAGGGTTTACATTTTTGGTTCCGTTGCCAGGACCTCACTTGAAGGGATCGTTGAACGATGTTTAGACTTCAGTTCTATATTCGACAAAAGGAGATTATGAGAGAGCACATGGAGAGAACGTTGGGAGGAGAGAGAGCTAACGCGATGTTAGCAACGTTAGAACCTTTCGTGTATCCCGTAGTGATATATGATGCGTTCGAAGTCATTCTTTACATTTTGTTCACTTAGAAAGGGTTTGAGGAGAGTTGAAAGAGGATGCAACAAGAGTTGTAGAGAAAGGAGGAGAGAAAAGTTATTAGAGGAGATAAATTTGTGAGTATAGAAATTCTGCTCTCTGGAAAATTTGTACAGTCGTTGTCAACTTTTCTGTGAATTTTATTTTCCTGAGAAACTTTCCAATGTTTTAGATTGGCTGATAACCTATCTAAGACAAAAGAAATCATAGGAAAAGGTGGTCTAGAGAGGGAGCAATGAATTTTCAAAGTTGAGGGGGTCTATTCGTGAGAGTTGAGGAATTCTGGTATCTGAAAACTTTTACAGTCATTGTCAGATTTTCTGTGAATTTTATTTTCCTGAGAAACTTTCCAGTGTTTTAGAGTGGCTGATAAGCTATCCAGGACAAAAGAAATCATGAGAAGATGAGGTCTGAAGAAGGAGAAAGAATTTTTCAAAGTGGAGGGGGTTGACAACCATGAGGGAAGTGAAAATATACAAATTTCAGTTCTCTGGAAATTTGTACAGTCATCACCATCTCTTCTGATTAGGGAAGTTTCTGTTGAAACTTCATGATTTAGTAGCTTGGAGGTTGAGCTACTGGAGACCACAAAAATCTTGGAGAGATCTCTTACCAACTAAGAGATATACGTTTCGGCATACAAGGAGGTCTTGAAGATACTTCATGGGGAATCCAGTTCGAATGACGAGGTGGAAAAAGAGACGTTTAGGAGTTCGAACAGAGACGGAGAAGCCCAAGTTAAGTATAGATGAGTTACGAACCCCCATCTATAGCACTTGGGGTGCCCTCTTTACCCTATACGAAGAAGCTTCCGCGACCATTGGCACAGATTTGAAGAAAGCCGAGTTTAAAGCATCATTCACTGTGGAGGCCACGAATACTCCTGGTGAAGTAGAGTTGGATCCTTACAAGAGTTAGTTCAAGATGTCTGTTGTGATTAGTACAAACGATGGTGAGGAGGATCATATCTTCGATAGTTAATTTTAGATTAGATTTTATTTCGTGTATAGCATGTATAATACACGATTTCCAATATAAAGCTCGGAAGAGTTAAGAAAGTGAGATAGAATTATTTTCCTCTATGATATTTTGTCCACTTAATGGTTGAGAAGGTGCAACATGAGTGGAAATTCAAAAGATTGGAAAGTTAGACTTAGAAACCTTCCTCAAGGTTTAGATGTCATAGTAAGTGTCGGAGAAAGTTCGAGAGAGATTATCGTCGAGTTTGAAAACCCTAGTACTAAACCTCAAGTAGAATCTCCGAGGAGAAGTGTAGAAACCGACTTGTGGTGTTATTTCTGTAGAGGGTTGGGACACAAAGTAGTGAATTGTCCAACTAGAATCAGAACCGAGAGAGCTAAAGGGAAGCGGGAGTTTACTGATTTAAGTCTTCGAGTGGGTCCATCGTCATCAGTGCCAATTCATCTTCTAGGCGAAGATCCTTGTCCAAGTTGTGGAGTGGGTGATCTATCCAGAGGACACAAGTGCGTCGATGTGGCCGCCCTACTTACGTCAGTAGTCGAGAAGTTGGACGAGACTCAAAGAGCTGAGACGGAGAAGTTGTCGACTTCAAAAGAGGACTCAACTGAGTTGTGATGGAGATCGTCATTCGGATGGTGGAGAAGGCGGTGATGCGACTCAAGCTCATGATTACCTTGGGAGAAGAGATGGCACAAGAGGTGTTGTTACAACCATTTCCTTTCATTTTACCTATGGTAGATTATTCGCGAATGGAATTGGTGATGTTCGTACTCTTTTAGCGAGTAGTTATTGCACAAAAATTAGAAGGATAGAAAGAATAGTTACAAGATGGGGAAGTTACCAGTGTTTCATGGGAAGGACAATGAAGATGTAGAACCATTTGTACGAGACTTCAAAAGGGGTTGCATCGGAAACAACGTGAGAAGGAAGGAAGAATGGGTGTTGTTACTGCCAGAGTTTTTAGAAGATTTTGCTCTTACGTGGTATGAAGACCGAGTGAAGAGCAAGACACCTGGTGTAGTTGAGGACACATGGGAGACGTTGAGTAATGCACTCATCGAAGAATTTCTTCCAGAAGAGAGTTATGAGAAGCTCATGGTGGAGCTTACTCATTTGAAGCAACGGGACGACGAGAAAGTTCGGCAATATGCCGAAAGGGTGGATAAGTTCGAGCAACGGTTTCGGACGGTCCTACGGAAGAGTGGAGACAATGTGGAGTTAACGATGGCGGGGATTGGAGCAGTGTTGACCAAGAACTTGGTGGGAGGGTTGAGGCCTTCAATTCGAACCCAAGTGAGGTACGAGAAGCCAGCAACCAAAGCGGAGGCCATCAAGATAGCGACAAATATGGAAGAGAGTTTGGATGAAGGAGATATCATCCAACCTCATCATGCTGCTCTGGTGTCAACTCCGACTCCTGGTGTAGTCACAACGATCGCACCTGCACCATCACAATTGGTGGTTGCTTCAACGTCAGCTCCTACTCCAACGGTGGTGCCAAGACCGTTTGTCCCAACAACGATGTCTACTGCCACCTCTGATTTTCATGCCGAGCTAAAGAGCATCACCGATACTCTTGCGGATCTCAAGATAAACGTGGTGCAGTTACGAGAATGGAGGAACAAAGGTGGAGGAGGGGGTCAAAGAGGTTACGACAACAATCCCAACCGAGAAAATCAAGGTAACTTTGGAGGCAACCAAGGTAACTTTGGAGGAATCACTTGTTGGACGTGTGGAGGTTCTCATTTTCAGCGAAATTGTCCTAACAACGGAGCAAGAGGTGCCGAAGCTATCAGAATGAATGTGGGTGGAGAAAATCCATCACAAGGACGAGACAAGGGGGTGGCTACTATCGATGTCGTGCGAGATCCCATCTACGAGAAAGGAGAGAGTTCAAACTCTTCTCATGCACCGGTGGAGCTTTTAGCTCAAGAAAGGAAAAGAACTCGATTTTCTGATGAACCGGTTTTCATGGAGGAGTCAGCAAGTAGAAGTACTCGTTCGAGTAATGTTTCGAGTACACCAAGGGAGCCAAGAAGGAAGCTGGGGATGGCAGATTTCACCATTTCATCTTCCCAAGCGGGATATGATGTGGTTGAAGATGTGGGTGCTCAGAAAGCCAACATCACTGTTGGACAACTGATCGCACTTAATCCCAGCTTACGAAGGGAACTCAGAGGAGGATTGAGTTCTAAGAGAAGCAAGAAGAAGAAACCCAAGAGCAAGACATCAAAGTTTGTGGGAGTTGGTGTGGTGGATGTGCATGCTTCAGAGGTATGCACTAGGGCTTCAAAGATTGAAGTCCGGTTGAATGGTCACTACGTCTCTGACGTATTGATGGACGGAGGGTCGGCTGTAAACGCCATATCGGAGAGGTTGATGAAGAAGTTGGGGATGGAACCAACTCGCCCGGCTAGCATTGTCGTGGGAATGGCTAACAAGCAACGGGTAAGACCTCTTGGTGTGTTAGAGAAGGTGGTCGTGTCTTTGATGGGAGTTCAAACGTTGATGTCCTTTCAAGTGTTAAAGGACTCTAGTTATGATTTGCTCCTAGGTAGGCCTTGGTTGAGACTGTGCGCACCACTGATAGGTGGCACAAGGGATACTTACGGATTGGGCCTAGAGATCATAGAGTGATAGTTCCTCTCTCGAGTGTTGGAGTTGTGACTTCTGACTCTGATAGACCCAGTAGTGACTACTGGGAATCTGATACGGAAGATGATCAGAGTGTCTCGGAAGTAGATACCGGAGATTCTTACGATCAAGAATCCTCCTCTGAGGACGAAGGATTTGGTCGAGATGAATCATTACATCAGCTTAGTGCTATTGACTTGTTGCCTCGACCAGCAGTGGAGAAAGATCCTGACAAAGAAGAGTTGAGTGAGGCAGAGATTGTGAGAAGACTCTCTACCCTGAAGTTTGGTATCAATGTCACTCAAGAAGAGAAAAGTAGATTCCTAGATATATTTCGAAAATATATCCATGTGTTTGCTTTCAGCTACAAGGATTTGAAGGAGGTGACTCTCGAGACTCATCGAATCGAATTGGAGGAGCACGCAAGACCAGTTCGACAGAAGTAGAGAAGGGTCAATCCCACAACGGCAATGATGGTCAAGGAGGAGATAGACAAGTTGAAGGAGGCGAGTTTCATCTATGAGGTGGAGAACTCAGAATGGGTTTCACCCATTGTGATTGTCAAGAAGAAGAATGGTAAGCTGCGAGTGTGCATAGACTATAAGAAGCTGAATGCAGTTACCAAGAAGGATTATTATCCTCTACCATTTATAGATGAGATTTTGGAGGAAGTTGCTGGTCATGAGTGGTACAGCTTTGGTGATGGTTATAGTGGGTATAACCAGATCAAGATAGCACAGGAGTACCAACAGTTGACTACTTTCACTACTCCTTGGGGAACATTTGCATTTCGGGTGATGTCATTCGGATTGTGTAATGCTCCGGCCACGTTTCAAAGGTTCATGAACAAGGTGTTTGAACCATTCATAGGGAAGTTTGTTCGGGATTTCATTGACGATTTCTGTGTGTACGGACGAAAGGAGGACCACTTTGATCATGTGATCAAAGTTTTGCAGCGGTTGGAGCAAGCCAACGCTTCTCTAAATCGAGAGAAGTGCATCTTTGGCTGCGAAGAAGGTCTGCTGTTAGGGCATATCATTTCCAAGAATAGGATTGCGGTAGATCCTGAGAAGGTGAAGAAGATTGTGGATCTTCCATTTCCGATCAACTTGACAAAGTTGAGGCAGTTTCTTGGAATGGTTGGATATTATCGTAGGTTTGTCTTTTCCTTCTCAAACAAAGCAATAGCTTTGACTATGTACATGAAGAAGGGAGTTGATTTTGACTTGATAGTGCATGATCAGAAGACAAAGGAAGCATTTGAGGAGCTGAAAAAGGCATTAGTGACAGCTCTTATACTTGCTAAACCTGAGTGGAGTAAAGCATTTATTCTGTATACGGATGCCTCCAATGTAGCAATCGGATGTACATTAAGTCAGCTAGATGGAGATGGGCATGATCATCCTATAGCTTATGCTAGTAGGCAGATGGTTCCAGCGGAGAAGAATTACTCCGTGACTGAACGAGAAGGATTAGCGGTGATCTTTGGATTGAAGAAATTTTGACACTACTTGCTAGGAGGGAAATTTTCCATAGTCACAGATCACAAAGCTTTAAAGTATATCTTTAATAAGCCTAATGCCGAAGGTCGTATTGCTCGTTGGAAGATCCTTCTAACAGAATACGATTATGTGATCGAAGATAGACCAAGGAAGAAGCATGCGAATGCTGATCTTTTGTCAAGGGCTTATGATGATGAGGGAGAAGAACCGTTTGATGATTCATTTCCAGACGAGCATCTGATGACCATCACAAGCATCGAGGAGATACCGGACGAGTACAAGGAAATCTGGAGTTTCTTTGTAGATGGCTCTTTTCCAGAAGGTATGCATACCCGAGAACGTAACGCGTTGATCAAGAGATGCAAACCTTACACCATGGTGGAGGGAATTTTGTTTCATCAAGGAGCAGATGGGTTACTAAGGAGAGCAGTTGGTCAGAAGGAGGCATTCAAGCTAATGCACGAGAGGGATTTTCAAAGAGTGTTTAGACTATTGCAAAACTTGCGACGTATGTCAAGCATTTGCTCTGAAGTCTACTAGAACACCTCCGTTAAGATCAATTCCAGTATTAGGGCCGTTTGAGAAATGGTGTATTGACTTTGTAGGTCCTCTTAATAAGACACCTCGAGGCAATAGATACATTGTAGTCACCACTGACTATTGTACCAAGTGGATAAAGGCTAGACCTTTGAGAGAGACCAATGAAACAGAAGTCGGTAGATTCCTATGGGAGAGGATCATCACGAGATTTGGATGTCCGTTAGAGTTGGTCTCAGATAGAGGAGGAGAGTTTGTAGGGAGCATGACTACTGCTATGCTACAACACTTTTCTATCAAGTCACGAGTAACGACCTCATACAAACCAAATGCTAATGGTCTTGCGGAGAAGACCAATCTTACACTTTGTATGATGCTAGCCAAAGATGCTGGTGTTGAGACTGCGAAACATACTTGGGATAAGAGGCTACATGCCATCTTATGGGAGTACCGAATGACAACAAAGACTTCTACTGGGTACTCTCCATTTCGACTGATTTATGGAGTGGAGTCCAAATTGCCGATCCAATTCGAATTGGATACTTTTCAAACTATTCAACGAAAGTTGAAAAGGTCGAGGGGAGAAGACGTGATCAGATCAAGAAGAGAGCAACTCATGGAGTTGGAAGAGACCCGAGCGGTAGCAATGATCCGGATGGAACGAGCTCAAGCGTATCAAAAGAAGAGTTAGGACAAACGGTTGGGCAAGAGGGAAGTAAAACCTTTTCAAGTCGGAGATTGGGTTATGTTGTATGATGCTATCAGATTCAAGAGGGCTAGGAAGAAGTTTCTTCCGAGATATTTTGGTCCTTTTGTTGTAGATAAGGTGTGGAGCAACTTCACATATGACCTTCAGGAGTTGGGAGGAAAGAGATTCGATCGAGTCAACCATGACAAGTTGAAGTTGTTTCATCAACGAAAGTTCTCTCTTCACTCCGAGGACGGAGCGAAAATTTAGTCCGGGGGTAAAATGTAACGACCTATGTTACACATAGGAAGTTTGTCTATTAGTAAGGTATTTAGTTATAACTAAGTGTTGAGAATGTTTATTTGCTGCCAAAGTACTTTAAGGAGGTATCAAGTTAGTCATGACTAGCTAAAAGTTAATTATGGTTAAACTTAGCTGTACTTTTGGCAGAATTCAAATATTTGCTAAAGAGTGAGCACTACTATCTTGTCATCTTGTCTAAAAGGTAGAAAGGAGGTGGAAAGTATACCTTATCTCCTTTTTGACTTGATATTAGTGGTTGGATTAAAGTTGTGGACTTTGTGGGCATTAAAAACAAGAAGAGATTCCACATGTTTCCTTTTTAGTGGGTCCTAGTGTAGAAGGGGGGTGGAAATTTGAGATTTCTTGAGAATATTCCAGAATCCTTCTAGAAGTTGTTGACTTTGAAGGAATAAGCCCATGTGAAAAGGTAAAAAGCCCATGTGATCAATGCTTTTACCTTAAGTAATATCTTAGTAAAACCCGGTAAAAGTAGTTACGGCTGAGTTACCGGAGGGTACCAAAGTAAAAAACTAGAATGTATAAATAGAGGAGTAGAGAAGAGCTCCTCATCCTTGTTTTCACATTGTCGTAATGACAACTTGAGTAATATAGAGAGTGTGGGATATTTTTAACATGTGAGAACTTGAGAGACGTCGTTAGAATGGAGGATTTTAGTTGATGTGTTTAAGGAGATTTTAGTTGATAAGTTTGTGGGTGTATGAATGAGTGAACTCAGCATTTTCCCTTCAAGTTCATGGTGTGCTTCCATCAAAGCCATCAGAGGTGACCCCTGGGTGAGAGACAGGCCCGACATGTTGCAGATTCGTGGATGACGATCGTGGAGGTTGAGAGATCGGGGGGTAGTTGATCGATAGGACCGCGGAGGGTTTACAGTTCAGGGACAACAGTCAACTCAAAGCTCAGAATTACCTCAACTTCAGGTGCCCTGACCAATTCCATCTCACCCACATACTCCCGTAGGTACCTAGTAACATCTCTTCCATCAAATCGTCCACACCGACCAACAATTGCTTGTAATGCTCTTGTGGACTTCTGCTTAGCTCCCCCAATTGCAGGCTACTGCTGAATCAAGGCAGCCAACGCCTGAATAATCTGAGACGTGTCTACAGCATGCTGTGCTGTTGCTGTTGGAACCACCGTAGGCCCTCCTTGAGAGCCAATTCCATCTTGACCAGGAGTCCCTTGACAGGAGCACCTTGAGCAGCAGCTACACCTTGTACGACAACATTGTGATCCATCTTCTCAATTAAGTCAATTCTCCAAATCAATCACCCCAATATCTCTCAGTGGCAGCATCAGATGTCAGAGCGAGAGTCTTTCTTGGAGAGGACAGACCTCCTGACTGTGATTGATCTAAAAAAACGACCAGAAGAGAAAGACAAGTAGCCGCTGACGATGAGATCTCCAAAACCCTGCTTCTTGCGTCCATCAATTACAAAAACAAGCACTCAAACACACCTTGGGTACACAGATAGGTCTCTCAAGATTCAATTAACTTTATTACAGTGTCGTCTGCATCACCAATTTCTCCAACTGTACAGAAAATCTCTCTCTTCCTCTCCTGCGCACCTCTCTTCACCCGTCAAGCCAAAAGTCTACCCAGTACGTCTCAATCCGAATCTAATAGAGAAATTCAGGCCCCTGAATCTTATTCCTCTCCTTGCCCCAACTGAAACTCTCAGAAATTTGATCCAACGTCGATCAAAAGTCCCCTGTAGATTTCCAAACGATCTCTCAATAGAACTGTCTCTTGAGAATAATTTCTCCCCAGAACAGTTTATTTAAACAACGTCTAAGCCTAAAACTCCTGCCTCTCTTTCTTACGATGCTCTCCCAATTCAATCTGTGAGCAATTTTGACCTTCTCCAGCCTCCTAGCTTCTCCTGCGTGTCCTCAACCTCCAATCCCTAATCCTCCTCCTTCTGCTTCACCTCTCTCCGAAAAAAATCCTTTTCAAACTGTCCCCGATCCCAAGTCACCGCAGGTATTTTATCTAAAAGTTAAGGCTCCCGCTTAAGCTGCCCCCCTGCTGTCCTTATAAGCGGAGTCACTTATCAGAAGCAGGGCCCTAGCTAAGTTGCCCCCCTGCTGTCCTTGTCGATGACCCCCTCTTACACTCTAATTCTCCTCCTTCCGCCTCCGCTGTAATCTTCCGCTTCAAGCTTGCGTTGTAATCTTCCGCTTCCGCTGTAATCTTCCGCTTCAGTTCTCCGTTGTAATCTTCCGCTTCCGCTGTAATCTTCCGCTTCAGTTTTCCGTTGTAATCTTCCGCTTCTGCTGTAATCTTCCGCTTCAGTTTTCCGTTGTAATCTTCCGCTTCCGCTGTAATCTTCCGCTTCACTTTTCCGTTGTAATCTTCCGCTTCTGCTGTAATCTTTCGTTTTAATTTTAAGGCCTCATCTTAAGATGTTCCCCTGCTGTCCTTATGCGTACATAATAATCAGCAAAAGTTTTCCGTGCCCTCGATGCCATCTTGATGCCACCCTGAATATACTACAAGCCATCCAATGTAGGTCGAAGCCCCAACACTTATGAGGCTGCCCCACAGGGCTTACAGCCCCCCCATATGCGCACCAGGTATCTCCCATAGTATATTCAAGATGGCATGCGGAGGCTTAGGCCAGGAAGCCCACGATTAAGGGAGATACAGGTCTCCCGCCCCTAGATATGCAGGACGTGGCTGCATATCTAACATAGACTCCCTTCCAGGAGGCCAACATGCCGGAATAGGAACCAGAGGCCAGAGGGGATTGATCTTGAGACCACTTCCCTCCTAGGCAGGCGCCCTATCACTGGGATGGCCTTTGGTTCCGTTCAAGAAGGTAAAAACTTTTGTACATATGTTTACCTGAAGAAATTTTTCTGTAAAATCTTTACTAGCCTTTCCTACACTAACTTCTCTATACAACTCCGTTTTTAATGAACAAGTAGTCAAAACTATAGTATTTGTGAACACCTACACGCTCTGAGTTCGAGTCACGAACCAGAATCGACGGATTTCCCTCTTTCACATATTTCACAGTCTAAAACTCGTACTAACTATTGCTTAAAACACTTTCTGTCAAAACTAGAAGCATGAGGTCGCTCTCCTCGTCGAGCTTTGCATTCTGGTGTCTTTCGACTCCTTTAGGGGTGATAATCCAACCCAAGCTAGGGAGCAGCTTGTCAAGCATAGCCCCAGCTTAGCTCCTGCCTAGCTTGTTAAGCTGCAGGGCAGCTTCCTTTACACAATATAGAAAAAAATCTCTCTGCAATACTTTTCACTGTACAGACCTATGTACAATATGACAACGCTGACCTAAGGGGGCGAGTATGGGAACGGGCTGAAACATGAGTCTCAGACATAGGTCTGAGACGTGGGTCCGAGACGTGAGTCCGAGACACAGACAAACCACAGGGTTCGAGTCTGGGTCTGGACCACAGGTTTTCGGAAAAATGGCTTGGTGTTGGAGCTCCAGCGACGTTTTAGGTGGTGGACGGAGCTCTATGTAAGATCTCGAGGCGAGTGAGATATTGGAAAGGTCTCATCGAGAGCTTTCCAGTGATATATAACACTCCTCGATCTGACCTCCGAGCTGGAAGTTATGGCCGAACCACAATCAGGTTGTGGTATGATTTTTAGGGACCAAAGAGGAGGGTGGGGCCGCCGATCCCCAGAAGTATATATGAGGGGGGCTCGATGCCTGGATGGGCCAGGACAAGTCACCCGACCCCAGGGTTCGGCGGGCGGACTCTGGGGGCATGAGGTGATGGCTGGACCGGTTCCAAGGCACGTTCCGATCCAGACTTGGACGTCTGGACGGAAGCTAAGAGACATCAGACCTCAAGGTTGCAACTCTACCTCTTCCACATTTCTGCTTCGTGAGAATAGTAACTGCTTATTCTACCTTTCTCCAGTCTCTGCTCACTCCTCCTTCTTCTCCCTCGTCTGCTAGCATCAAGAAAAGCTTGTCCTCTAGATTTTCATCAGCAGCTTCTAGAAAAAGTTCTGTCTTCCTTAGGTCAAGCGTAGTCCTCTCGGATGGAGACAATTGACAGAACCGTTTCTCAAACTCACGCAGCAACTCATTTGGTGTCATCTCATTCCCCGGACGCTGCTCTATCCACTCCAAGAACGTTCTCTTGGTTACTCTATCCGCATCATCATCAAAAAATTCACTCTTCAACCTCTGCTCATACTCCTCCCAAGAACTCGTACGTGCATCCTTCAGCTTTGTCACTTGACTACGGATCTCAAGTATCACAGCCAACTCAAAACTAGAAATCATCTCTGTCTCAGGCTCACGATTTATCTCCATCTCACAAATATACTCCCGAACATACTTCGTGATGTTCCTTCCGTCGAACCTCCCCAACTTCTTCACAACCGATGTCGTGTCGTGGACCGGCTCCTATATGAAATTCAAACTCCGATGCTTGTCGCTCCAAAGAGACTCATAAGAAGACAAGCTAAGCCCTAGCTTATGGGCTTTTGGATTCATTTCGGATCTTCATTTTCATCGCATAGATGGGTAGAGCTCCTTGTCAGCTTTCCATAGGCACTTCGTCTACTTCGTTTGGATGCCTAGTGGAGAAGTTACAAGACTCGAAAGATGGAGAAAACAAGCTAGGCCCCAGCTTACGGGTTTTTGACACAACTTTGGATCTTCGTTTTTATCGCACCAGTGGATAGAGCTCCTTGTCAGCTTTCCATAGGCACTTTATCTACTTTGTTTGGACGCCTAGTGGAGAAGTTACAGGACTCGAAAGATGGAGAAAACAAGCTAGGCCCCAACTTACGGGCTTTTGGCGCAACTTCAGATCTTCACTTTCATCGCATAGATGGGTAGAGCTCGCTGTCAGCTTTCCATGGGCATCTTGTTTACTTCGTTTGGACATCCAGAGAAGAAGTTATGCGATTCAAAAGAAGGCAAAATCAAGCTAAGCCCCTAGTTACTTGCTGACTGGGTATTTAAGGCTTCAGGCGTTATATCAAAGATGCAAGGGGCCTGCTTCTTATTATTCAGGAGAGAACTGTACGTACAGAGACTGTTGCAAGGGGGCTGCTTAAGAGACTTGCTTGTTCTTGCGACCTGTCGGTGGACGTTTTGGAGAATTGGGAAGTCCAATACACACGCGCAAAGTGTCATCGGGTTCAGATCTGTGCAGGCTACGCACAGGTTAAGACGGTTCTTAAAAAGACGGATCAGGGGTTGTGTTCTGGGAGAAACTGAGACGCAGGAAGCAGATTTGGAGTTTTTAGTTACCTGTGAAGAAGAGTTGGACCGTCCGGGTCGTTCCGGAGTCCAAACTTGCTGTCCTTGGATCCATCGAGATCAGAATAACGAGTTCTTCAAGAAATTGAAGACGATACAAAGTTTCATCGGGCGGTTTGGGAGTTGTGAGAGAAATTGGCTCGCAGGGAAGCGCTTGCGTCAAGTTTTCATCGCCTGCGACCTGAGATTGGATTGTTCTTCGCGATCGGTGAGCCAAGCTCTTCGTTCTTGGTGCCTACGCGATCAGGGAGTCTTCATCTACTCATAGGAGAAGACCGTGTGTGGATTGGATTGTTGGTTTAGATGTGGTGAGCGAGGTTGAGCCGCAGGGAGCCGATTTACGTCAGTTTTTTGTAATCTACGACCAAATTTCTCGAGTGGTTTTGCAAGGGGAACTCCGAACGGCTTGTTTGGAGTCTTGTTGGGTTCAGGGTAGCTAGATCTACCTACCAGAGAAGACATATATCAGTTTGGACGATCCGTTTGTGCGGTGTGAGCGATTTTAAGCCGTAGGGAGGAGTTTTGAAGGTTCGGTGATCAGCGACTGAAAATCGGCGATATCTCGACTATCGGGAGTCAGATCTGAAGGTTTCTTGAGCCAATGGAGTCAGGGAAGGAGACCCTATCAACATTTAAAGATCGTTTGGCGAAAGGAGAAAGTTCCCAGATAGGTCTTTTTCGGTTCCTTCGCTACAAGTTTCGTCCTTTTGAGTTCGTTAAGGACTTAGTTGGTTGTGTATGGCTTGTGGTAGCTAGCTTTAGCCAAGAGCTAGTGTGTGGATGTGGTTTGGACTTGGGTTTGGATCGCGTGATATTGTTGTGGCTCTGGTTGTTAGCAAAGAGAAGTTTCTCTTGCTTTGAGCTACGCTTTGGCGATTTCAGGCTAGGGTTGCGATTCAGGGGTTTGTTTTAGGGCTTCTGAAGTAGGTTACAGACCGCTCTGGTCTGTTCCTCAGTTTTGTGTTGTTAGGAGAAAGAAACGGCAGTGTACATACATTTGGAGTGGTATATATTGCGCGTTCATTTTCGTGGTTGTTCTTCTCTGTCTTGTCTCTGTTTGGCACACAACATCTCCACAGCCAGGAACCTCGCGTTTTTCTGGACATCCTTCACGCAAAATATCCGACACGATACGGTGGTGAACTCGACGTGAAGGTCTGGGGTGGAGATTCTTCTGTGTGTGAACTTTGAAGAAGAGATTGACAGTCATGAGTGGGGATGGGAAAGGTGATGGAGATGGAGCTAGTGGTTCAGGTGGGTTACCAAGGGTGCAGTTGGATCCGGCGACTGCATCGATGTTCCAAGCTTTCACTATGTTCCTACGGCAGCAACAGTCTGATGAGCGGAAGAGAAAAGCTTTGACAACAAAGGCGCTACAAGCGGTGGTCAGCAGGATTGATCAGTTTGATGAGAGAGATGTCTCAAGATATTTGAGGCATTATGTGAAGGAGATGGAGCTGAACCGGGTCTCAGAAGACGAGATGATTGAGACGTTTGAGTTAGCAGCAGCTCCAGAGATTAGAGATCATGCTAAAATGCTAACGAAGCATTTTAACAAGGACTGGGAGACGTTTGCTCGTGCTTTGATGGATGAGTACTTGTTGGAGGACTCTGATCGAGTCACCAAGAAGTCATTCTTGGAGTGAGTTGAGCAACCGAGGAATGGTTTACAAGCTACAGAGTTGCTCAAGGAGTTTGAGAAGCAATTTTCACGGCTAACCAGGATGGAGAAGTTGACGTTGCAGTCCAACAAGACAGAGCTCTTTCTTCGGGCTGCAGATGAGAAGTTGCAGGAGAAGCTAGAGGTACTTCTGGAAGACCGGGAGGAGGACGATGGATTGACTAGCAGCTGGAAGAAGGTTGAAGAAGCTGTTGGTCTGCTCACCAAGAGGGAGCGGAGACGAGAGAAGGTTCTTGTTAAGAGACTGGCGCCAACACCTACAGTTGTAACACCTGTTCTTGTAGTCCGACCAGTGGTTCCTGTTGCTAGATAGGTAGTACCAGTTGCTCCAACTATTCCAGTTGTTCCAGTTGTTCAGGCACCTATGGTACCTCCGAAGAAGGATGATTCAAACTTTGAGGAGATTTTGCGTGGAATGCGAGATCTGCAGATTAAGCTCACAAGATTGGAAGAGAAAGGGTCTACAAGCGGAGCGAAACCTGTTGAGAAGCAAGGCTGGATCCAGCGGTGTATCTGGTGCGATGGTACCGATCATCCGCATAGAGATTGCAAGGAGTTCAGTGATACCTTGCAGCAAGGGGTGATCTTCTGGAAAGATGGAAAGGTAGCGTTGAGGGATACTGGTGCACTTCTTCAGACCAACTTTGATAGAGGAGGGATGAAGAAGTTGGTTGAGGACCACCTATCAACGCAAGCAATTGCAATCGTGGAAGCTGGAACTTATGGCACAAGGGTTGAGGATCAAGCTGAGAGGAGTTTCAACAAGGAGGTTGAGCCAAGTGGATTGTGGTCATCTGCCATCTCCATGAAACAGAAAGGGAAGATGGCACGTGAAACATTGATGAGGACAGCTGCTACGATCAGAAGGGATACTGGATGGGAGGATCCGATAGAAGCTCTATCGGTGCATGCGTACATCGTCAAGAACCAACACGAAGCGTTGTTGGAAGAGAAGAGAAGGCGAGATTCAAGAGGATGCAGGAGAAGGAACTTCTTCCAAGAGACAGACTCGAGGGGAGAAGGTTCGCCAAGAGCTTCGGGATGCAGGAGCTCAAGATCTACCGATGGACGATGCTCCTTCTCCATCGAAAGAGAAATCTCAGAAGGAGAAGGTAAGCCGGCTGCGTACAAGCTACAGTCAGATATCGAGGCGTCAACAGACTTGAAGGGAGTCTTGGAAGATCGCATTCTGAATGTGAAGGTGGAGTTTACTTTGAGAGAAGTGTTAGGCATCGCGAAGCGTGAGTTTCATGATGTCATCAAACAGAAACGACAGATTACGGGCGAGACTGGTTTATCGCATGCTTTGGATACTAGGATGTCTGTGGATGAGGAGAGAGAGCTTGCAAGGTGCAGTGTCTATTCTCCAGAGGAAGAAAGAGATCGAAGGCGCAGGGTGCATTTTGAGGATGAAGAGGAGGATGGGAAGCGGAGCTCAAGTCATTACAGCCATAGTCACTGGGCTCGAGCTACGACGGAGACGTTGGTGAGGATCGAGGACTTGGATGAGCCAGTGGTTGCTCTGATCGATCATGGATCAGAAATCAACATCATGTCGAAGGAGCTGTACAAGAGAAAGAAGTGGCCGATCGACATAGAGCATGGATGGGTCATAAGAGCAGCCAACAACACGAGAGGAGACTTGTATGGAGCTTTTCCAGACATCAGAGTGCGCGTAGGTGATGTTGCTATCGAGCAAAACTTCTTTGTTCAGGAAGCAACATCATACCCACTCATTCTGGGCCAACCTTTCATCATAGCAACCCGGATGGAGACAAAGGTACTGGACGACGGATCTGCGTATGCTAGGATCTGAAGTCAAGATGGGAAGAGAGCGGTACAGTTCCTGACTATACCGTCCAACCACGAGCGCAACCGAGATCGTTTGAGGGAGAAGCCGCTTCCAAGGGTGAGTGAAGAGTTCAAGGATTTTTGTTGAGTACCACTATAGAGCGAGATTGTGGTGGTGCGCAAGAGAAGGTATTCTCGCTTGATGGAGATAGTGCTTTTTGTACACGATTTATTGGATTTTCAGAGTGCGGGATTGCTATCTACAAGAAGGTAGAAGAACTGAGAAGAAAAGAACAAAAACATTTGCGTGATGTTGAGTTGATGTTGAAAGAGTTGGGTGAGCTAGAAGGGGATGAATGGATTTCTGATGTTTATGAAGAGGATGGGTTGGAAGATTCCTTGCGAGAGATCATGTCTATTGGATGGGAGGATATGGATAAGGTTGTGCAGATTCATTCAAGGGAGGTCTATTCGGTGATCGAATCATTCCGTGCACCGGAGGTTCGAGTTGAGACAAGGTACAAGACAGTGGATAGAAAAGTAAAGCCAGTTGCTGGTCCTTTGCCGGAAGACATCAACCAACAGATGGATCGAGCTTCAAAGGAGAAGAGTTTGGGAGATCCTGCAATGATAGGACACAAGTTCACGGAGAAGACCCTTGAAGAGCTGAAGATTGGATCTGATGGGTCTCTTCTACCAGAAGAGAGGATGTGCTTCAAGGAGATACTTTCAAGACATGAGAAAGCATTTGCTTTTGAGCCACATGAGGTTGGATGTGTAGACCCGTACGTTGTTACCCCGATGGTTATCTTCACGGTACCGCATGTGCCATGGAACCTGAGACCAATTCCAGTACCGCGGGCTCACTTGCCCAAACTAGTGGAGTTGTTGAAGGAGAAGATGCAGATGAAGATCTTGGAGCCGTCGTTTGCACCATATTCGAGCAGATGGTTTACAGTGCCTAAGAAGAATGGGTCGCTGAGGTTCATCCAAGACATGCAACCGGTGAATGCAGTAACAATCAGAAATGCTGGGATGGGACCGATTGTGGATGAGTTTGCTGAAGCGTTTGCGGGAAGAGCAATTTATTCAATGAGAGATCTTTACTCAGGGTATGATCAGTTTCAACTAGCGGAGGAGAGCAGAAGCTTCACGATAATGAGGACACTTTTGGGGTTGGTTAGGATGTGTACCTTACCACAGGGAGCTACCAACTCGGTAGCACACATGATGAACGAGATGAATCGAGTTCTAAGAGACTTCATCCTTGAAAAGACGATGCCGTTCTTGGATGACATCCCATTCAAAGGATATGTGGAAGATGAGAAAGATGAAGCATTAGATCACGCAGGGAAGGATAATCTGATGGCGGATATGTTATCTCGGGCTCGATATGATGGGGAGGATGAGATGGTAGAAGACATTGACGACGTGGGTACAGAGTTCTATTCGATTGCACAGACAGGAAGAGAAGATGAGTTATTTGTTGAAGGGTTGTATGATGGTGATTTGCTTGATATCGGGAGGTACCTTAGTACGATGGTTAAGCAGACAGGTTGGACAGATGAGAGATTTCGGAGAGTTCGAAGGAAGGCCTACAACTTCATGTTGCAGGATGGGTTTCTTTGGAAGCGATCAAAGCAGAAAGGTGGGGTACCGCTACGAGTGATCTACAACAAGGAAGATCAGCAGAAGTTGCTCAAGGCATTCCATGAGAGTCTTTGGGCAGGACATCGAGGGATTTGGGCCACTTTTACCAAGATAAAAGAGCGGTATTGGTGGAAAAACATGTACAAGGATGTTGTATCTTTTGTGGAGTCTTGTTTGACATGTCAGATGTATTCGAACATCCGACATCGTGACGGATTACATCCGACTTATCCATTGGCAATCCACTTCAAGTGGGTGGTAGACTTGGTGATTATGCCGGTTGGATTATGGCAGATGAGATACTTGGTACTTGCTAGAGAGGATCTTTCAAATCAAGTCGAGGGTAGGGCTCTTCGGACGAAGACAACTGAAGGGGTATGTAAATTTCTCTTGGAAGAGGTTGTTTGTCGGTATGGATGTGTGGGAAAGATCATTGCAGATCGAGGAGAGTAAAATACACATGAGGCTCGTGAATTCTTTGCAAGGTGTGGGTTGAGGTTGTCACTGACAACTGCTTACAACCCCGAAGGGAATGCCAAGAGTGAATGTGGTCATCCACCCATTGTGAAGCTTTGGTAAAGGTCTGCAACGGAAGGGTGCGCGAGTGGCCTCGACTCTTATCATTTGCGTTATGGACAGATAGAACGACACACAGCTCGGTGACAGGTTACATGCCGGTGGAACTCATCACAGGTCAGAAACCTATCATGCCGATTGAAAAACACGTTCTGACATGGAGTGTGTTACCTTGGGAGGACAATTTGACTAGGGAAGAGTTTCTTGCTATTCGAATTAGGCAGTTGGAGAGAAGACCAGAGGATATCCAAACTGCTTTGGATAGATTGCGAGAAGCACGGTTGAAGAACAAGGTCAGATTTGATCAGCGACATCGTTTGAGACCTAGGGAAATCAAGGAAGATGATTGAGTGTTAGTCTATGACAATAGTCTAGACAACCAGCATAGTGCACTCCGAAAGTTTTCTAGAAGATGGTTTGATCCGTATGTGGTGAAGAAGGTTCATGACAACGCAACTTACGCCTTGAAAGAGTTGGATGGGACGAGCTTGAAGGTACCAGTAGCAGGTAAACGTGTCAAGATTTTCAAAAAGAGAGATGAGGAGGTCGATCTAGCAGATATCTTGACGGAGTTTCAGTTTGAGGATGAGGATTATGCAGAAGATCTTGAAGGTGAGGTTGGTTACGATGGGAAGTAGGACGATAAGCCGGTCCACTCCTTGGTTGGTATCTCAGGTGCATACCAGAGGATGCACAGGTTTAGAGGGGGTGGATGTCGTGTCGTGGACCGGCTCCTATCTGAAATTCAAACTTCGATGCTTGTCGCTCCAAAGACACTCATGAGAAGACAAGCTAGGCCCTAGCTTACGGACTTTTGGCTTCATTTCGGATCTCCATTTTCATCGCATAGATGGGTAGAGCTCCTTGTAAGCTTTTCATAGGCACTTCATCTACTTCGTTTGGACGCCTAGTGGAGAAGTTACAAGACTCGAAAGATGGAGAAAACAAGCTAGGCCCCAGCTTACGGGTTTTTGGCACAACTTCGGATCTTCGTTTTTATCGCACCAGTGGATAGAGGTCCTTGTCAGCTTTCCATAGGCACTTCATCTACTTCGTTTGGACGCCTAGTGGAGAAGTTACAGGACTCGAAAGATGCAGAAAACAAGCTAAGCCCCAGCTTACGGGCTTTTGGCGCAACTTCAGATCTTCACTTTCATCACATAGATGGGTAGAGCTCGCTGTCAGCTTTCCATGGGCATCTTGTTTACTTCGTTTGGACATCCAGAGAAGAAGTTATGCGATTCGAAAGAAGGCAAAATCAAGCTAGGTTCCTAGTTACTTGCTGACTGGGTATTTAGGACTTCAGGCGTTATATCAAAGACGCAAGGGGCATGCTTCTTATTATTTAGGAGAGAACTGTACGTACAGAGACTGTTGCAAGGGGGCTGCTTAAGGGGCTTGCTTGTTCCTGCGACCTGTCGGTGGACGTTTTGGAGAATTGGGAAGTCTAATACACGCGCGCAAGGTGTCATCGAGTTCAGATCTGTGCATGCTACGCACAGGTTAAGACGGTTCTTGAAGAGACGGATCGGGGGTTGTGTTCTGGGAGAAATTGAGACGCAGGAAGCATATTTGGAGTTTTCAGTTACTTGTGAAGGAGAGTTGGACCGTTCGGACCGTTCCGGAGTCCAAACTTGCTGTCCTTGGATCCATCGGGATCAGAACAACGAGTTCTTCAGGAAATTGAAGACGATACAAAGTTTCATCGGGCGGTTTGGGAGTTGTGAGAGAAATTGGCTCGCAGGGAAGCGCTTGCATCAAGTTTTCATCGCCTGCGACCTGAGATTGGATTGTTCTTCGCGATCGGTGAACCAAACTCTTCGTTCTTTGTGTCTACGCGATCAGGGAGTCTTCATCTACTCATAGGAGAAGACCGTGTGTGGATTGGATTGTTGGTTTAAGTGTGGTGAGCGAGGTTGAGCCGCAGGGAGCCGATTTACGTCAGTTTTTTTGTAATCTACGACCAAATTTCTCGAGTGGTTTTGCAAGGGGAACTCCGAACGGCTTGTTTGGAGTCTTGTTGGGTTCAAGGTAGCTAGATCTACCTACCAGAGAAGACATATATCAGTTTGGACGATCTGTTTGTGCGGTGTGAGCGGTTTTAAGCCGCAGGGAGGAGTTTTGAAGGTTCGGTCACCTGCGACCGAAAATCGGCGATATCTCGACTATCGGGAGTCGGATCTAAAGGTTTCTTGAGCCAATGGAGTCAGGGAAGGAGACCCTATCAATATTTGAAGATCGTTTGGCGAAAGGAGAAAGTTCCCAGATAGGTCTTTTTCGGTTCCTTCGCTACAGGTTTCGTCCTTTTGAGTTCGTTAAGGACTTAGTTGGTTGTGTATGGCTTGTGGTAGCTAGCTTTAGCCAAGAGCTAGTGTGTGGATGTGGTTTGGACTTGGGTTTGGATTGCGTGATACTGTTGTGGCTCTGGTTGTTAGCAAAGAGAAGTTTCTCTTGCTTTGAGCTACACTTTTGGCGATTTCAGGCTAGGGTTGCGATTCAGGGGTTTGTTTTAGGGCTTCTAAAGTAGGTTACAGACCGCTCTGGACTGTTCCTCAGTTTTGTGCTGTTAGGAGAAAGAAACGGCAGTGTACATACATTTGGAGTGGTATATATTGCGCGTTCGTTTTCGTGGTTGTTCTTCTCTATCTTGTCTCTGTTTGGCACACAACATCTTCACAGCTAGGAACCTCGCGTTTTCCTGGACATCCTTCACGCAAAATATCCGACACGATACCGCCTGTAGAGCTCTTGTAGACTTCTGCTCCCCAACATCGTCAATGCTCGAAGTAGATCGTCCGCTCCTCCTCCACTCGTCCTCATTGCTTCGGGAAGATTCATACTTGACGCTCCTCGGCAACAACTCACTCAACCACCTCAAAGCGTACTCTCAGTGGAAACACCAAATATGTCGTAGCGAGAGCCTTTCCTTTGAGCAAGGGCGTACCTTCTGGCTGTGATTAGCGATCGATGCACAGCAGAGCGACTAGTATCCCGTAGATTCCTCTCTGACTTCCTCGATAATTAAGCACTTTCTTTCTCTCAGTAAAGGATCAAGATAACCACACGAAAACGTTGGATGATCATGGGCACGACAAATGAGATATGCGATGACATGATCTCTCGGTAGTATTCCTCTCCGAAGTTTCTCACTACTAGAGCTTCGTACATGGCTTTGGGTCGACAGATGTGTCTTATCTCGCACTCGGTGTTAAAGTTTACAGGAGGGAGCTGATTTAGATCCATCCTTCGTTAGATAAGGATGAAGACGATAAGATCTCATTCCTGGCCGTAAGTGACAACATATAAGATCACAGGGACAGGCGAGAGCATGACTTGCGCGGTAAATTTATGCCCGAAGGATCCTATCAGAAACTGTTGGAAATGAACTCGTTCCATGTACATCAGTTTAATCTGGAAAGGGTTTCGAAAAGAGAATCTAAGCGGTAAGTAGAGTCCTTTGTTCATCTCTCACAACATTTGCACACCAACTACAAGGGTATCTCGATCCATAAAACTTTGATACAATCTCATAGGATCACTCCGATCTCTCCACAAACAATCCCAAGGTCGAATGCCCCACACAGGTCACTCCCCTTTGTCACGAAAGTCCTTTGTCCTAAAAGTCACGAACACAAAACAAGGAAAGGTGCAAGCCCTAACCGAGCAACCCAAGCCACACGGGTAGATGAGGTGGCACACATGCACATCACATGTTTGGTGCCGTCATACTCATCCATGTGTAGGTCATCTGGGTGAAAGGTTCTAATGCATGCACCGTAACATGTCCCAATACAAGAGATTAGGCTAGACAGGTAGTCGACTTTACAGGTCAAGGATCGCACTTTGTCACATTGAGTGCGAATCTGACAACCACATGACGTGGTTACAGCGTAGGTCGCTAAAGTCTTATCTACGCTTAGAATACTCCCCAAAGCAATACAAACGTCACACTGAATACTTTTCTGCCAGCTGCCACTAACAAGACTCGAGACCTGGACTAGATACCGTTGCCGATACAACTCGACAGAAAAAACAGCGAACTTTCACACATGATAGGTACAGATCTACAACTCAGTCTCCTCTCAAACTTGCCACGTATGTAGGATACTAAAATCTCTACTTTCAGGTCAAATTTCAGGAAGATCTGACGGCTAGATCTCCTCCCATAATTAACAAAAATTCTCAGAAATTAACACGCACTTCCAATCTCAGATTCAGGACAGAAGCTTCTTCGCCTAAATGAACCGTCCACTTCCACTCAAACTTCCTGTGCTGTCAATTCAGAAGGTAAACTCACTACTCAGGAAATTTGAGCCAATTTGACCGTTCGGATCATCCTCCATAAATCTGCAAACTTGCTGCTCCAGATTGAAAGCTTTCTACACCCCGTCGCTTTCAAATCACCATTGCGCTCAATCTGCAGAACATCCGGTAGTGAAATTAGGGGTGAGAGCTTCAGCAACTGACAGACTACAAGCTCATGAAATCTGGTCTCAAACTGACGGCTCAATCACTCAAACTCATTAATCTTACAATCGGAAGAGAAAGCTATGTACTCTCATCAATCTATGAACTTCAAATGACCATAACGTATGCCCTGGACCTCCAAATCGAGTGAAATTTGAGCTCAGGTTGCTCCTCCCGTCGAGAGCTCTCCGCCCATGCCCTCTGATGTCCAAAATCCTTCGTGAAAGTGCCTCGATCCTCCCAGAGCACACACTTAGATAGATGACAAGTTATTTTCACTTTTTGGTGGACCAATGGGAAGTTAAAGGACTCAACCTTGTCCTTTTCTGCCCCATGGAGACCCCCAGCAGATAATAGAGCATTCTAAGCTCATAAGAGCAAAGTTTTAGATCCCATTACACCACAACTTCTACAACTGTGCACAAAATGCACTTATACACGTAATTTATATACTAATCGGTCCCACAATAGGACACCGCTCCGCTTGGAGAAGAGTAGAACTCGGGCCAAACACCACAAGAAGGACGAGTACGACGAGGACACACCCGAAACAGCAACTCAGAGGTCGAAATTGCACTCCAAATTGTCGAAATCAGTCAGTTTGACACTCGCAGACGAGATTACGTCAGATTTTGACCAACCCATGATCTTCTTCGGCTTGTGACTTCGTCGATCCTTCACGAACGATTTTTGGTGCGTTGGAGTCGTCTTCTCGACGCGCACCTACTGCACTCTTCAGAACCACAGATTTTCGACCCACGACAACCTGAACTCACCGACGCACTTCTGCCGACCTAAAACCCGTCACAAAACCCGTCATCAGAAATTTTGACTTCTCATAACTCGCAAACGGCTCGAATCGTGCACTAGGACCGTCTTCCCAGCGCGCTTCCAACGAGCTCACGGTCTAATATTGTCGACTATTTCGTCTGTCACGCCCAAATGCGCACTTCAGCTCGAAACATGTCACTTCAACACATTCCACCAAATTTCAGCTGCGCTTCCGTACTACCTCACCACCAAATCGACTGAGAACAAGTTCAGACGACACCCATCCACACAGCGCTCGATCACAACATCCAAAACGAACTACTCCGCGCACGTGCACACCCGCAAATCGAAGATACCAACGATCTGCCAACTCCGGAGATACCACCGGCAGCAATCTGCGACTTGAAATTCCTCAACCAGACCTCGCAATCTGAGTTCTTCAAGTGATAACAAGGTATGTACTCACTCCACCATGCCAACAAGCACTAGACAATCACTACAGTCGAGTCAAATCCACTTTGTGCTCGCAGAGAATCCAGATCTCACTCATAAGACTACCCACCATAACCAGGAGCTTGAAGGCTCAACTTGAAGAACTGAGGTCTCCAAGCCCCTACCTGCGAAGTATACCCCTTGTGGACACTCTCACCAACTTGTCCTAACGACACTAACGGCCTTACCGGGATCCGCCAATTCGCACTCGATCAACCTAACCGAGTTACCAAACTGACGTGACACCGGTGTACCACCATCCACAAGAACTCCACCTTTCACTCATCAAAATTATCCTAATTTTGACGGTGAAGATTCTGAGAGTAATGAAGACAGAAAAATATCGATTCCTTTGTTAAGCAATTTGAAGCAGTATCACACACGAATAAAGAAGACAATGATCTTGATCGAACAAAGATCTTCCCAAGTCTACAGAAACATGCAACGGGGAAATGATACAATCATGCTAGTCTCACCTCTACAATCATATCTACTTGGGATCTGATGAAAAACGAATTCCTTAAAAGATTCAAGGAATTGTATTATAATAAGCATGTACTACACAAAGTGAATAGCATTAAGCATAAGAAGAAAGAAGCCCTGAAAAGTTATGTTCAAAGACTTTATGGAATTTTGGATAGACTACCTGCCAATGGAGCACATGTAACCTACACATCGGCACAAGCGATAGAATGGTTTGTAAAGTGGTTATCTTCAAAGCAACAAACATGGATCAGACGGTCCGAAACGTCAACTTTGGAGCATGCCATTGATTCTACAAAAAACCATGAGTCCTCCAATATCCTCAATAGAGACCATGATAAGACTTTAGGAACGAGGATGAAGAAGAACTTCAGGAAGTCTAAGAATAGTCAGAAGGAAGAGAAGAAGAAAAAGAAGTTGAAAAAAAGACCAGAAAGTTTTCGTCGTCAGAAAAAGAGGAAAGACGTAAGAAGAGAAAAAGGAAGACGAAGACAAGACCCCCAATAGTGAAGAGAATAACACCGACAAAAGATCATGCGCTTGCTGACCTTCTAAAGAAATTTGAAGACCTCAAGGTTCAATTGGTAAAGACACCAGAAAGACGTAAGTCACCATCTGTTACCCATCCAAATTTATGGTGTACCAACTGTGAGAAACTGGGACATACCAACATAAAATGCTTTAATAGCAAATCGTCATATAATACGCATGCAGTAGAATGAGCACCAGTGTATGAGCCCAACTACTATGTGGAATGTGAAGATAAAGTATATGGGGTACAATCACAAGATGGTGCTATGGTGCCCAACCAACCTCAACAATTCTCACCAATTCCTCTAGTACACATTGAACGATTTGTACCTAGACAAATGGCTAGTAACGTTGTCGTGTTGTGGTTCAGCTCTTGTTCAACTTAGGTTGTGCTTCTTTTTACGTTTCATGAATCTTATCACGTAACTTGGTGAACGGTGTGATGGATGCCACGGTCGCGATTATCTGTTTAAGTAATCATACGCTAGAGAATGTGTCAAATCATCGATCTATACGCGTTCACTTCAGTGGTCCTTGTTGCCGCATTTGTGTATAAAATGATTGATTGAGAGTTCATATGATGTTCTCTCTCAACGGGTGATTTGTGAGGGTGCTCAGAGGTCCGCATGGAGAAGTGAAGAACTACATGAGTGGTGGTTATGGATTGAGGTTTGATATTGACTCTGGATCTCCCTTTCCTAAATCGGTTTCACATCAACTTCACTGCATCCACCGCGGTCACTTTCAACAGTGGTTAGTTGCGTACTTTTGCAATGAATTCCTGGAGAGGGTGATGGACTTACAACTTCTAGTGATCCTTCTGATTGTTACATACGGAGAAACTTGAGATATGATGGTATACATCTTGTTGTGAGGAACAATAGATCTCAACTATCCATCGAATGTTCATTTTAACTTTTGGATCGATATCTGGTGTCATTGCAGACCGAAGATCAATCATGGGGTTTGGACCGTGAGAAACTTCAGGGAAGAATATTTCAACTGAATGATAGCTTTGCCGTTTCCTTTTTGTCGTATCTTTTATTGTAGTCCATTTTCATTGACTTTGTATTAGTCTACGACTCGATTGTTGCATTCTGGTTGAGCGCTTCTGTGTAATCACAGACCGCAAAGAATCCTTTGACATGTCTCAAGGATTTTCAGAGTTCTTCAAGTCTTGTTGATGTTTTTATGTCTCCTTGGGTGTAAAACATCATTCTAGGGGAAAAAGTTGAGTGAAGAAAGTACGAAACTAAAGCTCTTTTTGCTCTCATTGGTCTACTTTTGGACCAATGATGTTTTGGCTGATCCTCATGGTGTTTTTGGTGATTTGGGGAGGCATCAGAAGGCCATTCGCAGAAAGAAGGATATGGTTGGAAAGCACTCGACCGAGGCTACAATATGAACCAAAGAATCGATCAATTTGATTGAAGGATGAGGACGTTATGATCGATTTTGTGGAGGGGGATGAAATTTATACCTACTACTAGGTTTCGGAGGGACTCGTAAGGAGTTTTGAGGATCTGTGAGTTGGAGTTGGAGAGCTAACGACAGCCTGGTTGTTTTGTTATCAAGTTCAACCGATTCCTAATCATTTTGGTCTGTCCACCGTGCGATTGAAGTTGAAGAGTGCAGACGTGATGTGACGAGTATTGCAACCTATGATAATCATGGAAAATTTGCTATTGCTCGAGTTATATGTTGAATTTCTGAGTGAAACTTTCCAGAATTGAAAGATGTCTTATCAGTAAGATATCTGAGAAGTTTCATCTCAAATGGTCAAATACATTCTTCAGGGTCTTGGATCAAATGTACCTAGGTCTGTAAAGCTCTTAAGTTGACACAATTTCGGTTTGATCTGTATCGAGAGTTGGTTTGAGGTTTCAACCTGAAAATTTTTCAGAGTAGGAGTGAAGGGTCTAACAAAGCTTCTTGTGAAGTTTGATCCTCATTGGTAGAACTGGTTTGGCAAGATTGAGGTCTCAAAGTTCACAGAAGTTTCTGTTATTAACGATTTCGAGTTTTTGATCATATCTATTGTCAATTTTGGTTATTTTTGAGTAATTTGGAGAGGGGTTTGTTGCTGAAACTACCATGCTTGCATACACATTGTGAAGGTGTGGGGCTGATTCAACTCTTGGTGGTGAAGAGAACAGAGTCACGATGAATCATAAGCCATCGTTTGGGTTCCTGGAGCTACTAGGTACTATTGTCATTGGTGCTATGTTGAGATCTGAGTAGTGCCTTGAGGCATGCATACTTTACCTTGCTGGAATGCTTAGTAGACCAAGATGTACAACAAGTTGTATTGAGATTCTATCAAGTTGATTGAGTGACCTTATAGCATCTTTCGGTTGTACTACATAAAGTTGTGACGGTTGGATTGATGGACAATTAGTGTCGATGCGGAGCTATTAAATCATGCTTTCAATGATATACAGGAGTTACTTCAATTAGATAGTACAAAGTTGAGTATTTTAGTTAGAGCACGAGAAGATCTGTTTGTAACACAAGTTTCTGAAACTTATACATATCCTTGGATCATAGTAAACTTTAAACTTGAGTCGAGCGAGTACAAGATGACTTAGGCTAGAAGAGTAGATAGCGAAACATTTGAGTGGAAATATCCAGATCTAGAGCCAACCTTGTCAATCCACATATCTCTGCATTGTGATCCTTGAAGCATGCTATCGGTCCTGTCTCTCATCCAAGGTAAACCTCTGATGGTCTTTGATGAGACGCATCATAGAACTAGGAGATCTTGGCTAAACCCAACTCTCAACAGGCTCATATCACTTCCTCACTCTGAACGTGAACTCTCATCGAGACAAAGAGATGAAAAACACATCCTTTATAGATATGGCCTAACAGCTTCCAAATACAAAGAAAGGGAAGATGACGGATCACTCCACAATCTCTCTATTTATACTACTCAAGATTTACCACGGTAACTACTTGTAAATCTGATTTACTACAATTTACCGAGACCAAGTCCAAGGTAAAAGTCCTAAGTCAAGGATAGATGTCTCCTCTTTTGACTCTACTCTAATAATTAAGATCTTTCTAGAAGTATAAAGGAATCTTTGAAAAGAAATCTCGGATTGCTCCTTATAAGACGAAATACTACTACATAATTGAGCCAAAAAGGTCAACAACCCTCTTGATTGCTTGACCTTAAGCTTCTACAACCAATAACAATCAGTCACGCATAAGACAGAGTGTATTATTCACATCCTTGTCATTTTATGCACAAACAAACAAAATAGTAGTTTCTCATATTTAAAATATTCTAATATTCTATCCTCAAATACCACCAACTCTAACTGTGATTACTCTTAGTTATCTGTCACTAACTTAGAGTATTGTCTAGCCTTGGGATTTATTTAGAAGACTCACCACACATAGTTATAACTAACCATATATTTACTACTACGCAACCCCTAGGTGTTACATTTACCCCCAGATTAAGTTTTCACTCCGTCCTCATAGTGAACGATGACTTTCCTTTGATGAAACAGCTTGAGCTTGTCATGATTCACCCGGTCAAACCTCCGTCCTCCTAGCTCTTTCAAGTCGTATGTAAAATTACTCCACACTTTCTCGATAATGAAAGGACCAAAGTAGCATGGAAGGAACTTCTTTCTAGCTCTCTTATACCTAATGGCATCAAAAAGCATTATCATATCTTCTTCCTTGAACGGCTTCACTTCTCTCTTACCGAGACGCTTATCGTAATACTTCTTTTAACGTTCTTGCGCCTTCTCTATCTGAACCATTGCCACAACTCATGCTTCCTCCAGCTCCAGTAGTTGCTCTCTTCTAGACTTCTCAGTTGCTGCTCCAATCAACCTCTTTAACCTCTTATGGACAGTTTGAAAGATAGGTAGATCAAACTGTATCGGCAACTTTGACTCCAAACAGTAAACAAGATGAAAAGGAGTATACCCCGTTGAAGTCTTCGTAGTAGTCATGTACTCCCACAAGTTTGCATGTAACCTCATATCCCAGTTGTGCTTCTCATCCTTCATATAATCATCCTTGGCTAACATCGTACACAAGGTATGATTGGTCTTCTCAGCTAGCCCATTAGCGTTCGGTTTGTAAGAAGTTATCACTCGCGGCTTGATGGAGAAATGTTCCAACATAGCGGTTGTGATGCTTCCTGTAGTGTCGCAGGATTTCTTCTTTTGTCCATTTAGTATAAAAGATATCGTTCTCACAGAGGATTTGCACAAGTATCGCTGCTCTAAGTTCTAAGATCCGTTCAAACACACAAACACACAAGTTTTACCTAGAAATCCCATCGTCTCACAAAACCACACCACTTTCAAACCCTTTCAGAAAGTGTCTTGGACCTAAACAAACAACTACCACCTAAAATATCACACAAATATCTATAAGGAAGCTCGGGAAGACACTTCCTGTTTTCAGGTTACGACTTCCAGTCTTCTCAACACAGTCTTCCCGAAGCATTTCTCGGCTTCTGAGGGTTCAATCTAGCTTCTCACACCTCCAGAAGACTGCTCCTGCTTCGTAGACGTCGAATTAGCAATGTCTGTCACACATTGCTCTTCCAAGTCCCAACGGGTTAGATCAATCACAAGGTGTATGCCCCCCTGTAGCCTTCCCAGGCTTTTGCCTACGGAAACGGTCTTCCTGCAGCACTACAACGACATTCACCTTCACGGAAAGAACAAATGAATCTTTAGCTGGCTTGCAAAATACTGGCATGTTGATTATCTTCTGATCTTTTGTAGTTCGTCCAACCAATGTTACCGAGATACGAAATAAGATCCTCAGCATCTGCTATGTAACTAACTGATTCCATCCATTCACCTCCTCTCTATTTCAACTTTTGAGTCAGGAAGACTTTGAAAGCGTTCCTATAACTCTCATTTGAGAAAGCTTGACAGAAAGCTTGAAAAAGCTTGACAGAATAGAGTTATGGACGACACCGCGTAGAACCTGAAAGTTTGCACCGGAATGACATGGATATTACGACTATGAACAACACCAAATCAAGGCTGAGGATTCTTTCGTCTGCGAGCAACCTTTCCGACTGCATGAAAAGAACTGAAGACCACACAAACCTTACACACTACCATACCTTGTCGATACCAAAGTTTCCTACTGGCCAACTTCCATCAAAACTAAGAACTCCAAGTGTCACATTGAAGATACCATCCCACCATAAGACAAGTAAGTTATTCCCTCGACCGACCTTGGACAAACTGTAGATAGAATGTCTTCTTAGATGAACATTTTCGTTTGTCCGATTCTTGAGTGCTGCTGGATCACAAAATTCACCTAGTACCAGTATGGGGAACACTAGTATCGACAACGGAAGCTCACACTCGTAAGATTGGTCGGTCGTTGTTGAAAGATGAGTGTAGCAATGCGTCTTCCCCTGAAAGCAAAAAGACAGTGCAGGAATATGGCACATGACTCCAAACATCAAACAGACATTTATCTCGTCGTATTCTCCAGAGTCGGAGTATCCGTCCTCTGTCTTATTTCATCATCGACCTTACTTCAAAGCTATCCGGATGATCCATCTGGACTGCTTCCAGACTTGGCAGTCCCGTCTGAGATGTGTTACACTGTTTTCTTTCCTGTACCTCAAGAGCTACGGCACGTTCAAGGAATCGAGCTCTACAGACTCCTCTAAAAGAAGGTCACTCACTTCCTGCTCTCCTCGTTCTTTCTTTGCGTTCATCTAACTTCTGTCAGTGGGTATCCTCAAGCGTGGAAATAACTCATTGAAGCAAGCCGACAAGCATATCTATTTTACCACTTGAAGGACTTCCCTCTTGTAATCTGGAATTAGCAGAGAGAACAAGACAAAGTGAGGTGGGAACAAGCACTGCGGAGTAAATTTGGAGCCGAATGAGCGATAACAAAGCGGAAAGGAGAAAGCTAGAACTGAGAAAGCTGGAACAAACATCGAGTCATGTAATACTTTTGATGGGAGTTGAACCCATCTAGCTGGCCGACCCAGCGAAGGTTCACTCCCCTCGCAAGAGGTGAGGAGGCTCAAGTCAATAAAATACGGAAATGATAAAACTTGTAAAAAAAGAATGAAAACTTGGAACAGAAGAAGAATCAAGGGATGTATCCTACATGCTCCTCGCCTGGCTCTTCCCAACTTTGTTGAACTGCTGATTGTAGAAACTCAAGAAACTGCTTTCTCTCCCTCCATCTTGCTGCACAAGAGAGGTGTTTGTATACTTGAAAACGCTTCCTCCTAGGTTCGCTCTCAGACCAGGCATAACAAGCAGCCATCAAAAAGATATCTAGCTCCATCTCCAAAGACGCAGCGAACACAATACAAGAATCAGAAAAGTGTGGATAAAGCTCTCGCAACCGGTCCAAACTCACTAATCTGACGAAGCGTCTCGGTGCCCCATTCTCATCTGTCTCTGGCCAAGAAAACTTCCAGACGTCCTCTAGCACAGTGTCAAAACGTGGTTTGCTCAAAATATCCTGCACGGAGTCCAATCTGATCTCAAATATTTGCTCTGAAACCTTCGCCATGAGGAGAAACCTCCACTAATCCTCACTAGAACCCTCCCTAGCTGGTTGGAATGTTCCCTTCTCTCGAAGAGATCTGCCACAGATGTAAACTCGCTTAGCTACTGAACATTCTACATACATTGATCACGAAAGTCAGAATAGGACAAGGAATGAAGCTCACTGCCTACGAAGAGCACGACCGACTGAGCACGAAAATCAGGAAAAGACAAGGACTGAAAGAAGTGATGAAAACTGGTCAAGAGATATTATCGATACTGTGGACAGAGTGACCAAGAGAGGCTCGATAAAACAATATTGTGCTACAGAGAGAAGTCGAAAAGAGCAAAAAAATAAATACTCCGCTGGTGATGGATAGAAAGCTTCAACGCGAGACTGGTGGTTGTCACTTGAAACCTAAAAGGCTAGCTACCCCGTTTGATATGTCCACCGGCATATACCTCACATCCCTGATATCGAGTTTGCGTGGTGATGACAATAACCAAGATGCGCTGTAGCAGACGTCAAGATAAACGAGGCAGATGGATTAGGCAAAATACAATTAGCGAGTTTCGCAAAAAGACCTGCAAACCGATCAATCAAACTGTACAAGAAATAAAAAAGAGCGAATAGAGAGCTCGCTATGCGTAAGAGTAAGGACACCACCAAGAAACGATACACCCACTAAACGACCGCCACAAATGAAACAGAGCCAAATCAGAGCACGATCTGCAGAAAAGACGAATCCGTGAGGATGCATAGATCACAGTCAGAGGAAACTAATAACGATGTCCGATGAGATGCCTGCCATCGATTGCACTCCTGTCTCTTCAGTCTCCATAGACATCGAGTACGCACACAGTGTAGCCTTGGTCTCCTATCACAATGATCATGTGCGACCCCACCAAAACACCCAAAATCCTAGCCGCTCTCCGATCTCTGAACACAATCTGCCGCTCAACGGACGATCAACTGGCTACAGTGACAACAAAGTGCGCTGCGCGAGAGCTGCGGGGTTTTATACCCGCACTTGTGGTTTAAAGGTTGTAGAGAAGAATGATGAGAGTTATCCAACAAGGACCGTCGTCAATGCTGTAATTACTGCAAGCACCATCGGTGTTGAATAATCATTAGATTTAACTTTCTCGGGTTTGGAGTCTAAATTGGAGAAAGTTTTTTGTTTCGTAGTTGGCGGTTGATTCCGTTTATTTCCCAAGTTTATGATAATTTTCTGTCGCAGTGTAGCACACTGTCGGGCATGTGGACTGCTGACCAGAACGTCATCAAGTGTGTGCGAGATCCATGACACTTTTTGGTTGTTTACTCATGTCTTGTAGAGTATCATTTTCCCAAAAGAAGGAACCAGAGATCATTCAAAGGGATCTGATCGTATAGGGGAATTAACTTTTCATTATCTCTTTTGACACTTGTAGGTCTGATGCAAGCTGATGTGCTGATGTGCTGTAAACTGGGCTCGGGTTGTATTTTCGAACTGGGTTTGATGTTATCGAGTGTCTCATCATTCTGCTAATCGTAATTTGCCATGAGAATTGGTTTGCCATACCACAACGTTTCCATGTTTTCGCTTTGATATAGCTCATGCAATCTAGATTACAAAGAGTAATCTAGATTGCATGAGCTATCGAGCTGACGCATTTATTGTTTTAAGAACGATCATATATCATACACTCTCTGTCTCGACACGTGAGTCCTTGTACTTGTTAGATGGTAAGTCACGTGGGATAAGTATAATAATATATTCTTCCGAAACTTCCGAAGTTCATTAAAGTTCTCAACTTATCCTACTTTCCTATGCTCGGTGAATATCTACAGCGAGGGTGTCTATATGGCACTTTCTATGTAGAACGGGGTGTAGCTTCGCTTCACTTACATTTCTAGGGAGGTTTTTGTGCAAAGCTTGCAATTCTCCACTCCAAGTGAAGAAGAAATTGACCATCACTCTCGGGTGATAGAGACAGAGACAGATCGGCGATGAAATACGTGTAAAAACATTTAGCAACCAAGATTTGCACACTTACGAAGGTATGCTTGGTACTGGATAAGAACGAAAAATATCACCATCTCCACATAAAAGAGCAAAAGTTCCTCAGAAGTTCATCGAGCATGCATATTTGGCTATGGTAGAAAAGAAGACCCCTAGGACTGATTGATTTTTGAGAGAAACGAGTTACTACAAAGCGTCATGTGATTAGTTACTGAGACGGAGATGCGAGATCGTCGTGATTAGATACAAGGATTATAACTATTTTGTGTGTAACTTGTCTATGATTAAACCCGCATGATCGAAAGATCACACTGTTACACAGAGTACGACATTCTTAGTCTTGACCGTTTCAGTCATGATTGTAGATATGTAATCGTATTTTCTAGCGATTGATGGTGATTCGTATAAACTAGAAGTTTAGTGTCACAAAAGCAATAGGAGGGAGGCAATTTCATAACGCCACTATGCCGGATGAAAATGATATCTTTCACTGTAAAGAAATCTTGATATTCATCTTTGATAACGCAATCAGCGCTCGAGGATAACTGAGATCCTTTGTATTCTCTATTCTCTTTGTATTTGTAGAGCATGCATATTTACCCTCTTCCAAGTTCAGAAAAGAGAAAATATGCAGTGTTTAATCTATTTATTATCTATTTTTTTCTTTCGGAAGAGTTAGAAAATAAATTAGATATTTTTTGATTCTTTGTTTTAGCCTCTCTCGATTATACTCCTACTTTTTCTACCTTATGGGTTATGTAAGGATCTTCCGGCACCTCTAGGGTTTGTGTAACATGTAATATTTTGAGATATTTTTAATTTTTTCTCGATTCCATATGAGATTTTATTTAACATTTATATTTCCCTAATAATTTCAAGCGAGCAAAAGTTCCCAAGAATCGATCTTGCATTTAACAAATTAAAATCCTAAAAAGTAATGTTAGAATTGTGAGTAGTCCCATTTTGCAGGCAAATAGCACATGACGATAAATTATCTGTTAAGGAAACCGATAGAAATTCGATATAAACAGACTCGCATTCATTCTTTTTGGATATTTTTCGGTTCTGCAAAAAGCTAACCATGAGCACTACGTGACGCACTATTTCGTCTCTAAAATTTTTGTCTGCTTCCTGAAATTTATAATCATTTCCTTGTGTATTATACTTCACTATACCAATTATTTGAACTAGTATATGTTGCAAGTTAGTGTCACCCTTCAGTTTTCACACACTAATTTTGCATGGAGGCATTTGCAACAGATTCACACTAATTACTTGTATACTAAAATTGAGCTAAAGTACAATAGCTAAAGTACATTTGAGCTGTTTGTGGTTAATCAAAGTTTTGAACTGATGATCTTGGTTAAGCAAAAATAAAGAATAACTTATATTAAATTTGTAATGTAATGTAATTTGTTTTGTATTATATTGTATTGAAATGCAAACATTTAACTTTCCTCTAATCTAGATTAGCAAATATTTAATCATGCATAATTGTATCTTGAGAAACAATTATTACTTTTTAGTGGTTTAAATGAAAAGGACCATGCACTAATCAAATTCTTATTGGAAATAGAATATATATGAAAATAACATACATATGCTCAACATAATGTAAACAACGAGTAAATATGTTACTCTCAGTTAATATCACTTATGCTAATTACTATAAAATATAAATTTCAAACCTTCACTGAAATAGTGTAATTCAAGTAACCGGTGCAGTTAGAGAAATCACGGCAAGAATTAGTGAAAAGCAAGTAAGGAACGCAAAGCCACTTGTAACTCCCCTCTCGAACCAACCAAGATTTTAACTTTGTAACCTCCATTATAGCACTGAGAAAATGAATGTGGATACACTACCATTTAAACCCCAGCTGGACTTCATTGTGGAACAAAGAAATCTAACCGATAAATTTAAAATAACTTTGTTGATTACATGCTCGTTCGATGATAAAATCTTACAATCAGAGCTGTCTAATAGCTCTACAATCTGTAATTCTCTCTCAAGTAAACTACTGAATATCAATTGAAAGTAAAAAGTTATTTGCTTTCTGGGAACAAAACAGAATCTTCCTTGCACACCAAAATATACGGAAAACAAGAATATTCTTTTTCTCCTTTTATACCCACATTGGGGTTTAAAGTATTCTCTCCTAAGCACCTTAGCCCTCAAGCATAAGTCCTCACTTTCCGGGATTATAAGAGTGTATACGAATAATATGAACAATTACGAAAATACGAACAATTAATGAGAATAACTATCTCCAACACATGTAATGACGCAATTCTTTTAGTTTAAATGTCGAATTTTATTAGTTTAAAATGTTAAATGTTCAAAAAATGAAGAACTCAAGCATCTGAAGAGAAAAACGCTCTTATGCTAGAAGTCACAATGTCTGGAAAACTGAAACCATCTAAAAACTCTAAAAACTATTTCCAAATAAGAATAAAATAAGAAAATGATTGAAGAAATATCCGAATAATAAAGAAGAAGTTCTTTGAGCTGTTCGTGCTTGATTACAATTTATTTCAGAATTCAAATAATTTTAATTCATGAATGTCTGAAACTATAGTTAACCACTTTGGAGTTTTATAGTCTCTTTTCTTTTGTATTCTATCGTGTTTAATATTCTCAAAACTAACATTCTTAAAGTTGACATGCATCGGTGTCATTCACTATCATTAGCTAACGATCCTTGAATGCTATTTTTCATTAACATTTTATTCTTAAATATTATTTATTTTGTGAACTCAATAAGAATAAGTCTTCACGTGATTAACAATTTATTAAACCACTTTATATCATTAGTTTTCATTAAACCTCGATTTCTACTACAAGTGCTCCTGGTTCCAAGAAGACAGTATTTTGTGGGTTTGCTTTCAGAACTTAAGAATTTAACCCTTTAGCAGAAAATGCTTTTTGACTCAGTCTTCATCTGAACTTGGGATCTGTGAAATAAAGAATCAAACTGAAACTATTCACCAGCTTTACAAGTTATGAATCATCTCAAAACAAACTACTACTTAGTATTGACAGAGAAATGTCAAGATGAAGATTATGAGGTTTTTTGGAAAAAAAAGAATATTTTCTTTAGACTCAAAGAACATTATGAAAAACAAAGAAGTTTAATTCTTTCCTTTTCTACTCATACTCGGGGATCAGTATATTATTTTTGTAAATTATCCAGTTTGAACTCAATAACAGTAAATCTGTACGTAATTAACCTTGGCTAAACCTCCACATGGTTATATTTCATTAACACATTATTAAATACTATCCATTTGAACTCAATAATGATATAAACTCATCATGATTAACACAAGGTATGCCACTTTACATCAAGGCTCAGGGCCCAATTCAGTTCGAATCCAACCGTTAAAGCGATTTAGGTTAATCAACCGTGGTTATTCAACACAATATTTATTAGTTGTTAAACATTTCAACTCACAACGTGGAGGTGCAGGCGCGATCCTCAGTATCTTTCTTACCGAAGGATGGCAGAAACCCTGTTTGGCGGTTAGGGTTCATGAACCCTAACCGCTTGAGTTACCGCTTGAGTAAACTCCATGAAGAAACAGAGTCAGATTTAAGCAAATCTAGAAAAAAAATTTGAAAAGAACAACTCCATTCAGTATTCAGAAGAGAAGTTCAGTTCAGGTTCAGATAGTTACGACTGCGACTTAAACCGCTCGAAATGCAATTTAAATAATTATCATAATATTATGTGCAAATTTGAATCTGAAACCTCTTTTATTACAGATTATTCTGTTTAAACTGTTCAAAACAATTATTTATACGGTTTAGTTCAAAACGGTTTGGTTCGAAATAGCTCAGGTTTAAATAACTTGGTTTATTGATTCGAGTAGTTCGGTTTTAATCATTCCGTTAAGTTAAGATTGTGTTTAACCGACGAACTCGGAAACTTGAAGAGCTTGGATTACTTGGAGATCTCTCGCTTTTACAAAGTGAAAAGGTTGCCGGATACAGTAGGAATGCTGAGCAAATTGAAACATCTAATAGTGCACGGACGTCTGGTCGAGATCCCCGAAACGATCGACCGATTGACGAGTTTGGAGCGTTTGATTCTAATAGGACCAACTGAGAAAGCAATGCCGACGTTCAACTTTGCAAATCTGAGTTGCTTGAAGAAGATGTCTAATATGGGCGTTGGATGTTGAAGAGCTTCCAGACACATTCGGAGATCTGGCTTGCTTGGAGCGTCTGGACATACTCTTTTGTCCATTGGAAAGATTACCGAACAGTTTCGGAAAACTCCGCAGCTTGAAGTACTTTGCGATCATTTCGTGTGACCAGTTTCTAGAGCTTCCAGAGACGTTCACTAGTCTCGTCAGTTTAGAGTTTCTACGCATACATTGTTGTCCTAAGTTTCGACAGTTGCCAGATAGTGAGTTATTTAGACGCATGGAAAGATTAAAACATATTGACATTAATGATGGGAACTTCTAAACTTTCATATAAAATGTCCGTCTCCAAAAGGATTAATGTATTAGATAAACCAGTCCACTGAGTGACATATAACGTCACCCTTCGAAGGTGATGATCTTTATCACGATGTACATTATTAGGCATCGGTCCCGGTTAGAAAACGTTATGGGCCTACTGGTTAAACACACTCTTAACTTGAGAGTTTGAGACTCTATATTCAACTAGAAGTGTACATGAGGCGTATATTTATGAGCTAATCCTTCTCTTAGGAAGGGTTAGTTAATTAACTCTAAATTAATGACTTGACTTATATTTCGATAGGCTCCAAGTATAGTCATTTCGTTTATGAGTTTTTTTGTTTTAGAAGCTATGTGTTGCGTTCACCTAAGAAAAGTTTGAGTTAGATTTAGTAATTTAAATTTAGTATTTTAAATTTAAATATTGATCGTTTGACATTGACGTATTCACGAAACCAGGCGCCTATTACAATTTTCAGTGCACCTCCGCTTCCTTCACTGTACAAGGCCGTAGGGAAGTATATTTGAATTTACACTGCAACCCCCCTTTCTTCACTATACAAGACGCGGGGAAGGATATTTGGGCCTACTGGGGAGGGATTGAAGATCTTCACAGGCCAGGATTTGCAAGCTCTTCAATGTTGTCAACTTGTCGAATGTCTTGGGCAGTTTCTGGAGGGAAACCACTTCTACTATTATTGTCTGCAGCCTTCTCAGCTCCCCAACGCTTTCTGGCAGTCCTGTGAGCTCATCACAATCTCGTATCTCCAGATGTTCTAAGCTCTTCAACTCTCCGATTTTATGCGGCAACTTGTCAAGGGGCGCGGCTTTTATCGTCAGGCGTTTCAGTTTGGAGAGGTTGCCGAATGTACTCGGCAGTCTTTCAAGTTTCGCGCATTGTATCTCCAGATGTCGAAGTTGTCGTAACTTTCCGAAACCATGCGGTAGAGAAGAATCTTCCGACAGCAAATGTAGACGCTCCAGTTTTGACAAATATCAGTTTGGAGAGGTTGCCGAATGTACTCGGCAGGGAAGTCAGACTGGAACATCTCTTGAACGTCAGATACTCCAGACTTGATAAACTGCCGAAGCTTTTCGGCCGTCTTTCAAGTTTCGCGCATTGTATCTCCAGCTGTCGAAGTTGTCGTAACTTTCCGAAACCATGCGGTAGAGAAGAATCTTCCGACAGCAAATGTAGACGCTCCAGTTTTGACAAATATCTACACGTTTCTGAGGAAAGGATGTCATCGTGACAATCATCGTTCCTCCAGAGCTGCAAAGCGACCAGTGATCTGCAAGCTAAAGCTTTCAAGGGAAATGACGTTTCCCTTGAAGCCAGTCCAGTGAAAATTCAAGAGGCCGCCTGGAAGAGGAAAACCTCCCGCTGCCTTACATCTTTGGCAAGATACACGACCTACTTCCAACTCTAAATGGCGAAGGGCCTTCAATTGTTGGACGATATTCTGCAGCGTGCACTCGATGCAAGGGCTTTCATCCGAGCATTCGGTCTCATTGCTGCTTGTAAGAGAATATTCAGAACCGTCGGATTCATCCGTTTCTATTTCGCAAGGATCTCCATCAGAAGTGTCGAGTTTAGAAACTTCGAGAACTCCGTGAGAACTGTCCAGTTTCTCTGATTCTTCGCCAGGATATCCATCAGACTCGTCGTCTACAGGATCCCGATCGTATTTCTCCACTTTCACATCAAAAGTATGAATATCACGGTTGTTCAACATCCTCGCGCGGAGTACAACTGTATCTCCAAGCCGACTGAGATCGCTTAATGCATCGGTCCCTCCCTTCATGTCCAGAAAAGAGAAAGAGGAGTTAGTGAAGCACAGGCAGGCTCTCGTATTTGTCCACTATTGATCCACTTCGTATGCCCTCTAGTGAGGAATTCTAAACACTACCATAGACGTTCGTACGAATCTTTTCATCCCATCATACAGCCAACTTTCGGACCCAGAAGCTGTTAGCAGAAGCTTCTGTATATCCTTGCCCACTTTGTGATTGATCCCTTGGTGCTCTATTGCAATTTGCAGAACCGGCCGACCCTGACTTTCTTCTTCAGTCATTCTAATCTTTCTTCTTCAGTCATTCTAATCGTTCTCTCTGTCGCCTTGGTGGCGAATGATCTCCCAACTTCAGCTGCGCTTACATACACGGCCCAATGCAGAGGAGTGTAACCGCAGCAATCGACCGAATTCGGGTCGACGACTGGTTTAGCCAGCAGCTCCTGCACCAGCACAGAGTCTCCACGGCCGCAAGCCATGTGCGTGGCCGACCGTCTGAAGTAGTCTACAGAATTGACATGGTGTCCGAAAGCTTTTGAATCCAGACCTTGCTGAAGCCTCCCAACACTCCATACTGCAGCGGAGTCATCCACATGTCGTCGCGAAAGTCCCAATCACGAGGTGGGGAATGATCGCTGTCTTCGTACCACTTCATCAGAAGATCGACCATGTCAAAGTCTTCTGCGAACACGGCAATGTGGAGAGCAGTCCAGCCATTCCTCGTCCGGGCGTGCAGGCCTAGGGAAGGGGAAGATCAGTACACGGCACTTCACAGTCGCTCATGACCGCTCTGTGAAGTGCCGTGTACTGATCGGCGTCTCTCGCACAATAAACTAGACTTCGATGCGGAGAACTGGCCATGAATTCTAATACGAGGTCCGCGGGCCCTAATGCGAACAACCACAAGAACGCTTTCTGCAGCCATAGCTGCGCAGGCACAAGTTCACCTCCCTGATTAATGAACTCCGGCAAATTCTCTCCACTCAACGAGGCACGAAATTTAATTATGTGGAGGGAATTTGCCGGAGTTCATTGATCAGGGGGGTGAACTTGTGAATTGCTGGAATGTGCTTATGGGGCTACTGCTGCTGGCGGGGTTAGCATCCGCGTTCGCTGCAGCCATATTTTGCGCCATGCTCAGACACCTGCCCTGCTCTCAGATGTCTTCCTCCAGTCTGAACAGTTTGTTCGGGGCTGCTTCTTGCTGCAAGTCATCGAGCGGATACATAAGCAAACTATGTGGGCTGGCTGGCCTGATTGAGAGCTGAAACCAGCGAGTAGAAGACCCCAGTGGACGACAGTAGAAGCTTGAAGCATGTAGTGTGATCCTCCTCACTCAAGAATTTCATCCCGGCAGCACAATATGATGCCGCTTCTGCTGTACACTTAATGAAAGTCTGTCCGAAAGGATCATGTGGCCGTGCGCGCCGTTCAGTATGACGTTGAGCAGAGCAGCCATTTCCGACCTAAGCTGAAGCTAGTCTATGAATGGCCTTTTCAAAGGACATTCTAATTAGCAGCTGCAGCAGTTTACTTCCGTTGAAGCTAGTCTATGAATCGTCTTTTCAAAGGACATTCTAATTAGCAGCTGCAGCAGTTTACTTCCGTTGAAGCTAGTCTATGAATCGCCTTTTCAAAGGATATTCTAATTAGCAGCTGCTGCAGCAGTTTACTTCCGTTGAAACTAGTCTATGAATCGCCTTTTCAAAGGACATTCTAATTATCAGCAGCTGCAGCAGTTTACTTCCGTTGACGACGATGCCCAGAGGGATTGATCAGTACAGTTTGTTCGGGGCTGCTTCTTGCTGCAAGTCATCGAGCGGATAGATAAGCAAACTATGTGGGCTGGCTGGCCTGATTGAGAGCTGAAAACAGCGAGTAGAAGACCCCAGTGGACGACAGTAGAAGCTTGAAGCTTGTAGTGTGATCCTCCTCACTCAAGAATTTCATCCCGGCAGCCGCTTCTGCTGTACACTTGATGAAAGTCTGTCCGAAAGGATCATGTCGCCGTGCGCGCCGTTCAGTATGACGTTGAGCAGAGCAGCCATTTCCCCGACCTAAGCTGAAGCTAGTCTATGAATGGCCATCAAAGGCCAAGGGAGGGACCGATGCGTTAAGCGATCTCAGTCGGGCTGGGAGATACAGTTGTACTCCGCGCGAGGATGTTGAACAACCGTGATATTCATACTTTTGATGTGGAAGTGGAGAAATACGATCGGGATCCTGTAGACGACGAGTCTGATGGATATCCTGGCGAAGAATCAGAGAAACTGGACAGTTCTCACGGAGTTCTCGAAGTTCTAAACTCGACACTTCTGATGGAGATCCTTGCGAAATAGAAACGGATGAATCTGACGGTTCTGAATATTCTCTTACAAGCAGCAAAGAGACCGAATGCTCGGATGAAAGCCCTTGCATCGAGTGCACGCTGCAGAATATCGTCCAACAACTGAAGTCCCTTCGCCATTTCGAGTTGGAAGTAGGTCGTGTATCTTGCCAGAGATGTAAGGCAGCGGGAGGTTTTCCTCTTCCAGGCGGCCTCTTGAATTTTCACTGGACTGGCTTCAAGGGAAACGTCATTTTTCCCTTGAAAGCTTCAGCTTGCAGATCACTGGTCGCTTTGCAGCTCTGGAGGAACGATGATTGTCACGATGACATCCTTTCCTCAGAAACGTGTAGATATTTGTCAAAACTGGAGCGTCTACATTTGCTGTCGGAAGATTCTTCTCTACCGCATGAATTCGGAAAATTACGACAACTTCGACATCTGGAGATACAATGAGCGAAACTTGAAAGACTGCCGAGTACATTCGGCAACCTCTCCAAACTGAAACGCCTGACGATAAAAGCCGCGCCCCTTGACAAGTTGCCGCATAAAATCGGAGAGTTGAAGAGCTTAGAACATCTGGAGATACGAGATTGTGATGAGCTCACAGGACTGCCAGAAAGCGTTGGGGAGCTGAGAAGGCTGCAGACAATAATAGTAGAAGTGGTTTCCCTCCAGAAACTGCCCAAGACATTCGACAAGTTGACAACATTGAAGAGCTTGCAAATCCTGGCCTGTGAAGATCTTCAATCCCTCCCCAGTAGGCCCAAATATCCTTCCCCGCGTCTTGTATAGTGAAGAAAGGGGGGTTGCAGTGTAAATTCAAATATACTTCCCTACGGCCTTGTACAGTGAAGGAAGCGGAGGTGCACTGAAAATTTTAATAGGCGCCTGGTTTCGTGAATACGTCAATGTCAAACGATCAATATTTAAATTTAAAATGCTAAATTTGAATTACTAAACTTAAAAAATCTAATTCAAACTTTTCTTAGGTGAACGCAACACATAGCTTCTAAAACAAAAAAACCCATAAACGAAATGACTATACTTGGAGCCTATCAAAATATAAGACAAGTCATTAATTTAGAGTTAATTAACTAACCCTTCCTAAGAGAAGGATTAGCTCATAAATATACGCCTCATGTACACTTCTAGTTGAATATAGAGTCTCAAACTCTCAAGTTAAGATTGTGTTTAGTAGGCCTAATAATGTACATCGTGATAAAGATCATCACCTTCGAAGGGTGACGTTATATGTCACTCAGTGGACTGGTTTATCTAATACATTAATCCTTTTGGAGACGGACATTTTATATGAAAGTTTAGAAGTTCCCATCATTAATGTCAATATGTTTTAATCTTTCCATGCGTCTAAATAACTCACTATCTGGCAACTGTCGAAACTTAGGACAACAATGTATGCGTACAAACTCTAAACTGACGAGACTAGTGAACGTCTCTGGAAGCTCTAGAAACTGGTCACACGAAATGATCGCAAAGTACTTCAAGCTGCGGAGTTTTCCGAAACTGTTCGGTAATCTTTCCAATGGACAAAAGAGTATGTCCAGACGCTCCAAGCAAGCCAGATCTCCGAATGTGTCTGGAAGCTCTTCAACATCCAACGCCCATATTAGACATCTTCTTCAAGCAACTCAGATTTGCAAAGTTGAACGTCGGCATTGCTTTCTCAGTTGGTCCTTTTAGAATCAAACGCTCCAAACTCGTCAATCGGTCGATCGTTTCGGGGATCTCGACCAGACGTCCGTGCACTATTAGATGTTTCAATTTGCTCAGCATTCCTACTGTATCCGGCAACCTTTTCACTTTGTAACAGCGAGAGATCTCCAAGTAATCCAAGCTCTTCAAGTTTCCGAGTTCGTCGGTTAAACACAATCTTAACTTAACGGAATGATTAAAACCGAACTACTCGAATCAATAAACCAAGTTATTTAAACCTGAGCTATTTCGAACCAAACCGTTTTGAACTAAACCGTATAAATAATTGTTTTGAACAGTTTAAACAGAATAATCTGTAATAAAAGAGGTTTCAGATTCAAATTTGCACATAATATTATGATATTTTAAATTGCATTTCGAGCGGTTTAAGTCGCAGTCGTAACTATTTGAACCTGAACTGAACTTCTCTTCTGAATACTGAATGGAGTTGTTCTTTTCAAATTTTTTTTCTAGATTTGCTTAAATCTGACTCTGTTTCTTCATGGAGTTTACTCAAGCGGTAACTCAAGCGGTTAGGGTTCATGAACCCTAACCGCCAAACAGGGTTTCTGCCATCCTTCGGTAAGAAAGATACTGAGGATCGCGCCTGCACCTCCACCTTGTGAGTTGAAATGTTTAACAACTAATAAATATTGTGTTGAATAACCACGGTTGATTAACCTAAGTCGCTTTAACGGTTCGATTCGAACTGAATTGGGCCCTGAGCCTTGATGTAAAGTGGCATACCTTGTGTTAATCATGATGAGTTTATATCATTATTGAGTTCAAATGGATAGTATTTAATAATGTGTTAATGAAATATAACCATGTGGAGGTTTAGCCAAGGTTAATTACGTACAGATTTACTGTTATTGAGTTCAAACTGGATAATTTACAAAAATAATATACTGATCCCCGAGTATGAGTAGAAAAGGAAAGAATTAAACTTCTTTGTTTTTCATAATGTTCTTTGAGTCTAAAGAAAATATTCTTTTTTTTCCAAAAAACCTCATAATCTTCATCTTGACATTTCTCTGTCAATACTAAGTAGTAGTTTGTTTTGAGATGATTCATAACTTGTAAAGCTGGTGAATAGTTTCAGTTTGATTCTTTATTTCACAGATCCCAAGTTCAGATGAAGACTGAGTCAAAAAGCATTTTCTGCTAAAGGGTTAAATTCTTAAGTTCTGAAAGCAAACCCACAAAATACTGTCTTCTTGGAACCAGGAGCACTTGTAGTAGAAATCGAGGTTTAATGAAAACTAATGATATAAAGTGGTTTAATAAATTGTTAATCACGTGAAGACTTATTCTTATTGAGTTCACAAAATAAATAATATTAAGAATAAAATGTTAATAAAAAATAGCATTCAAGGATCGTTAGCTAATGATAGTGAATGATACCGATTCATGTCAACTTTAAGAATGTTAGTTTTGAGAATACTAAACACGATAGAATACAAAAGAAAAGAGACTATAAAACTCCAAACTGGTTAACTATAGTTTCAGACATTCATGAATTAAAATTATTTGAATTCTGAAATAAATTGTAATCAAGCACGAACAGCTCAAAGAACTTCTTCTTTATTATTCGGATATTTCTTCAATCATTTTCTTATTTTATTCTTATTTGGAAATAGTTTTTAGAGTTTTTAGATGGTTTCAGTTTTCCAGACATTGTGACTTCTAGCATAAGAGCGTTTTTTTCTCCAGATGCTTGAGTTCTTCATTTTTTGGACATTTAACATTTTAAACTAATAAAATTTGACATTTTAAACTAAAAAATTGCGTCATTACATGTGTTGGAGATAGTTATTCTCATTAATTGTTCGTATTTTCGGGGTTTTACCATACACTCTTATAATCCCGGAAAGTGATGACTTATGCTTGAGGGCTAAGGTGCTTAGGAGAGAATATCTTAAACCCCAACGTGGGTATAAAAAGAGAAAAAAGAATATTCTTGTTTTCCGTGTATTTTGGTGTGGAGGGAAGATTCTGTTTTGTTCCCAGAAAGCAAATAACTTTTTACTGAACATTTTTCAATAGAAGATAAGACCGCCTGGCGAATCGAAGTTATTATTCAATAGTTTACTTGAGAGAGAATTACAGATTGTAGAGCTATTAGACAGCTCTGATTGTAAGATTTTATCATCGAACGAGCATGTAATCAACAAAGTTATTTTAAATTTATCGGTTAGATTTCTTTGTTCCACAACACTTACCTCGTACAATGAAGTCCAGCTGGGGTTTAAATGGTAGTGTATCCACATTCATTTTCTCAATGCTATAATGGAGATTACAAAGTTAAAATCTTGGTTGGTTCGAGAGGGGAGTTACAAGTGGCTTTGCGTTCCTTACTTGCTTTTCACTAGTTCTTGCCGTGATTTCTCTAACTACACCGGTTACTTGAATTACACTATTTCAGTGAAGGTTTGAAATTTATATTTTATAATAATTAGCATAAGTGATATTAACTGAGAGTAACATATTTACTCGTTGTTTACATTACTTTCAGCATATGTATGTTATTTTCATATACATTCTATTTCCAATAAGAATTTGATTAGTGCATGGTCCTTTTCATTTAAACCACTAAAAAGTAATAATTGTTTCTCAAGATACAATTATGCATGATTAAATCTTTGCTAATCTAGATTAGAGGAAAGTTAAATGTTTGCATTTTAATACAATATAATACAAAACAAATTACATTACATTACAAATTTAATATAAATTATTCTTTATTTTTGCTTAACCAAGATCGTCAGTTCAAAGCTTTGATTAACCACAAACAGCTCAAATGTACTTTAGCTATTGTACTTTAGCTCAATTTTAGTATACAAGTAATTAGTGTGAATTTGTTCCAAATGCAAAATTAGTGTGTGAAAACTGAAGGGTGACACTAACTTTCAACATAGACTAATGCAAATAATCGGTATAGTGAAGTATAATACACAAGGAAATGATTGTAAATTTCAGAAGCAGACAAAACTTTTAGAGACGAAATAGTGCGTCACGTAGTGCTCATGGTTAGTTTTTTGCAGAACCGAAAAATATCCAAAAAGAATGAATGTGAGTCTGTTTATATCGAATTTCTATCGGTTTCCTTAACAGATAATTTATCGTCATGTGCTATTTTGCCTGCAGAAAATGGGACTACTCACAATTCTAACATTACTTTTTAGAATTTTAATTTGTTAAATGCAAGATCGACTCCTGGGAACTTTTGCTCGCTTGGAATTATTAGGGAAATATATAAATGTTAATGAAAATCTCATATTAAACTGAGAAAAAATTTTAAATATCTCAAAATATTACATGTTACACAAACCTAGAGATGCTAGAAGATCCTTACATAACCCATAAGGGAAAAAAAGTAGGAGTATAATGGCGAGAGGCTAAACCAAAGAATCAAAAATATCTAATTAATTATCTAACTCTTCCCAACGGAAAGAATAGCTAATAAATGGATTAAACATTGCATATTTTTCTCTTTTTCGAACTTGGAAGAGGGTAAATATACATGCTCTACAAATACAAAGAAAATAGAGAATAAAAAGAATGTCTGTTATCCTCGAGCGCTGATTGCGTTATCAAAGATGAATATCAAGATTCCTTTATAGCGAAAGGTATCATTTTCATCCGGCATAGTGGCGTTATGAAATTGCCTCCCTCCTATTTCTTTTGTGACACTAAACTTCTAGTTTATATGCAATCACCATCAATCGATGAAAAATACGATTACATATCTACAATCATGACTGAAACTGTCAGAACTAAGAATGTCATACTTTGTGTAACAGTGTGATCTTTCGATCATGCGGGTTATACACGAAATCATTTTACTAGATGTAATCTTTGTATTTAATTGCGATGATCTCGCATCTCCGTCTCAGTAACTAATCACATAACGCATTGTAGTAACTCGTTTCTCTCCAAAATCAAACGGTCCTAGGGGTCTTTTTTTCTACCACAGCCAAATATGCATGCTCGATGAACTTTTGAGGAACTTTTGCTCTTTTATGTGGAGATGGTGATATTTTTTGTTCTTATCCAGTACCAAGCATACCTTCGTTAGCAAATCTTGGTTGCTAAGTGTTTTTACACGTATTTCCTCACCGATCTGTCTCTATCTCTATCACCCGAGAGTGATGGCCAATTTCTTCTTCACTTGGAGTGGAGAATTGGAAGCTTTGCACAAAAACCTCCCTAGAAATGTAAGTGAAGCGAAGCTACACCCCGTTCTACATAGAAAGTGCCAAACAGACACTCTCGCTGCAGATATTCACCGAGCATAGGAAAGTAGGATAAGTTGAGAACTTTAATGAACTTCAGAAGTTTCGGAAGAATATATTATTATACTTATCCCACGTGTCTTACCATCTAACAAGTACAAGGACTCACGTGTCGAGAGAGAGAGTGTATGATATATGATCGTTCTTAAAACAATAAATGCGTCAGCTCGATAGCTCATGCAATCTAGATTACTCTTTGTAATCTAGATTGCATGAGCTATATCAGAGCGGAAACATGGAAATGTTGTGGTTTGGCAAACCAATTCTCATGGCAAATTACGATTACCAGAATGATGAGACACTCGATAACATCAAACCCAGCTCGAAAACATAACCCGAGCCCAGTTTACAATCAGCACATCAGCTTGCATCAGACCTAGAAGTGTCAAAAGAGATAATGAAATTTTAATTCTCCTATACGATCAGATCCCTTTGAATGACCTCTGGTTCCTTCTTCTGGGAAAATGATACTCTACAAGACATGAATAAACAACCAAAAAGGGTCACCGAACTCGCACACACCTCATGACGTTCTGGTAAGCAGTCCACATGCTTGACAATGTGCTACAGTGCGACAGAAAATTGTCATAAACTTGGGAAATAAATAGGAACAACCGCAAACTGTGAAACAAATAGCTTTCTCCAATTTAGACTCAAAACCCGAGAAAGTTAAATCTAATGATTACTCAACATCGACGATGCATGCAGTAATTACAGCATCGACGATGTATCATTTCAACACCGGCGGTCCTTGCTGGATAACTCTCATCATTTCTTCTCTACAAACTTTAAATGCCCGGCTATGTAAAAGGTTTAGGTTTTATGGTTTATGACCAGCAGGTGGGGGATCGGGAGGGTGCGGAGAGGGGGCAGAGGCGGACAGAGACGGACTGCGGCGGAGGGGGATTACGGGAGGATGAGAGTGAGAGAGGGAAGGTGTTAGAGGGTGTTAGAGTGTGCTAGAGTGATTTTCTCACATATTCTTCTCCACCTTCTTTTTTTGTTTCTTTTGAGCTTAGATTTGACACATTTGATGAACAGATGAGTGAGTATTAAATAGTTTTAGATTTTCTAAGATTTTAGGGTTACAGAGTGTTCTTTTCAGGATTTTTTGAGAGACTTTACAAATCAGGGTTCAGGGTTCTTCTTTTTCTTTCATCTCCTTTTTTCTTTTTCTTTTTCTTTTTCTTCTTTTTATCTTTTTTATCTTTTTAATTTTTTTTTAATTTTCTCTTTTCTTTTGGACATGTTTCTGTTACGAGTACCGTTTGATCGGATATCGTCTCTTCTTTAGCTATGGGTACTCTCTCTCTCTCATGAGATCGAGACTGATTCGAGACACATCATGTCCGATGTGCAATCAGTTATTTACCTCGCAAGGGGTAAAATCTCATGTGGGAAAGATGCACAAGAGCTATGATAAGACCACATGGGATGCCAAAGTTAGCCGAGATCGGAGGTCTACACGTGCAGTCATTATGGCACCATTAGTCCTTCTTCCTGGAGTTCCTCCAGAGTCGTGGGAGTGGTTGAGAGTCCACTCTGGCACTATTCTAAGTTTGTTCGATACGAGTTTCCCTTGTCTGCGTTTGTTCCATCGGTTACCTCGTGCTCTTCATGACGAGGTGAGAAAGACATTTTGTCTACCTCTCGACATGTTGGCACGAAACACCAAGGACGAGGCGGCGTGGTTACTATTCTTCTTACTTCTTCATTGGTGCCTCCGTTATACTCAAGGTGGCAGAGGAGGACATCGGGAGGTGGCGGCCCGTCTTCGGAGATTCCGTGCAGGTGATTGGACGGCCTTACAGGAGGAATCAGTCCGTGCGGTACGAGGTAAGAGTGAGTCTGTCTCTACACGTGATATCTCATCTTCTGTCCGCATACGACGCTGTAGGCTGTTAGGTCAGGTTGGATAGTACAGTAGAGCTGCTAGAGCACTGCAATCCTTTGTCATTGACATGTCCTACTGAGGAGACGATCATTACGTTGCGTCTCCTTCATCCTTCACCGGGTGATCACTCACCACCTGAGGTTCAGGACTATCAGCTTGAGGAACCATTATGTCTCGATAGATCCTTGTTTGCCTAGGCCTTGTGTACAGCTCCACGTGCTAGAGCTCGACTCGCTCTTGTTCGGACAAGGGTGCAGGCTCTTGACTCATAGCTCGACCTTGCATTAGAGCGTTCCGACTCGCACCGACTATCTTCTCTACAGCTATGAGGTTCGCCTAGGCTTGGTCCGGCCTGTTGCTTCGGCACTATCCATTTGCGAGTGCGGTGTCTCGCTGACACATCGGATCGCCATCTTGCTCGATGTCCTCATGGTGGAGAGCGGATAGCTACCCACGATGTCATCAGAGACGTCGTGTTTGTCTTAGCACGGGAGAGCGGTCACATGACGTGGAAAGAGCGTTGGTATGTCTTTCAGACAGGAGGATCAATGAGAGCTGACTTGTATATGATGAGAGAGAATCAGGTCTCAGTGGCTGATGTGATTGTCACGGATCCGACACGAGACTCAGTGGCGGCACATGTGATCATCCATCCCCCATGATGGGCTGCAGGCGTGACGGCAGCAGCGAAAGTGACCAAGTATAAGAGTATGCAAGTGAGACATCGCTTCATCCCCTTAGCTTTGTAGATATACGGATCGACAAGCTTGGAGTTCGACATCTTTCTGAGAGACTGTGCTAGAGCCTATCATGAGAGGCGCCAGGGGTACCACTTTCTCTTTCTTTCTGCACCACTTTTTTTAGGCAGCGAGTTTTCATTGCTCTACAGAGAGCTTTAGCAGGAGCCGTTCACAGGAGGGCAATCGCAGTAGGTGATGTCTCTTCAGGTGCGCCAGTTGTTTGTAGAGATACTGACTTTCTGATCTCCGACATTATAGATGCAACAGGCGATTTTAGAACTACTGATAGCAGGACTTAGCCCCGGTGTTCTTCCCTTCGGGGTGGTTGTTGCTTGGACCTTCGGATCCTTCTTTCCCTTGATAGGGTCTTCCCATCCGTTTGCTATTCATTGGGTCGCGTTCTCCCTGTAAAAGGTTTGGGTTTCGTCGTCTCTTCTCTCCTTCACTACTGAGAACAAAGATGAGCCAGCAAAAGAAATAACTACGAACAGTGCAGAAAATCGACTGACAGAGTACTCAGTCGCAAGTTATCGCAACAAGGGGTATAAGTAACGGCGGAATTAACTCACTATGTACATATGCAACAGATTCGGACATAATACATAGTCTGGTAGCTGATAATTTCGAAACTATAATGTGAAACATCTAAAATCAGGTTCGACAAAAGAGACGAGAACGAGCTGAATGTGAGCATATACATATATACACTGGTGAAGAATAACTAGTCCGTATCCATCGGAACACTTGCAGAAGAACTAATCATTTACTGAATAATGAACTAAGAGGTTCATAATCCAGAAATTAATACTTTGGTACAAAAGCAGACTAGGCCTACCAAAGACCACGAACCCAAATATTCTGAAGTAGTTGCTTTACAGAAGTTAACAATTAGAAAGGCTAATTCCAATACTTTTATTTCATTCAAACATCATGGCTCATTATTATAACAGACGAGAAGAGTCATAGGTAGCCTGTTTCTATTTTTTTTTAAATCGATTGCTTAGAAACATATACAAACATCTAACGAGACTATTGTTTACACTTGGATAAGACTCCCGTAGCCTCTTCTCTCCGAGTCGAAGAACAATGACGTGGCCAACAGAAGATATCCAACTTCTTCTAACAGTGCAGAAAATCGACATTCTAGTATTCAGTCGCGAGTTGTCGCAACAAGAGGTGGCAAAGTCAACTCACGACGTACGCAAGAGATTATGACGCAATACACAGACTAGTAACTGAAAGTTCGAAACTAAAAGGAGAGATATCTGTGCCAGGAAAACGACGAATGGAATGAGCTGAAGGTGAACAGATACAGACATACATATGCACTGGTGTGCGAAGAAAAGTCCATATCCTCTTATACACATGCAGAAAGAATATTCAAAATTCTAGTCCAATGTTCGAAACATCTTCTCCATCCAGGTAGATACAATTTTGATTCTCTTCACTTTTGTTCTTTAATTGTCCTCCGTTTTCTTCAACAAAACAAGAGTACTCGGTAGCAATAACGCTCATCACACTCTGTACCCTCGGGCCCCTCGCATGTAAGAACAGAACCGTCTTTCTCAGAACCGTCTTTCTTTAGCGAGTTGTAACGACGAAATAGTGTACTGGCATACGAATAATTGGGGCAATTTTACTCAGAATCCAACTCTCCAACAGGCTGTTAGCTAAATAGTCAAACACACAAATTAAACGTAGACGACGTGTTTCCAAATAAGCCACATTGAGATCAACTTCGACAAGACATATGGGACTAAGTTTATGCTGACAAGGAGAGAGTTTGCGAGTTGCTCATCTTCCATCAAACTCTTGGGAAGTTACACTGACGAGATCACAAGTTCCACAGTTCTCTTCCTGCAAACCTTTGTATTCCAGATTGAGATAAATTTCATTGGAACCAAAGGTGCCTTAATAGTTATATATTCTATTTGAGCCGCCACCACACGGTTGCGTATCGTATCTATGTACAAAAGCTGTCAGTCCAATCTATCTTTCTGTGTAACTTGCACTCACGAGTGCAACTCCAAGGAATAAACAGACAGAAATCGAGAAAATACTAAGCGTATGTTACAAGCTTCATTTATGTTCCAACATCATGTTGTTTTCTGGGTTTAATCCGATGCATGCTCGCATCACATTCTCCAGCATTGCTCTCTGCTTGGCCAACGCGTTCACAACTGGTGTTCCATCTGGTACCAGCGGTGCCTTCGTCAAGTAACTCAATAGACTGGCGACGGGATGGAACGACCTGAACTTGTCCTGGAAAATAAATGAGTAAAGCAGTTAACAGAGAACAGACCGAACTTTGAACAAACTCCAACGATGAACCAAAACTACAATCCAGATGAACAAACCCACATATACGAGAAGGTGAAGAAGTACCTTCCCATCTTCCTTCAAGGTAATTCTGGTACACAACTCAGCGAGGAGCACAAGATCGAGAATCAAAGGAGCTGCCAGCAGAGAATCTTCACAGGTGTTATGCATGACAATGGTGTTTGTTCCACCCATGAAAATTTCCGAGGTGTACTCGTCCATAGCACGCTTGCTGTCACCGACGTATGGTACGTACTGCGGGGAAGAAGTCACCAACAGGTTAGATAAGACATATCGCTAGCCCGTCATTGCAGCGAGAAGGAAAACTACAAAGATTCCACCGGAACATAAAAGTCCGGAACATATTCTGACAACCTACGGAACAACAGATGGTCGTAAAATTGTAGCATACCTTGATGACGATAACGTGGTCTGGATGCTCTCCTGGGCCGTATAAAATGGAGTTACTAGACACCATATCATCCACAACATTACTTTTGGAAATCTCCTTTGATCTGAAAGTCTGGGGTGCAGAAAGATTCATTCCGTCGTTGTTTCCGAGGTGGTTGTAGCTGACAATGGATGTGGGCTGCACGAACAAACAGCAGCAGAAATATCAAATTCCGCTTACTGATTAGAGCTAACAACAACGTCCTCATGGACTCCAGATCCGGCCAAAGATTCTGACAGTTACCTTAATACCGGCACCAACGAGGAAGTCTACTAGGACAGACTTCATCTTCGTCTGTCCACTCTTAAAATCATCACCACCGATCAGAACATTCTGCTCGACAGCGAATTCGATGACACCTGATATTTGACGAACCATCACACCAAACAACGCGACAGTGAGCAACCAGTCTGCAAGAAGCCCTAACCCAATCATTGGCACGTGAGGCAACGATGAGAAGTGAACAAATATTCAATGAAGACTTGAAGGTCCAAGAATGAAACTCACCAGGTACGAAGGTGTTCTGTGGACTCCCATTGATGAATGGAATTTTCTCATGAATGCAGGCCAACGCGTAAATGGTTGAAGGAGAAATCTCAGACTCGTTATTCTCCAACGAGGCGAAGAGGTTATCCTTGGTATCATTCAATCCAACAATGACATTACTGTAACGCTCAGTGTTTGCAGTCCACAGCACGACTACTTTGTCCACCTTATTTTCAGTCTTGAAGGCCCTGCCATAAATTAAACCGTAATGTAAGTATCCGTCAAATCCATGAAGTACAATTCCATCGGAAAAGATGTCTTGTCACCAACGGTACTAACAAATGCAAAAGCTGCAGAAATCCAGCAAGTAATCAGCGAAGATTTTTGTCATGAATTACCAAAACCAGAAGAGATTCTCAACGGAGACAAACTAATTGCGACTCTAAGGAACTGCTTCCCGACAAGTTTCTCAAAGCCAGTTATTTTTTGTTCCTATATATAGCTGGACTCTGGGCCGGAAGTTTACCTGATGTCCTTTCTGAGCTGCTCCATCTGCTCCTTCTTAGTTCCCTTGATACAGTGATCAGCTCTGGCACCCTGGTTGGCGGCAATGAAATCTGGGTCGTAGACTCCGGGCATTGGGACCATGTCTTGCATGTACGGACGCAACTGCTTCTGTAAATCTATGTCCAGTACTCTGGCACGATCCATTGCATCAGCCAGATTCATGCTGGAAATATCCCATCCTCCGAGGACCATGTCATTCGGGTCTACCTGCGGCGATAAATTTTCCTCGAGTTTAACAGGAAGCACGCATTGCTAATTAAGCTACAATCGAACTAACGGATTTGAGCACCACCAACCAATGACATCTCCAAAACCAGAGCAAACGAGCAGTAGAAGTGTTATATAGTCCTCGCGAATTGCAGTGAACAATACGGTCTTTTATCGTTACTACCGTCCGCCACTAATGCTCAGGTGACTTACGTGATGAGCCTATGAATCCGGAAACAGAAGGTCTTACATACCATTGGCAGAAGGCTCTTGAATGGCACGTAAATCTCTTCACCGCTGTATGCCCCAATGTGACATGTGGAGGCCTGAGTGAGGGATCCGAAATAGTTGGCTCTCTGGACTCCATCTTTGGTGACCCACGAGATTCCCCTGCTCGACAGACGATCATAGCCCCTTTAGAAAAGCGTGTCTCCAGTACAAATCATACTGATGGAATCATCCAACTTAACGAAGAAGACTGCAGACATTCGAGTGAAGGCTGTGAAAAAAGCACTCACTCTCTGTTCGCAATAATTCCTCCGGTTAGAGTGCTTCCGTTGTTGCCACCCCATCCAACCAACATTACCCTGCGCAGCCAACATTATCCAGGCGATTGTTTTACTTAGCGGTATAAGCTCTCCGACAACCGTAGCCATCCCAATGACTCGTCACCAGCCAGCAACCCTGCCTCACTCAACCCACTCACCCGAGCTTGGGCACTTTGCGCTCAGTTTTGAACTCGTAAGTAACGCTCTTGGGTCGCACAATCCATTCGTATTTGCCGTCCCTGGCCTCGGGCACCAACTCGGTAGTCTGGTACTGATACGTAGAGTGGATATCCTCCTCCGTGTACTTCACATTCTCGCTCTCTACTCGGATATTTTCGACCAACATTTTGACGGAACAATCAAATGCTAAGTCCCAAAGGACGACGCAGGACCGCAGAACAAGAGGAGACGAGAGTAAGCAGTGAAGGAAGTGAGCACGAGGAGGAGGTCGACGGATTGATGCGGCAGTAGCGAGCTACTGCGTATCGCTGCTGCAGCACCACCAAGATGCAAGTATCGCATCTTGGAGCATGCACGTTGCATATAAATATAGCGGAGCTCGTCGTCAGGGTGGCCCTTCAGGACTGGGCGCAGGCAGCCACGTATCTCCTCCCAGCCAAGGCGCCAGGACAGCCCAGCCCGGCCCACATTGTCTGCTTCGGAACCTTCTCTCATCATCCTCCTCCTGCTGCTCCTACTCTCGCCTACGATATTCATGTGCAGAGCAAGTTCAGGGACTCCAGAGCCTCCAGAGGACCTGAAAGCATTCCCGGTCGTGAAATGGGGGACTTCCTTTCGTCCTTCCGCTCTTTCCTGTCTTCCCCCACTTTGGGAATCTGTCTATTCTTCGTTCCCTTCTGAAAATATATTCATTTCCTCCTCGCAGTTCTGATCTTGGAAATTCCGTTTGTGTCAGAAGGAACCGCCTGCCAGGTACAGAAAGCAAAGGGCAGGATTCTCTCCTTCTGCCACCTGATTCTATCCTCCCTAATTGTTCAAGACAAACATGAGCAAACTTTGCATTACGTTAAACCAAGTCTTTTATGTGTTAAGGGAGGATATTCATCTCTTCCGAGTTCGGAAGAGGTGATGCAAATGTGTTAATTTATTCACTAACCCTTCCTCTTGGATGGGTTAGTGTATAAATTAACAGTAATAAAAAATAATGCTTTTATTGAGTTTGAGCCAGTCCTTTTGTACGAGGAAGGAGATGTTTTGCCATCCACTACTTATGGGTTTTTGATTCTAGCAGTGACCATGTGTACGATAGAAAATCTATTTTATTTATAGATTTTAACTTTAATATTTAAATAGAATGTTAAATTTAGCTATGGCATCAGTTTATATTTAGTCTTTTTAAACCTCATGTACACGGCACTTACGGTTGGATCTGAAGTAAACAGTGTTCCATCGCATGTTTTACAGTGTTTTAGAATTAAACTGTCACCTCTAACCACCTCCAAACCAATTATCTTCCGTTATTTTCAGTAATTATATTAACTTTTGTCCGTTTCTGCTCCCTGGCCGGAATGGCCACTGCTATGCATATTCATCTCATGTACACCTAGAAGTGTACACAATGTGTACATTAATTTGTATTCTAGCCCTTCCGGTGGGAAGGGTTAGAATATAAATTAATGTATTCAGAGAATGATGTGTTTTGAGAATTATAGACTCTGATCTATATCACAGCAATGCATAAGTTAAGTATTCACTTATGGTTTATATCTGGATCAGTTGGTTACTCCAAGACTGGTTAATATATATTATTTACAAATTAATTTAATTTTTAATAATATTTGATTTTTATATATTTTCATATTTTCTGCTAAGAAAAAAATTCATTGTACAAGGCCGTGGGGAAAGATATTAGTCTAAGTAGTGTGGGTAAGACTATCTTGTGCCACCAGGAGTTTCTAGTCGTATGTTCCCTAGCTGATCGAACTTATTTTCGCAACTCTCATTATAATATTTTTTGCCTCTACATATTAGAATATGTAGAGTCATTGGAAAAATGTTGAAAATAACATTCTAAGAAAGATAAGATAAGAGAGAAAGATAAGAGTAGTATGTGTATGAAAGCAGACAAATGGAGTAGAACAGTTAAAGAATATCAGAAAAATGAAGAACATTCTAATATGTTTATGGGATATAATATTAGTTTTTTTATAATGACACCAAATAAAAGATATTAGCTACGATCTTGTATTCAAATTCCTTGTTAAAGATATTTGTATAAAAAATGAACAACCGCGAGAGAAGATGTTAGAACGTTGCTCGAACTCCGGTGTAAATAGCGAATGGACGACCTTTATCAATCTCATTGACGTGCTATCTTCATCACCCGGAACCGACTCACGGTGCCGTATCAGAACGCATAATCAAGAGTGAAAGACTTCAAACGCTACATCTATTACCAAGAGCAATAAAACATCTCTCGTTGGTTTTCCATCCGGTAAATTAAACCCAATTCTCTTATTTCTTTTGTCCTTTCGTTATCAACCCCACCCTACAACTAAGAGACATATAAATATAGAGATTTTTTTCAATCCGTCGATCTATCAGGTGATGAGACCAATCGTGAAAGAACATTCTTTGTTTTGTGAAATCTCTTCTCAATCCAAAAACTTGGTCAAAGCGTCTGGTCTATCTTCACCGTCGGATCTCAAGACGAATCAAGCTAGTTGTCTCGGACTACGCTTATCGTGAAATCATGAAGATGTTTTCCACTTTGTTGATGATTCTTGATGATTCTGTTAGAACACAATATGAATACATTTTCCAGTAAACAGGTTCAGGTTATTAGGTGGTGACCTTTCGTAAGATCACCAATGCCAAGACCAAGACTATATTATCCAGGCCCAAGGTCATTGTACATTATTGAGTAATTTAGTTTGTTTGGTTCTGTCTACACTCTCTCCAGGAGCTCTCTCACACTCACAATGTCCTTATGTCGTGACTTAGAGTTTTATCTTAGTCTATTCTACCAGTAATTCATTTCCAACATGGTATAAGAGCTTTGCTTTGTTGATGCACTAGCACAATAGCATAAGTACTAGGTAAGCCTTCGGTCCTTAGGTGAGAGCAGTTGGAGGACGCTTCAACTGCTGCGAGAAGGACGCTTTAGCACTGAGATTCTGTACCCTCGCTAATAGAACTTCACCGTTTAAACGATCAATCTGATACAAAATATCTGCCCCCTTTGACACCAAAGGCTGGGCCAAATTCGACGGCATGTACTTCATCTTTTGGAAACACAAGACAACCTTGCGGCTCAGGACTCATGGTGTGCTTGACATCGTGGAAGAGAATGCACGAAGATCGCACGCCACGACACTTGTGCGCCACGACACCCTTCTCCCTGCTACTGGACCCGACAGCATCACGAAATGAGATCAGCGTGACGTTAATGCGCTCGCAGTAATCAACGAATGTTGCGAGAACAATGTGATAGGACATATAATATCCTGCACTACGTCGAACGATGCATGGTCCACCTTGACCAGACACTTCGTTGGTCAAGATATGATGACCAAGATGCATTTAAGAGAGAAGTTGCGGATTTTAAAGATGAAACCCAAAGAGACGATCATCCAACACGTGAACAACTTCAAGTCTCTTCTTCGGCAGATGACTTCAGCTGGATTAGTAGTTGACAACGAGGAGCAAGTCCTCGCATTGATGGGCAGCATGCCCAACAACTACCACCTATTCTTGCAGACGACGAGAACAAGCTCAAATCTCTCGCTGCATGATCTTATCACCTTCCTCATCCAAGAGGAAACGATAGGATGCAAGCTATCGGTCGAACAATCTACTGCTTTTTTGCAAGGCGCCGGCAAGGAGGATGCAATAGCAACAACCGGCGCAACAATGACAACCGACAAGGTGGTAATCAGCCTCCCGAAAAGACCATCAGATCCTAACAATAAATGTTTCTAGTGTAACAAGCCCCGACATCGCATCGCCGAGTGTCCAGACAAACCCAGCAGCAGCAACGAAAACTCGAATGCTGGCACCAAAATAAGAACAAAAACAAAAATCGTCGTTCTCAAAACAACAATAACAACACTCGTCGAGTTCTGGTGACACAATGCTCATCTGCAATCGTGCAAACAGCTGATCCCCATTGGTATGTGGACACAGGTGCCAAAGATCGCATGGCACAAAATCGACGACAGTTCGTTGAATAGTGAGAACATCGAGAATGATGTGATTCTACTCGGTGATAACACTATCATCCACGTTGCTGGTTCTGCTATGGTAGAAGTACGCAAATTAAAATTGAATTTTAATATTTTAATCCGAACGAAAAACGATTCAAGCGCATTTGAATTTTGAACAGCACATCCACTTTCTAGAAGTGAAAGTGGCAAGGAAGGAAACTCCTCTGACCTTAAGGGTTTAGGGTTTAGGCTAACCCTAAACCCTTACCTTGGGATAAGGAATTTGGCTGACCCACTGGAAACTACTGCATCGACAAGCAATACGGTGATTTATGAGCGCTTTGGTGCCAAAGTACGTCCGTTCATACGTAAGCATCTTATGCTAATGAGTTTGAGACATACGAGCTCCGTGGGCCTCGATGGAATCAACCCCTTAATTCAAACAATGCAATCAAAGAATTCGAAGCAAGAGATGATAACGGACTTGAGAGACAAGCTTAAGAATCGCAGCAAGATCGCACGTGTGAAGGATATATCAGAGACTCAGACCGAGACTCAGACCCGAAGGATCTCATTGCACTTTGAAGACAAAAGTCCGAATTCATGCTACCATAGTGTAATATTATACTGTATGCAGATGATAACGAAAACGTGTGTCATGACAACCCGTCCTACATGCCATCCAACGAACGACCATGATCACACGAAGTTACAACTCAAAGTTTCTCTCGAGTATAATAAAGTCACAATTTTCTCCATGATCACACAGTTTGATGCTCAAGTGGATAGATCCCAAACGCAAACCCCTAGCCTACGTACCCACTACGTCCAGAGAACGAATTGAAGGAAGAGCGAGGTGAGTTTCCAACGTTAACTCGATCATTGCATCAATTTTCCAGGGAAGAAGTTATGCGATTCGAAAGAAGGTAAAATCAAGCTAGGCCCCTAGTTACTTGCTGATTGGGTATTCAGGGCTTCAGGCGTTATATCAAAGACGCAAGGGGCCTGCTTCTTATGATTCAGGGATTCAAGAGAGAACTGTACGTACAGAGACTGTTGCAAGGGGGGTGCTTAAGGGGCTAGCTTGCACCTGCGACCTGTCAATGGACGGTTCGGGAGATTTAGGAGTCCAATGCAAGCGCGCAAGGCGTCGTTGGGTTCAGATCTGTGCAGGCTACGCACTGGTTCAAACGGTTTGGGAAGAGACGGATCGAGGGTTGTGTTCTGGGAGAAATTGAGACGCAGGAAGCAGATTTGAAGTTTTCAGTTACCTGTGAAGGAGAGTTGGACCGTTCGGGCCGTTCCGGAGTCCAAACTTGCTGTCCTTGGATCCATCGGGATCAGAACAACGAGTTCTTCAGGAAATTGAAGACGATACAAAGTTTCATCGGGCGGTTTGGGAGTTGTGAGAGAAATTGGCTCGCAGGGAAACGTTTGCGTCAGATTTTCATCGCCTGCGACCTGAGATTGGATTGTTCTTCGCGATCGGTGAGCCAAGTTCTTCGTTCTTGGTGCCTACGCGACCAGGGAGTCCTCATGTACGCATAGGAGAAGACTGTAAGTGAATTGGATTGTTGGTTTGGGTGTGGTGAGCAAATTTGAGCCGCAGGGAGCCGATTTACGTCAGTTTTTTGTAGCCTGCGACCAAATTTCTCGAGTAGTTTTGCAAGGGGAACTCCAAACGGCTTGTTTGGAGTCTTGTTGGGTTCAGGGTAGCCAGATCTACCTACCAGCGAAGACGGATATCAGTTTGGACGATCCGTTTGTGCGGTGTGAGCGGTTTTAAGCCGCAGGGAGGAGTTTTTGGAGGTGCGGTCACCTGCGATCAAAAATCGACGATATCTCGGCTGTTGGGAGTCGGATCTGAAGGTTTCTTGGGTTAACGGAGTCAGCGGAGGAGACCCTATCGACATCTGAAGTCCGTTCAGCGAAAAGAGGAAGTCCACAGATAGGCCTTTTTCGGTTTCTTCGCTACGGGTTTTGCTCTTTTGAGTTCGTTAGAATTCTGGTTGGTTGTATACAGCTTGTGGTAGCTAGCTTTAGCTAAGAGCTTATACATGGATGTGGTTTGGACTTGGGTTTGGATCTTGTGATACTACTGTGGCTCTGTTTGTTAGCAAAGAGAAGTTTCTCTTGCTTTGAGCTACGCTTCGGTGGTTTTGGGTCGGGGTTGTGATTCAGGGATTTGTTTTAGGGCTTCTGAAGTAGGTTACGGACCGCTCAGGTCTGATTATCAGTTCTTTACTGTTAGGAGAAAGAAACGGCAGTGTACATACATTTGGGAGTGTATATATCGCAGCATTCGTTTTCGTGGTTGTTTTTCTCTGTCTTGTCTCTGTTTCAACACACAAGATCTCCACAGCCAGGAACCTCGTGTTTTCTTGGACATCCTTCACGCAAAACGTCCGACGCGACATAGGTGGTGAACTCGACGTGAAGGTCCGGGGTGGAGATTTGTGTGTTAGAACTTGGAAGAGGAGATCAACAATCATGAACGAGGATGAAGATGGATTTGGTTGTTCGGGAGGATGCTGCGGACCTGGGATGATGGATTTCTAGACGGTTGGGATCATGGGAGGATGGGAGGATGGGACGAGCCATGACTATGGACGGAATGGACGGTTCAGAGGATATACCAGGGATGCAGTTGGATGCAGCAACTGCACGATTGTTTCAAGCCTTCACTTTGTTTATGCAGCAAGAGCAAGGAAACCAACAAAAGGAGGCTTTGGGGAAGAAGGCGCTTCGAAGAGTGATCGACAAGTTTGATCTTTTTGGTGGGAGGGACATCTCTGAGTACTTGAGATGTTACAAGATGGAGATGGATTTGGATCAGGTACCGGAGAAGGAGATGATTGAGACATTCGAACTCGCTGCGGTGCTTGAGATAAGGGAGCATGTGAAGGATCTGACAAAGCGTTTTGGGAGGAACTGGGATATGTTTTCACAAGCGTTGATGGAGGAGTATTTCTTGGGAAACTCAGATCGAGTAACCAAGAAATCATTTCTGGAATGGGTCAACGGATCCAACAAAGGTTTACAGCCTACAGAGCTGTTAAAGGAGTTTGAGAGACAATTCTCTCAACTACCTCGGGTGGACAAGCTAACCTTGGAGAGCTACAAGACGGAGCTGTTTCTTCAAGCTGCGGATGAACCATGGTAGGAACAGTTGGAGCTACTTCTTGAGGACAATGAGGAAGAAGAAGGGTTGACACGAAATTGGGAGGTTGTGCATGAAGCTGTTGAGCTTCTTGTCCGGAGACAGATAAGGGAAAGGGTTACAAGGTTGACACCTGCAGCGTTGACTACCACACCAGTTCAGGTAGTATCTGAGGTTCAACCTCCAGTTGTGGTTGTAGAGGAGAAGGATCCAACCATCGAGGACCTACAGCAAAAGATGCGAGATCTGCAAGCTAAGGTTACTAGGTTGGAGGATAAAGGATCGTCGATCAAGATGGAGCTTGTACCCAAACCAGCTTGGGTACATCACTGCGTGTGGTGTGATGGTACTGATCATCAACGGGACGATTGCATCGACTTTGCAGAGTCTTTGCAACGTGAGGTTATTTCTTGGGAGGATGGAAAGGTTGCATTCACAAGTACGGGTACTCTCCTTCAAGCCAACGTTGGTAAAGGAGGGATGAAGAAGTTTGTGGATGATTATCTTGCGACACATGCAGTTGTAGCTATCGAAGCTACAAGTTATGGTGCTAGGGTGGAGGACATTGAGCATGATCTCCATAGAGATGGTTTGGGTGAGCACGAGGATCTAAACGAGCTCAGGTTGGATACTACATCCACGATGCAGAGCGAGAAGAAGGGACAAGAAGAGACTTCTTCGGAGAAGCAAGCTGGGGAAGATAAGGTTCAACAGGAAACTAATCTTCCTGAACTGACCATGGAGGGCGATCCTTCACAACCGGAGGAGATGGTTGAGGTGCAGATAGCAGACACGGTTAATCTGGTTGCAAACATACAACAACCGGATATTGATACAGTGAAGGATGTGAAAGGAGGTTGGGAGGAGCGCATTCAAGATGTCAAGGTCGAATTCATTTCACGAGAGATCTTGGATGCGACTACAAGAGAAGTTCATGATGTCTATATTGACATCATCAAGGACGGACATGCTGAGGGTGAACGAGAGTGGACGGATGCTTTCGAGGCTACGGGTATAAGATGATGGGTAAAGATGGCTTACATGGGAGAAGTCATTGCTGAAGGTGATTTGTGTTGGGAGGATGATGCTTGGGATTGTAAATATTTTCAAGAAGGTTGAGAGGATGATGCTTGGGAGGTTGTGGAGATTTTCAGAAGAAGATGGATCAGGGAGGATGATGGTTGAGGAAGATATCATTGTGGTTGCGTTTGAGGATTTTGGTTGCAGCGGTGTGGTTCTTTTTTTTCAGAAAAACAAAAAAGAAGAGAGGATACATACGATGACATGTACAGACTTGAGGTTGAGGGTTACATTCAGGATACGGGTGATGATTGACAGGATGAGGGATGTCTACTACGACACTTGGGTCACAAATCTCGACGGTGAGGTTCTACAGGGCGGATGGAAGATATTTCTATGGTATGATGGGCTATTCTTTCTATGTCTTCGCATATTGAAGATGTGTAGATTTAGAGGGGGTGATTGGATGGGAGGTTCGAGATGAAGATCGATGAGCATGGATCTAAGGAGGATCATGGCAGGGTAGCAACTTCAAGATCACGATCGAGTTGCGGACTTGAGGATGAGGTTGAAATGGGAGGGAGGATAACAAGATGAGAATGAGTGTGCGTGCCGGTCCACTCCTTGGTTGGTATCTCTGGTGCATACCGGAGGATGCACAGGTTTGGAGGGGGTGGATGTCGTGTCGTGGACCGGCTCCTACATGAAAATCAAATTTTGACTTTTGTCGCTCCAAAGGCACTTATGGGTAAGACAAGTTAGGCCCTAGCTTACGAGTTTTTGGCACAATTTCAGATCTCCATTTCCATCGCATAGATGGGTAGAGCTCCTTGTCAGCTTTCCATAGGCACTTTGTCTACTTCGTTTGGACGCCTAGTGGAGAAGTTACATGACTCGAAAGATGGAGAAAATAAGCTAGGCCCCAGCTTACGGGTTTTTGGCACCACTTCGGATCTTCGTTTTTATCGTACCAGTGGATAGAGCTCCTTGTCAACTTTCCATAGGCACTTCATCTACTTCGTTTGGACGCCTAGTGGAGAAGTTACAGGACTCGAAATATGGAGAAAACAAGCTAGGCCCCAGCTTACGGGCTTTTGGCGCAACTTCGGATCTTCACTTTCATCACATAGATGGGTAGAGCTCGCTGTCAGCTTTCCATGAGCATCTTGTTTACTTCGTTTGTACATCCACGGAAGAAGTTATGCGATTCGAAAGAAGGTAAAATCAAGCTAGGCCCCTAGTTACTTGCTGATTGGGTATTCAGGGCTTCAGGCGTTATATCAAAGACGCAAGGGGCCTGCTTCTTATGATTCAGGGATTCAAGAGAGAACTGTACGTACAGAGACTGTTGCAAGGGGGGTGCTTAAGGGGCTAGCTTGCACCTGCGACCTGTCAATGGACGGTTCGGGAGATTTAGGAGTCCAATGCAAGCGCGCAAGGCGTCGTTGGGTTCAGATCTGTGCAGGCTACGCACTGGTTCAAACGGTTTGGGAAGAGACGGATCGAGGGTTGTGTTCTGGGAGAAATTGAGACGCAGGAAGCAGATTTGAAGTTTTCAGTTACCTGTGAAGGAGAGTTGGACCGTTCGGGCCGTTCCGGAGTCCAAACTTGCTGTCCTTGGATCCATCGGGATCAGAACAACGAGTTCTTCAGGAAATTGAAGACGATACAAAGTTTCATCGGGCGGTTTGGGAGTTGTGAGAGAAATTGGCTCGCAGGGAAACGTTTGCGTCAGATTTTCATCGCCTGCGACCTGAGATTGGATTGTTCTTCGCGATCGGTGAGCCAAGTTCTTCGTTCTTGGTGCCTACGCGACCAGGGAGTCCTCATGTACGCATAGGAGAAGACTGTAAGTGAATTGGATTGTTGGTTTGGGTGTGGTGAGCAAATTTGAGCCGCAGGGAGCCGATTTACGTCAGTTTTTTGTAGCCTGCGACCAAATTTCTCGAGTAGTTTTGCAAGGGGAACTCCAAACGGCTTGTTTGGAGTCTTGTTGGGTTTAGGGTAGCCAGATCTACCTACCAGCGAAGACGGATATCAGTTTGGACGATCCGTTTGTGCGGTGTGAGCGGTTTTAAGCCGCAGGGAGGAGTTTTTGGAGGTTTGGTCACCTGCGATAAAAAATCGACGATATCTCGGCTGTTGGGAGTCGGATCTGAAGGTTTCTTGGGTTAACGGAGTCAGCGGAGGAGACCCTATCGACATCTGAAGTCCGTTCAGCGAAAAGAAGAAGTCCACAGATAGGCCTTTTTCGGTTTCTTCGCTACGGGTTTTGCTCTTTTGAGTTCGTTAGAATTCTGGTTGGTTGTATACAGCTTGTGGTAGCTAGCTTTAGCTAAGAGCTTATACATGGATGTGGTTTAGACTTGGGTTTGGATCTTGTGATACTGCTGTGGCTCTGTTTGTTAGCAAAGAGAAGTTTCTCTTGCTTTGAGCTACGCTTCGGTGGTTTTGGGTCGGGGTTGTGATTCAGGGATTTGTTTTAGGGCTTCTGAAGTAGGTTACGGATCGCTCAGGTCTGATTATCAGTTCTTTACTGTTAGGAGAAAGAAACGGCAGTGTACATACATTTGGGAGTGTATATATCGCAGCATTCGTTTTCGTGGTTGTTTTTCTCTGTCTTGTCTCTGTTTCAACACACAAGATCTCCACAGCCATGAACCTCGTGTTTTCCTGGACATCCTTCACGCAAAACGTCCGACGCGACAACGGCAGCTGTCCGTACATAAGAATCTACAAAGACTTGTGAACTAGTTTTCTTATGTGTTGAATTTTTACCAGTGTTTTATTTCTATTGCCACTTGTCTTAGCATTATTTTTACACCTATCATGTGATGATGAAGGTCGTGTAAGGAGGAGGAAACTCCAAAAGGAGGTGTACTCCAGAGAGGAGATTCCATGAGCATTATCGACTATCGATTATCGTGTATCGTATCATGTAGAAAGATCATCGAGTAGGAAAATCGAAGAGCCAGGGGAGAGGTTTACAGAGGCTACGACTAGAGAGAACTTTCTGATTGATCAGAGTTTCGACATCAAGCGATTGAGATTAGAGTGCAGAAATGAGATCTAGTTTTGAGAAGGATCGATTACAAGAGAGATAGACCGATGGTTCTTATCATAGACATTAGTTCGATCCTGATAGGTTGAGTTGTTTAGCAAAACAATGCAAATGGAGACATGTTTGCGGTTAGATTCGAAGCAAAGGTATTAAGCACCCATCAACGGATTATCTGCAAGTGAAGAGAGAACTGTGAGATATCATCTCGAAGACGAAAGTCAAGAAGGATTATCTGATCAAAGAGTCGATGTTGGTCGAGACGGGTTGTCTATCACTATTAGGGATGATCGCAAATTGTACAACTCCAGATATCGCAATGCTACAATTGATTGCGTATATCAAATTGTTGAATCCAAAGTTTAGACATATCATGGGAAAATTTGGCATATCTCTTTTCGCTATCGTATTGTCCACATCATCCATCAACCTCATGATTATGCATGTGTCTGCATAGCAAGACTCAGTCTCCAACATTATACTCCATCATTTTTATATGATCCGAGCTGTATTTCCTGAATAGTCCAAAAAGAAAACAACAATCTTTATCAACAATCCAAATTTATCTTTATTACAAAGATCTGATATGATTGCATCCGATTTGATTCATATATAAGCTATGTGATAGTCCAGTTGTTGTTAAAACGAACTAGTTGTTGCTACTTAACGCTACCGTATTGACATTTCTCGAAAACCTCCAAATTGTATAGGAAGGAGATACATATTGTGTAGAGTCAACTTATTCAAGCCACGTACCTCTGCACAATCATATACCTAATGTATTCCTAGACCAAAAAACACGTAATATGATAATTGATGAACTCGACGTGAAACATATGGGATGAGAAATACGTGTGTGGTTTTGCAACCATGGATATTGAAGGGTAGTCTCATTTCATAGATGAGTCTTCTATTTCTGATGAGGCTCTAAAAATTACCAAACTTACTAGGTCTGACATGCGATTGCTCAAGGCATTCGCGTTGGTAATGCAACAACAACAAGTTGTTGAACGAGAAGAGAAATGACTACCAAAGCTTTGCAATATGTTGTGAGGATGTTGGATCAGTTTGATGATGAAAATGTGTCCAAATACTTGAAGTACTACTCGAGGGACATGGAGCTAAACAAAGTATCAGAAAGAGAAATAATACAAACGTTTGAGTTTGTCATTGTAGTTGAATTATGAGAACATGTGAGAGAGATCATTCGAGCTCATAGAGCTACTTGGAGGAGTTTACTCTTCAACTGAAAAAAGAGTACTCTATAGAGGATGCGGATAGAATGACTAAGAAGTCATTTATGAAATGGATGAAAAAATCCAACAGGATTGGTTGCCACAGAATTATTTCGAGAGACAATTTCTTCAGTTGTCACGGAAAGAGAGGCTCACACTTGAGAACTACAAAGTAGAGCTATTCTTACAATCATCCAACAATGACCTACAAAAAGAGTTGGAGCTGCTTGTAGAAGATAAGACAGAGGACAACATCATTTTTCATTTTTTTCATGTAGTTTTCTTCTAGTAGTATGTATTTCTTAACAATAGAACTCCACAATTGATGTGTTTCGATAAAATAGAGTGATCCGTCACTTGACGGAAACATAATCAATGTATTTGGTGTCATAATAAAGTGCTCAGTGGATGACAACTCAAATATGAAATTGGTTGACATTTTGAGACCATGAGGAGTGAAAGGTGTAAGAGACAAATAATCTTGTATGTCTCATGGACAAGTAAAAATGTAGACAAAATAAGTCACTCTGGATGTGAGAAAGTTATATTGTATGGAAATCTAAATGGAACTCTGTTTGGAAAGTGAAATCGAGCAAGAGGTTTGAATACTTTACATCTTGATGATTCATGAGTTGAAGTTCGTACAGCTTTGGCTGAGTTTTTGACTTTTGATCATTTACAACTTTTTGAATTTAGTTTTGCTTGTGAATTCCGCTTCTCAATTCTTGCAACCTTTTATTAAAATCTGAGTCCAATGATTGGGACCTTGATGGCTAAGCGTGATCGCATCATCAAGGTTTGACTCCTTGATTAACCCAACGTCACGGAAATTCGTCTCTATTGTTAGAAGCATTGATCCTAAACCTCACTTCAGAAATGTTTTCAACTGACCAAAGGCCAAGTGTGTAAGGACAAGTGAAAAGCCAAGAATGAATCTAAAGTCTCAACGTGTCATTTTCGGATCTAGAGTGAATTGAAGAACTCCATAAACAACGAGTCTAAAAGGTGATAGATGCGGATGTCAGTTATAAATCTTCAAAACTATTCTTCGTTTACGGATTTTGTTCGAGTTGATCGCGTCAAAAATACTGACAGAAGAAGAGATGTGATGAGTAGGACTAGTAGACCCTTACTCTAATCACTCTTTTTCTTTAGAGCTCAGCAGGCGACTGTTGAATATTGGAGTGAGGAGAAGCATCAAGTGATGGACAAATAGAAAAACTAGAGGTGAGGAAACTCACAAGCAAAACAAAACCTAGGGAAGAAAATCCATATCGCTATTGTGAAAAATCGACTGCTTGACCTATCACTATGGAATGAATGTTTCAACTCACAAGAGCACTTAATGCATGTTCACTTTGATCCACATCTCCTTTCCTCGCTTTTTATACAGATTCTTGAGGTAGTATGTACATATTATGATATTCGATATAGGTTAGATACAGGTTAGCATACATATATCAAATATATTTATATTTATATTTATAATATAACTCAGTCAGTTATTAGATCAAAATCATTCCGAAAACTACCTAAGTCCTCACGTATATTCTACAACGTTTTCTCTATTTAATATCATTGACATTAATTCTACAAGATATTCCGGGAGGTCCATATAAATATAATTAATATCATTCCATATTTAATAAGGATAAATTCTTTGCCTACATGTCAAATACACTATTTCTGGTTCTACTTAAGTAATGCCATAAAATGTTTGGAATTTTACTCTTTTTTCTGGTAGACAGCTCTTTGAGGGAAATTAAGAAAGCTGCGGCTTTCCATTCTAGACGAAAAAAAATTTCATCTTCATAATGTCTGATTTGCTTATTTCATGGATTTCTCGTTAATATGAGCTTCGGTGTAACTGGACCACTTAAGGACTTCTCCTGTACTCTTTATCAGGATAAGGTCCTCCGTAATACATTATTACGAACTTAGGAAGTGATCACGGCAAGAATTATGTCATCGATTGTTTTCTAGATACGCGAATAAATAGATAAATAGAATAAATCAGCGTACTAATAGGAGAGGAAGACGAGGAGCAGCAGTAGAGGAGGATACTTCAAAGGCTTGGAGGAATGGATCAACCGCTTATTGATGGATGAATAGGTGCTTGCGAGACGATCAGCTGACGGAATGAGAATCGTCAGATGAAGGAGCAACGAGTTAGTGCTAGAGGGGATGAGTAAGCGTGGTCGGGATCTTGATAATGCTTAAAGAGTGGGCGAGAGGAGGAGGAATGAATATTTTAGCCTTTTTGAGGTGTTTTCAATGCGAGAGGAAGTGTACAGAGCACTGAGGAGCTGGCGGGAGGGAGAGGACGAGAGGAGAGAGTGAGGAAGGAAGGAAGGAAGCAACTGTCTGAAGAGAATTGAGTAGAGATGATGAGGTCTTTCTTTCTTAGGATTGGTTTGCTGGTGGCTCCATTGATGGTTGTGAGCTACGGGCTGCCGAGATCGACGCCACTGTCAAGCCGGGTGAATCTTGGTCGTGAATCTGTGGAGAATACGACGGCAAGTCAGGCCCGGCCGGAGCTGAGACGCGGACCTCCGGAGATTTCGGATGGTATAGATCTGGCCCCAGTCGTGTTGGTACCTGGGACTGGAGGCAATCAACTGGAAGCACGCTTGACCAAGGATTACCAGCCCGGGTCGTTTTGGTGCTACTCTTTCTCGTCTAGGTACTTCAGATTATGGCTCGATGCATTGTCTTTAATTCCTCCGTTCACCTGCTGCTTCGCCGAGAGGATGAAGCTGGTGTACAACCAAGAAACGAAGCGGTTTGAAAATCTTCCTGGCGTTGAAACTAGAGTTCCTCACTGGGGCGTCACCGAGGGCATGGAGTATTTGGATCCTACCTTCAAGTAAGTATAAGTAGCTGATCGAGCATGGCAATATTACAGTTCTCGTTTTGTCGAAGGGCCAGCCTTTCGACCTCTTGGAGTTGACTGTGTTGAGTTTGAGTTGGTAAACAAATTTTCAGTGGCAAATTGACTGTTAAGTCAGTTCCATATGTTTGAAGAACATAGGTAGACAAAATTGGACAAGATGTCTGAGAGTAGAGTAGATCGTCTGTTCACTGTAACACAAAGTTTGGTAAAGGAGGAGCTTAACTGCTGGGGGAAATTGCCCTCGACGTCAGGTGCGAAATGAACGACGGACAACGCTTCGACCGCGAACGAAACAGCTGCAAATCGTCACAATATGCCATATCTACTGTGTTTTGCGCATGCTGTGGGTTATATGTTTCGGGAAATGCGATGATGCATTATGGTCTTAGCTTTGTCGTAAGCTTGAGGCGTACGTTATCATTTAGAGTGTGCGTGTGTGTGTGTGTGTCTTGACTATTCGGAGCAGGAGTTGACCTGCAGTCTGATTCAAAGACTCGACCATTAAGATGTTTGCAAGTCGAGCTCATTACTGTTGCTGAAAGCCAGGATATTTGCTCCAAGTACCTGATGTTTTCTTCATGATCTGTGATAAGCATGGAGCTGATAAAGGTGGTGTGGTGTTTCTTGCGAGCTCCTTTCAGCTTGGTTGACAGTCATCGTGTTACTCTTTGCAGGAGTCTAGCATCCTACATGGCTCCACTGGTGATAGCCTTGAAAGCAGAGGGGTACGAAGTTGGGAAAAACCTTTTCGGTGCCCCTTATGACTTCCGTTATGCACCAGGACCACACGCAGCAGACGTAGCAGTTCAGTTCGGCGAGGATTTGATTCAGTTGATAGAGACAGCACATAACGAGAACGGAAATCAACCAGTGGTTCTGGTCGCTCACAGTTGTGGTGGTCTGTGGTCTCTCTACTTGCTTAACAAGCAACCGCTGTCATGGAGGAGGAAGTACATCAAGAGCTTTGTAGCCGTGGCTACTCCATGGGGGGGCTCAGTAGAAGAGATGCGCACATTCGCATCAGGCTATACGGAGGGTATCGCAATGCTGGATCCTCTAACACTCAGGGAAGAGCAGAGAAGCTCTGAATCCAACCTATGGCTATTGCCTGTGCCACAGGTGTTTGGGACCCAGCCTCTGGTCATCACTCCCACGAGGACGTATACTGCCAATGATATGGAGGATTTTCTGAGAGACATTGGATATCCTGAGGGTGTGGATGCTTACAGGACTAGGATACCACCGCTTATAACCAACATGACTGCACCAGGAGTGCCAGTTTCTATTCTGTGCGGCTATGGTGTTGGAACGCCAGAGAGGCTCTTGTATTACGAGGCTGGGATTCGACCGACAGCCCACGGTTATGAGTGGAGATGGCGATGGAACGGTGAATTACAAAAGTCTGATAGCTGTTGTGGATGATTGGCAGAAAGTAGATGGGCAGAAAATCCGACTTGTTCCGCTCGCCGAGAGGAGTCACAGTACCATCTTAACGGAGAAGGATTCTGTGACGGCCATAGTTCAAGAGATTCTTCACGACTGGACCACTTCAGCAAGGTGAGGGCTCAAAAATTCATGAGCAGATTAAGTTTCCACCAAAGGTCTCCTGCAAGTTGACGAGGCCCGGTGGAACTTTCGTTAACAGTCTAGTGCGCCAGCTTAAACGTTTCCAGCGCAGCTCGAACCTCGTCTTCCACTCTTGCATACGCACTTGTTAGTGGTCGCAGCACCTCCGGGATTAGGTACAGTAGTTTGCTCATCCCACTTGACCCTGGTTCAGGACATCTTTTCTCGTCAAGGCGCTAGGAAATCCGGTTCACGACTTCCCTGTAATTCCAGGTTCCAGGAGTCAGTGTACTGGTTGCTCTGACCAGGTTGAGCGAGCAACCAGTACACTGACAATTCCTTGGATCCACAGATCTTCCAAGGAGGTATCTAGAAACGAGGCGGTTCATTAACTTCACGATCTCCTGTAAGTTTGGTCCTCACCACTCACCGGGTGTATGGTTCAAAGATTACGGCACGCAAATTTTTTCGACTACATCCTGAAAACTTACCGGGTGCACAAGAGTGATGCACACTGTGTTTCTTGTGTTCACCTTGCTCACCCGCTGGATCCAGTTCCGATCTCGTCATCAAGGTTTATATCAAATCAAGGCTTTCATCTCAGCCAGCAAAGGCCGGAGCTTCCCTGTGGAGCAGATGAGAATTTCTTTGGTCATGATCGTTGAGCGCAGAATTGGATTGTAACGTAGGGTACCCGAGGCATTGGCAAATACTTGCCAACACCTCATGTAACATTGCCGAGGCAAAAGTAAAGAGTCAAACTCCTTAAAATTGGTTGGAAGGCTTTCCAGATGTATACCATTAAGGCAGAGAGAGAAGCAGATACCAAACTCTCCGCAGTATATCGACTGGTCTGGAATCGAAGCGCGTTGTACAGTATTCCTCTTCCAGGATTACTTACAAGCTTCTGAAATCTACTGACTTTACTTGGGATAGAATTGTAAGGGAGATCAGGAACTTGGTCATTTATCTCGTTTATCTCCAGTGGTTGCAGACATCAGTACTTGCGTCAGCATCGTGTTTGGCTTTTAGTTTCGAACGGAGGAGTTTCAGGGGACTCCCCAGCAGTTCTTTGAAGTACTCCACCATCTCTACCCTCTGCATTTCTCGGCTTATCTGACCTACGTTTTGTGAGGCAAGTTCGATTGCAGGAATTAAGTCATCAGAGGGGACTGTGTACTATTCATAGCTGTGAAAAACAAACCCTATATATTCATATCCGTTCAATACGTACAGTCATGTTATCTCTGATGTCTCCGGCACCCCTTCAGAGAAACGAGTGTTCGTCGTGTCGTTAGACAGGCTAGGCAAAATTGTATGCACCAGAGGTACATCTATCTATCCTCTAATAACATATATATATATCCGTCCTGGTGCTCAGATGATAGCGATGACAGGATATGTGATCAATGAAAGACTGACAGTGGTGGTGAGCTCAAGGATCACGAAGGGAACGTTTTCACCGGTGAGATATCAGTGTGCTTCTAGGACTCGACCGGTGGAAGAAGATACTACGGTTTGTTCTAAAACTGGAGTACAGATGATGATCTGGGAATCGCCCCGAGCTCCTTGTCCTGGGACTTGAGTCACTCGACCTGCGTTTTCGCCTGCATTATTTGGAAAAGATAGCAATCAGACGGACTCCGGTTAAAGATGGAGTTGACATCATTAACATTCAAATGCCTGGCCGGATATTATCTTTCATTGCTTGTAGTGTCGAATTCAGCGTGCTGGCAAATCAAAGGTCAAGTTCTCCGACATAAAAGACTGTGACGGAAAACCAGACGACTCAAAACAAGACTCGAAACATGAGTAAAAAGTACGTCGGGAATGGCACCTGTAAAGATGTCATCATTCATCATCTTCATCTGGTGGTTCGTTAGGTGTTATGGATGCCAACAAATGCTTGGGTTTCCGGCATGAGTCCTTCAGTACTGATGTCACTTGATGTCCGAGGTCGCTCGAGTCCATCGGTTCACTGGGCCTGGAAGGGGAGGTTGAGGCGCTTGATGTGACGGTAGAATTCGAATTTCCACTTCCGTTGCATGTCGGAGTGGGTGTCCTTGCCAGTAGCCAGCCCATCACTTCCTCCATGTCTACTTGCCCATCCCTAGGAGAGTTGGAATCTCCCGCATCTCTGGGCTGTTTCGTACGAGGGAGTCTGGTCAGTTACGAATCAATATTTACACGCTGCTTACAGCATCTCAAGACCACGACAAAGATATATGATTATTCCAGACACACACCGACTAACAGACAAGGTTCTTTCAACTACATATTCAACGTCAGATTGGTTTGAACACATGGACCTAGTCGTCTTAAGCAAGAGTCTTCTGAGGTGGAGAGGAGTACTTTCAACTAAGAAGAAAAGCCCGCCTCCTGGCGTCTGGCGATTAGTGACTACAGAAGTGTATAAAGGTAAGCAGGCACACAAGCAGAGATAAGACGAAAACCTCTTGAACAGAAGCGGAATCAGACATGTTCAGCGTAGTCGGAGGCTTCCGAGTTCCTTCCACACCTGTATGCAGAATATTATCTTGAATATACTGCCTGTGCCTGAAGTATATAACAATTGTATTCGTGATTCGGTCCGTATGTCAACATCAAAAGAAATCAGATGGAGCAATCGACGCGTCCATTGATTATAAAGGTTGGTGTAGACAGGGATTACTAAAGAACGATAATGACAAAAGCAAGAGCAGTTACGAAGCCATGTGAACATGTGTCAAGCCAACGCCGAAGGGAACAAGGTAACATAACAAATGCAACAATACTTGATGTACGGTCTCCTATGGGGCCATCTTTAGTTTTCTTGGCCAGAAAGAAGACCTAGAAAAAAGCGAAAGATGAGAGAAAGTAGCACGACAGCAGCATACATAGCAGCACGACAGTCCCTAAGAAGAATGAGTGAAGGTTTCCTCTAGTAAAGCCAAATCTGAGAGCAACTGGTCAAACAGGTGTTCAGCTTTTAGACGGGATTTGGAAAATTCTGTACGGAGGATAGAAGAACTACAGTACAGTCGACAATCGCCGTGCATGACTTACTCGTAAGCTGTAGATTCGTGATTCGAGCGGGGAGGAGAAACCGAACGTGCTGTGTGATAGCACAACAATATGGATACGCAAGGCAAAGGTTTCATTGTCTCGTCACAAAGCTGATAAGACTGATAAAAGTTCGTATAAAACAAGGCGATAGATGAGACCTACGAAGTACATCACTGTCCCCTGGGATCTCTATGGATAAGTTGTGCTTCGCTCCCGAGCTCCTGGTTCCGCTGGGTATGTACACTCCGTATCCTTCTTCCCTGAAAGAAATGAACACAGAATCATTAGGCACATACGTCTACAGCTCAATTATTCTAGGCATTCCTATGATTTCGCCATTTACCAATGTCCACACAGTCCCAATACCTCCACCATCAATGTTCTATATGTGTCCGTGAAATAATGACCCCTCTAAACAGATCTACTAAATTAAAGCGGGTTGCAGTCATTACTGAAGAGTGGTCTAACGGTGTAACCTGCTCTTTAGCTTCTTGGCTCTCTTGGCTATGTCTCTCATCAACATGTCTGTTTCTTCGGAGGTTTCCAGGACAGGCATCCCACCCAGAGATACAGCTTTGCTGGAACGGTGTGATCGCTTTTTGCACAGGGCATTGTACCGATTCTTGACGGCATTGTCTGTCCTGTGGAAGTCAAGACCATTACATCAAGCCAGAACTAGCAGCGCAGTGCAAAGAGCCCCAAAAATCCTACTAGTAAGATTGATTCTGTATGCAGACAACAAGTCAATATGGCCGAGTTGGTCTAAGGCGCCAGTTTCAGGTACTGGTCCGAAAGGGCGTGGGTTCGAATCCCACTGTTGACATCGCTCTTTTTCCCACCTGAGTGCTAGCCGCTCACATCTCAGCTTCCCGCTTGCTCGTGTTTAACGCTAATCAACTCGCTCAATGGTGCAAGGCACTCCAGCTAAGTTGTCTGGTGGAGTTCTTGCCTACCGTAGTCTACTCTTCCTCTACTCCAGATACAGACTATCTGCCTTAACATCACTTATATGCCCTCTCTCAGTGACAATATATAGTAGAAATTGGCTTGATCACACCCCTCTTAACGATGTATGGCTTGATCACACCCCTGACTGGCTATTGTCACTATTTTGATTTGGATGTTAAATATTTTGATTTACAGTGATATTTTGTCAAGGTTGAAAGTACTAAAATGATGAACCAAAAGATAAAATGACTGGTTCTACAGTGAATAACGATCAAGCAACCAAACGTTAAGAGGGGTATGATCAAGCTCACGGAAGCTACTGGTGTCTCTCAGAAGACTTCGCAAAACGGTGTTGAACGTACACGAGACTACTCATACATGGCTCAAGAATACAGTAACGCTGAATTACCTGCCTGGAACCATCTTCGCAATTTCTGTCCACCGATTACCATACGCGTTATGTCCCTGTCCACAGACAATGCAGTGTTCAGCAACTATGTTCACCCATCAACGACTGCCACAGAAGTGCACATGGTCTTCCTCTGAGACCACTTGACTGACGAGGTACGAACTACAATATTTCTACCATATATCTTCTCTAGAGATTACCTCAATCAGAAGACGGTCTTCCTCTTCACTCCAGCTACTTTTGTTCATACACATGTGAAGGTACGTCCTCCATCTGCAGATTTATGAGAGCCAAGCACGTCCCAGATGAGGATCCGTAATATTGAGGAGTAGTGACAGCAGCTATAACATCAGCCTGACGCGAGGACGTTTCCTATGTAGAAGATTTGTCAAACACGCACAGAGATTATGGTATTACTGAGCAGAACCGGTTCTTGTCCTAGTGACTGATTATCTTTTGTCCAGAGATGATTCTCGCCTGTCGATTACTTAGAATCAACTCGCAAAACGGGATAGTATAAACCTCAGTCAACCAGGATACTTGGCAGTAGAGTAGTAGAGGCTGATCTCAAGGCAGAACAGAAAGACTTAAAAAAAATTTGTTTTAAGATGGCAAGTTTGGTCTGACTTCCCGACATAATCCCAGCATGAGTACATCCTCTTCCGCTTGTTACTATGTGTTTACTTTGCGTGGTATTCACCTAAAAGTCTTACCTCTTCCGGCATTCGCGCGGAGTCTTATTATGCATCTTAGCGGAAATAATGTGCCACCTGAAATGGGGTAATGACAAGTGGACAGTGGTTAGTTTGTAAGAATCGCATCGTATCGAGACGTTGCAAGGTCCATGGTCAAGAGACCGCGTAAGCTTGCAATATTGATACTTCAGGAGAACAGTGATTCTCCTGAACTATTTAGGCCCTTGATTCCGGCGAGTACGTAAATCCCTTTCGTTACGAACTAGTAGGAACTGTTCAAGTAGAACGTTCGCAGAATGTGATTTGTTTACTGCTGGTACTCACTTCTTGGTACCATGGCGCTTGACAAGCTCTCTCAAAAATTCGTCCTCCTGATATCACGCAAATTACAAGGTACGTCAAGGGAGATCACGTGATATCCGGAGCGAGAGAATCTTGATAGTCGGGAGAAAATAAGAAACTCTTGATACGTTGCTTGTGTTTTTAACTCCCCAAATGCAGAAGGAATTCCGTATCGAGACCCAGGTCAGCTTCATATTTTCTATATGACTAGAAGGATGAAGAATCTTGTCACTGCCAGTGAAATTCAGTGGTAAATAGGAACTCTGCTTAACACATCACGCAAGGACGTGTATCTGAAGGATGCAGCCGAGTTTGGACGTAAGAAAAAGGGCTAAGAGCAAAGACATATACTTGAACAAGCACGCCTAACGAGTGGACGACTATTTGGACTTCCCTTTGACATGAGGTTAGAGCATTTAGAATATCAAGATTTTTTGCAGGTTCGCCAACAGGGACGCAACGCGACCATAGTCCAAATTTAATCGACTTATGCAGGTCTCGCTCCGAACCGAGGGAACCAGCTGTGTCATACCTGTTCGGTGAAAGTGGCAGGAGGATCCAAGGACATATGCGAGTCTGTCGGAGAGTCAGGCAATGCAGAAGGTTCGGACGAGAAACAGGACTGCAAAGTGTGACTCGTGGCGCGAAGCATGATCGGATCGTTGCAGGTCAGTGCCTGCATCTTTGCATGATAGCCTTGTTTCGGATCTTCTTCCAGCGGAAAGTCCTCTGCAGCCATTGTGTAGCTCCATCTATCGCAAGCTGCTTCCAATTTCTACAGATTCTATCATCCCTGTACAAACTACATCCATTTCAAAACTAGCAACTGAAGACTACACTTCTAACTCTGCAAGTTATCTTCTGACAGTCGGACGGAGTATAAGTCCACCTCTATTAAGACAGACTTGTAAACTTTTTCTGTATTTCTTCAGCGGGAATCCTGGTCCTCCTCTGCAGTGAAAACCTCCTGACCAATGCATAGCCTCTCGTGCAATTCAAGTGTTCTAAGGCGTTGAAACAACGAGATTTCCTCCATAATCGTGTCCATTCAGAGCTCCTGTGTCAGATAATACTATCCAAAAGTGCCGCATTCATTCATCGCCGCAGATGAAGCTTCGCCATTCCGCTGGAACTATACAACACGGAGGATACCGAAAAAGAAAACCTACAGTCCTATTGCTTATAAAACGTAAAATACACCACAATCCGCTCAGAGTCTACACATTATGACACGAATATCTCTAAACTAGAAGCAGAAGTGCAACTCTGGTTAAGGTTAAACATTTCGCTCGGCTTCGACGACGTTAGCTTTGTAGGGGTTCTCACTCCCACCTTCAATCTCGAACTCTCGTTGGCCAAGGTTCTTGCTGTTGCCTCCAAGAAGCGGTTGCTGCCATTCCTCTCTCTCTCTCTCTCCTCGACCAAGCGCTCCTCTGCACCGCCCCTGAGCTTCTCAGCCGTTCCTCCCAAGTTTTCAATTTGTTGCAACTGGATTACTCTCACGACATTCACGACGCCGCCGATCAAGAGCAAAGCGGATCCCACGATTGCGAAAGAAACTGAAAGCGTCTGCACGAGAGATCATAACGACCGAGTAAGTAAAAGAGATCCGCTTACAACACTACAACTGCAATACACGTATCAGATCACCGCACGTTGACTCGTTATACCAGACATACTGTTCCCTTAGTACGTAAGACCCTTGTGTAGCAATAATTTTTATTTCTCTGAACGGCCGATTTCGAGGAGCCGAGACGAGGTACTCCACGCTGGCATTTCAATCGTCCAAAACCACCCAAGCCCGAACGCTATAGGCCACCGCTGTAAATAAGACGTTAAACCGAAAAATAATAAGTTGCAAAATGGCACTTTCAGAAGAAGGACGAAATATACAGCTTACATAACATTATGTCACTTCAGTTTGGCTCCTCGGCTATGTTGATCGAGTGCGGAGTGGTGAATCCCGGTAGGACCGTTAGTGCCGTTAGGGTGAGTTCTTGGGATGACCAACTAGGGGTATACTTCGCAGGTAAAGCTTGGGGGCCTTAGTTCTTCAAGTTGAGCCTTCAAGCTCCTAGCTATGATGGATAGTCTTGGTGAATGCAATGTGAAGTCTCTACGAGCATAGAGTAGATTTGGCTCGACTTTAGTGATTGTTTAGTGCTCGTTGGCATGATGGAATGAGTACATACCGTTTATCACTTGAAGAACTCAGATTGAGAGGTCTGATTGAGAGGTTTCAGGTCGTAGATTTTAGCCGGTGGTATTTCCGGAGTGGCAGATCGTTGATATCTTCGATTTGCAGATGCGTGCGTGCGCGAAGTGGTTCTTTTTGATTGGGTGATCGATGGCTGTGTGGATTATTGTCGTTTGAACTTGTTCTTGACCGATTTGGTGGTGAGATAGTGCGGAAGCGCTGCTGGAATTTCTTGTGACGGGTTTATGATCAAGTTGAGATCGGCAGAAGTACGTCAGCGGAAGTCGAGTTGGTGTGGATCGACAATTTGTGGTGCTCAAGAGTGCAGTAGGTGCGCGCTGGGAAGATGATTCCAATGCACCAAAAATAGAAGCTTTGAGGAGAAGAGGTGCGTGAGTGCGAAGTCCGAGCATGAGAGAGATATGCAAGTTTCAATTGTGTGAGAAGTGTAAAACCAGTTGGTCACCCATCCTAACACTATTTCTGGACTTGTACATTTAACTCTGCAATCTTAGCTTTGGTTTTACCACTAGACGAATAGCTCTGGGTGTCTTCTAGGAATGCGTGTAAGTACTTATGGACTTGTTTAAGGTAATAGGAAACCTTCTCGCAAGTTCCTAGAGGGGTGGTAGGACGAACCTCCAGTATTAGAGGGAAGCCATAGTTGTGGTAGTGTTTGCCTATACTGTAGAGATGCGTATGGAGGCAGTTGGTGGCAGTTGTCTTGGGTGAGCTAGTAGAGCTACCACATAAGTATTTTTGGAGCTACTAGAGGTGTGGACATCTAGTTAGTGACCTTAAGTGTCAGTTACGACGGCTGGTGATTATATATTGTGCATGTGGTCACCGAAAAAGAGACGTCAGTCCGGGTGGAGCTAGGTTTCTCTTTATGTGAATGTTTACGTGTGGAGAGTTATCATTTGGACTTCTTGTGGTTGGAACCCCTCCATATTCTGCTTTCTGTTTGTGCGCCGCGTTTATTTGTGTTGGCGCTTGATTTGCGGAGTGAGTTCACTCCAGTGTGCTGTCGATAGTGAGATTGGAGTTGTAGACCAGTCAGACTATCTTTGTTTCTCTCACGTTGCGGTTGGAGTGAAGACCATCACATCGTGAGAGGCTGTCTGTGATGATGACAAGTACAAGTTGCCTTACCTTGACCGTCCTAGTAAGGGATAGGTGAGCTCAGTAGGAGCGGGGTTAGGCAAGTGGTGGTTACTGTGATGACGGAGATTTCGGCATTCTGGTTGGAGAGTGTGTTATCGAGATTCTATCATCACGGAATTCTCGGGAGGTTCTGGTGAGGATTTCTCGGACAGTGGGTATACATGGAGTGGGATGAAGTACCGACTTTCTACACCATTGCCGTCGGTTGTTCTAGAGGACGAGTCAGACGCAGACAACGCATTTTCTGATAATGAGTCTAGTGTCACCACACCGTTGTTGTGGGACATGGACGAGATCTATGAGACCATGAAGAGACCTCGACGTTACTCAGGTACAATGGATATCATTGAGCTGGATGACTTTATCCAAGAGTTCGACAGTTGAGCGATCTGCAGTAGATGCGGAACCCACAGCTGTTTACACCCTTCATGACGTGGAAGAGTTTGTTCCAACACTTGGAGGGACCGCCTATGGACGAGTATCATGAGTTCCGGCGAGACTATAATGTGGAGATTGAGTTGTGGAGACAACATTGGTCTCCCAACTATGTTTCTATCACTACTGGCGTAGTTTCAAGAGGCGTAGCACTTACGAGTTCGGATGCCAGTAGCAGTGGTACATCCACGGATGACGGAGTACATATTACCGGTGGTGCGTTCACTAGTAGTGGAGCAGGTGGTAGTGTGAGCGAGATACCACCAGGGTTTAACCATGTGGTTCAGTTCTTCTAGTGTTTGAGGAAGAACTATCAAGGTGTGCGGACTGACAAGTTGAGGAGTCTGCATAAGTTCCAGCGGAAAACTGGAGAGAGCCTACGCGAGACGTTTACTCGCATGAGACGGTTGATCAATGTTACCTAAGGGGTGACGAAAACATAGGCAGTCCAGTTCTGGTATGAGATACTAGATCGGGAGCTGCGTAAGAGAGTCAGAGATGTCGGAGACACCGCTCCGACGTTGGCTGTTGTCTTTGGTTTGACTGAGCGGATTTAATCAAGAGGAGAGGGTGGTGGTTGCTGGGTTCAGCAAGGAGACACCACATGGGACGACCACCTCTTCTCAAGGATCACAGGTTACGCAACAGCATGGAGGTGGTGGTGGTAAGGATCGTGCGAAGTAGTCATGATTCCACGGAGGTGTTGGAGGATCTGGTGGACAGAAGCCCATGCCTTCCTTCTCTAGTCAGCAGCAAGCGGGTCCTTGCTGGACGTGTGATGGTCCTCATCAGCAGAAGGACTGTCTACAGAGGAGAGGTGGTTATGAGACGTCAAGGACGTCTCAAGCGGTACCTAGGCAATGTGAGCATTGCGAGCGACCTGGTCACAATAGTGATCGTTGTTTTGATCTCCATTCTGAGCTACGACAAGGAAAGGCGGAGGAGCTAAAGGAGGCCGTGGTGGTCGAGCTGGAGGTAGATGTCCAACACCTGGAAGAGGATCAGTCGGTCCACCGCTTGCTAGAACGTCAGAAGCAGGTATGGCTGCTCGAATTGAGCAGTTGGTTGGAGCAGAGGATAGCTAGTATGGTTATGGCTCAGCGGAGATCTGGTGGAACAGAAGCTTCCACTTCTTATGAAGGAGAAAGAGATGACTTCGACTTCGTGGTTGGTGTGGTGCAAATTGAGACATCTGCGGCAGTGACTCGAGGTGCAGTACGTGTCTCTGAGCCACGAGATGCGTCGGTGGAGTTGGACCCACAACGCGGGGAGGCTGGTAGACAGACCAGGCTTCCTCAATCGTTCACATTATCGACAACATTGAGGATCACGTCGGTGATGCCTAAACGACCTATCGATGATGTAGTGGAGTTACAGGCATCGACATCCAAGAGTGATGATGATGCGAGACAACCCTTGACGTCTATGGATGCGACGTCGAAATACCCATGTTGGAGGTGGTTACATCAATTTTGCAAGCCCGACTATTTTCAGCCATGGATATGAGAGCATTGGGAGTCAGCTTGGCTCTAGTGTTCTAGTTGACGGTCACGCTCAATGAGAGCGAGGATGTTGTTATCTCTAGTGCTGAGGTGGTTCAGCGAGAGACGATAGACGTGTCCATGAAGTCGAGGATCAAGACAGCTACCAGTGGTACTTGGCAAGCGGTGGCTGCTAGGAGATTGACCGTGCTGGTTTGGCACCAGATGTGGTGTTGTTGGACAACAGAAGTGGTATCTTCTGTTTGGTGGCACCTTCAGGGAAGGTGTATCAGTCGCAAAAAGTCTTGTTAGACTCTGAAGCCCAGCCGTTGATGTTGAGAAAGACGACGTGCATTGGTTTGAGTTTGAAGGAGTCCGAGGTGGAGAGATGTCCATTCCAGCTACAGACATCTCTAGGAGGATCAAGAGGTACAACTCTACACATGACACGCGAGATGTCGACGATGAGAGTTCGATCAGATCACCCCACGGATGACTCCATGGTGAGAGCCAAGATCATCGTTACGACCGCGGAGTCTTATGATGTATTGGTTGGAGGTGCTGTGTTATATCCTATGGGGTTCGTGATCGACTATTGAACGGAGACAACATCTTACAGACCAGATTGGCAGTCCGGTGAGAGACCAGTGCGGTTCAGTGCTAGAGTTGAGATAAGGGAGCCTACACCAGGGATGATGGCTCTGTTGCAAGATTCAGTTCGGTCAGCACTTGACCGGGCGAGTTGTTAGAGGATAATGCCCATGCAGAGGATACTCCGATCTTTGAAGCCCATCTGCTTTGGATGTCCTGCTCTGGAGTTCGAGTGGAGAGTTGCAGCAGTATGCTGATCGGTTGGTGTCGCAGGTTTGGAGTGAAGCCTTTGTATCATCAGTAGAGGAACCAAAGATTGTTCCTGCTATTGATCCTGTAACCTTATCACCGTTGGATACGACTGCCATTGTGTGACAGTATTTAGAAGAGGGTATATGTGTGTTGGAGTTGTTTGGAGAGATCAGCACAAGTTTGGCTACGATATTGCAGACAGGCATACAAGTACAGCGATACTTGTATGTGGAGAGAGATGAGGTTGTGAGACGCATCTCATTGCGTCATGTGGCACGTTTGGTGCATAGATATCTTGAGTTGTTGCTCATATCAGCCATTAGAGGATACCAGCAAGCATTACCGTCGGATATTTTGCTGTTGAGGGCGCAAGATCTCACGTTTGTTGGCACCATTCACTTGGTGATAGCCTAGTGGTCATATTAAGGTCACATGCGTTATCGTGTCGGTTATTTTGCGTGAAGGATGTCCAGGAAAACGCGAGGTTCCTGGCTGTGAAGATGTTGTGTGCCAAACAGAGACAAGACAGAGAAGAACAACCACGAAAACGAACGTGCAATATATACCACTCCAAATGTATGTACACTGCCGTTTCTTTCTCCTAACAGCACAAAATTGAGGAACAGACCAGAGCGGTCTGTAACCTACTTCAGAAGCCCTAAAACAAACCCCCTGAATCGCAACCCTAGCTTGAAATCGCCAAGCGTAGCTCAAAGCAAGAGAAACTTCTCTTTGCTAACAACCAGAGCCACAACAGTATCACGCGATTTAAACCCAAGTCCAAACCACATCCACACACTAGCTCTTGGCTAAAGCTAGCTACCACAAGCTGTATACAGCCAACCAGAACTCTAACGAACTCAAAAGAGCAAAACCCGTAGCGAAGAAACCGAAAAAAGTCTATCTGTGGACTTCTTCCTTTCGCTGAACGGACTTCAGATGTCGATAGGGTCTCCTCTGCTGACTCCGTTAACCCAAGAAACCTTCAGATCCGACTCCTGATAGCCGAGGTATCGCTGATTTTCGGTCGCAGGTGACCGAACCTTCAAAAACTGCTCCCTGCGGCTTAAAACCGCACACCACGCACAAACGGATCGCCTAAACTGATATCCGTCTTCTCTGGTAGGTAGATCTAGCTACCCTGAACCCAACAAGACTCCAAACAAGTCGTTTGGAGTTCCTCTTGCAAAACCACGCAAGAAATTTGGTCGCAGGTTGCAAAAAACTGACACAAATCAGCTCCCTGCGGCTCAAACTTGCTCACCACACCCAAACCAACAATCCAATTCACGTACAGTCTTCTCCTATGCGTACATGAAGACTCCCTGATCGCGTAGGCACCAAGAACGAAGAGCTTGGCTCACCGATCGCGAAGAACAACCCAATCTCAGATCGCAGACGAACGAAAATCTGATGTAAGCGCTTCCCTGCGAGCCAATTTCACTCACAACTCCCAAACCGTCCGATGAAACTTTGAATCGTCTTCAATTTCCTGAAGAACTCGTTGTTCTGATCCCGATGGATCCAAGGACAGCAAGTTTGGACTCCGAAACGGCCCGAACGGTCCAACTCTCCTTCACAGGTAACTGAAAACCTCAAATCTGCTTCCTGCGTCTCAATCTTTCTCAGAACACAACCCCCGATCCGTCTCTTCAAGAACCGTCTTAACCTGTGCGTAGCCTGCACAGATCTGAACCCGATGACACCTTGCGTGCGTGTATTGGACTTCTCAATTCTCCAAAACATCCACTGACATGTCGCAAGAACAAGCAAACCTTTTAAGCAGCCCCCTTGCAACAGTCTCCGTACGTACAGTTCTCTCTTGAATAATAAGAAGCAGGCCCCTTGCGTCTTTGATATAACGCCTGAAGCCCTAAATACCCAGTCAGCAAGTAACTAGGGGCCTAGCTTGATTTTATCTTCTTTCGAATCGCATAACTTCTTCTCTGGATGTCCAAATGAAGTAAACAAGATGCCCATGGAAAGCTGACAACGAGCTCTACCCATCTATGTGATGAAAGTGAAGATCCGAAGTTGCGCCAAAAGCCCGTAAGCTGGGGCCTAGCTTGTTTTCTCCATCTTTCGAGTCTTGTAACTTTTCCACTAGGCGTCCAAATGAAGTAGATGAAGTGCCTATGGAAAGCTGACAAGGAGCTCTATCCACTGGCGCGATAAAAACGAAGATCCGAAGTGGTGCCAAAAACACGTAAGCTGGGGCCTAGCTTGTCTTCTCATGAGTGTCTTTGGAGCGACAAGCATCGAAGTTTGAATTTCAAGTAGGAGCCGGTCCACGACACGACATCCACTCCCTCTGAACTTGTGCATCCTCCGATATGCACCAGAGATACCAACCAAGGAGTGGACCGGCTTATCGTCCTACTTCTCATCGTAACCAACCTCACCTTCAAGATCTTCTGCATAATCCTCATCCTCAAACTGAAACTCCGTCAAGATATCTGCTAGATCGACCTCCTCATCTCTCTTTTTGAAAATCTTGACACGTTTACCTGCCACTGGTACCTTCAAGCTCGTTCCATCCAACTCTTGCAGGGCGTAAGTTGCGTTGTCATGAACCTTCTTCACCACATACGGACCAAACCATCTTCTGGAAAACTTCCAGAGTGCACTATGCTGGTTGTCTAGACTGTTGTCATAGACTAACACCCAATCACCTTCTTTGATTTCCCTGGGTCTCAAACGATGTCGCTGATCAAATCTGACCTTGTTCTTCAACCGTGCTTCTCGCAGCCTATCCAAAGCAGTTTGGATATCCTCTGGTCTTCTTTCTAACTGCCTAATTCGAATAGCAAGAAGCTCTTCTCTAGTCAAATTGTCTTCCCAAGGTAACACACTCCATGTCAGAACATGTTCTTCAATCGGCATGATAGGCTTCTGACCTGTGATGAGTTCCACCGGCATGTAACCTGTCACCGAGCTGTGCGTCGTTCGATCTGCCCATAACGCAAATGGTAAGAGTCGAGGCCACTCGCGTACCCTTGTGTTGCAAGCCTTCACCAAAGTCTTCACAATGGGTGGATGACCACGTTCACTCTTGGCATTCCCTTTGGGGTTGTAAGCAGTTGTCAGTGACAACCTCACCCCACACCTTGCAAAGAATTCACGAGCCTCATGTGCATCTAGCTCTCCCCGATCTGCAGTGATCTTTCCCACACATCCATACCGACAAACAACCTCTTCCAAGAGAAATCTACATACCCCTTCAGTTGTCTTCGTCCGAAGCGCCCTACCCTCGACTTGATTTGAAAGATCTTCTCTAGCAAGTACCAAGTATCTCATCTGCCACATCCCAACCGGCATAATCACCAAGTCTACCACCCACTTGAAGTGGATCGTCAACGGATAAGTCGGGTGTAATCCGTCACGCCGCTCTTTCATCTTTGTAAAAGTGGCCCAAATCCCTCGATGTCCAGCCCAAAGATTCTCATGGAACGCCTTGAGCAACTTCTGCTGATCTTCCTTGTTGCAAATCACCCGTAGTGGTACCCCACCTTTCTACGTTGGTCATTTCCAAAGAAACCCATCCTGCAACATGAAGTTGTAGGCCTTCCTTCGAACTCTCCGAAACCTCTCATCCGTCCAACCTGTCTGCTTAATCATCGTACTAAGGTACTTCCCGATATCAAGCAAATCACCATCATACAATCCTTCAACAAACAACTCATCTTCCCTTCCTGTCTGTGCAATTGAATAGAACTTTGCGCCCACGTCGTCAATATCTTCAATCATCTCATCCTCCCCATCATACCGAGCTCGAGATAACATATCCGTTATCGGATTATCTTTCCCTGCGATATGTCTAAACTCCGGGTTCAACGACTTGATATATGCGATCCATCGTAACATCGCAATATCAGGAGTTGAACAATTCATGATCATCCCTAACAACGGCAGGCAATCAGTTTCAACCACCACTACTGCTCCAATCAAATACTTTTTCTCAGTTTTCATATCTGAAACAATACCCCACAGTTCTCTCTTCACTTGCGGGTAAGCACGTTGTCGAACACTTAACACCTTCGCTCCGAACTTAACCGCAAACATGTCTCCATCCTCATCATCCTGTCCGACTGCCCATCCAATTGCAACTGGACTTGTATCCACAGTAAGAACCACCGGCCTAGTACCCTTGTAATCAATCCTTCCCAGAACTGGAGGAGACGATAGTAAAGACTTCAGCTTCCTTACCGCATCAGTATGCTCTTCCTCCCATTTGAACTTCTGACCCTTACGCAACAATCCATACAACGGATCCGTCACATACGCATAATGAGGAATCCAAATGTGATAGAATACACAAGCACCCAAAAATCTTCTTACTTTTGTCAGCGAGTTGCAAACCTCCTTCATCCTTCCAATCGCATCCACCTTGTTCGGATCTGGCTTCCGACCAAACGATCCACACAAATGACCAACGATCAAAACCTCTCTAACTCCAAATGTAGACTTCGCACCTGACAGCGTAAGATGAACTTCCTCAAGTCGAGATAAGATCTTCTCACAGTCTGCGATGTGATCAGTGACGTATCGCCGACATCCCCTCTGATCTAATGCTTCATCTTTCTCATCTTCCACACATCCTTTAATAGGGATGTCATCGAAGAACGGCATCGTCTTTTCAGGAATGAAGTCTCTTAGAACTCGATTCATCCCGTTCATCATGTGTGCTACCGAGTTGATAGCTCCCTGTGGTAAAGTACACATCCTAACCAACCCCAAAGGTGTCCTCATTGTCGTGAAGCTTCTGCTCTCCTCTGTTAGTTGAAACTGATCATACCCTGAGTAAAGATCTCCCATTGAGTAAATTGCTCTTCCTGCAAACGCTTCAGCAAACTCATCCACAATCGGTCCCACCCCAGCATTTCTGATTGTTACTGCGTTCACCGGCTGCATGTTTTGGATGAACCGCAACGACCCATTCTTCTTCGGTACTGTAAACCATCTGCTTGAATATGGTGCAAACGACGGCTCCAAGATCTTCATCCGCATCTTCTCCTTCATCAACTCCACTAGTTTGGACAAGTGAGCCCGCGGTACTGGAATTGATCTCAGGTTCCATGGCACATGCGGTACCGTGAAGATAACCATCGGGGTAACAACGTACGGATCTACACACCCAATCTCATGTGGCTCAAAAGCAAATGCTTTCCCATGTCTTGAAAGCATCTCCTTGAAACACATCCTCTCTTCTGGTAGAAGAGACCCATCAGATCCAATCTTCAGCTCTTCAAGGGTCTTCTTCGTGAACTTGTGTCCTATCATTGCAGGATCTCTCAAACTCTTCTCCTTTGAAGCTCGATCCATCTGTTGGTTGGTGTCTTCCGGCAAAGGACCAGCAACTGGCTTTACTTTCCTATCCACTGTCTTGTACCTTGTCTCAACTCGAACCTCCGGTGCACGAAATGATTCGATCACCGAATAGACCTCCCTTGAATGAATCTGCACGACCTTATCCATATCCTCCCATCCAGTATCCTTTCTGATCGTAGCAGCTGTCCTCATCAATGTTTCACGTGCCATCTTCCCTTTCTGTTTCATGGAGATGGCAGATGACCACAATCCACTTGGCTCAACCTCCTTGTTGAAACTCCTCTCAGCTTGATCCTCAACCCTTGTGCCATAAGTTCCAACTTCCACCATTGCAACTGCTTGTGCTGATAGGTGGTCCTCAACCAACTTCTTCATCCCTCCCTTACCAAAGTTGGTCTGAAGAAGTGCACCAGTATCCCTCAGCGCTACCTTCCCATCCTTCCAGAAGATCACTCCTTGCTGCAGAATATCTGTGAACTCCTTGCAATCTCCGCGCGGATGATCAGTACCATCGCACCAGATACACCGCTGGATCCAGCCTTGCTTCTCAACCGGTCTTACTCCACTTGTAGATCCCTTCTCTTCCAATCTGATGAGCTTGATCTGCAGATCTCGCATTCCACGCAATATCTCCTCAAGGTTTGAGTCATCCTTCTTCGGAGATACCATGGGTGCCTAAACAACTGGAACAACAGGAACAGTTGGAGCAACTGGTACTACTTGTCTAGCAACAAGAACTGGTCGGACTACAGGAACAGGTGTTACAGCTGTAGGTGTTGGCGCCAGTCTCCTAACAGGAACTTTCTCTCGTCTCCGCTCCCTCTTGGTAAGCAGACCAACAGCTTCCTCAACCTTCTTCCAGCTGCTGGTCAATCCATCGTCCTCCTCCCGGTCTTCCAGAAGTACCTCTAGCTTCTCCTGCAACTTCTCATCTGCAGCCCGAAGAAATAGCTCTGTCTTGTTGGACTGCAACGTCAACTTCTCGATCCTGGTCAGTCGTGAAAACTGCTTCTCAAACTCTCTGAGCAACTCAGTAGCTTGTAAACCCTTCCTTGGTTGCTCAACCCACTCCAAGAATGACTTCTTGGTGACTCGATCAGAGTCCTCCAAGAAGTACTCATCCATCAAGGCACGAGCAAAAGTCTCCCAATCCTTGTTAAAATGCTTCGTTAGCATTTTAACATGATCCCTAATCTCTGGAGCTGCTGCCAACTCAAACGTCTCAATCATCTCATCTTCTGAGACCCGGTTCAGCTCCATCTCCTTCACATAATGTCTCAGATACCTTGAGACATCTCTTCCATCAAACTGGTCAATCCTGTTGACCACCGCTTGTAGCGCCTTTGTTGCCAAAGCTTCCTTCCGCTCATCAGACTATTGCTGTCGTAAGAACATAGTGAAAGCTTAGAACATCGATGCAGTCGCCGAATCCAACTGCACCTTCGGTAACCCACTTGAACCACTAGCTCCATCTCCATCACCTTTCCCATCCCCACTCATGACTGCCAATCTCTTCTTCAAAGTTCACACACAGAAGAATCTCCACCCCAGACCTTCACGTCGAGTTCACCACCGTATCGTGTCGGATATTTTGCGTGAAGGATGTCCAGGAAAACGCGAGGTTCCTGGCTGTGGAGATGTTGTGTGCCCAACAGAGACAAGACAGAGAAGAACAACCACGAAAACGAACGTGCAATATATACCACTCCAAATGTATGTACACTGCCGTTTCTTTCTCCTAACAGCACAAAACTGAGGAACAGACCAGAGCGGTCTGTAACCTACTTCAGAAGCCCTAAAACAAACCCCCTGCATCGCAACCCTAGCCTGAAATCGCCAAGCGTAGCTCAAAGCAAGAGAAACTTCTCTTTGCTAACAACCAGAGCCACAACAGTATCACGCGATTTAAACCCAAGTCCAAACCACATCCACACACTAGCTCTTGGCTAAAGCTAGCTACCACAAGCTGTATACAGCCAACCAGAACTCTAACGAACTCAAAAGAGCAAAACCCTTAGCGAAGAAATCGAAAAAAACCTATCTGTGGACTTCTTCCTTTCGCTGAACGGACTTCAGATGTCGATAGGGTCTCCTCTGCTGACTCCGTTAACCCAAGAAACCTTCAGATCCGACTCCTGATAGCCGAGGTATTGCTGATTTTCGGTCGCAGGTGACCGAACCTTCAAAAACTGCTCCCTGCGGCTTAAAACCGCACACCACGCACAAACGGATCGCCTAAACTGATATCCGTCTTCTCTGGTAGGTAGATCTAGCTACCCTGAACCCAACAAGACTCCAAACAAGTCGTTTGGAGTTCCTCTTGCAAAACCACGCAAGAAATTTGGTCGCAGGTTGCAAAAAACTGACACAAATCAGCTCCCTGCGGCTCAAACTTGCTCACCACACCCAAACCAACAATCCAATTCACGTACAGTCTTCTCCTATGCGTACATGAAGACTCCCTGATCGCGTAGGCACCAAGAACGAAGAGCTTGGCTCACCGATCGCGAAGAACAACCCAATCTCAGATCGCAGGCGAACGAAAATCTGATGTAAGCGCTTCCCTGCGAGCCAATTTCACTCACAACTCCCAAACCGTCCGATGAAACTTTGAATCGTCTTCAATTTCCTGAAGAACTCGTTGTTCTGATCCCGATGGATCCAAGGACAGCAAGTTTGGACTCCGAAACGGCCCGAAACGGCCCGAACGGTCCAACTCTCCTTCACAGGTAACTGAAAACCTCAAATCTGCTTCCTGCGTCTCAATCTTTCTCAGAACACAACCCCCGATCCGTCTCTTCAAGAACCGTCTTAACCTGTGCGTAGCCTGCACAGATCTGAACCCGATGACACCTTGTGTGCGTGTATTGGACTTCTCAATTCTCCAAAACATCCATCGACAGGTCGCAAGAACAAGCAAACCCCTTAAGCAACCCCCTTGCAACAGTCTCCGTATGTACAGTTCTCTCTTGAATAATAAGAAGCAGGCCCCTTGCGTCTTTGATATAACGCCTGAAGCCCTAAATACCCAGTCAGCAAGTAACTAGGGGCCTAGCTTGATTTTACCTTCTTTCGAATCGCATAACTTCTTCTATGGATGTCCAAATGAAGTAAACAAGATGCCCATGGAAAGCTGACAGCGGGCTCTACCCATCTATGTGATGAAAGTGAAGATCCGAAGTTGCGCCAAAAGCCCGTAAGCTGGGCCTAGCTTGTTTTCTCCATCTTTCGAGTCTTGTAACTTTTCCACTAGGCGTCCAAACGAAGTAGATGAAGTGCCTATGGAAAGCTGACAAGGAGCTCTATCCACTGGCGCGATAAAAACGAAGATCCGAAGTGGTGCCAAAAACACGTAAGCTGGGGCCTAGCTTGTCTTCTCATGAGTGTCTTTGGAGCAACAAGCATCGAAGTTTGAATTTCAAGTAGGAGCCGGTCCACGACACGACAGCGTGTTGGGAGCGATCAGGGTTTACATGACCCGCGATCTATGATGTTTTGAGAGATGTTACGGATCTTACGACATCTCCAGATGCATCAGGTGGATTCTCCAGCATACATCTTGGAGACCGTTCTTTTGTTGGGTGATGCTCATACACAGATGATGACGAGTGTGCACCAAGTGCGGTCCTGGGTCGGACCGGCAGTGTTGTTAGATGCAGGGAGAGTGGGATCTTGTGCACATCGTCCATGGTTGTGGTGGACGAACTTGTTATCGAAGGAGGAGCTCAAGCGCGTAGAAGATGTAATGAGACGACCAGCACACCTCATAGTTGATGGCATCTTGGATGCAGGACGAAGATCTCAAGTAATGAGAGTTGTCGATAGATCATCCATGGCAGTGATGAACCTAGTGGGACGGTCCATGATAACGTTACCCACTTTGACGAGCTTTCCAAGGTCACATGCTTACAGAGATGGAGGACTTGAGCTTGTGTTGGATGCTCAATTACGGCAGTTGGTGGAGCCCAATGCCGATGAGAGAGAGCGAGCAATGGGTTTTGCTACGGATACGACGACAGTAGCTTCGATGTTGGAGGCTTCACGTCGTCAAGTACTGGGTCAAGCAATGGACTTGAATTGCTTGACATGAATTGTTAGCCTTAGATTGGCTGAGCAGCGTCGAATGTGATCGACGCTGCTCAGTGTTACTGCTCGGACACTTTTGAGCTCTTTGTCTCTTGAGTCGGTGGAGGTAAAGATTGGGGGCTAGGCGTGTGGAGTTCGTCATCCTTGGACATCATGGGATGTCATAGGAGAGAATGTGGAGCTTGCAGCTAGGACTGTAGGGGTTTTTCACACAGTGGCGGTGGAGGTTGTTGGTAGTGAGTAGAAGGAAACTGCTCCAGAGGCTGCAAGATAGCAGTCAATGACTTCGTCTTCTGTCTCTAGCATGGTGACAAAGGATACTTGGGAGCCAAAGATTGGACCCAGGCTTATAGGAGAGGAGAGACGAAGAGTTCAAAGATTCTTGAAGAGCTACATGAATTGTTTTGCTTTCAATATACAGATCGACTTGGCTAATGACACGCCAATCTTTCGACGTCCTTACAAGTACAGTGACATGGAGAGAGCCTTGATCCAGAGTAGGAGTCAAGACTTGTTGGAGGCTAGGTTGATGGAGATGTCGCATGGAGAGTATGCATCTGCCACAATTATGTCAGTAAAGAAAGATATGTGTAGTGACGCAGGATTACTCCTTTTGCCCATTTAGTGTACAAGATATCGTTCCACAGAGGATTTGCACAAGTAACCCTGCTCTAAGTTCTAAGATCTGTTCAAACACACAAACACACGGGTTTTGCCTAGGAATCCCGTCTTCTCACAAAACCACGCGTCTTCTAGACACTCCAAAAGGTACTCTGGAACTAAACAAACAACTACTAACTAAAATATCACACAACTATTCACAGAGAAGCTCAGGAAGACGATCTTCCTGCTTCCAGGTCACTTCTTCCGGTCTTCTCGATACCGTCTTCCCGAAGCGATTCTCGTCTTCTGGGGATTCAGCTCGTCTTCTCACACCTCCAGAAGACTGTCCTGCTTCGCAGAAGTCGACTAGCACGGCTGTTACAACTTGCTCTCATACTCCCATCACAACGGGTTAGATCAATCACAGGGTGTATGCCCCTTGTAGCCTTCCCAGGCTTCTGCCTACGGAAATGGTCTTCCTGCAGCACTACAACGACATTCATCTTCACGGAAGCTCAATAGAAGTCTCGGACCTCACTAGAAGAAGGTAAGAAGATGGGGAAGATGAGAGAAGATGGGGAAGATGAGAAAATCCAAACAAGAGAAAACAAGATGAAAAGAAGAAATTAAGATTCCGACAGGCTTCTAGTCCGGATCCTGACTAACAAGCCATCCTTGCTTGTAATAGTTTGGGGAGGAAGACAACAAACGTGAGTACTGTTGCACCGTCTTTTACTCGAGGATGTCGTCTTCTGCTGTGGGAAGAAGACTTCTTTCTTCTTCACTTCGCTGCTCTAACTACTCTGTCTTCTGGGATCCCTTACCCATAAGACCGTTCGTACGTAGATCCCAAGTGCTCTACTGAACGAGTCAAGCTACACTTCCACAACTGTTGACATTCACCGCCACTCAAGAAGAACACTTCTCATGCACAATTGGGAGCGAATTCAAGGAAACCCACCACCCAGAAGACATGAACAAAGCTTCTGCACTCAAATCCACAATCCATTCCCCGAGAAGAAGTCACAATGGCATTGGGAAGCTCACTCCCTCTACTTCCTGCGTCTACTCTCGACACACCAGTCTAGTCAACAGGACTGCACGAGGATGTCGTTCCCTGTTCCTAAACTGTCCACTATCTCTATCTATATCTCCGAACCACTGCTGGTACGAGCATGCAGACCCCTCCTGTGTATTCCCAAACTATTCGTATGTTTCCAACGACGGGTGTAGTGTGCGAAGAACTATCTATCATGTGTCTTCTCTCGAATGTGTCTAGTCTGCCTGCACCATAGAATCGATGTGTGTGTGCAGCAGCTAGCTCCATTCCTACGCTGCAATCCTACTTATGTCGCTGCCGTGAGAATCAGAGGAGGCGACCACCAGGGAGAGAGGGGCGTTGACAGGAGGTCGCCACCCCACATGCAAGCGGTTCCCCTTCCTAATTAGCCATCCACTTTGTTGCCTACGCTACGTATGCTGCCACATGGTGTCCTAACTAATTTTACATGGAAAACTGCCACCCTTAAGATAGCATGTTTGTTCCTACTAAATTTGGAGTTGTCACTTCAGTTACTATCTACTCTGATTGCTCGGTGACAATCTCTACCTGATCTGCTCCTATCGAGCTCATAACGCGGCTTCTGATAAGCTAGAAATCCCTACAGTTACCTCGGGTGTCACTGAGGTGGCTTCCTCCTCATCGTTCTTCGCTGACCCTGCTGTCGCTGCTGCTGCGTCTTCCTCGGCTTCGGCTTCTGCTTCGGAAGACAGAAGCGTCTTCAGGGAAGCAGAGTCGAGTGGTGCGTCTTCGGTCTTCTGAGGCACGGGTGCGGCACTAGGGACCATGACGACCTCATAGGAGTCCGGGGAAGTAGCTTCTTCCACGCAAAATACCTGGGAAGACGGCTCGTCTTCCTGTCTTCCGGGGCGTCTTCCGGAGTCTTCTCGGCTTCCAACACTATCACTACCAAGTGCACAGCGAGGTCGAACTCCTCCTTCTCCAAGTCTGATCCTGTTGATGATGCTGGTGCTTGGGAAGATGCGTTTACTGGTGGCGGGATCAAGGGAAGACCATAGAGTGTCTTCACTCCCTCTATCTGCCGATCCAAGTATCGGAACATACTCTCCTTGCACTCCACCAACATTGCTTTGGACTCATCGTCCCACTCCCTAGCTAAGGTAAGGAGCTTCCTACCCGCAATGAAGTTGAACTTCTTCCGAAGCGCTTCCACCGAGTGAGCTAGTAACCCCTGTGCACGAGCTTCCGTTGCTTCTCTTTGCGTCTTCTCGGCTGCAACCTGCGCTTCTGCGGCTTCCCGTAGAGTCTTCCACGTCGTCTTCTCTTCTGCAAGGGCGGTGATCTTACCCCGTACTCGCAGAACCTCTTGATCACGCTGCTGTAAGCGCGCTTGTAACTCCTGGTTGCTCTTCTTCAGCTGCGCTAACTCCTTGGAAGAAGTGACGTACTTGTTGTGAGTCGAAGGCTCAGTCCTTCCCTAAGTCCTCACATTATAGCTTCCACTCTCAGAAGACGAATCTAGTCTTCCAGAAGACATCTACTTCGTCTTCTAAGATTCTAACAATGCTTCCTAAGTAGCACTCGTCTTCCGAGCTGTATCGAATCAATCCTAACTAAGCAAGGCCACGCATGGATTCCTAAGAAGACAACCCACCTTGCATTACATCCTACTTCCTAACAGAAGATACAAGATATGCGAGAAGTAGAGTATAGGAAAGATTCAGAAGATGGTTGCGGGCTCCTGGGGTGACAGTGGCCTCTGGGAAGACTCCCGGGACAGTTTCCGATTCAATGTCTTTCTCGGAAGACCTCCCGAAGGCAGGCTTCCCTTCACTGGTCTCACCTGTCTTCTTCTTCCTACGCGCAATCTATCCTCACAACAGACTCAAGACATTTGCACTCTGTTCTTCTGACTTCTCACCTCTCATACACACTCAGAAGAAGCTTGCTGCATGATTGGAAGACATGACCCTCGACCATTCTCTCCAGATTCTGCCAACAAGACTTCTCACAACTCTCTTCTAAGTTCGGGAAGAAGAAGGAATAGGCTGCTATGGGTCGGACAGAAGAGACCCGTAACAGACCCTCTCGTCTTCTCGCTCATTTTGCCATCCTTTCAGTCTTCTAGTCTCTCTAGGAAGATGTGGAGTTGAGAAGCTTGGAAGACCGGGAGGCACAGGCCTAGTTCCTAACGTCCAACTTCTCGAAATAACAAAACAACTCACCAAGCCACTCAAGATTCGTACCAAACCTCTCTTAACACAAAAGCAAAGCAAATCCACTCTTGATACGAATTGTGTACAATCGACTTCCGAAGACAGTCTTCCGAAGACGGTCTTCTGAAGATGTTCCAATCTTCCGAAGCGTTTTCTGTCTTCCGCCGTCTTCCATCTTCCGAAGACACCACCGAGAAGACGCTCTTTGGAAGACGATCGTCTTCCGAAGAAGTCAACTTATTATTACAAACAGCCCTTAAGTTTATCTTCCTGCTAAGGAAGCCGTAATCTTAAGTAACAACGCTTCTTCAGTTATACAAATAAGTTATTAATCTCAAAAATTTCAAAAATTCGTGAATCTTGTAATTTGTGGGCACCACAATATGTAAGACACGGATAGACGGATGGATGGAGACTACCGTCTTATCAATCGGCAGACGAAGTCCAATAAGTATGTCATGTCGACACCTGAGGAGATCTTTGATGCAGTGGGGCATGTGAAGGTCTTCAATACTTTGGATCTTCAAGCAGGGTATCATCAGTTGCCAATTAGAGAAGAAGATAAGTCCAAGACAACATTCTGAGGAATTGACTCTCACGGCAAAGATTGCTTGTATCAGTGACGATTCTTACCATTTGGGTTGAAGAACGTCCATGCTGAGTTTCAGAGAGTGATCGACAGGATCCTAGCAAGATTAGATTTTGTCAGATGTTATATTGACGACATCTTAGTCTATAGTGCTATTGTGGAGGAGCACGAGAGACACTTACGAGATGTGTTCGAGCGGTTGAGAGCTCATGGGTTGAAGTTACACCCTAGGAAGTGCAAGTTCTTCCAGGAGTTGGTAGAGTATCTAGGTCACACCATCTACCCAGATGGGTTGGGTGTTCAACATACGAAGGTTGAGGCTATTGCACGTATCTCACGTCTCACAGATGTGAGTCGAGTTCGAGCATTTGTTGGTTTGGTGAACTTCTATTGTCGATATGTGAAAGGGTTTAGTGCAATTGCGAAGCCATTGACCAAGCTAATGAAGGTGGACCAGGAGTGGCAGTGGGGAGATGAGCAGGAGCGAGCTTTTGTAGAGCTCAAGGATAGGTTGACATCTGCTCCCATCTTGAAGAGATCCGTTATGGGGCGTCCTTTCCAACTGCACACTGATTGGAGTATGTTGGGACTTGGAGCAGTGTTGACTCAGCATGATGATGAAAAAGGAGTTTGTGATGGCGTATGTCAATAGTTCCAACAATTCGTCGTAGGCGAGGTACAGTTTGTACGAGAAGGAGCGTTTAGCTGCAGTGTGGGCTGTTGTACACTTTTGATGTTATTTGTTTGAGAACCCCTTTACTCTCATCACTGATCACCAGCCGCTCACATCACTGATCACTTAAGTGGTTGATGAAGTCCGACAAGCTTACTGGAAGCTTGTACGATTGACTCTTATCTTATAAGAGTATGACTTCCAAGTAGTACATAGACCTTGAGTTGTAAACCTAGATGCCGATGGGTTGAGTTGTAACTCATGCACGAGTCAGCAAGATCAGACTGAGACTCGATGACATGACGAGGAGATAGTGTCAAGGTGGCATGCATCTGCTTTTCTTTGTGTGTTGATCATGAAATCTAGTATGGAAGGCCAAGTCGTATCTTTCTTTGGTCATAGAATAGATGAGCTCCAGATCTTGAGGGTGGAGATGGTGTTCCAAACCAGCGAGATATCCACGATGATGTGATCATAATGGATTATCTATGTACTGACGTGGTGGTAGACACAGTAAGTGCCAAAGAACGAGATCGTGTCCTTCAACGAGCGAAAAGATTTCGGCGAGAAGGACGATATGTACTTCGAGTGTGGGATGATGAGAGAGTACGAATAGTACCACGTCCATCTCAAAGGACACAGTTAGTACTATATGCCCATGAGGAGTTGAGACATTTTGGAGTGAAGCATACGCATAGCTTACTCCAAGGACAATATTGGTGACGTGGTATGCACGTCGATGTGCAGCAGTTTATCGCACGATTTGTGGTTTGTGATCGAGTACAAGCATCGTTTAATGCTCCTACTCCATAGTTACACTCGGGTTACCGTTGGAGTTTGGATTTTGCAGGACCCTTACCGTTGACTATACGTCATCACCGATATGTGTTGGTGATGGTGGAGCACTTCTCCAAGTGGATTGAGTTGGTGGCATTACCGGACAAGACGAGTGAAGAGACGGCGTATGCGTTCTTAGATCGAGTGCTGAGTCGTTTTGGAGCACCAGCTGAAGTGCTGACAGATCAAGGTATAGAGTTGCTTGGTGAGTTTCAGACCTTGTGTGATCAGACGTTGATTGATCATCGGACTACATCTCGAGATCATCCTGAGGCGGATGGTTTGACGGAGAGGGTAGTTAAGACGGTGAAGAGAGGATAGCGCAAGTACGGTTTGCAAAAGGGGCACTTGGGAGACGAGGATGTGCAGTTACCATGGTTGGCTATGGGCTACCGTTTTAGCCGACAAGCGTCTTTAGCTTCCTTCTCACCGTATTTTCTATTGTATGACCGAGATCCAGATCTACCTTCGGTTATTCGTCGTGATTCTGCTGAGGTGCTGAACCTTGATGACCCGATATGTGGGTGAGAGCATGTTCTCAACGAGCAGAGATATTTCGGAGAGTTATGTCTATGACTTTTGAGAATCTAGCAATTGCTCAACATAGAGACATGTTGCGATCTATGATTATTCGAGGAGGAGGTTACCGGTCATCGATTTGCAGGTTTCATCCTGACGATTATATCTATCTACATCAGACTACACCGACAACGTTAGACGTGATCGCATGACGCACTATTTTACCAGTGCTTGAGGTGTTACTTCTGGAGTACTCATGTTAGAGGGCTGTGATGGTGTTGTTCGGAAGGACCATGTGCGTAATTGCGCACCATGTCATTTTCTCAACATCGATGATACCGCTGACGCAAGATTAGCATTTGTACGTATGAGCTTGAGGTGTATGTTGTGTGGGTCTGCTGGTGGGACAGTCCGTATGTTGGTGCGTGATGGTTGTTCTAAAGGTTAGCACATGTCATGTTTGACTCCATCTCTCAGTGTCGTTCCTACTGGATGGTGAGTTTGTCCTCGATGTTTATAGCAGGAATAATCGATTAGATCTTTGCGTGGTATGGATTACAAACAAACGACTAACGATGAGATGATGTAGCACTTGGCCTCCTGATCCTTACGCCCATGAAGGTGTATATCACGTAGTTGAGATATGGAGCTATCTGGAGTTAGAGAGACCTAACCGTCAATTAGGGGGGCGATTATAGTACACTTGTGTATCTGTATGAGATCGTCCATGTGTTATGTGTATGCGCACAACAGCTGTCACGTCAGTTTGGCTCCTCGATTAGTTGACCGAGTGCAGAGTGACGAATCTAGGTATGGTCGTTAGTGCCGTTAGGGCGAGTTCTTGGGATGACCCAATAGGGATATACTTCGCAAGTAGGGCTTGGAGGCCTTAGTTCTTCAAGTTGAGCCTTCAAGCTCCTAGCTATGATGGATAGTCTTTGTGAGTGCAATCTGGAGTCTCTACGAGCACAGAGTGAATTTAGCTCGACTTTAGTGATTCTTTAGTGTCCGTTGGCATGATGGAGTGAGTACATTTCGTTTATCATTGTGGTACACTTGTGTATGTATATGAGATCGTCCATGTGTTATGTGTATGTGTGATGTATCTTTGACAGTGATGTATGTTGTGTAGAGATGTGTATGCGCACGACAATTAAATGAAAAAAACGACATAATCGTGAAAAATTTCTAAGCGGCATGTGGTTTGTGGACTATCATTGCGTAGGTATACGGAGGAAAGTAAAAGAAAATTCATTTTGTGAAGAATAAACTCATTTTTGTTCCGCTGTGGATTGTACCTTGCTAAGAAGCCTAATGTATACGAAACTCAACTTGGAGAACTTTTGTTCATTTTCGTTTATTCAGAATATATAAAATATATAGAAATTCTAAACTGAAGAAATATTAAGTAGCAGCCAAACCAAGAATTATGGTTCGACCCAACAAAATCTATATACCAAAAGCACACACATGTGTTTCCAAAACTCCAAGTAGAGGAAACTAGCACCATCAGAATATTAATTGATATAAATTATAATTAGTTTTTTAAGTTTTTTAATATATATTTTTTATTTAATATTTATATATTTTCTTGATAACAATAAACGAGCAAAAGTTCCCAGAGTTCATCGAACATGCATATTCTGCTATGCACACTAAGAGCTATTTTTCATAACTTTGACCTTTTTCCGAAACTAACACATTCAAATGTTCCGAGGCTAAATGATGATCATAAATAATGATGTTTCGAGGCTAAATCTCGAGTCACACATCTAAATGATGGATCAAATATTACCCATTATTTAGCTATCGGCTACTTTGTAGTGGTGTTTACCTCCCCCTTTGGAATGACCATACATTATAAAACGGTGCGAAAATTTGAAATTTGAAATAGCATAACGTTTGGCGAGTCCGGTGGAGATGCTCTAACGAACCTTGTACAAAAATTTACTATTGTAAGAAGAACATCGACGCTTGAAACAACCGACGTTGACTACGCATTGCACATGTTTCCTAGATCTCTTGACATCTATATATATATATAAAACATACCCAATGCTAGAGTATTTCTTAGAATACCTTATGATATACTTTATCAACTGTGATTATTCACTCATCACAGTGAGATCACCATGGGTTATAAAAAAGATTCAGATTAATTTATTTTTTCTTTATACTACCTTATATATCAAATTTACTCGATGTTGAAATATATCCAATCAATCTGATTGATAGGTAGATCATTGTAGATTTCAACACATGATCCATTATAGGTTAATGGATCCTTATATATATAAATATAAACCTCGCTTCATCACGAAGTAGGTTCGTCTGAAAAAACTGAAAACTGAAGCTTACCAAATATGGATGCATGCCCGATGAACTCTGGGAACTTTTGCTCATTTATGCTTATCCAGAAAATATATAAGTATTAAATAAACATATATATTAAATAAACATACAAATTAAAAAAAATTTATAAATGTTATTTGTTATCTTATGCCTGGAAACACGAGGAGAGCAGGAGAAAACCCATAAGTGATGAGCCGGCTCTCGCGCTTCATAAAGTACAAGACCGGGGAGTTGTACTCACGATTACATTATTTCAGTGAGGCATTTAATTTAATACCTAACCCTTCCTGCATGAAGGGTTAGGTATTAAATTAAATGGTTATGCATTTTCTCCTCTTCCGAACTCGGAAGAGAATGAATATGCATGCTCGATGAAGACCATAGTGGTCTTCTCGGCTGTAGCCGTAAAAGGTTAAGTGATGTAGAACATCTTTATCCAAAACGTTACTATTCCACTAGAAAATGTGAAGTTGGATCAAATATGATGCAATGTGAGCTCTCGCAAGATGGAGAGAAGAAGACAAGCGATAAAATAAGGAGCGAATTGCAGAGAAAGATTTGCTCTAGCACAACAAAAACCTTCACTAGAATGGAAATGTGTCATAATGAAATGTCTCAATGTTAACTTAAAATCTTAGACAAGATATTGATTTAAATTTATTATAATTGATATATTAATTATTATATATTAACTGAGTTCAAAGTAACAAATTTCACTGATATAATCCATAAGAGGAAATGCGCATCGGGAAGTATAAATCCGGGTTCCCTTCAGTAAATTCCTGAGCGTGCCACGCGTGGGTGAATATACGCGTCTAATATCAGAAATTAAACCGGAGTATGAGTATAAAAAAATTTCTTTTTTCCCTCCCAGTGTATTCTGAGTCTAGAAAAAATTCTCTTTTGTTCCAAGAAACATCTAAATCTTCATTTTAACATTTTTCTCTCAATACTCATTTGTTTCCTTCCAAGATGAATCATAAAGTTGATAAATAGCGTTAAGTTGATTTTTTCTTTCACCGTTTCTAATTTGGATGAAAATATTAGTAAAAAGTATTTTTTGCATAATGGTTTAATTTCTCAACTCTAAAACCAAACGTGCAAAATAGAATCTTCTGGGTCACCCGGAGCACTTCTAGTCATACTCAGTCTTTAAGGTCTTTTGTTAAACCACCTGTGCCCCTATATTAGCGGTAGGTTAACCCACCGCTAATCATTTTAGACACGATTTTGAAAAATCAGACGGATGTGGGTATACCCACGAGAACTATGGACAACTGTCACGATTTTATTTGTTACTTAGTGATCTTCATCTACGGTTCAAAATGTTAATCTACTTAAGACCTAAAATTTGAATCATCCCTTGCTCAAAACGGATGTCTGACATGGACAATATGACACAGAGAAGATTTCAGCATCTGCGATAGGATATCGGAAATATTCTCTTTTTGAATTCTGAAATGTTCTAATATCAAAATATTTCGTTAGTGTGATGAGGTGAATTCGATATAAGAAAATATTTACATAAAAAGTAAAAACTCGAGAAATACTGATAACAAAACGTGCGACGCGGAGGCAAGGACACCAGCGGTTTGGAATTTGAAAAGCCAGAAATTCATTTCCGGCAGCCGTCCTTCCTGCACCCCCGTCATCCTTCACGCACCCCGTCATCGTCCATTGTTTTTCCCATCCTTCACTTAGAGTAATTTTTTTCCTTTCTCTCCTACCTTCCTCCTCCCTTCCTTCCAGCCTTCCTCCGCCCAGTCTTCCTCCGTCCTTCCTCCTCCCTTTCTTCCAGCCTTCCTATGCCCTTCTTCTCACCCATCTCATACCACGGAAAGATACTTTTTCTTCTTTTTAAGTCTTCTCTCTAAGACTTGGTTATTTCCAAGTGTCTTAGTCATTCTATTTTTTGTTTCATATTTGTAGTTATATTTTCAAATAATTGTAGCTGTAGTGTTTTTTTTCTAGGATTCTTTTTGTTTTATATTCTTCCTCTTCTGATTTGGAAAATTCTTGTGGTTATATTTTTGTTCTTTACTTAGTCTAGATTATTATAAATTTATTTCAATATCTTTTATATTTTTGAGGTGATTTTGAGGATATCTAAGTGACGAGGATTGGACCTCCGGACAGATAGGTTCATTATACTTGTCAAGTTTTAAGTTCATACCTCCTAGGGGACATCCACCACGATCGGACGATAGACATAGACCTAGAGGATGTCCGGAGGTCCCTGGAGGATTGATTAGGATCCTAGAGTCGTTGCTTCCGCAGTATGTACAACGGATGCAACTTTTGGGACTTGGTGCAGGGCATTATGAACTTTTTGTTTACCACTGCTCGGGTCGTTATTGATCAAATGATCAGAGAGGCAGGTGATATGGATCTACTTGTGCCAGAGATGGATGATGATGAGTTTGTGACCGATCTAGATGTTTTGAATGCGTTGGGTGTTCAGGTATGGTCATCTTTTCACCCTTTTCAAGCAAGCTAAAATATGCTTGTAAATCTGTGAAAGCGTGTGCATGATATCTTTCTTATTTGAATTGGCATATTTTATCTACAGGTGGTTGATGACATGTTGGACTCTCGAATCTCATTAGATCCGATAGTAGATTCTCAGAACCTTAATGATGTGGATGATCGTGAACCACATGAGAGAGACATGAGAGAAGGCGACATATTTGTCAAGGATCTCCCGATCGTCAGATTTGTATCTTTGTCTCGATTGAGGGAATTCTTTCAGGACTTCAAGGTGAAGTGTCCCCACCCAAGATGTGACAAGCTCTTGTTACCTCCAGCAATCAAGGCTTTCCATCAGACTTGGAAGTTGAAGTTTAGTTGTGAGTGTCAGCACAAATTTGTTTGGTTGTCCACGGAGATGGAGTTGTATTATGAGATCCCGGATGTTGTGTGTCGTATGTATCATTCTGCACTATGTGCGAGATTGAGATATACACAATTGGATTCAATCTATCGAGAGATCGGCCTACAGCTTATAGAGCGAAAGCACTTTTATGGATTTCAGAGCGGGAAGACGATGGATTGGATGGATTCAAGCAACACTCGACCGATGGACGATCAAGAAAGAGGAGGTGCAGTCGAAAGTACTCACATGGCATTTTCTGGACTTGAACCATGCTCTCATGAGAGGTGAGTGTGTTCACATGAGAGCATGGTTGAAGAGTTTAGGGTTTAGGGTTTATGGTCACCACATTCATGTGGTGAGTGTGTTCACCACCCTAATAAAAAACATGAGTTTTCAATCTCTCAAAAACTAACCAGAGAACTGAACTGAGAATCGAAAAAAACTGAACCGAAATGAATCGAGAAAAACCACTGAACTGAGAACCAAAAAGAACCGAGACAAACCAAGATCAAAACGACTATAACCTCAAACTAAGAAGCAAAAAGAACCGAGACAAACCAAGTTCAAAACGACTGAAATCTCAAAACTGAGAACCAAAAAGAAATGACGAAGTGACAGCGATGACGAATGACGAAGTTGCAGCGATGGCTGGGAGAAGAGCAGGAGGATCGTGAACCCCAGCGATGGCTCGAAGGTGGAGCTTGAACGAAACGCACCTGCAAAATGAGAAACGACGAGCTTGAAATCGTAACGCACGAGAAACGACGAGCCTGAACCCTGAACGCACCAGCCTGACAAAAACGAGAAAGAGACGAAATGAATCGAGAAAAACCTCTGAACTGGGAACCGAGACAAACCAAGATCAAAAGGGACTGTAATCCCGAAATGAGAACCGAAAAGAACCGAGACAACAACGAGCTCAAAACGACTGAAATTGAAAACTGAGAACCGAAAGAAAATGACGAAATGACAGCGATGACAAATGTTGAAGCCGCAACGATGGCTGGGAGAAGAGCAAGAGGATCATGTCAACCAGCGATGGTTCGAAGGTGGAGCCTGAACCCGCAACGCACTTGCAAAACGAGAAACGACAATCTTGAAACCGCAACGCACGAGAAACGACGAGCCTCAACCCGCTAAACCCTGCAAAACCACGAGAAACGACGAGCCTGAACTCGCAACGCACCCGCCTGACAGCCACCACGAACAAAACGACTGAAATATCTCTCAAAAATCCTGCGTCGCGATGAAGTTCGATCGAGAATCAAGTCCAAGGAACCTCGATCGAACGCCATCGCAGCAAAGAGCGAGCGATGATGAAGCCGTAGTGAGGAAGCAAAAGAGCGAGCGATGGCGACACCGCAGCGAGAAAGCGAGCAAAAGAGCGAGCGATGACGAGGAAGCGAAAGATATCGCATGACAAAGCCGCAGCGAGGAAGCGAGCGAAAGAGCGAGCTATGACAAAGAATCCTAAACCTCGCGATGCGCTCCTCCTTGAAAAAATATTCCGGTAGCGACGGCATGGCACTGCTCCGCGCAGCTTGGCTGTATGTGGCAGAATGCCACGTCAGCAGACTGCCAGTACACCCCTTTTATAGAGGCACTGGTGGTTTAAGTGTGGTGATGTGAAAATATAATTCTTGCTCTTTATCAAGAGGAATATTTCTTTATCACATCCTCACAGCTCGGCTACTGTCAAGTTAGTAACACAAATACTTGAACCTAAAGGTTTTTAAAGATATATGACTAGGTTAAAAATATCAAAATAAATAAATAGAGCTTGGCCGTGAAAGGAAAATTCATTCACATTTTATGCACGAGGTGTTCCCTTGTATAGGGTTGTGACAACGAAGAGATAATTGGTTAGGAAATAACATCATAGCAGTCATGTTTATCAGGGCTACCAAAAATGTGAAAAACTCAATAATAGTGACAATATCTTTCGAAATGATTACAAATTTCAATAAAGCAGTGTATTCCTCAAAGTTACTTTTGGGAACAAAGTAATATTTAAAGACGAATTACGAAAAGAGATAAAACTTCTTTCTTCTTTCATTCTCTTTATTTACAATCAATACATTTATTCTTCTTCCTCAGGAATTACATTTGGAATATTAGAACGAAAAAGATATTGAAGGGAGATATTGTAATGCAACAGAGTTTGACTTGGGTCCCAGAAGAAAGCGGAGAAAAACCCATTAACTCAACTCAGCTCAAGAGTCAAGGAGGGTTTGTATGTCGAGGATTAACTTGGAGTCTTGGATTCAAGGAAATCGAGGGAACCCAACTGCCAGAACAAAAACGGTTGCATATCTAGCAGATCAGACCGTCTCTTTTGCATCCCAATCGTTAGTGTCCAATGACAAGGCAACCTCATGTTTTGCTTATGACCTGTCAAAACCTATACGTTCTTTCCTTGGAAGGTACTGGTCATGTCACGCTGAATCGTCCGCTCCCCGTCACATGTTGTGCCACATGTGGATCCTAGTCATCGCGTTCGGAAGCAGACATCTCGAGGAGCAAATCTTCAAACAGGGATTTTGACGCTTTCGTATGTCTCCCTCCTCTCGTTCGATTGCTTCCTTCGGTTTGAGTTGAGCTCATTGTGAAGTAGCACTTCCGAAAAGGAAAGAGAAGAAAGGGAGAGCTTTAGACCTAGATTGTCATCTTTTCTCTCCGTTCCATTACATTGGTTGGTAGTACGTAGTTTGTAGCCTTTTCTTCATTCTTTCTATAGTGCGGGAAGACAAGACTTCACGTTCTTGATTTGTTGCTAACTAAGCACAGCCAGGAGTTTCGGATTCTCTTCGTTTGAATTTGAATTGTCTTATGTTTGACGCTAGCTTTGTTCTCTGAGGAAGTATGGGTTCGGTGATCGAGTGAGCTGTTTGGATTCCACATCGGGGAGGATGATGCAGCCCGTGAGATTCCTCAACGACGAGCATGTGTACATATGTGATGTTCTCCATGTGCTCGCCTTGCAAAAGAATTTATTCTCAGCTCGGCAATTTGATGTCAATGGCGCTGGTGTTTAATTGACAACAGACTCTATCACCTAGAGGACAGATTTGGACAAGTGTTAGCTCCATGTCCCATCGTTGACGACCTCTACATGCTCGGAAATTCAATTTTGGTCGTTAACCAAACCGCGCTTGTTGCTACAGCTAGAAGGACTCTGATAGGTTTGGGCCCTTCGGGTTCGGGTCGAGCCTTACAGTTCACAGTCTACCTCCCAGTCAGAGATCAGGACCTTGCCTACAAGCTAGACCACAATCAAACCAGCAGACCAACGTCTCTCTCTTCAATCGCAATATGCGCAGATCCAGACCCAGCCCCGTCTCACACAATATGCACACTCAAGGAGAAACGCACACAACTGATTCACGGAGTTTTTCTTCTCTGATTTCGAAGCATACATCCACAGCTGAAGTCCTTACTCCACAAATGACAAAAATAGTAAACTTGGGTAATGAGCGTCAATTCCAATGCAGGCGAGCTCTATCCTCCTTACCCACACACCCCTTGGCATTTTCCAAACGCGTACATCATCAGCAGGCTTGCCTCTCACTCCACGCGCGTCCATTGACCTCTCCTTAATTGGCACGGCATCCTATGATCACGTCTCCAGCTCCTTCACACGGATCGCGCCCACTGACCTACCACTTGCAGCCAACGATCGTCAATTGGCGACCGCTCACTGGAGAAATACAACGTTTAATTCTGTCTCCGCATCGCTTGAAAGGCTCGAGCCCCTTCAAGATTGTCCAGCCAACCAAACATGACCCCCAAGTCCACGGGAGGCCTTATTGACCCTCGTAGACAAGGAGTTCCCTGTCAACGGGAACTCTGATGTCCCTTGGGGACCCGCGTCTCTTCCTCGAGGCATGACCTCATGGGGAAGCGCACCTCCACAAGGATGAGATCCGCATCCGTGTATAACAGATTCCACCTTGTTAATTTTGAAAATTTCACCATCAATAGATGTGAGAATTTTTTAATCTTGAAAAACTACAATGCACATGATGAAGGATTGATGAAGAGAGGTCGACCTGAACTAAGGTCCTTGAGGACTAAATGATCCGACCCAAGGTCCTTTTTAGTCCTTGATGAACTACCTCGCCAGATAGTTCTTGAACGGACACCATCTTGCACTCTGAATGGATATCATGTTGTATGAGGCAATGGGTGTTAATCTGATGGAAGGAAGAGTAGATTTCTTATTTTTTTAAGTTTTGAAAATCTTCAAACTTGCAATAAACTATGCGTAAACGCGTAGTAAAAATAATAAAAATTTTATTACAATTTCACATCGTCTTTGATATCATTTACTACTATAGGGTAAGATATGTCACACCATCAATTCTTATTACTAATTTTACTCTTCAGAGAGAAATTGATCTACTTTAGAACTTTGACAATGAGATCTCGTGACAATCTTCACTCTAGGATCCACACTAGTTGACGACATTTGTGCTTAAGGTAGACAAAAGAATCTTACATTCATAATATATTTTTCAAATAAGTCGCGATCGATATTTGATGATATCTCTCGAAAGGGTCAATCTATTATGCCAAATTTAGTTGTTAATCTAAAGAGGTCAGATATCAAAGTCATCTCTTACATATTTGCTCATCTACTCGTGATAGCATATTCTACAAATTAATACATGTTGATTTTGAGAGCTTGTTATGGGCATTATTTCATTTGTCGTTATGACATAAATACATATATTTTTTTATATATGATCATATTTTATAATATATTGCACATAACCATCTAGCCGTTTACGTCTTAAAGTTCTAGTTTGAATCATCATAATTTTTACACACTTCTTGCTTTCATAATTCTTACCAAAGTGTAATTAAATAATCGACTGGGATGATTTTGCAAAAATGAAAGTAGTGGAGAAATTTCCACTCATCGATTAACTCAAATGTGAAATGGCATTAGAAGAAACATGCGCGATCACGGATATTTTCTTTTGTTCTGAGTGAAATCTTGTCAGTATTGAGAGATATCTTCACGTTGGAGAAGTGAGCAGAGGTTCCAGGTGCATGTTTGAGCTAGTCTGGATATCGTAGATTTTCTTAGTCTCACATTTGTGAAAAAATTAAACATGGGATTCATTACCTCTAATTTTTTGAAGTTTTGTATTCTTTAGCTATAGATTTTTAGAAGTCTGAGTCACATGCATGATTACAATTTGATCAAGATTTTATTAATCTTTTCATCACAATTTTGTTTCTTGAGTCTCAACGGTCGATATATGCTATAATTTTTATGTGTTTGAATTTTTTGCCATGTGTTATGTATATAGTATTTTGCAATTGTCTTATCATTAATCTTTGTTTTTTTATGAAAATTTATGATTCAAAATTTTTGCTATGTGTTTTCGCATAGCTTACTATCGATTTTTTGATTTTTGAAATCCGAGAAAACAAGAGTTTTTTTCCTCCGTTAGATTGAACTCATCGCAGTGATGCATCGTAGTGGCGGTTCAGGTAGTCAAAAACTTCCTTCACTAACCAGCGAGAGATTGCGAGAGGTTGAAACGTGTTCAGAAGACGAGTACGACGAGAGGACGAAGAAGCGAAGTACGGAGATTGTCCACATTGTTGTTATAATTACAAGTTTTATTTATCGATATCAATATATTTTGATTTTAAGAGGTCTTTACTATATGATGACATTTGTAAAAATTATTTAATATAAATTGAAAATTTATAATCTATATATTATTCTATATAATTATATACTTATAATTATAATATTCAAGTTCATCATTTGTATTTATAATCTATTTTGATTTGAAAAAAGTGTGTGTGTCTAATGTATTTCTAAAGATTTATTTATTATTATTATCTTTATGTGATGATATTTCTTTTCATGTACTATGGTGATTGTGTTGCGATTGTCTCGTCATTATTTAAAACGTGATATTGATATGTTCAATTCCAACATGAATACTTATGATCTAATGTTAATAAGTGGTTATAATCACACAAAAAAATTCTAAAATTCTGAAGTTTCAAAAACCATCTTCTTCTTGTTAGTGTTATCTAACATAATTATTCAAAAAATTTTTTTTTTTGGAACTCTCTTGAATCATATAAGATTACATATTTTAATTTGTTTAGTTATATTTAATTTTGACATCGATTCCAGTTATTATCATCATGAAGTTTTTTAACGTCATAATAAATTTGTTAATCACTTGATTGAACTGTCACATGGATGTAACTGATACTTGATATTTCAAACTTGACCAACGAGCTGAATTTATTGCTCTAACACTACATAAATGCATGAAATCATTATAATTCTAACTGCTCAAACAAGTAATAAAATAACAAACACCAATATACAAATGATCTTGAATACTAAGATCATGACGTCATCTCGTGAATAATAATCATTGACATCAAAAATATTACTCTAAAAAATTTGATAAAATTTGATTATAATGTATCAAAATAATATACAAAATTGATTACTAAATATTCGAATATATATCAAGAAATTATTTTTTTTCTGAGCACGTTGACATCTATGCGCAATCCCTTTGGTTATTGTTAATTGTTTAATTTACTTTTTTCTTAATGACCACCGGTGCTTCAGCTTTCACTACTTCAAGCTCAACTCTCATAGCTGCAACTGCACACTAAGTTTCTTCAACTATTATTATACGTTCAATTGTTCAACTCAACTCTCGTAGATGTTGTAAATTCAAGTCTTTTCATTGCGATTACAAATTCAACTTCTTAACATACGCAACTTTTTCAAACATTATTATAAGTTTGATTTTATTGACATGTTACGTGTCTTCAAGTTCAAAAAAGATATAGATTAAATGTACACAAATGTGATAATCAATCTAAAAATAACATAGAAATTTTGTTGTTGTGTTATCTAGACTTGAAATGACTTGAACTCAATATGAAGATCCTCTCCTTGTTCATCCAATAGAGAAAAGAAAGAAGAGACATATAAATATATAAGCGAAAAGTCTTGTAATATAAGTTCTTCAATACGTGAAATCTCCAAAGATATCAATATTGAATATATAATATTTGTACGAGAAACAAACCCATGATGAAACTTAGAAATAGGAAATTAGTGCATATTAACAAGACCTCCACAAGAACAAAACACTTTAGAAAAAACTAAAAGTTCTACGACGACAAGAAAGAATCAAAGTTACGCTACATAGGAATCTTTGAACAAGAATCGCACACAAGTATAATTGTGACGACTTATGTACACATAGAAAATGAATTTATTAGTTATATGTTAATTCTAATCAAGTATAGAGAATGTTTATTTTATACCCAAGTACTTTAAAGAAATATTAAGTTAATCATGACTAGCTATAATTAGTTATGGTTAACTTAGTTATATTTTAAGGTAGAATTCAAATATTTTTAAATAATGAACACTATTTTTCATTTTATTTAAAAGATAAAAAGGAGATGGAAAATATATTTTTTCTTTTTGACTTGATATTAGTAGTGGGACTTGAGTTAATGACTTTACGAGCATTAAAAACACATTCCAAAAAGATTTTACTTGCGAGTATTGATGACCCAGTTCCACAACAAATTTACGCATCGAGTTGTGGACCGTCATTGATACGTTGACACTGGCGCTTACCCATCACATGGCATTCGACCACGATCAGTTTTATAAATACAAAACAAGAAAATGCTCTTCAAGATCAAATTAGATGTCATCTTAGATGATGACACTACAGTTCAAATTGAAGGTCACGGTGATGTTTGAAGTTAAACTCCTCAATGATGAAAACGTCTTAATTAAGGACGTCTTGCACTTCCTTGCACTACGAAAGAATTTATTTTCAGCTTGAATGTTTGATTCCAATGGTGGATGGTGCATAATCTATAATGGTACTTGCTATCTAGAGGACAAAACAGACGTTCAATTGTCCCATGCTTGCTAAGCAACGATCTCTAATTGCTAAGCTCGTCTGTCATTCCCGCACACATCTCATACTTCTCCCAAGCACACAATGCACAATTGAAAATAGAGTACTCTCAATCCTTGTTTCCTACAATGTCCTCTAAAACTCAAAAAAGATTGAGGGTCTCAGAGGTGGTCGTGGTCAACCACGGCTCATACTTCATGTGCACCCTTTCACACTCACAGTCGAAAGAAGAAACACAAAGAAACACATTTTTTGGAACGTCTCTCGACACATCGTCTTATGCTGAGTGCGCTCCTCAACCGCATTTCCAAGAAGACACGGATCACCACGAAGACGATTCATGCTCCAAGGATTGAGGCGCGCTCTTCATGGAGGAACGACACCTCATACATATAAGGCGAGGCATTGATAGAAGAAGCATCGAGCCCCTTCGTGGAAAAAGAAGCACGAGCCCCTCTTTCCTAAGGAGAGGGGAGGGAAAGAGGACGGTCGAGCTCTACATAAGGGATCTCGTCCCTCGTCCTCACATGCTCCCGAGATAAGGTTAACACTTATATGACTAGACGACTGGTAGAGTTATAAATGATCATATTAGACATTTAATATAAACATATTGATGATGTGACAATATAAATTTTATATTTATGATTTGTTGACTCATATATGTTAAAATTGACTCATTATGCATGCACATGTAATCTTGAGTTTTTTTAACTTAAAAGTATACATAAAAGTTAAATTTACAACTCACGTGATACTCTGACGTATCACTACTATCATCACATAATAATTTTGTATTTTTAGAAATGATCCATTACTAATAGTATAACATCATACTTAAAATATCTCATACGTGTGATTGAACACATAAATTATTAAATTATTAAAAATAAAATTCAGTATATTTTTTATTTTTATTCTAATATAATATATATTCAAAATTATGATATTTATTTTAGATTTTTCTATTAATTTACGTGTGATGTTTCTTTCATGAAGAACACTTATCATTAATTTCTGAAGATTACAAGTGTTTAATACTCTAGTCTAATAAAAGTACGTCATGTTGTATGTTAGATTTCTAATTTTATTGAAATTATCAAGATTTTTATGATCATATTCACAGGGCGATAAAATTTAATTTACCCACTTAACTATAATCACATGACACTCTTCGATTGAAAATTCATAACACATGTTTATAATTTAATGATATTATTAGATAATATTTGTGATTATATCATATATAATTAATTCTAAACTTATTAATATTCAACAGATATTATTTTAAGATTTTATAGAAATTAAAATCATCTCATAATGATCTAAACCCTCAAATTTTAAAATCTTGAAATCAAAATATAAAATATAAAATATTTTCTCAAAATATTTATTTCTCGTAACAGTTAGGGATAAATAATCTACCCCCAGCCCGGTCGAATTGTCAACCTTAAAGAAAGAGATAAATTTCCTCGCTTTCGCAGTTAGTACGCAATGATCTAAAGCGGATTTCCGAGTCGAAATTCCAGAGGGATGCCTTAGATCCAAGAAGGATTTAGGATCCCCTTCCGGGGTCATGTAAAAGATCCCCGGACATTTTCGGATCTCTTTTTGTAAAGAGATAGGGGACATATTAAAGTCCCTTAGTAGAATTAATGAGACATTATTCGGAGCTCGCAAAATCTCTCCGCACTTTGCCTAGCCTTCCTTCAGGACATTTTCTCTCTCAGAATGGATTCTTCTCGCATTCGGGACGTAGGTAAATCCAACAAACCACAAGTTAAAGATTTATCCATGCGATCGGACTTTGACAATTAATAGATTCGGAGTACGGACGATCAACGACGCTCTCAAATCCTCTTTGATAAAAACAGCGATTCTCAATCCGAATTCGATCTCCGATCTAGGTACTTAGTACGTCTGGTAACCAGGTAAGACCACATTCTTGTTCGCCAACGTTTCCAAGACCCCGAAAATATCCCATTGAAATATTTTCTGAAAATATTTATTAATTAATCTAAAAAGATAATATATTGACATCAAATGATTGTTATGTGATGATCATAGCAGCAATTATAAGTTGTGCACATGAGATATGAAAGGTATATGGTTCAATCCAAATTATTCATATTGAAGTCACATTTACACCTAGCACCAAAGATAAATTAAAATGACATGACGAGATGACACAGACGTGACACGTGACATATTATGTTCTATGACGAGATGACATGCATGAATATGAGTGGTGGTTTGTCGTGTAATGACATCTCGATATTGAATGTAAGACAAAAAAATGACATTTACGTGTATAGGATATGATGTGATAAAGTGATACGAGTGAGTATGAATAACGTAATATCATCTTGTCCGACAATGATCTTCTAATACTCATTAAAAAAAGAATGACATGACAAAATGATATGGACGTGACATATGATATAATGTGATGAGGTTATGTCATTGCACGAGATGTCACACAAAAACATGAGTGATGTTATAATCACTTGTCTTGTAGTGATTTATGATATTCATTAGAATACAATTTTGTCTTCTAATGAATATCATAAATCATAAATAAGATGACATGACGAGATGACTTAGACGTGATACGTGATACTTGATGTGATGTGTTGAGGTGTCATACTATTGTATCGCATGAATTTTGGACACAACAGTTGTATGAGACAACACAAAGTTCCTGATTGTGAAATATCATGTGAGTAAGAAAACGTGTCGAGGACAAACGTAATCACGTAAAATAATTTTTCTAAGTGTAAATTATTTATTTATTTATATTTATAAATTTAATCTAATTTCATAATTCATAACTTTATTCAAAAAATCCAAAACAAATCGTTTGATCGCGTAATTTTTTTGAAATTTTATCTACTCGTACCTCAAACTCTCTAAACTAGAGGTTGAGTTATTATAAAATTAAGGTTTTTGATCCAAAAATTCTTCTATATTGAATTTTTAATTCTTTTTTTTTCTTTGTTAACACAAACACCTATAATTTTCTTCTCCTAACTCTAAATAAAAGATTTAATGTCTTGTTGAAAAGTCTTTGTTAAATATTTTTGAATAATACTAAGTATCTCAAACTGTCTATATTTCAGATCGTCCAAAGATTGATTATCACCATAACAACTAATTGTCATCAGTTGAAAAATTCTATAATTTATTGATACTCAATTTTCTCAAAATTAGACATTTGACTGATTATTATTTTTTTAAGATTTTTATAATTTGAATATTATTTATTTTTTCAAATTTTAGTATTTCTTGAAATATGAAACTTCGTAACTTCTTGACCATTAAATTTAAAAAATGTTCATTTTGTTTCTCTTTTCTTAGTTAACGATTTTGCTAGCTTCTCATTAATATAAGCTTTTTTGAGATTCATTAATTTTTATTGATATTAGTTTTTTTAGTATTAAAATTATTTTTCAATATTTTTATTAATATCAACTTCATGATACCAAATCTTACTTTTACCTTACTTGTCTTTTAAAATATCTGTAAAAGTGTGAAATATTTTAATTGAACTATAGTTATTCAAAGTGTATATTAAATTTCTTCCTGTTCAATTTATGACAAAACCATTTCACTCAAAAAATTAAGTCATAAATTAATAAATAATCTATATATTTTTATTCATTTATAGTTTACATTTTTTAACTATGAAGGTTAAATGACCATTACATCGTTCACATACAAGTTTTATGATCCAAGTTGCCAAAGTTGAATCAAGATAGTTTTTAATAATAGAAATTAGATTAAACAATTCAAATGTAGTAAAAATTAAATTTAATGCAGCTTAGTGCATTTCTTATTGCAGCATACCCTTTCATTTCTTTATGGTGAAAAAACAAATTTCTATTGTAAAATATTTCTCTTTTGTGTACTAAATAAATCTTATGTAATTGTGGTTTAAATATCTTTCCGAAACTAGTCACCATGTACAACTCCACTAGCCGTATGTGAAATCTTTCTACTATATTCAGGACCAATAGGAAATTCATGTTGCTGTTCATGTTCAAGTGCATGTTGGACCAATTCTCTAGTTGGCGTTTGCTTTACCAGTCCGTAGCTCTCTTTTCTCGGAGCGTGCATATATATGCGCCTCCTCGAAAGATGGTAGGGCGGAGTGAACGGTTGGGATCAAATGTCGACCTTGTCCTCAAACCGGACTGTTACCTCATAGCGGAGCGCATTTGGTGTTCCGTACCTTTACTTTCGCCTAGAAGACGAAGAAACTTCCATGCGACCGCACATATGCTCGCGCTTGCACAAATTGAACGGAGAAGAACGAATTCAAACATTTCATAGCTCCACAGTGAATTGTCCGAAGGACTGTTGTGGGAGAGAGGATTGAAGATGGAGGTCGAGATAAAACAAGCTGAGCTTGTTGAGCAGTTTGTGGTTCTGGCAAGAAGTGCCCGAGGAAGGGCTGCCGCGGAGCTTATTACCCAAGCTACTTCGCATCCGTCCCTGTTTGCATTCTCCGAGCTTCTCTCACTGCCCCATATTCTTGAGGTGAGCTTCCTGCAATTAATCTTGGCGTATATCCGTCAATCGCTTGAATGTAGGCAATCAGCAGAAGGTTAGTATTTCTTAACGCGTAATACTGGATGCAGCTTCAAGGCACAGACCATGCCGGCTCTTTGGCACTTCTTCGCCTCTTCGCTCACGGCACATGGACAGAGTACAAACGTAAGGTTTCTGTTTACTAACTTTTCCTTTTTGTGCTTGAATTGGTAGTTGTTTTGGTTAGAAAAACGCTTGTGGCATGATTACGTGTTCAACTCCGTAGCGATTGATGTGTGCGCACTAGAATTGGATGATTACTTTTTTCAGTTGCAAACATAAGCTTCCGGAAAGTTGGAACAGCAGTTTTAGTCATGAAAACTGAGTCTTTCGCACTTCGCCATTGTTCGAAAGGCTTTTTAGTTAAAGAGTGTGACACTGTCTTCTCAATAGGGTACCCAGAAGTGGGTGTTCCGCGAGGGGGCCAGTTTCGCGATCGAGAATTTCCTCCTTTTCTGGTGAGATGCGTTAACATGGTGTGTCACTTTCCGCAGATCACATCAACGAACTTCCACCGCTTCAACCCCAACAGGAGCTGAAGCTCAAGCAGCTAACAGTGATGACCCTAGCCGAAACAGCGAAGGTATTCTTTGGTGTCTTTGTCCATGGAAGCAAAGGAGACAGTTGGTAGTAGACCTTGCCATTTATTTGACTGCTTGTATTAAGCCTTAGTCTGTAAAGTGAATGTAGGATATGTGAATACCTAGCTATACAGGCTTAGCCTGATCAAATGAGAAAGTGGAGGCACCGCGGACGAAGTGATTTGTGCGGGACATTTGTCTGTCTTTTGCGTCAAATTGTCTGTCAGGGTATATGTTAGTGTCTTGATGACGTTTATTTTTCATAGGTATTGCAGTATGACCTATTAATGCAGCAGCTGGATGTTTCTAATGTTCGAGAGTTGGAAGATCTTCTGATCAATGACTGCATGTATGCGGTAAGGAATACACCAGAAGTCACTCGGTGTTGACCTTTTGTTACTTGTAGTTCACCACACTGGACTTTGGTTAAAAGATTTGGTTTGGCCGGCAAATTAAGTTCGTTAGCAAATGCTGCAGGGGTGTGTGATTGATGTTGTTCTCGGCGACAAAAGTTCAGAGGTAGATAGGGACGTTTCGGAACATGACCCGACTTGGTCCGGTTGAATATTTCCTTTTGACTAGCTACAGTTTGTGGTTCTTTCACTTTTTAGCATGCCGGTGTTTCGTTTTGTCAACTCTGTATTATGTCCTTGTCACGTCTTTACAGGGAATCGTAAGAGGTAAACTGGATCAGCGTCGACGCTGCTTTGAGGCAAGTCCTAACTATAGAACAGCTTTTACAATGTCATTAGGTCTGCCAATCCTGTGTAAATTTTACTCTTCTCCTTGTACACTCTCATCGTGGAAGCTCATGACGGTGATGGTATTATTCCTATTCCTGCATGGTGGGGAGTCGTAGTGGGAAGTTATTTTTGGGGATCTGTCGCCAGTGTTACCTGTGAGATTCATGAATATTATCCTTATTATCCTGTCTGCTTCTGATACATGTCATATTATCCTTCCAGGTGCAATTTGCTGCAGGAAGAGATCTGAGACCAGGCCAGCTAGAGAACATGATATCGACACTTGCAACTTGGTAAGAATGCGGACGTCATCTGGCTGCTTACAAGTGTGATCACTGAATTGATTCCTACTTCTGGAATTTGGACTGTCACTTTGCATGGCAGCTGTACACAGAGATATTGTTGGCCCGTAGTCTTTTGGTCTCGTAACCGAGTTTGTTTCAAGGTTTCGATTCTTGTAGCTTGCCCTCTAAATTCTGAAGTGCATTTTTTTCAGTCTCAACCTGTATGGATGTGTTTAATACCTCTTTGCAGGTTGGGTAACACTGAGAATTTGTTGCTGACCATTCAAGAGAAAATCAAGTGGGCAGACAGCATGAGTGACTTAGACCGAAAACACAAGAAGGAAGTAGAAGACAAAGCTGAGGAGTTACGAAAGTCGATTAAGGTGAGTGGATGTCTGATGCTATTGTTGTGAGAGATCAAGTGTACGTCGGCGTCGGTTTTGTGTGCGTGTGTGTGTGTGTGTGTGTGTGCATGTGTTGTGTCAAATTGTAGAGAAAGCCACATACTTGGAATCCGACAGTATTTGAATTTTATCTAGCAGCTGCCTTAAACGTCTTGATCTCAAGTTGTAAATAATTTGGATATCTTACGTGTAAAGTCTGTTGACTGCTCGTTCGTCCAGTGACGTTCTAGAGACATCAGTTTCAGAAGCAAAAATGAGTGTTTTATGTATCTCAGTCATGAGTTGTATAGCAAGTTGTGAGCATGTAGGCAGGTCTATGTCTTGTTAGCCTTGTGTTGAGCTTTTGGCATGAAAGTGCTGGAGATCAAAGTTGTTCGATATATGTTTCTCACTTGGTGGCAGAAGCCTTTGTACACCAACCTGTAAGCAGGCCGAGATGGAATTGCGGGGACAACAAGATGTGGGTTATACAGAAAGTGGGGCTTTGGTCATGGATTATGTTGAAGAAGACCGCAGTCGACCCAAGAGGTATGTAAACATGGTCCATAAGCAGTTAACGTTGAACGTTAGTAATTGCGGAGGTATCTCCGATGCCCTTGGAAACATTCATTCAGTCACCTAAAGAAACACCTTGATGCAGGAATCGTGGCTTTCCGTTCGTATAAGCTTAAGAACTCAAGCAGAGTCAGTTCTCTACGGCCATAGTCCTCTCAGTGAGCCACTGTGGTATTTCAGCTGAAGTGTTCAAGTCCCACTTGTTCCAAGTTTTTGCGAAGCACGATTGAGATTGACCCTATTGTAGAAAGGAGAAGACCCGTCCCTGTCTTTTGAAGTTAGTCCCCGGCCCCAACCAAGAGCCCTAATTTTTAAAGCCGCCGTGTCTACTCGCTGCGCCGTTGAAGGAACCTTCTTTTGCAGTGGAGAAGGTATGTGCGTGCGTTTGCGAATCATTCACCCAAATAACTGTCTCGATTGATTCTATAAAGCGGAAAGACTTTCAATCCCGGATCTCTACATCAAGAATGCGAAAAATCCCTATGCTGCAGTCTTTGACTAGAGGAACTTGTGTGTATGGGCAGAAGAGAGTCGGCTGAACTGTGTACGCGTGTGTCTTTTGATGTATGTATGCAGAAGGCGGTAAGGAACAGCACCGGTTGGTCATTTTTAAGGGTAGATCAAACATCACTCCATTTTTTGTGGGGGCTTAGACGGGATATCTCTCTTTTCATTTTTCCACTTTCTCTTTTTCCCTTTCGCGGCAAACAAATCTTTGCTGATTGGATTGACCCCCAATGCCTTGTGCGGCGTGATTTATTAGGACTGTAGAGACAGTCGGACAGACCGATGGACCGACAGACGGATAGACAGACACAGATTAGACAAGAAGTCGTAGAAATAAGCATATATTATCCAGGTTGGGTAACTTAGACGATGAAGAAGAAGGAGACGAAGATCATTGGTGGTGTTTCAGGAGTCGGTGGTTTTGACCTTGCGTGGTGGATGGATGGATGCACTGATGGAACCTGCCTACCTTCAGTGTTAGTGAGATTTCGAGGACTACTGGTACCGCCTGGTGGCGCTAGCCGTCTGTATGATTTGTTTCGAACGGTGTGTTGGCATGAGTCGTGATCAAGCTAGCACCAGCTGTAAATGCAACATTGGCTAATGTCAAAACTCACCGTAGTTGAGTTGTACACTGAAATTTTAACCCCTTTACATATGTGCGTGATTGGAACGGAAGTTAAGAAGCAATTGTGGATATAGGGTGATTGCTGTGGGCCCGGTGGAAAGTTTCCTTCACCTTATGTTCTTGGGGAAGATGAGGATGCCCCCATTATTTATTTGCTGCTTGAATTGAGATGTGAATTGAGATGGCTGCATGATCAAAGGTATTGTCAGCGTTTTTTGCGTTCGTCAGGTTCGCATCCGGATAACCTGCTACTTGTGCAACTCTGACTAACCAGTTCCGTAAGAAGCAGATCAGTCTCGCAAACTTGTGTCTTCACCTTGACCTCACTGTCCTTCAATAAAACTACCTGTGAGTACACTCGGCATGTGAAATATTTGCAGTCTGAGTTACAGTTGGGGAGATAATGTGAAGCGTAGGAGCCTTGGAGGTATATCAGCCAAGGGCCGGCCGGGTTGTTAACGCACTCAGACTGGTGGAATGAACCCTGGAGGGTTCTCTGAAAAGCCTGCTAAACTGTTCTAAGGATGTGAACGGTGTCAGGGCGCCCAGGATCTCCGGAGCAGTATATACAGTACTTTGCAGTCAAAATCTGAACTTGACCTGTCACACCAACATGGTAGGTACCCATCGTCAATCCTTACATGTGTGCATTGAGATTGTGATTATGCCTACCAAAGTTTTCAATCTTGAAGTGAGTTGTAAACATCTTCAAATTACAGTTCACTAATTGAATTATTAGCCGACTTAGACTTCTTGTTCATTAGGATTCCTCTTCACCCAAGGCTTGAGTTTAGGCACCTTCGGGTTGCTCGAGTGTAAGCTAGGTTGAAGGTTCATGGTCGTCCCGACGTTGGAAAGTAATCTCTCTAGGACTCCGTCAGTAGCTGGTATGGGGTTGGTCTCCTTCCCGTCCTTTGTCGTGCCTTGTAACATAAGCATTGCCAACTCAGGGTTAGATAACGGAAACAGCGTCACGACATGTAACAACAATGTATCCGGATACGAGAAGAACATTTGTACTTTTCTTCATCCCGCAGAACTACAATAGCGTATATATTCGTGAATTAAAGGACTGTACTGAACTAGCAAAGACTGGAGTCCTACACTGTAGTTATGTCGAAACCTGCAGTACTGCACTTTATAACAAATCGTAGCCTCCAGAAATCTGCTTGATCACACCTACTGGGTTCGTTGGCTTGATCACACCGTTCTTTAACGATGTATTGCTTGCCCACACTTTTGATTGTTTATCGACAGTAAAACCAGTCATTCTGTCTTTTCTTTCATTACACTTTTAGCATGATTAAATATCACTGCGACTGAATTAATTATGTACACATCAGACGATATCAAAAAGTAGACTTGTGGTATCCGACGTGTCACTAATATAACAAAAATAACCATCAGGGTGTGACCAAGCAAATTTCGGTCGTAGCCTCTGAGATCTCCAATCTCCAAAGGTACTGGAAACGCGACTTACAGTTCTAGACAGAAATGAAAGACTTTTAGGATTTTGCTCACTGCATGAAGACTCGTCGGCTGCTGCTAATCCACGTTCCCAGGCCGAAGGAGGTTGCCGAGGAACCGGGAGGGATTGAACGCTAGTGTTCACACCAACGTGACGTATTATTTACGATTGCGCTGTGTGAGGAGGTTTTTAGTAGGACGGTTTCTTCTAGAAAAATTTCAATACCAATACAACCTCTACACTAGACCCCGAGCTGTGGTTATCGATTCAGTTCGGAACTTCTTTGCATATTCACCTCTTTCAAGTTCGGAAGAGAGGAATATGCAAGGGCTTAAAATTTATCACCTAACTTTTTGGGGCATATTCACCTCTTCCAAGTTCTGAAGAGAGGAATATGCAAAGGTGTAAAATTTATCACTTAATCTAATCTTTTGGGGAGAAGGATTAGATAATAAATTAAATTTAGTTTGTAAATTATTTTCTGACAAAGACTGCAGCACGATAATACAATTCTTGCAGCGCGTCATAATCTATATTTTCTATGATTTCTTTCCGTGAGATCCGGTATGTATTTTTACAGTTAACATATAAATTTAAATATATTTTTATTTATAAGTATTAGATTTTTTTCATTAACGTTTTTAGAATTTTTATTAGCATCTCTATGGCACTCTCGCTGTTGAGTTCAGTCCAATGACGTTTGAGGATTTTTCAGTTCTTTCTACTTTTGTCTTTTTTCTCCTCAGGGCCAAAAGTGCAGTCTGGATGCATATATATATTCGATTGGACGAGGGAACAAGATTTAACAATTCAACTTTTACTACAACTAACCAGTGGTAGTGTTTACCAAGTCCTTTATCTGGAATTCAACCACAGTTGTGTGGGTCGATTGTAAGAAACACTTTTACTTTGGGTCCTTACGAGCCTCTTTCGGAAGGGGTCACCTAGTAAAAATCTCCTATCTGAATCAAAGATGACTATACGGTCGAGGTGAGAATCACTGATGTCTAAATTATATGCGAATGCAGGTAACATGTGGTATGTATTGCTTAGGGTCGGTAACAGTGATCAATGGAAAGTTATCAACCATTGAGAATGACCGAGAGCCTGTATAAGTAAATTGTACTGGCACTTAATGCGCTTAATGTAATTGGTTGTATAAGTAAATTAAATGCACTTAATGTAATTGGTTGTATAAGTAAACTGTATAAGTAAATTGTACTGGCACTTAATGCACTTAATGTAATTGCTAATCTCTCGTTTCTGATGTTAGCAGATTACTCGGCCCACGAGTAAAATGCCTTCTGCGCTCATCGCTGCATCCGCTTCCTTTGACATTTCTGTCTCTTTTACAGATTTGTCCATAATTATGAGTCTCTTATCCCCCTCCGATAATCTGTTGTCTTCAGAGTTATAATTATTCTATTTCGATAAATGCATGGGGCTTGTCCAGGGGGAAATAGGCCATAGCTGCACGGAGCTTATTGAATTTTTCTTTTTAAGACATTTTTTTAAATAACTAGTGTTTTTGAAGTTGTTTTGCATGCAATTTTTATCGTAGTTTTTACGATAATAAACAACTTGCATCGCACTCTCTTCAACTTTTGGGTCTTAGAGTTTTCCGCTTGAGAGAACTTATCATTATTATCAAAGCCAGAGACGTGCAAGTCCAAAAATTTGCTAAGTGAAAAGCAACGAAGGGATACATCGAGATTTTTTCTGAGAGAGTCCATATCAGCTGAAAAAATATAAAATTCTAGTGCGGTGGCTCTCTTATTATCTATCGTCAAGTCCTAACATGCAGCACGCCTTTCTCGTTAGATGCCTTGGCGAAAATATACACAGGAAAGATTCGGGAAAAGAGACCTCTGTGAGTCGAAGAAGAAGGGAGCGGTTTGAAGGGTTTAAGGAGGGCCTTTCAAACTGTCATATTCTCTCCCTTTCTCTTCTTCTTTCAGGGTGTTGATTTACCGGAACAGCACTGACCTCAGATCAGGCGAGACTACCCGCTGAGTTTAAGCATATCACTAAGCGGAGGAAAAGAAACTAACAAGGATTCCCCTAGTAGCGGCGAGCGAACCGGGAGAAGCCCAGCTTGAAAATCGTGTCGTTTCGGCGGCACGAGTTGTAGTCTGGAGAAGTGTCCTCTGCGGCGGACCCGGCCTAAGTCCCCTGGAAAGGGGCGTCAGAGAGGGTGAGAACCCCGTCGGGCCGGGACCCTGCTGCTCCACGAGGATTTCTCCAGGAGGAGAAATCGTCCCCAAAAAGCATGGTGCGGTTAGAACCATAGTTAGAAGGCATAAATACAAAAGACAAGTATCATGAGTACGGTGGATGCATTCATCATTTTGAATCCAGAGGGGATTGGTAAGAACGAACGAGGGCATCCATCGATTGTTCAAGCCTTGGTGAAAGCATGTGATGGGTAGACATAGAGAGTGGTCTGCGTTGCTTCTTTTGCTCTATGGCTGATAGGACGACTCATTGCACTACTACTGGATACATACTCATTGAACTGATTTTGGATCAAAAGCCGATTATGCCAATAGAGGAAGACTTCTCTACATGGACTACTTTATCGTGAGAAGACAAAATGGATCATGTAACATCTCCACCGTCTCATACACTAAGACCTCATTACACTACCAAGTCTTCAGTTCCATTCGGACCATAATTTGCTTCAGTTATTTACTTGCTCGGCCCGCCATAAGAATTGACTGACTTGATCCATCCTCTCTTATCGTTTACTTACTTGATCCACATCCAAACTGACTACTGATCGTCTCTAGGTGGTTGTGTCTTGTCAGAGGATACATGTCAACTTTTTCACCAAGTCATACTCTGACATGGTTCAGTGTGAGCTCCAAGCGCGAGAAGAGGTAGTGGATAGCGCGGATGAACAAATGTTCATGTGCACACTCTGAGGTTAGAAACATCGAATAAGAAGAGTACTAGTGAAGATCAATATAGTTTGTTGTCTGAATTTCCACTTCAATTTTGGAAATTCTTGGTCTAGAGCACTATTGGAAACTAAATGTAAGTAATACATTGTAGTTTGCAGTGATAACAACCTTCATAAACAATTCGGAGAAGGGTATTGCAGTTTGAGAAACTGATGCCTCTGTGTGCTACCAGTGACCTCCGAGGGCATGCTTCAGTGCTTGCTCACTCGCGCTACTACCTCTTCCTGCACCTAGAACTCGCATTGTACCAAGTGGTCGGAAAGCTGACATGTACCTTCTAACGAGACACCATGAATAGCGAGACAATCGATAACCACTTTGAGGTGGATCGAGTAAGTAAATGATAAGAAGGGATGGATCAAGTCCGTCAATCCTTCTGAGGATGGAGCAAGTAAATAACTACATTTTTCTTTGATACAGATTGTATAACATAGTCTCATTAATTTTGTAATCTTTTACTGGAAATTTAGTAGATTGTAAGCGAGATAGAACTTCAACCAGTAGTGCAAAGACGACAGGTTCCTAGACACATAATACAACAAACCAGAATAGTAAATAATTACTGCAAAAAAACAATGTAACGAAAGAAAGACAAGATAGAGTAACATTCATTCATAATAAGACAAAATTTAATCATTATATTTTAGAATATATAACTACCATATATCATAAACTATATCCTTCCGAGTCATTATGCATGCAACATTACTTTCTGGTCAGAAAGAAGGAAGATGACAAGCAGAAAATTAGAGTAAAAATTCACTTTCATTACTGGTTACAATCACTCCAGAGAAGAAGATAATGTTGTATGACATGATAAAAATAAGCACTCCTTGAGAAATAGAAGTGTAACTGACTAAAAAGAAGATCATGAATTTTAACAAATGAAGGTGGTACTTGTTCGAGACGAGTTAAATTTATACTTCTAAAAATACTGACTCAATTGTAGACCAACAGTGATACTTGTTTGAGATAAAATAAAATAAATAAATTTATATTTCTAAAAATTTTAAACCTATGAACTTGGATGCATAACCATCAAAATAGGAGAATGGAATTGTAAGCATTGAGAGAAGCACTGCTCCACTTGCGAGATAAAAGACATGGAGCACCTCATAAAAATGTGTTCTCAGTTTTAAATTTTATTTTGTTTATACTCGGTTTATAAATTACTTAAATAGATACAAAGAAAATTAGAAAATGTGTTAGACAACAATGCAGGTTTTCATTACTCCGTGACAAAAATAAAACTTTAATTGTTAATAAGTTAGCATGCTAACTTACATTGAACATCAGCTAGGTGATTATGCAGGATTACCTAAAGTATAGCTTCAAAGCAGAGGTCTTGTTGACTAGATGAGCCGTTTGTAAATATATCAGACATGCTCATGCTAGCCTTTTAGAAGCGTAAACTTGTACTCTGATTTGAAGAGCACCTATTATGATTCGTGGTAATTTTCTTGGTGGAAATCAAAGCAGTACTTTATAATACTAAAGTGTTTGTATGTTTTGTGAATTTGGGGAGTTTGCTGCCTGGTGGTTGCGACTAGGTGTCACATATGACTCACATCGACTCATTTTGTACGCTCCATATGATGTACAAAGTGTGTGCCTTCGTATGAAAGTAGATAAATTTCTATTTTTAAGAGAATTTTGACAACATAATTAGATAAAAGAAAACGATAATTCTTAATAATGTGACTGAACGGATTCGGAACTAAATAGACAAACATATAAGTTCATATTCACTTATATGCAGTTCATCTATATGTAAGACGTTGCAATATAGATGTTTGGAATAAAGTAACATAGAATGCACGGACAAATCACCCAAAAATACTTCATCTGTATTACATCTATAATTTCGAGTTTTCTGTGCAGAGAAAAATATAAAGAATACAATTGTGCAAAATGTGAAACAATAAAAGAAAACTCTTGCCAACAAAAATGAATACATCTCTAACAACAAATAATCGGATGATAAAGTTTTTTTTAGAGAAGATATACTGGATAGTTGTTTGTACTTGTATTTTTTTGATAGTACGTAATAATTTTTTTATTTTTATTTAATAATTAAAAATATTTAATTGCTTCAAACTTTTTTATTGCTAGCAACAACACATTAGAGAGACCATCTCTTTGTATTTGGCGTGGATGAAGCAGTCTTACAAACCTTTTTTGGGTGCAAGCGAGACACATTGCAAAATAAGTTTCTGTTCTTGGTGGATGAAATGTTTATTTTTATTGACTTGATCAAATTTTTATTTTTAATTTTGTTTTTAATTGATTGCTGTAATATGTTAGTATGGTTATTCCAAGTCTATATCATGGTGCATATACTTCATAGTTCTGGTTGAAATATTGCTTATACTATGATTGTTGTTTGTCATTCTTTTCGAATGATTTTAAATCTAATTAAATTAGAACTTTCATAGTAAAAGTCCAAAGATTTTTATGTTCTAGTTTTATGGAGTTTGGGATCGACGATCCCAAACTCCATAAAGCTAGAACATAAAAGTCAAGTCGGGGTCAGTTCAGAAATGGTTCAGTTCAAGCTTTTTGTAAACGGGTTTGGTTTTAGAACGGGTTGAATGGTTTTAAATGGTTAGTAAAGTAGATGGCCGTTAACTGGTTGGGTTCTATCGACTCAAAAACTTTTTATTATAATTTATTTAAAACTATTTTTGTATCATAACAAATATGGATAATAACTTTAGATTGTAAGTTAATTATTATAGTACTAATTTAATCAAATAAAATCTAAAAATTCAATGAAAAAAGTCATTTCTATTGCAGTTTAAGACTTTTTAAAACAGTTGAGTCCATAAACGGTTTGATTCCGTTCAAACTTTTAGAAGAAGGTTAGATTCAAAAATAGATCAGTTCAAGGATTTTTCATAACAGTTTGGTTCATAAATGATTTAGTTCCAGATACTGAAAACATGCTGGTCCCAGTTAAGTTCCATGTCAAACGTTTGGGGGACCGAACCGGCTGCTACTCACATGTTAACCGTCTGGATTACTATCAAATTATCTTCATTTTGAGATCAATAAATACTAGTATTCATTCAAATGATGTAATGTTTGACTAGAATATTCCAGTGGACAACGATACATAACACGACATCACTCCATGATATTTCACATACTCTATTTGTAAAGAGCTCTATGACTATGTTCCATTGAAAAATATCATTAACATCTGTACCGCTCACGATGTGATTTAAAATAGCATCATTTGTTATAGAAACATTATTGATGGAGATTTATCAATAGAGCTTCACTTCTTTCTTTATACTGTTATGTCACAACAAGGTATCACTTCTACCCTTACGAATGTTATGATATCCAAAATGATAACACACTTGCATCGCTGATATCGATTAAGACTAACTCGTTAATATTAACTTAATAAATATGAAGTAAACACACTCAACTCTCTATGGAGAGGTCAATATATATGAACCAGTTTAATTTATAACCAAACTTTTTCACGAGATAGATTTGACCATAAATTAAAAGGTTAATAAAATCATTTTAATTTTTTAATGTCACCATATCTGTGTATGTTTCAGTCTACGCGGTTGCGTGCACTATGCTTATGGTCGTAATGCCAACTTCTGGATCCAGCTATGACATATTTAAAGTGGTCGTCTTGTAAGATAAAACTTGTGTAATAATTCCGCTTCAATAAAAGCTAATTTATAATCTTGTTATGGATTGCATCTTTGCTTCTTTCTCCGTGAAAGTGCATATAGCTTTATCAAGATTACATTTTTTGCCAGCTATTGGGTATATTGGGATTAGGTTGAAATTTATCAACTAGGGAGATTTTTATGAAAAATGTTTTTGTTTTGTACCGTTGCATTTTATTATCCTTTTTAATATTTTAATTTGTTCTTTTTATTCCAAAAGCAACCAAGAAAGAAGAGTCAATTCTAGATCCCACTATTTATATTTTTCTCTTTTGATATGATGAAACCGTGGCACCAACATACAACATCCAAACATTACATTACATTATATCTAAAACCAATGGCTTATAAAAATTAAAGAATCAAGTCTGCTTTGTTAAAATTAGAAATAACGAATAAAAAGGTGTTCGCTACGATTGTAATACAATATTTAATTTGTTTCATATACCTTTACAATCAAGCGAGCAAATTACAAAAGCAAACTGTTATGGTTGGCTAGCCGTGGCTATTCCGCGTATTTGGGATAATATTTATTCTTTCTTCGGATATTTCGAGAAACATTAGAAATTAGGGAGGAAGGTTTTTGACTCTTATATATTCTCAGAAGGCAAGACAAGAAACTTCTGTTTGAAAGGTAACGGTGGAGCATGGAGTCCGTCGTCATCTACGTGAGCGTAAGGCTCGGTTATCCGTCCGTGCGTGCAGTTGGCGAGGGCAGATACAAGAGAGTTCGAGAACGGAAGATCCACTCTCCTTTCTCGACTCGCAAAGCGCGCTCTCCTCGTTTCTCCGCTCCTCCTATTCCCCCTGCTCTTCTGCGTTCATCTCTGTACCTCCTTTGTGTCCCCCGTGCGGTGTCATAGTTTCATTCTCTCTCGATCAGTCGGTCCTGTCCTGTCGTTGATCGGTCCTGAAGGTTTTTGAATCTTCACGCGCTGATTGCATAAATTGTCCGCTGTTGGCTTCGATTACTTGATCGAGCGATCGATCCATTGATCGTCTCCTTCCTTCGTTCAGTTCGGCTCTGCCGAGAAGTTGTTTGACAGGCTTCTGACCGTCCGTCCGGTGTTCCTATTCATTTCGAGCCGGCGTTGCAATCAAGCTGTCAAGGATGAATTCTAGAGGAGGAAGAGGCGGGGGCAGAAGCCTTTTCTTTGTTGCGGTTTCTTTGGTTTTCTTCGTTTCCGGTCATGGTCTGTCGATCCTTGACATCGAGGGAGTTCCTGCTTTTGCATCGAAGGTTGTTTCGGTAAGGGTGCTCTTTCTTTCGTCTTCTTCGTTTAGTTCTTTATCTTTTTAGATTGGGTTGCTGCAGTTGTGCACGGTTCATGAACTAGCGAGAGATTATGGGCCCGATAGTAAACTGGTCGGTACTCTAGAGTAGATGATTTCCTGTGATAAACCGGAGCTGAATTTTGCCCGTGACCAGAAATTGTGTCAATTGAAGTTGCAAGCAAGAATGTCCTAAGTCATTGGGAAATTGGGAAGGCCTCCACTTAAGAGGCTAATTATGCATCACGATGTAAGCAGATCTCTGGATTTTGTGGTGAGACCGGAATCAGAAACTAGAGGAAGCTCCTGTTTGCACGAATGGTATCGTCGGTTTTAGAGATGGAGTCTAGTTATTTCCGTTTTGCTCAGGGGAAACTTGTCTGTTTTCGTGTCAGCTTTAACTGTGTCACTCGAGATCTTCTGTTATGTATCCGGTCTCAGCCCTCTTGCTAGAGCAACCATAGCCAGTTACACATGTCATAAGGTACAAAGCGTGTGGAGATCTCGTAAGCTTGAAGGAGTGAAAAGACCTATGTTACCATGGTGATGGTTCAATGGTAAATGAAGCCTGTCACGGAGGAGATCACATCATGGTTTTAAGTGAATATGAAACTTTCTGAATGAACCGAAATAGATTTGCCATAAGAACTTCTACCAGATAAAACACCAAGTAGAGGTACATCTTAAAAGTTGCAAAGATCCCGCTGGTTATCTCGGCCGCCCGTATCATTTCGCCTTATGTTCACTTTTCGTTGCGGTTAACACACGGAATAGGAATTTCGTAGAGTCTTGGTCGTACTATACAGAGAGGTGCTCTGAATTCTGGACGCCAATTCTAGGCTTTATGCGCTTCAGAGGGAGCCATGATTCGGGATTTGGATACCAAAGCGCTCTAATTCTTGCGGAGAGGTTCTAGCATCCCTCTTTTGGCAACAGCTTAGCTTACAAAGCTTTGTATCAGGATCAAATTGATATTTTGGCATAGGTTCAAGATGCTAAAGCCTGAATTTTAGGAGTGTTATGCATGAGCTATTGCATCTGCTTGCTTTGATCAGCTGATCAGCAAGTAAAATAAGGCCGTTGCTCTAATGCCATTTACCAAAGAAACTCCTTTGTATACAAAGTTCAAGAGGGAACATTATCATCATAGAGAGAACTGTGAATGGTCCTTTGATTGTCTGGTTTCAGCTAGTGGTCGAACTTGAGCTGTGTGTAGATAAGCGGTTCCAGATTTAAGTGAGTGAGATCCGAAAGTGTCTGGAACTGGAGGGTCGAATCTTCTCACTTTCTTGTTGCCAGATTTTTTATTAGTAGATAGTGCAGTCTGTGGTTTATATCGCATGAGTATCAATTCTGACGAAGATCGATCGCAGGTGATGACGGATGACCCTTTATTGGTCTTTGATTACTGGAGCCTGCTGCGCATGTTGTAGAGTTTCATTGATGTACCACCATGAATACATCTCCAGGAAGTATAGGAATTCACTGTGGGCGCCTGTTAATGGGTGATCGCAGGAGGCAGCAGAAGCAGTGGTGCAACAATCAGGTTTGAAGAAGGACGCAGTCAAGATTTCGTCAGTGGACATGAAGGATGCGAAGGTAGGAGAAACAGTGTTATACGAGTTTGACATACAAGTAGGAGAGGTAGTCCTCCCTATCAAGGTGAGAGAAGAAATAACATCCTGGCGATTCTTGGAGGAGGTTATGGCTAGTTATGACAAAGATAACGATGGTTCTGGAAGCAATTCAGTGGATGTCTGGCATCCCGAATTTCTGCCAGCCGTCATGAAACCCTTTCAGCTAGCTGGGCCAGTGGACTTATGGATTTCAGATGCGAAAGATCTACGCTTGGCAATGCCTGTAAGTATCTTAATTGTTTTCTGAATAGACGTTTGACATGAGTTGGTGACACTAAAGTTACTAATAGCACCGTCGATTTATTTCCGCGTTATTGCATGGGAGTTCTTTTCAGGAAGCTGTCCCTTTTCTTATCGTTCCTGATGGCTGTGTAGTACCTTAGTACAAACGTGCTACCCATGGCTAATACTCGAGCATGTCAGCGGCTTTAGCGTCAGAGCAAGCCCTCTGCCAGGTATTGAGTTGTGCCCAAAGGCGCGATTATTCCAAGATTTATTGATTATAAGAATTTCTCGTAACTCTGTTGTGACATTGTCTGGAACAGCATGAAGTGGATGCAGGGCTTGTACGGAGGGTGCTGGTCGCTGATGGTGCTTTTGTCACAGTTGAAGGAGCTCGGGAGGTGAGTTTGCAGCATCCGCTGCAGCTCCCTTTGCCTTTGATTCAGACCGGTGCAGGTTACAGAGGTGGTGTAGCCTCAAGGTTGCTGCATCTCGCGGCACGTCTTCGCCTTGCCTCACGTGCCGAACCGAAGCCTTTACTGTCACTTCGGATAGTTGGGCCGACTTCTTTGGTTGCTGCTGGTGATGAATCGGATTCAAGTAAAGTAGCTGGGTTGAAGGTGAAGAAGCTGTCTCCAGGTTCCGTGGAGCTCGTGTCCCGCAATGAGAGACAGGAGCAGCAGCACTTGGCGCTAGTGCAGGAAAAGCCTCTGAGCCTTAGTGCACCCTGGCTGTGGCCCCTTGCCTCACTGAACGGGTCGAATCCAAATTTGGTGGGTCTAGAGAAGGCACTGTTAGCCTTCCTGGGACGTAAAGCTCATCAGCGCGGATCGATCAATCTTTTGAAGGCCAAGGCAACGGTAGCTAGTTTTGTCAAACTTCCATTTGAGTTGGAGATGCAGCTGAATAACGAAACCGTGGAGGATTATGAGACTCGATGGCCAGACTGGGTAACCAAGCCCAAAGTACAGAGGTGGCCGTTCGAGATCTTGGCCAAGGTTGAAGGAGACAAGCTGCTGGCAATGAACGTCAATCAGGTGGAAGATGTACAGACTATCGAAGTTTCGTCATGGGACTTCCACATTCCTTCAAACCAGTCCCTAGCTAAGTATCCGGCTTTTCTTGGGGAAATTCGCCCCATGACGTTGGACATGGACTGGAACGCCTTATAGATCAAGTAGCTCTGAGATTACTGAGGACACATTGTCTGTTCTGGCACAAGCCACGACTCACCTGTAATTATATGAAAAGGTTTATTGTATCACATCAGTACTTGCTTGGTTGGTATGTTTAACTCTTTTCATGACTGCTTGGTTACGTATCCACAAATCACCATCGAGTGCTGTGTAAGAGCGATTAGTCTCATGTCTGTGCGTACTCGGGAGAGGTAAATTCTGGGTTTCACTTTGCCAAGGTTGGCATTCTTAGACCATGGTTTGGACAGGGAAGTGTGTGGATTGCACCTCTTCTGTATGGTCATTAGTCAACTGATTAATTGGTTTCACATTCCTGTTGTGGGGATGATGACGTTCGGCTTGTTATGCCTTTAGCAGTGACATTTCTTCAACATGGACCGTTTCTGACTCGAACGCGGAGCTTAACTCTCATCCAAGAGTTTGGATGTTGGTTAAATGATCGACTGGTAGATAGCAGCTTGCATATACCAATCTCCATGTCCACACACCGAATCTCACACGGGATAGTAGACTTCCCCCATGTTCGATCGAGGAGTAAGTTCGAGCGTATGATGATCGACAGAATGAGATCAAGCGAGGTGCAGCGTTGGTATTGACTCCGTTGGGACGAACTGAAAAGGACTGGGTGGGAGGAGAGGGTAGTAGACCATCGGCCGGACGAGGGAGCTATGAGCCTAGCTTTACGGCAGAATTTTGTATGACCCTGGAACATGGCATGTGAAGAACGAGATCATGCTGCAGTGCAAGCCGTACTTTCAGCCGGAGAGTGAAGGAGGTAACAGGAAAAACTCTTTGTATATAATCTGGTAGTTATGAAGTAAATCCTTAACTTAGCCTTCGACATTCCCAAAGTCAGTTCTTCAACTTGCTCCAGAAGGGTAGTGATGCAACCACCCGCTTTCATTTCGAGCGAGAGGGGCGTTGCCATCGAAACTCACATTCTTTGTATGACGAGAGCGTCATACATTCTCCAGATGTACTGACGGGTCAAGGGAGATGTACTGAAGAAATCAACCAAGCAGACGCCCTGAAAAGGCCGCGGTTAGCAGTTACGTGGCGTTACGTAAAGACGTGCAGCGTAGGCCCAGAAATCTTCTTCTAGCGACGTGACAGGAAAACCGAGTTGGAGAAGAGCAGACAGTAACAGTTCCAGAGCATCACACGCTAAACTGCACTCCAGCTTTTATGACAATTGGAGGCGAACAAGTGCTGGCAGGTTGCCTGTGAGAAGGGTGTTATTTATCAAAGGGGCTAGACAACGTGATAACGTGACTCTTTCCCTGCCTTCAGTCACATGTGCGGAGCTTATTGCTTATGATGTCACTACGCCAGACTTTCCTCTTTTGGCGCGCTGCCATGGCCTTTTTACTCTCAACGTTTCACGGCGTCTAAGCTATGCTCTGTAGGTTAAAGAAACGGCAGGAAAACGAGTTTTGCCGGCAAGAAAGAAGAAGAATATCAAGGTAAAAGTGTGGACCTTGCTCAAACTCATGTTCGTGAATCTTTTGTCGACGCTCTTTACTGTCAATTTTGCTTTCTCGAGGGTACGAGCTCAACTTTTTATTCAAGTTGAAGCTGGAATTGTCATGGTAAAAGTTGTGGATTCTCATATATATACTTCTCTTATAGAGACTTGTCAACTTGTAGAGATTTGACCTTGTGCCTTGATGGCAAGATAATTTACAATTTTACACACATGAGGACTTATGAATGCCTGAAACTGGACAGTGAACCGTAGAATTAGTACGCCATGTGAGTGAGCCAGAATTTCGTAGGTTGCCGAGCTCGTTCTTGGAGCTCAGTCCATGCATCTCACTTTTGTCTTCCTCTCTGTACTGATGCTTTTCCTGTTTCGTTTGTTCAGGCATCCTACTTCTCTGCCTATCATAATCACCGTCATATATACACATGGAATTCTTGCACTTGTGAGCCTATCTGTCATCATTCGGTTTCTTATTCCCACCCACAAGTCCAGTACAGAAGGAAGTTAAAGGCGCCATGCCCACACTCCAAAGGCTGGAAGAACGACTCAGCCACTAGTCTTTCCCAGGGGGCTTGTGACTCTGGCTCATCCTGGTAGCGAAATAAACTCGTTCCGGAGCGTATATCCAGGGTTTGTGTATCCGCCCTGTGCATGATTGAGAATCTTGTTGCGAGAACGCAGGAACTATGCGGTGCCCCATCATCTGAATCTCCCTTTCACCCAGATGCTACCTTATTCAGCATCAACTGCTCATCAGGAACTGCAAGATACTTAGTCAGACTTTGATTGTGCAGGAGCGGGCCATGTCTGAAGCGTGCAGCTTGACTTCCCCTCTCTCAGCACAAACCAATGCCAATAATCAACAGACTGGAGGTGAGTCAAGTCCAAGCTCGAATATTATAAAACGTCAATGAGAAGTATGTCAATATAAATTCAGATAAGATAGCTAGCTGGATTACAACATATCCATCTCACCCGCGGGCCGCGGTACTAAGATCCTGCAACTAAAGTTCTATTCATAGAACATGCATGTGATCCTCTTAGACATAATGCTCACAAGTCTGGGATTCAGAGGATATCTTTACACCTTCCAGCATTAATGATTAGATGATATCATGGTGCTTGACAAGGCAAGGAGACAAATACCTGTTTCTGTCCCACCGCTTAAGGATTCTTTCTAGCACTGGTTTTCATGGGGAGCTGATCTATCTGGGTCTCTGGTCTCAGTAAACGCTTTTATGAAGCCGAGTACAGCTTCCACATTCAGTCCAATATAAAATAAAATAACAGCAGTTTCGGTGTTGTCGAGAAACATGGAGGAAGTAGGATGGTATTCACTCCATTCACTATTCAGGCACCAGCTTGGCAGTCGAGTTGTTGTCGATATCGGTTCAGCGACCTGGACACTGAACCCAAAGCTCCTGGACTTGACTGTATATTCTGATGCGATTTTTGGTGTTACAATATTGTATCTTGTTGTGTCCAGGTGTAAGAACCGCGCACTTCTTGCTGCTGTTGGAACGAGTTCAGGTAGTGTACACTATAGATACTCCCTTTTCGCAGGTGATCCCTTCTTGAGAATTTCCACTCGTTGAATACAAAGATTGACGGAGTCCAGATACAGTGGAGATCTCTTGCCCACTCATGCATGATGAATGAATCTGAAGAAGGTGCAGCAGCTTGTGGTCTCAGCTTCATCAGTACGCACATGAAAAGAACCAGCAAGTAGCATCTATGGAAGACCTCTCCTTCATGATACGAGTACTTCATGGTCTTGCCTTGTAAGAACCTCCATCTACTCCTTCCTTTTAGGGGATTTTCTCTGTCACATGTTCTTTTGCAGTTCATCACGGCGGGCTCTTGTGCTACAACGAGGAACTCCACCCCCACCAGCAACTCAAGCACCACCTGCTTGGCCCTTCGGGTCCTTCTTTCCCTTGTAAGGCTTGATGGGGTCTTTCCATCCGTTGGCTATTCATTGCTCGCGTGTTTTCTTATTCAAGCACCACCCAGGAATGAGAAATTGGTTTGATTCACTGGAGTTGGAAGGAAATACGAAGGAGTAAATGGATCAAGTGGCTGAACATGCAGAGAAATTACAGGTCATCGTAGAAGGCAGGCCAGGCGACATTTGCATGTGTGAACGCCTGAGCCACTGAACAAATGTGCTGGACTGTGACAGGTTCGGAGTTCTAAGACTAACAGTGCCCAAGCCAGTTCACAGAAAATTCCCCTCCAACTCCAGCAGCTTCATAGAGGAACTATAATACAGGAAATTCCCATACGTGGCTAGCTTTCCCACTCGGCTCAGTAAGTACGGATGCACATGCATGCACCCGACGCTCGGGTCTAATCGTCCACCAAAATTGATTGCTAATTGCAATCAATGCTCCCTAGACTGTCTTCCGCCATGAGACTGTGAGAACCCATCTGCAGTTTGGCACGAGCAATGTAGTGTCGTAGTCTGGGACGGTTGCCTAAACTGAAGTTCTCTCATTTGACTGGTCTTCCCGCATTTAAAGCTCGCGAGACGGATGGAAATTATTTAAAGCCATGTACACTCTGCTTTCTATCGACTCCACTATCCCACTACCAGCAGCTTTCAAGGTGCTGAGGTTGCAGCACAAGAAGAAGCTTAGGCTCTGGATATGGTTGTGCCCTCCCACACGTATATGGCTCTGGGTCTTACTCCCCCTAAACCGACTATAACGAAAATAAATTAATACTTTCGTGTTGCTCTTTACAAGGTGACTCATGCCTGTGGCAGTAGTGGGCACCACCGTCCGTCGGACTCCCACACCGTCCACGCGAGATGGAGCTGAATCTTTTATCCATGCCCAGAGTAGAGCATGTAAGTACATGTTCAGCTGTTTCAGTCTTGAGGCTCGACCGACAGGACAGGAACTAGTAAAAGTTATAAAAGCAGCAGTGCAGCAGTATTGTTCAGCCGTAGGAGTGATGATTTACTGTAGACTCGTACCATACACAGACCAGATCTGCATTTGTTTCGTTATCAGATGAAAGATATGAATCTGATTTTGCGAGACTTTTGGAACAGGAAACTGTAGAGGGACAGTAAAGAAGTGAAGCAAGTCACTCTTTACTGTCCCTGAAGAAGATTGCGTAACAAGACACTGTACGTTTGGCTAGGGTACTTTTCTCACGTGCCTCTCAAACTTAACTTCGTAACTTCCTCATGCTATCCTGCTCGACTCGCCAATACGTGCTGTGCTGCACGTACGCAGAGAATGGCCAGAGGATAGGAGAGGGGACGATGGAAGCAAGGAAGGAAAGGCGGGGGCGAAGGTGGTCAGGAAACACTACCACTAAAGGCTACTTCGTCCAACGCACGCAGCCAGCAGGCATCTTCGCAAAGCAAATGCTCTCTGTCAGGTCGTGTGTGTTCAACTCTAAACCCTAAAATCCCTGCCTTGAGAACCTCTCGTCAAAGATATTTGCAGGTGGATACTGAGGCAGCTTGATGCCAATGCCTTACTGATTCCCTATTCCTTACTGGTCAGTACTTTCAGACCTTCACTGCTGCTTTTCTACTAGGGTAGGCTCGTCTATCAGTGGCGGATATTTCGTCGTCCGAACAGAGATCACCACTCAACACATTGGTTCTCAAACTACTGACTGACAGTCAGTCAGTTACTCTACTGAACGAGCATCTTTCAGTCAGTGGTGGTTCGGACCTCGGTAGCAACTGAGAACCATCGTCTTTGGCGTGAGACCAGAACAGATGAATGATTGAACGAGATTATCTGTAAGCTTTTCACTTGAATAGAGAGTTCGCTGAAGTATTGCCTGGATCGACAGATTGTTGAAACTGAGGCCTTCATTATTACTATACCGAAACAATACTGAAAAGACTGAATCTGAAACATGAGATTCTAGGAAACTAGCATTGATGAAGTAGAGGAAGGAATCAATCAGATCGCACCGAAAGATAGCTCATGATTTGTAAAGGGAGATGCAGGAACATGTGGACAGAAGCATATCCTGATTCCTTTCAAGAATCAAGATGGTCAAGGTGAGTAGTACAACCGTCTAAAGTGTCTGTGCATGCAGCAAGAAGGACAGAACTGGGCACCATATGGTCACTATACAGTCCATGAGAGCCTGCTGCTCGGATTGGGGAGTTTGTGAGCAGCAAGCCCTGTGGTTCCAGAAGACCCCGACCTCATCTCTAGTGGTGAGGCTTGCACGGTCGAGAGTGTAACAGACTGTGAGCAAAAATCAGGTGTGCAATTCCGAAAAGCCTTCTGACGAGAAGAGAAACACCGTAGAACAGACTGGCAGGTACTCCGGAAACTTCTTAGCAAACAAGGTTCTGCAACTTCTGAATTTGATGCTGGCTTCGCTACTAGGTAGGGTTTACCACAGCCATTACATTTACTAAAGAGAAGTCGGAAGAGACCCTTACTTAGTGGGGTCAAGACCCTTACTTGACTTAGTCTACGTTCGAAAGTTTGTTACAAAAGAAGGAAGTTCATTCAAGATAACAGAACTGTATACTTATTCATGACCGTTTTGGACCCGACTGGGTCATATACGGGTTGTTGGACGCATGTCTTGCTTGTGGACGTTTCTATACTTGTGTCGATGTCTGTCGATCCCAAGACTCATTTGTTCAGATCACCGGGCTAGTTGGACGTCACGGAACAATATCTGCTAAATATTGGGAATCCATACGAATGGTAAAACGTATTGATAGTTAAAATGTTGATATCAGTAGTCTAAATTGTTCATGTCTTTCCTTTTTAAAGTATAGTTTAAATAATACACCAAGGTAGTAAAAGCAACCATGGAATGATACTACTCAGAATGTATGTTATGCAGACTGATTACTGAGAAGATCAAATTCCAAGCCCTCATTGAATTGGTTTTGTTCCACTACTTGACTTGGTATTCGGTGTAACGAACTTTATGGTTTAGTTCGAATTACAGAAAAGTGAAAGGTAGTCATTTAGCCTCTTCTCCATGAGAGCATGTTTAGGAGGCTTTCATTTTAGCTTGAGAACGCTCGTTGAGATCTGAGCTAAATAATTTCACATCCGTGTATGTACGTGGGTACATACACGGATGAGTTCTTAAGATCTAGAGTATAACAAGTGGTGGGGAAAGCCCTCACTGGGAAGTACAAACTGAAGGGAAATGCGGCAGAAGAAAGAGAGAGACATGAAATCATCTCGAAACAGCTAACTCCATCCTGCCTTACTGAGCAATGTTATCTAACAATGTCTCATGCAGACTTTTCGCTCTTGGGTACAGATGATTCTCTTCTTCACTGATGACTACATTTCGTCTAATTACTTAATTAGTGTTACTCATAATAGTGTCTATGACATTACATCATTCATGATTGTCTAGATCTTAAGAACTGTTAACACTAATTATGGTATTATTTAGCAGTGGAATACCTATAGAACCAAATATTAAAGGTAGATTCTGTGAAAACGCATCGTCACGATGTAATGATGGGTGAATTTGCAAATGGTGACACTCAAGGTTCAAATGGACAGCTTGCAGACCGTTTCTTGCCATCATTTGACAATATTAAGTTTGAATCTGTTCTGTACTTTGAGAGTCAACTAAGGACTGAATACTAGAAAGAAGTATTAAATCTTTACACTGTGCATGTGACGACGCTAATTAAGTTTAATTCTCGAGGATGAGAGAAAATTGATGTGTTTGGTGTTATATACACTAAATTGAAATAATTCCAATTAGTGTTAAATTTAATATTTTCCATAATCTAATTTATGTGTAGTTAGATTTTTAGTATTTATAGTGTTAACTAAATGTAGTTTTCAATGTAGAATAACAAGTTGCTGCACAATGTGTATTTGTACAAGAGAGAAAATGAAATAGTATATTCACTTACATGAAAATGAATATTGAAAGAGATATATATATATATATATATATAGGATTTTTAACGCCAATCATTCTAACGAATCATTCATATTTGTAGAGTAGAGTTATATGTGCTGATGGAGGTAAACAACCCTTGACCTTTGAAGAATGTAGACATTCAATACTTTCATACCGAACAATTATACTTGTCCAAAGGCTCTCCGATGATTGTAGACAAGACTTCGATCTTACTAGCCATAGCTGAAAAGACCAGTATAACACGAGAACAAAGTCTCTCAAGACTAACTGAAACTTGGCAGAAAGATTCTCACAGCAAAAGTAAACTTATATGAAGCTTTGACAATCGGTAGGTTTGCATCATAGAAATCGTCAGAATTGCCAAAGAAATGTCATTATTCTCTCCAAATGCGTAGACAAAATTTTCTAAAAAATATATATAAAACTCAAGTTGCTCTAATGGTTTTATGAAAATACTCTAGAAAGCTCTCTCGAAATGCTTACAAGTAAAAAATTCAGGATTTGAGCTAAAAGTGAGTGGACGATCTTCAAATATGCGGTCAAAACTCTGTTCGAAACGGCTAAATGGTTTTAGCTGTTAAGATGCTTGAGAGGTTGTAGCCGGTCAGAAGCTAGTTCTGATATACAAGAATTGAAGAGATGAGCGTAAAAGATCTCAGTCTTCTTGTGTTTCTTGTGTTGTGTTCTTTGTTTGCAAGAATTATAGTTCGGTGGAAGAACTGCTCATTGTTGGTTGAGGAGACTGTCACGACTGACTTTATTTGACCCAAGCGTCGTTCCATGTTTGAGCAGTGATTAACCATGTGGTTAATGAACATGGTCATGCTGGTCAAGGACAACCACCGAGAAACCTAAAGCGTAGCCAAGGAAAGGAGATTGTACAAAGGACTACGAGGACTTTTCTTGAGTTGGGAGAAACAAAAAAAGCAGTTTTGCGTGGAGCCTGAAAAAGGGAGAGAGATTGAAGACAGAGAGTAGCATATGCATTGATTTGTGATTTACCACTATCTAGTTTCTTAACCAGAGAGATTGTATGTAAGAGTAGAGCAGGACCAGTGAATTATGAATCTTTTTGTTCTTGAAATGCTCATAAAACTATAGCTGAACCAGTAGAGCAGTGGAAGTCTGAAACAGATCTGAACGTGAAGTGAAAATTTTAGTGACGATAGTTCGCTCAACAACGTCATCAGCGGTCTCGGATAGGTGATGATCAATATCAAAACGTGTTATGTCCGTTGTCAAGGATAGTCTTTCTCAAGAAAGACGAGCCTTTTAACTGTGATTAATTGCAGAGTATAGATCGAATAAGAAGACAAGGGTCAACTAGCTTGCCGACGACAGCTAAAGTCTCTCACAGATACCAATCTCTGTCTGTATGTTGATTCCTACTCAATAAGATCAATTCACATTCACCAGAAGGCAAATTCATCTCCAAACACAACAATAGATGAATCTCAAACTCCCAATACTTTATTTCTTTTCTTGCGATAGCTAAACCTTCCACATATATCAATTTCTGTCTGACAATCGATCCATTCAACAAGATCATTTTTTGTTCACCAGAAGGTAGATTTATCTTCAAACACAACAATAGATGAAATTCGAACTCCCTAAATCTTATTTCTCTTCTTGCGACAGCTTCACACTTGATATCCTCAAAAATCTGATCTGCTCAATCTTTATCTTTCTCCCGTTGTCGTGTCGTATATTGCGTGAAGGATGTCCAGAAAAACACGAGGTTCCTGACTGTGGAGATGTTGTGTGCTGAAACAGAGACAAGACAGAGAAAAACAACCACGAAAACGAACGCTGCGATATATACACTCCAAATGTATGTACACTGCCGGTTCTTTCTCTTAAGAGCACAAAACTGAGAACCAGACCAGAGCAGTCTGTAACCTGCTTCAAAAGCTCCTAAAAACCACCCTTGAATCACAACCCTGACCCAAAACCACCGAAGCGTAGCTCAAAGCAAGAGAAACTTCTCTTTGCTAACAACCAGAGACACAACAGTATCACGCGATCCAAACCCAAGTCCAAACCACATCCATGTACAAGCTCTTAGTCAAACTAGCTATCACAAGCTATATATAGCCAACCAGAACTCTAATGAACTCAAAGAGCAAAACTCGTAGCAAAGAAACCGAAAAAAGCCTATCTGTGGACTTCCTCTTTTTGCTGAACGGACTTCAGATGTTGATAGGGTCTCCTCCGCTGACTCCGTTAACCCAAGAAACTTTCAGATCCGACTCCTGATACCCGAGATATCGTCGATTTTCGGTCGCAAGTAACCAAACCTTCAAAAACTGCTCCTTGCGGCTTAAAATAGCACACCACGCACAAACGGATTGTCTAAACTGATATCCGTCTTCTCCGGTAGGTAGATCTAGCTACCCTGAACCCAACAAGATCCCAAACAAGCTGTTCGGAGTTCCCCTTGCAAAACCACGCAAGAAATTTGATCGCAGGTTGCAAAAGACTGACGTAAATCAGCTCCCTGCGACTCAAACTTGCTCACCACACCCAAACCAACAATCCAATTCACGTACAGTCTTCTCTTACGCGTACATGAAGACTCCTTGATCGCGTAGGCACCAAGAACGAAGAGCTTGACTCACCGATCGCGAAGAACAACCCAATCTCAAGTCGCAGACGAACAAAAATCTAATGTAAGCACTTCCCTGCGAGCCAATTTCACTCAAAACTCCCAAACCGTCTGATGAAACTTCGTACCGTCTTCAATTTCCTGAAGAACTCGTTGTTTTGATCCCGGTGGATCCAAGGACAGCAAGTTTGGACTCCGGAACGGCCCGAACGGTCCAACTCTCCTTTACAGATAACTGAAAACCCCAAATCTGCTTCCTGCATCAATTTCTCTCAGAACACAACCACCGATCCGTCTCTTCCCAAATCGTCTTAACCTGTGCGTAGCCTGCACAGATCTGAACCCAATGACACCTTGCGCGCGTGTATTGGACTTCCCAAATCTCCAAAACATCCACCGACATGTCACAAGAACAAGCAAGCTCCTTAAGCAGCCCCCTTGCGTCAGTCTCTGTACGTACGAAGTTTTCTTAATAATCATGAAGCAGGCCCCTTACGTCTTTGATATAACGCCTGAGGCCTCAAATACCCAGTCAGCAAGTAAACTAGGGCCTAGTTTGATTTTACCTTCTTTCGAGTCACATAACTTCTTCACTAGATGTCCAAACGAAGTAAACAAGATGCCCATGGAAAGCTGACAACGAGCTCTACCCATCTATGTGATGAAAGTGAAGATCCGAAGTTGCGCCAAAAGCTCATAAGATGGGGCCTAGCTTGTTTTCTCCATCTTTCGAATCTTGTAACTTTTCCACTAGGTGTCCAAACGAAGTAGATGAAGTGCCTATGGAAAGCTGACAAAGAGCTCTATCCACTGATGCGATAAAAGCGAAGATCCTAAGTTGTGCCAAAAATCCGTAAGCTAGGGCCTAGCTTGTTTTCTCCATCTTTCAAGTCTTGTAACTTCTCCACTAGGCGTCCAAACGAAGTAGATGAAGTGCCTATGGAAAGCTGACAAGGAGCTCTAGCCCTCTATGCGATGAAAATGGAGATCCGAAATGATGCCAAAAGCTCGTAAGCTAGGGCCTAGCTTGTCTTTCTCATGAGTGTCTTTGGAGCAACAAGCATCGAAGTCTGAATTTCAGATAGGAGCCGGTCCACGACACGACATCCACCCCCTCTGAACTTATGCATCCTCCGGTATGCACCAGAGATACCAACCAAGGAGTGGACCGGCTTATCGTCCTACTTCCCATTGTAGCCAACCTCACCTTCAAGGTCTTCTGCATAATCCTCATCCTCAAACTGAAACTCCGTCAAGATATCTGCTAGATCGACCTCCTCATCTCTCTTTTTGAAAATCTTGACACGTTTACCTGCCACTGGTATCTTCAAGCTCGTTCCATCCAACTCTTGCAGGGCGTAAGTTGCGTTGTCATGAACCTTCTTCACCACATACGGACCAAACCATCGCCTGAAAAACTTCCGAAATGCACTATGCTGGTTATCTAGACTATTGTCATAGACTTACACCCAATCACCTTCCTTGATTTCCTTAGGTCTCAAACGATGCTGCTGATCAAATCTGACTTCGTTCTTCAACCATGCTTCTCGTAGCCTATCCAAAGCAGTTTGGATATCCTCTGGTCTTCTCTCTAACTGCCTAATTCGAATAGCAAGAAGCTCTTCTCTAGTCAAATTATCCTCCCAAGATAACACACTCCATATCAGAACGTGTTCTTCAGTCGGCATGATAGGTTTCTGACCTGTGATGAGTTCCACCGACATGTAACATGTCACCGAGCTGTGCGTCGTTCAATCTGTCGATAACACAAATGGTAAGAGTCGAGGCCACTCGCGCACCCTTCCGTTGCAGGTCTTCACCAAAGCCTTCACAATGGGTGGATGACCATGTTCACTCTTGGCATTTCCTTCGGGGTTGTAAGCAGTTGTCAGTGACAACCTCACCCCACACCTTGCAAAGAATTCATGAGCCTCATGTGCATCTAACTCTCCCCGATCTGCAATGATCTTTCCCACACATCCATATCGACAAACAACCTCTTCCAAGAGAAATCTACATACCCCTTCAGTTGTCTTCGTCCGAAGCGCTCTACCCTCGACTTGATTTGAAAGATCTTCTCTAGCAAGTACCAAGTATCTCATTTGTCACAATCCAACCGGCATAATCATCAAGTCTACCACCCACTTGAAGTGGATTGCCAACGGATAAGTCGGGTGTAATCCGTCACGATATCAGATGTTCGAATACATCTGACATGTCAAACAAGACTCCACAAAAGATACAACATCTCTGTACATGTTTTTCCACCAATACCGCTCTTTTATCTTGGTAAAAGTGGCCCAAATCCCTCGATGTCCAGCCCAAAGACTCTCATAAAACGCCTCGAGCAACTTCTGCTGATCTTCCTTGTTGCAAATCACTCGTAGCGATACCCCGCCTTTCTGCTTTGGTCGCTTCCAAAGAAACCCATCCTGCAACATGAAGTTGTAGGCCTTCTTTCGAACTCTCCGAAACCTCTCGTCCGTCCAACCTGTTTGCTTAACCATCATACTAAGGTACCTCCCGATATCAAGAAAATCATCATCATACAACCCTTCAACAAACAACTCATCTTCCCTTCCTGTCTGTGCAATCGAATAGAACTCTGTACCCACGTGGTCAATGTCTTCTACCATCTCATCCTCTCCATCATATCGAGCTCGAGATAACATATCCGCCATCAGATTATCCTTCCCTGCGATATGTTTAAACTCCGGGTTCAACGACTTGATATATGCGATCCATCGTAACATCGCAATATCATGAGTTGAACAATTCATGATCATCCCTAATAACGGCAAGCAATCAATTTCAACCACCACTACTGCTCCAATCAAATACTCTTTCTCAGTTTTCATAGTTGAACCAATACCCCACAGTTCTTCTTCACTTGCGGATAAGCAAGTTGTCGATCACTTAACACCTTCGCTCCGAACTTAATCGCAAACCTGTCTCCATCCTCATCATCCTATCCGACTGCCCATCTAATTGCAACTGGACTTGTATCCACAGTAAGAACCACCGGCCTATCATCCTTGTAATTTTCCATAACTGGAGGAGATGATAGTAAAGACTTCAGCTTCCTTACTGCATCAGTATGCTCTTCCTCCCATCTGAACTTATGACCCTTACGCAACAATCCATACAACGGATCCGCCACATGCGCATAATGAGGAATCCAAATGTGGTAGAATACACAAGCACCTAAAAATTCTGTCAGCGAGTTGCAAACATCCTTCATCCTTCCAATCGCATCCACCTTGTTCGGATCTGGCTTCCGACCAAACGATCCACACAAATGATCAACGATCAAAACCTCTCTAACCCCAAATGTAGACTTCGCACCTGACAGCGTAAGATGAACTTCCTCAAGTCGAGATAAGATCTTCTCATAGTCTGCGATGTGATCAGTGACGTATCGTCGACACCCCCTCTGATCTAATGCTTCATTCTTCTCATCTTCCACACATCCTTTGATGAGGATGTCATCCAAGAAAGGTATCGTCTTCTCAGGAATGAAGTCTCTTAGAACTCGATTCATCCCATTCATCATGTGTGCTACCGAGTTGATAGCTCCATGTGATAAGGTACACATTCTAACCAACCCCAAAGGTGTCCTCATTGTCGTGAAGCTTCTGCTCTCCTCCGCTAGTTGAAACTGATCATACCCTGAGTAAAGATCTCTCATTGAGTAAATTGCTCTTCCTGCAAACGCTTCAGAAAACTCATCCACAATCGGTCCCACCCCAGCATTTCTGATTGTTACTGCGTTCACCGATTGCATATCTTGGATGAACCGCAGCGACCCATTCTTCTTAGGCACTATAAATCATCTGCTTGAATACGGTGCAAACGACGGCTCCAAGATCTTCATCCGCATCTTCTCCTTCAGCAACTCCACTAGTTTGGACAAGTGAGCCCGCGGTACTGGAATTGGTCTCAGGTTTCATGGCACATGCGGTACCGTGAAGATAACCATCGGGACAACAACGTACGGGTCTTCACACCCAATCTCATGTGCCTCAAAAGCAAATGCTTTCCCATGTCGTGAAAGCATCTCCTTAAAGCACATCCTCTCTTCTGGTAGAAGAGACCCATCAGATCCAATCTTCAGCTCTTCAAGGGTCTTCTCTATGAACTTGTGTCCTATCATTGCAGGATCTCTCAAACTCTTCTCTTTTGAAGCTCGATCCATCTGTTGGTTAGTGTCTTCTGGCAAAGGATCAGCAACTGGCTTTATCTTCTTATCCATTGTCTTGTATCTTGTCTCAACTCGAACCTCCGGTGCACAGAATGATTCGATCATTGGGTAGACCTCCCTTGAATAAACCTGCACGACCTTATCCATATCCGCCCATCCAATAGACATGATCTCTCGCAAAGGATCTTCCAATCCATCCTCTTCATAAACACCAGAAATACATTCATCCCCTTCTAGCTCACCCAACTCTTTCAACATCAACTCAACATCATGCAAATGTTTTTGTTTTTTTCTTCTCAACTCTTCCACCTTCTTGTAAATAGCAACCCCACACTCTGAACACCCAACAAACTCTGTACAAAAGACACTATCTCCATCAAGCGAGAGTACTTTCTCTTGCGCACCACCACAATCTCGCTGTATAGTGGTACTCAACAAAAATCCTTGAACTCTTCACTCACCCTTGGAAGTGGTTTCTCCCTCAGACGATTTCGATTGTGCTCGTGATTGGACGGTACAGTCAAGAATTGTACCGCTCTCGTCTCATCTTGACTTTGGATCCTGGCATAAGCAGATCCGTCGTCCAGTACTTTTCTCTCCATCCGAGTTGCTATGATGAAAGGTTGACCAAGAATGAGCGGGTATGATGTTGCTTCCTGAACAAAAAAGTTTTGCTCGATAGCAACATCACCTACGCGCACTCTGATGTCTGGACAAGCTCCATACAAGTCTCCTCTAGTGTTGTTGGCTGCTCTTATGACCCACCCATGCTCTGTGTCGATCGATCACTTCTTCTTCTTGTACAGTTCCTTCGACATGATGTTGATTTCTGATCCATGATCGATCAGAGCAACCACCGGCTCATCCAAGTCTCCGATTCTCACCAACGTCTCCGTTGTAGCTCGAGCCCAGTGACTGTGATTGTAATGACTTGAGCTCTGCTTCCCATCCTCCTCTTCATCTTCAAAATATACCTTACGTCTTCGATCTCTTTCCTCCTCTGAAGAATAAACATTGCACTTTGCATGCTCTCTCTCCTCATCCACAGACATCCTAGTATCCAAGGCATGCGATAACCAGTCTCATCCATAATCTGTCGCTTCCGTTTGATGATATCGATGATGACATCATGAAACTCACGCTTAACAATATCCAACACTTCTCTCAAGGTAAACTCCACCTTCGCATTCAGAATGCGATCTTCCAAGACTCCTTTCAAGTCTGTTGAAGCTTCGATGTCCGACTGTAGTTTGTATGCAGCCGGCTTACCCTTCTCCTTTTGAGAATCCTTCACTCTTTCCTTCGATGGAGAAGGAGCATCATCCTTCGGTAGATCTTGAGCTCCTACATCCTGAAGCTCTTGACGAACTTCTCCCCTCGAGTCTGTCTCTTGGAAGAAGTTCCTTCCCCTGCATTCTCTGAATCTCGCCTTATCTTCTCTTCCAACAACGCTTCGTGTTGGTTCTTGACGATGTAAGCATGCACTGATAGAGCTTCTATCGGATCCTCCCATCCAGTATCCTTCCGGATCGTAGCAGCTGTTCTCAGCAACGTCTCACGTGCCATCTTCCCTTTCTGTTTCATGGAGATGGCAGATGACCATAATCCACTTGGCTCAACTTGTCCGTAAAAACCTCTCTCAGCTTGATCCTCAACTCTCGTGCCATAGGTTCTAGCTTCCACCATTGCAACTGCTTGCACTGATAGGTGGTCCTCAACCAACTTCTTCATCCCTCCTCTACCAAAGTTGGTCTGAAGAAGTGCACCAGTATCCCTCAGCGCTATCTTCCCATCCTTCCAGAAGATCACTCCTTGCTGTAGAATATCAGTGAACTCCTTGCAATCTCTGCGCGGATGATCAGTACCATCGCACCAGATACACCGCTGGATCCAGCCTTGCTTCTCAACCGGTCTTGCTCCGCTTGATCTGCAGATCTTGCATCCCACGCAAAATCTCCTCAAGATTTGAATCATCCTTCTTCGGAGATACCATAGGTGCCTGAACAACTAGAACAACTAGAACAGCTGGAGCAACTGGTACTACCTGTCTAGCAACAGGAATCACTGGTAGGACTATAAGAACAAGTTTTGGCGCCAGTCTCCTAACATGAACCTTCTCTCATCTCCGCTCCCTCTTGGTAAGCAGACCAACAGCCTCCTCAACCTTCTTCCAACTACTAGTAAATCCATCGTCCTCCTAACAGTCTTCCAGAAGTACCTATAGCTTCTCCTGCAACTTCTCATCTGCAGCTCAAAGAAACAGCTCTGTCTTGTTGGACTGTAACGTCAACTTCTCCATCCTCGTCAGCCGTGAAAACTGCTTCTCAAACTCTCTGAGCAACTCAGTAGCTTGTAAACCCTTCCTTGGTTGCTCAACCCACTCCAAGGATGACTTCTTGGTGACTCGATCAAAGTCCTCCAAGAAGTACTCATCCATCAAAGCACGAGCAAACGTCTCCCAATCCTTGTTAAAATGCTTCGTTAACATTTTAACATGATCCTTAATCTCTGGAGCTGCTGCTAACTCAAACGTCTCGATCATCTCATCTTCTGAGACCCGGTTCAGCTCCATCTCCTTCACATAATGTCTCAGATATCTTGAGACATCTCTCTCATCAAACTAGTCAATCCTGCTGACCACCGTTTGTTACGCCTTTGTTGCCAAAGCTTCCTTCCGCTCATCAGACTGTTGCTGCCGTAAGAACATAGTGAAAGCTTGGAACATTGATGCAGTCGCCGGATCCAACTGCACCTTCGGCAACCCACTTGAACCACTAGCTCCATCTCCATCACCTTTCTCATCCCCACTCATGACTGCCAATCTCTTCTTCAAAGTTCACACACAGAAGAAATCTCCACCCTAGACCTTCACGTCGAGTTCACCACCGATGTCGTGTCGGATATTGCGTGAAGGATGTTCAGGAAAACACGAGGTTCCTGGCTGTGGAGATATTGTATGCTGAAACAGAGACAAGACAGAGAAAAACAACCACGAAAATGAACGCTGCGATATATACACTCCAAATGTATGTACACTGCCGGTTCCTTCTCTTAAGAGCACAGAACTGAGAACCAGACCAGAGCAGTCTGTAACCTGCTTCAAAAGCCCCTAAAAACAACCCTTGAATCACAACCCTGACCCAAAACCACCGAAGCGTAGCTCAAAGCAAGAGAAACTTCCTTTTGCTAACAACCAGAGCCACAGCAGTATCACGCGATCCAAACCCAAGTCCAAACCACACCCATGTACCTCTTAGCCAAAACTAGCTACCACAAGCTGTATATAGCCAACCAAAACTCTAACGAACTCAAAAGAACAAAACCCGTAGCAAAGAAACCGAAAAAAACTTATCTGTGGACTTCTTCTTTTTGCTGAACGGACTTCAAATGTCGATAGGATCTCCTTCGCTGACTCCGTTAACCCAAGAAACTTTCAGATCCGACTCCTGATACCCGAGATATCGCCGATTTTTGGTCGCAAGTGACCAAACCTTCAAAAACTGCTCCCTGCGGCTTAAAACCGCACACCACGCACAAATAAATCGTCTAAACTGATATCCGTCTTCTCTGGTAGGTAGATCTAGCTACCCTGAACCCAACAAGACCCTAAACAAACCGTTCGGAGTTCCCCTTGCAAAACCACGCAAGAAATTTGGTCGCAGGTTGTAAAAAACTGACGTAAATCAGCTCCCTGCGACTCAAACTTGCTCACCACACCCAAACCAACAATCCAATTCACGTACAGTCTTCTCCTATGCGTACATGAAGACTCCCTGATCGCGTAGGCACCAAGAACGAAGAGCTTGGCTCACCGATCGCGAAGAACAACCTAATCTCAAGTCGCAGGCGAACAAAAATCTGATGTAAGCACTTCCTTGCGAGCCAATTTCACTCAAAACTCCCAAACCGTCTGATGAAACTTCGTATCGTCTTCAATTTCCTGAAGAACTCGTTGTTTTGATCCCGATGGATCCAAGGACAGCAAGTTTGGACTCCGGAACGGCCCGAACGGTCCAACTCTCCTTCACAGATAACTGAAAATCCCAAATCTGCTTCCTGCGTCAATTTCTCTCAGAACACAACCCCCGATCCGTCTCTTCCCAAACTGTCTTAACCTGTGCGTAGCCTGCACAGATCTGAACCCAATGACACCTTGCGCACGTGTATTGGACTTCCCAAATCTCTAAAACATCCACCGACAGGTCGCAAGAACAAGCAAGCCCCTTAAGCAGCCCCCTTGCGTCAGTCTCTGTACGTACGAAGTTTTCTTAATAATCATGAAGCAGACCCCTTGCGTCTTTGATATAGCGTTTGAAGCCTCAAAATACCCAGTCAACAAGTAAACTAGGGCCTAGCTTGATTTTGCCTTGTTTTGAATCGCATAACTTCTTAACTAGATGTCCAAACGAAGTAAACAAGATGCCCATAGAAAGCTGACAACGAGCTCTACCCATCTATATGATGAAAGTGAAGATCTGAAGTTGCGCCAAAAGCCCGTAAGCTGGGGCTTAGCTTGTTTTCTCCATCTTTCGAATCTTGTAACTTTTCCACTAGGTGTCCAAACGAAGTAGATGAAGTGCCTATGAAAAGCTGACAAAGAGCTCTATCCACTGATGCGATAAAAGCGAAGATCCGAAGTTGTGCCAAAAATCCGTAAGCTGGGGCTTAGCTTATTTTCTCCATCTTTCGAGTCCTGTAACTTCTCCACTAGGCGTCCAAACGAAGTAGATGAAGTGTCTATGGAAAGCTGACAAGGAGCTCTAGCCATCTATGCGATGAAAATGGAGATCCGAAATGATGCCAAAAGCCCGTAAGCTAGGGTCTAGCTTGTCTTTCTCATGAGTGTCTTTGGAGCGACAAGCATCGAGTCTGAATTTCAGATAGGAGTCGGTCCATGACACGACATCGTGCATCTCTCTTTCACTCTCTCAAGTGAAAAAAATACAATATCTCTCCTCACGTGATGTTGACAATTTTCTACCTTAACACCTCAACTAAGCTAAGGTCTTTATACATAGACTTGCATATCAACCAAGCAGGTCCTCTACTAAGCTAAGCTTTTGTCTATTAAAAAATTCTCTACTCTTGATGCCACTTCAGTTATATTACATGTCATAATGTAGATCGAAGTTATAGCTATGAAGCCACCCCACATGACTTACAACTCTCTCATAGCTCCTGATATATAACCAAAATGACATGCGATGTACACCAAAGATACAACTATGAAACCACCGCACAAGACTTACAGTCCTCTCATAATCACACTAGATAACTCCTGACTTATAACCGAAATGGCATGCGAAGGCTTAGGTCAAGAAGCCCACGGTTAAAGGAGATACTGATCTCAACCCCTAGATATGCAAGATGTAGCAGCATATCCAACATAGACTTCCATCCAAGAGGTCAACATGCCTGAATAGGGAACACATATCATGATGATTTGATCTTGAGACCTCTTCTTCCTAGGTGGGCGCCTCTACCACTGAGGATGGTCTCTTGTCTCGTTAGAAAGAGAATTAAAACTCATACATAAACCTAAAAGAAGTAACTTTTACATTCTTTACTAACTTTCTCTGCGTCAACTTTTCTGTATAGCTCTATTTTAATGAATGAAGAGTCAAAATTATAGTACTTACTAACACCTACGCACTTGTACCTTCATATTATGGATCTTAGTCATGAGTCAAAATCGATGGATTTTCTTCTTTCACATTTTTCATAATTTGTAAATTGCACTAAGTATTGCATAGAACGTTATTTCTCACAATTGAAGGCACGAGATCACTCTCATGAACGAGCTTTGCATTTTGATACTTTCATTCTTCTTCAAAATGATACTTTAACTCAAGCTAGAGGGCAGCTTGTCTAGCTCAGCCTTAGCTTAGCCCCTGCCCAGCTTGTAAGCTCGGTTGCAGCTTATTGTAGAAATGTCACTCGAGTGTTTTCTGGAGATCTGTTTCATCGTATGAGACGTCACGTAGCACGACATTCATCCCTTCTAAACCTGCACATTCTCTGATATATGCCAACTCTTCCATTAGTTCCAGAGATTCTCTAAGTTGTCATCGTTCTTTTCAACATCATAATCAATATCCGTGATCTGTCTTGATTCCAAAAAGTCGGCTAGTTCAACAAATTCTCTTCTCCTTCTGAACAACTTGACACTCTAACCGACGACATGAATCTAAAAGATGTATAATCAAGCTCCAACAAAGAATAAGTAGCATTTTGATGTACGTCTAAGACAACACATGGACCAAATCACCTCCTAGAAAATTTTGAATTCTGAGAGTGCTGGTTCTCTAGAGTACTATCATACATCAAAATCCAATCTCCAATCGATCGGATTCTATGGATCTTGTCGAACATGTTTTTATTCGTGAGACGAACCTCTTTCAACTTCTGTTGTGTCTCTATAAGATCATATTCTCTATGTTCTAACTGTCTGATACGAGATGCAAGAAGTTGTACATGATCTATTTTGTCTTCCCACGATATAGTAGTCCATGTAGAGAAGTCCTCCTCTATTGGCATAATCGGCTTTTGACCCAAAATCAGTTCAATGAGTATGTACACAGTAGTAGTGCAACGAGTCGTCTTATCAGCCATAGAGCAAAGGAAGCAACGTAGACCACTCTCTATGCCTACCATCACATGCTTTCACCAAGGCTTGAACAATCAATGGATGTCTTCGTTCGTTCTTACCAATCCTCTCTGGATTCATATAGTAGTGAGTTTGAGCTTCACTCCTTCAATTCTTACCACGGAATTCTCCTCTGTCTACACTTAATCTTCTGATAGACTCGTATCTAGAGATACTGTCCTCAAGAACAAAGCTACATATATCTTCTATGATCTTCGTCCTCAGAGCTCGTCCTTCTACAAAGTTAGAGAGGTCTTCATGAGCCAACACCAAGTACCTCATACCTCATAACCTTGGAGACATCACCACCAAATCAAGATCTCATTGGAAGTGAATACTAGGCGGATAAGTAGGCACTAGACCGTCTCTGTAACGCACCTTCGAGTAAAACTGACAATGCAAGCATGACTCACAAAGTTCACCACATCAAAACACATATCTTTTCATCAGTATCGCTCTTTTAATTTTGTGTATGTAGCCCAAGCTCCCCGATGTCCAACCCACAAGGTGTCATGAAAATCCTTCATCAATTGTTGTTAAGTCTAAAGATCATCTATAACTCGTAGAAGCGCATCTTCTCTTCGAACGCTTTCAAAGATATCCACCTTGTAACAAATAATCACTTTCTTTCTTATCTCTCTGAACTCTGCATCACTCGAACCCTCTCGTCTGTTTAAAGAACTTAGATAGAACCCAATGTCACGTAATCTTCTCGTGTAGAACTCTTCTTTGAACGGCAATGACTCCAAGTCTAAAGTCTGCTGACCAACTTGGAACCAAATATTTCTCTTCTCTTCATCCTCAACTTCTACTACCATCTATCCTCATCTACATAGCGAGCCTTAGATAACATGTCTGCTATTGGATTTTCTTTCTCGACTATGTGTTTTAGCTTAGAGTTCAAACTCCAGATGTAAGCAATCCATTGCAACATTGCTATGTCTAACGTACTGCAGTTTGCTATCATACTAAGCAAAGATAAACAATCCATTTCTAAAACCACACGAGCTTCATTCAAGAACTCTATCTACCTTCATAGTAGTAACAGCTCTCCACAATTCATGCTTCACTTGAAGATAGTTACATTGTCTGTCTTGCTTTATATTTGACGTGTACCTCTGCTTCTTGACGAGAGCCACACCAGCAGATTGTATCTTTTCATCCACTCTCTAATCTCAAATGAGGACGATAGTGCAAGTACGAGACAATCTCCTCATAGACTTTACGAGAATAGATGGTATCACCACCCTACCTCTCATATGCTCCATCATCTTATCTACATCATCTAACCAATGAACAAAAGATTATACATCAATAAATTCCTCGAACATACTAGAAATCATCTCATCTTCTTTCAGAATTGTTGTACAACACAAACTTACTACATGCTTCTCGATCTACCTCCTACTCTTTTCAGTCAAATCCTCTACTCGTATGAACTCACTCCAATCATCAAAACTAAAACTCGTCAAACCAGATCTCCAACTCTGTACACCATACACACTATCAGAATCTTGAGCAACCTCTTCATTAACCTCATGTGATCCCTCGAACTACTCAAGCGGGATTCATGATAGTAGTAGATCTATCACTCTTGCTATCATGTCTTACAAGAGTGAGTTTTGAACACCCTTACTTCTACAAATAGGAGAGTCTCTCAAGGTGTGTCTATTTCGTTCGTGGTTCGTACAAACTGTCAAAAATTGAACAAAATGTCTATCATCTAGACTATGGATCCCAGCATAATGAGATCTATCGTTCATCATCTTGGTCTCCATCCACACGATAGTGATTTAAGGCTTACCGAGAATGACAAGATACGAAGCAGAAGATGTCATGAAGAAGTGTTGATCTATCTCCACATCACGTATCTTCACCCTCACATTAAGACAAATGTCATATATCTCACTCTTCTGATTGTTGGCAGCACGGCGCACCCAATCATGATTTAGTTCAATAGACCACTGTCCTCTCTCGTACACCTTCCGCGACATGATGTTGATCTCGTATCCGTGATCAACAAAAATAGCAATAGATTCAGACAAATCTTCCAATAGTTACTCGTGTAGCAGTCGTAGCACGACACCCAATGCCTCTTTTTGAAGTCACTATCAATAATTAGACTCGCCTCGTCAGCTTCCTCGTCATCAAACTCGATAGTGTTGGTACAAGCAACCAACGCTTCTTGATGATATCCTTTATCTGCAACCTCTTGAAATGCACCTTCCCAAATTATGCATCATGCATAGAAGCTCCAACCACATCTATCATCTGACTCCATACTTGCTCAGACGTCATCCGTCTCTTCTGTTTGATGATGTCAATAATTAGCTCGTGAAACTCCCTCTTCGCAATACCAAGAACTTCTCAAAGAGAAAACTCAACTCGTGTATCTAGTATCCTTTGCTCTAGAGTGCTCTTAAGATTAGTAGAAGTTTTAATATCTATAGTCAATTTGTAAGACGGTCCTTTTCTCTTCTCTTGGGCAGTAAACTGCCTACCAGCAGTCGTTGGCTCATGCTGAGACCTCTACACAGCTCCATCGGATCTAGTGCAAGTGGGGGAGCTTGAGAAGTAGACGGAATGTCTTTTGGAAGAACCTCCTGGTGACTCTTCGTTCATCTCTAGTCTCTTCTAGAACTCCAGTATCAAGCTCAAAGACATCTCGCCGTCTCTCTTCTTCAACACCCCAGAAAGAACTTCAACATTACTTTTCTCAACTGCCCTATCTAGCAAAGTAGGGCTAGAAGAAACTTCAATATGTCGAGCATATACATCAGGATTCACCGGCCGTACCATCAACGTAGTTATCGTTGCTGTGGTAGCGATATGAGATAGACCTCATGCCTCCTCGTCCAAACTGCATGCTCAATGGCTCTCCAGTAGAAACAAGGTGCAATCTATTGTTCTGATAGCGAATCACACCATCTCGTAGAGCAGTCTTAGGCTCTTGACAGTCTCCTCGAAGATTATCGAAATTGTCACATCAGATACATCTATGAACAGGAGCACCTCTTGGACGTGCAGCAGCAGATATTGGTGGGTGCTCTCTTTGCAAACTACTCAGCTCTATCTTCAACTATCGTATCTATCGGATCAAATCTTTGATTTGGTTTTGTTGATTCTGGTTCTCTACAGATCTCTGAACAAGTACTCTTTGTGCAAGAACTGGAACAATTGATACTGGAAGGACTACTGCAAGAACAAGTTTGAGAGCAAGAGTCTGAAGCTGCTATACTTGAGGAGCAAAGTGAGGTTGAGAGACCACTTCTGCAAGCGGATGCCTCTCTATAACCACTCTTCCTCGTCTCTATCTCGTTAGAACAGCCATGGCATCCTCAATTCTCTCCCAATCAATAGTAACACACCCCTTAGCCGATCGATCTGCTAAATGAAGCATAACGGATCTACCATGGTCTCATTGATAGCTTGCATGAAAAGCTCTATCCTTCTAGCATCCAAGGTTATACGTTCAAGCTTTGAAAGCTGCTGGTATCTCCGATCAAATTCTCTCAACAACTCGTTCAATCTCATCGTATGACCAGGTTGTTGCTCAACCCAATATAGAAGTGTTCTTCTAATAACCCTCTCAGAATCCTCTTCAATAAATTTCTCCCGGAGCGGTCGCTCAAAACTCAGCCAAACATCAAGATTTCTCCTCTGTACATCTCTAACTTGATCTCGCAACTCAAGAATTACAACCAACTCAAAACTGCCGATCATCTCTGCATCAGTCACCTCACAAGCTCCATCTCTTATCTATACTCCGGTAGGTACTTGGAAGTAGCTTTATCTTCAGATCTTCCACATCTATTCACAGTTGCTTGCAAAGTCTTCGTAGATTTTAACTCACCCTCTCTAACGATCGGATGTTGTTGAATTAGGGCCGCAAACGTCTTCAAAATCTTAGTAGTATCAAAACCCGATGTTATAGTCATTGCAGATGTAAGTGCAGCTGAAGGTGCGGTAGTAGATGTTGATGGAACAACCGTAGAGGTAGTAACAACACTTCCGCTCTTACAATCCATCTCTTCTTTGTGTGAGAACCTCAACCTCCACAATCAATCACCCCAAGACAACTCTCAATGGAAGCACCAGATTTATATGGAGGAGAGTCCTTCTCAAGATGGACAAGCCTTCTAACTATGATTAATTGCAAGATAGAGACTGAATAAGAAGACAAAAATCAACCAGCTTGCCTACAAGAACCAAAGTCTCCCACAGATATCAATCTCAGATTGATAGTCAATTCTTTTTCTTAAGATCAATTCTCATTCATCAGAAGGCAGATTCACCTCCAAACACAACAATAGATGAAATTAGAACTCCCAATACTTTATTTCTCTTTCTACGGCAGCTAAAATCTTCCACATATACCAATTCCTGTTTGACAATTGATCTCTACTCAATAATCATCTTCTGTTCACCAGGAGGCAGATTTATCTCCTCCTAGTGAACAGCGGAATCAGAGAAAATACAACAGTAGATAAATTTTGAACTCCCAAAACCTTATTTCTCTTCCTACGACAACCTCACGCTTGAAGTCCGCAAAAATCTTATCTTCTCAATCCTTATCTTCCTCATGTGTGCCTCGACGACTCTCCTCGGTGAAAAAAGTACAATATTTCTCCTCGTGCGATGTCGATAGTTTTCTATGCTAACACTCCAACTAACACTCCAACTAAGCTAGGATCTTTATAAGTAGACCCCCTGCTAAGCTAAGCCCTTGCTTATTAAAAATCTCCTAGTTCTTGATGCCACTTCAGTTATATTACAGGTCATTTGATGTAGACCAAAGTTACAACTACGAAGTCATCCCATATGACTTACAGCCCCCTCATATCCACACCAGATAACTCCTGATCTATAACCGAAGTGACATATGTCAGGAAGCTCAAGATTAAGAGAATATCGATCCTCCGTCCTCATAGCCGCAACACGTAACTCCTGACCTAACCGAAGTGACATGCGGAGATTTATGTCAAGAAGCCCACGATTAAGTGAGATACTGGTCCCTAGCTACTAGATATACAAGACGTTGCTACATATCTAACATAGACTTCTATCTAGGAGGTCAACATGTCAGAATAGGGAACACATGTCAAGATGATTTCATCTAGAGATCTCTTCTTCCTAGGTGGGTGCTTCTACCAATGAGATGGTCTCTGTTCTTGTCAGAAAGAGAATTAAAACTTATACATAAACCTAAAGGTAGTTACTTTTACATTCTTTACGAACTTTTCTGTGTCAACTTTTCTATATAGCTCTATATTAATGAATGAAGAGTCAAAACTATAGTACTCACTAACACCTACACACTTGTAGCTTCAGATTATGGATCTTAGTCACAAGCCAGAATCGATGGATTTCTCTCTTTCATATTTTTCATAATTTATAAATTGCACTAATTATTGCATAAAACGCTATTTCTCACAATTGAAGATACAAGATCACTCTCCTCAACGAGCTCTGCATTCTGGTACTTCCATTCTTCTTCAAAGTGATACTTTGATTCAAGCTAGAGGGCAGCTCGTCTAGCTCAGTACTAGCTTAGCTACTACCTAGCTTGGTAAGCTCGGGCGTAGTTTGTTGTAGAAATGTCAATCGGGTGTTTTCTGAAAATCCGTTTCATCGTATGAGACGTCACGTAGCACGACACCATGTAAGCTATATGAGCTGGTTTATGCCATGAGTGTTGGAATAAAGCTTTGATTTGTGTGTCAATCTCAGTTGTACTTACGCTAGTTTGTGGAAAGCTTGATTTCACTTCAATTATTGTGATTTATCGTCTCAAGGTCTCCTGTAGAGCTCCAAAGCTAGAGTGGTTGTGGTACAGTACTTGGGTTCTGAATCAATACCGGATAGCAGAAGCGTTGTCCACAACGCCCAAATTCTTTCCAAATCTTTTGTCTCATACGTACTTTAAGTTCTAGATCAGAACCCGAAGTCCGTTAAAGACTAGTCCGTTATCTAAATCTATTCTTAGCGTAACTCTCATACCCATATCTTAGAGAACACACATCCTTTCACATCGTGGGAAGAGAACTAGATATGAAGACAAAAATAGATAGCGGTCTTCAAAGAAGTTAGTGTTCGAAAATAATTCCATTATAGACATGCGATGTATTTACGTCTGAACACTTGTGATAGTTTATTTTATTTAAATGAATTTCTAACCATATAGTAAATTTGTGCCGTTTAAACGCTACGGTACTCTCTAGAACAGTTAAAAGGATAAGAGCAAAGACATTTGACTATTGGTGTTTGGTACAGTGAGAGGAAATTCTCAGTACAACTTAGATGCATGCGCGTCATTAAATCCAAAAATAAGGAGTTAATGTTTGGACGTAACCTACACTCCGGAAAGAGCTACTACACTCCTTACTACATTTACTGTGAATAACACTCTTTCAGTTGCATTGAAGAAAAGTAATTCCGCTTGAAATAATGTTACTAACACTAATATTAGTGTACATAACTAGTAATAACACTAATTCATGTTAACTTCAACTCAACCGATTAAAGAAAAGTATTTAGGCAGAGTTATTCATTGATAGAGAACCAAAAGTAATTTTTGCAATAGAGTGAAATAGTACTAACCTGAATCTGATGATTACCAAAGATTCAAGTTACTATATGGTCTTCTTCATTCATTATTTACATGTTCATCGTTAACAATGTACAAATGATAGTCGTCAAGACAAATGATTCATCGCTTTGGTTTGTTGCTTAATGTGAACGTGTTTCATATTTATTCATACAAGGTGTGCCTTTTGATATGTATAGATTTCTTTTGCCAAAGAGATGAAAAAAAAAGTCTCTTCGTCGAGAATAACGTTATCCATAGACCACAGCAAGTTAGATATATGTCTCATCTCGAAAAAGTGGTTGTGTTAGTTATGAAGGGATTGAAGCTTGTTTATCTGAATGAATGCTCATAAGTACAAACACGTATCTTTTAAACGTTCCATATCGTCATGACAAGAATCTTTCAAGAAAGACTGAGATAACTTTTTCTTCAAGGGAACTACATGAATATTTAGAAAATGTTTTGATCAGAAGTTAATGTTGAAAGTTTCCACCATCAACTTCACAATAGTTTGTTTAGTTCAAGAATACACATCATCACCTCAAGGACGTTCAAAACGTTAGAAGGACACGAAGATATGTTACGATAATGTTTATAGTTAGGTACATATCTTCAAAGTTTGATTTCAATCTACATATTAGACATTAACATTAAACCGTGTGATTTGACCCCGAATCAACAAGAAATCCAGATTAGTGTGGTAACACTAATGAATGTGTGACATTGTTTCTGATATAACACTAAATGCTGTAAGGAGTGTAGAAATGAACGAACTCGTTTGTTTAAGCAGCCACATCTGTCCGTAGCCGAGGTGGCGTGGGGTAGAATTTTCGTGCCTAGAGGTCTAGTCCATGCAAGGACAATCGCATTCCGCGACAAAAAGCCAAATGACGAAAAAGAATTCAAAAGAAATTTAGCATCACGGGCCTAATCTGCTTCTTGCTTCGACAAAAAGAATTGCTTATGTTCTTTGATCCCTAACACGATCTCTAACAAAACTTTACATTTAGACTTACGACTTCTCATCTGACTCTGTAAATGCCTTTGTGGGGAAAAGTTTGAGTGACCCGGATAGAAACTTACTGCAAAAGACTTGGATCAACTCCTGAGAGCTTTTGCTCGTTTATTGTTATTGAGAAAAATATATTTTTTAATAAAACTATATATTAATCAAATATAAATAATATAAATATTTTATAATAATTATTTGTTAGTCCATGCCTAGAAACATAGAGAGAACAGGAGTTAAACCATAAATCTTGACTCCCCTGTCTTACTTCAGAAGGTATAAGTCCGGTAAACTATACTCATGAATACATTAATTTACGTATAGTTTAATTTAATACCTAATTCTTCTTACCGGAAGACTTAGATATTAAATTAAATGCCTCCTCCAATGAAAGAAGTGAATAACTATGCTCAATCGATTCTCAGGAACTTTTGTTTTTTTATATTATAAAAAATAGTATAACTGTTATATAAATATTCTAAATTAAATTTAATAAAAATAAAAATATTAAATATTAGTTGTTACTGAAAACATAGAAATGTGATTAGACAACCCATAAGTAGAGTGTAAGACTTTGCGCTTCAGGGGTACAAGTGCGAAAGCCTATTTGACTAGAATTATATATTAATTAATATATTAATATATTATCTAACCCTTCTCGTTAAAAAATTAAATAATAAATTAAGCTTGCAGCACTCTTCCTATAAGAGTGAATAAATAACATGGAGGAGGTGAATATGCAGGTGCTCTGGATGATGCTTACGATCGCAGTTGTGAATCACTTCCATAGATGGTCCCTAAAATTACTACCAGTAACCACAAAAGATTTTACAGTTGCGACCGTCACGGCCAATGTTTGAGACCCCCACTTCAGGCATAGCGGAAGGGTCAAAGATAATCATCCGAATTGCCGAAAAGCAAGGCGGAAAAGTGGGCAAGTTAAAGTACACGTCTGACTTAGCAAGCCACGAAGACGACCTGAACACCGGAGGTGACACCTTAACTCTGGTTCTGAATGTCTCCATCCAAGAAAGACGGATAAGAATATATGTATAGAATAGAATATATATTTATACATTTACCTGATTGCTACCTCACCCTAGCGAATAAACCTGGCAGGCTAAGGACGGATGTCCTTCCTATTATGTTGGAGGGGAACATCTAGGAATAGTAATATTGCTAGTAATTGCCGCTGCTGCGTCAAATGTTCGCTCCAGCTTTTGGCATTTTCTTCTTTTATACAAGAGTCAGCAGAACATCATCCCTGGAATCTGGGAGCTCCAAGTATATACGAGCGAAGCAACGAGATAGTTTGGATATGGTGAAAGATGCTTCTGCTTGGCCAACTCTCCAAAATATCCAAAGTTTAAAGTACAATAACAGTACAGTACAGAACTCAACGGGACTTGACTTTCACCTCACCTCACTACAGGACAGAGAATACTTTCTGTTAGCATTCCGTCTGAACCGGCTTTCTTTTGTCTGTATCCATTCAAACACCTCCCACGGCCGTGAATCCGCCAGACCAACCTGTCCCATTCCGAGTAAATGTACGGTAGTGGATGGAGGTAGATCATGCACGGATGGGATGAGGCTCTTTTCTTCGAGTGAGAGAGTGAGAGAGAGAGCGCGCGAGGGGCAGCAAAGGCAAGGCACGAGAAGAGAAAGTTGGACTTTCACAACCCTAAATCAAGTATGCTGCCGATGAAACGGTAAAGTATCAGTTCGTCAATTTCATGCAATCGTTCAAAAGAGAGAACAAGGGTTAGTAACTCTCATGTCGTCAAGAATGACTTGGTTGAGAATCTGTAGCGGATCAGGATCAGATAATTACTTAGCACAGTGGAAGCAAATAAAGAAAGTAAATGAACAGCTGAGCATGGATGGGTGCAGTAGATCTAGAATGTGAAGTGTAGAGTAAAATCCGAGTAGCTGAAATCGCCTGTGCTTGTGTGTCGATAGCATGTTGCTAGTCAACACTCCCAGCGTGCATTGTTCAAGACAAGAAGTACCGTCCATTCCAACTTCGAGAACACAGAACAGCAGTGGTTGGTGAGAACTTAGAAGTGAAACACGGTAGCTCCGTCATTGACATACTGTAAGTACACTTATCCAGCCGATGCCGGCTGTGGATTAACTCATTGTCAAGCAGCTTTAACAGTGGCGTGGATTCTTGTGATTAGTCTAGAACTCCGCCTTGGAGTCCGCGACACAAGGGAAATGGCCCTACTACTGCATGATAGTGCTTTGCCTGCGCGTGGTAGAACAGATTGTACAGGTCGACTACTTTGAGGGCCGCTTCTGAGAACACTGGCCATCCATTGATGGGTAATAATTTTCCTGCTTACAGTTCTACCGGTAGCCTGGCTCGACTCGAGCTCTATCTGTCGTGACTAGAGATATTGTAGCTGTACCAAATATGTGAGAGAGAAGACAGACGGCATGCGAGTCAGCTGCTCACCCTAAAACGGGCACTTGAAACGTTGCAGTGCTTTCATTGGGTCAAAGTACTGTGGTGTCGGCACTCTTATTACGACATTCACTTCGACACTGACTCTGTTCAGACAGCTGCCACCCTCCACGTTGGTGGTGACGGTGGCGGCCTCCCCTCCTTCCTTTGTGTTCCTCATGGATGGACATGGTGATCCGACAGAGGGACCCTCGGTTCCTACATCAAAGCCTGGGCCCTCAGCGTCAACATGAGCGACGGAGGAATTTTCATCTTATTTCGCTTCATCTCCTTTGATGCAAACAAAGGAGAAGACATTTTAGGCTCTATACTCGTATCGACATGGAAAACTACATTCTGACTGGAAGTAAATAGTAAAAATAGTACATCTGTAGGAGTGGAGTACCGGACAGAGTACTTCGAGTTACATGAGAGAGACCAAACGTTCTGAACGTGACTTGTAAGTTTTAGACGAAGTTAACTCACTCGTTGTGAAGCCTAAAGCTGCAGCGCAGCTACTTGTTTGCTTTTTTGCCTTCCACTGCCCTGGTCCAGTCGTCCAAGACAAAGTGCGGAAAGAAGTTCCGTTTTCCGGGAGAAGGACTCTGATGTTGTTTTCACAAGCAATTATTTCCTCCGGTCGTCGGAGTTCTGTCGATAATCAGTACGTGACAGAGTTGCCTGGGAAATAATAGTAAAGAGATATTCAATTTCCGACTACCTGTAGATCTCCATTGCACTATCGGCTGACCGCCGGAGTTGACAATCCTAGTAAGGTTGACAATCATCTAATGGTTAGCAAGGATGGTTCAAATCCGACCGGAACTCACTGCTGGCCCCAAATCACATTCATACCTCGACGGATATCATACGGCCGACGAACGGTGGAATTCCGGAAGGACCGGCGATCAGTCAGCTTGTGAAAGCCCCATGAAGGAGAGATATTCCGATCGTTGCCCAGCTAGCGATGGATCAGTCAACTTAGTTTTTAGAGTTCCTGAGACGGACAGGGCAATTGGTTTGGTTTTGGTTGGATTAATTTGGATAATCTACCGTAACTCACACACTGATCAGAGTCCTCACTGCATCTGGATTCTGGATCACCTCAGATCTGGGACGGGTACGTCTTCCCTCCCCCAGGCGTCTGCAACCATACCAAGTCTACTGCAAAAGAAGGCTGTCCGCACACCGCAGCAGATAATCTTCCAAAACGGACTTCGAGAAGGACAAACCCCGTGTACCGAAACAGTAAAGCAACGGTGGTGCTCGAGAGCTTCCTGCGCTCGTCCAATACGAGGCGTTCTGCTCTGGTCTGGTCTGGTCCGGTCCGCCTCTTTCTTTCTCTGCCTTTCTTTTCCTTTCATTTCTTCCAGGGCTGCCAACAATCGGAAGATCCTCCTATGAGAAGCGGATGACATGTAGTCACTGTAGTGGACTTTTAATCCAAACTGGGCAAATTCACCTCCGAATCATTTCCCTGACAATGCGGGAAAAGAGCGAAGTTCAAGCCTCGAGGCTAGGAAGGGTGTTTCGGCAAAGGAAAAGTCCAGCGAGTTCCACCAGAATCTTTTGCATTCTGTCCTATCGCCTTCCTTTTCGTGCACTGCTCTTTTCACCCTAAACCTAACCTCCTGCTCTGCACTGCGGACTGCACTTTGACAGCAGCCTCGGGACTCACTTACCTCACGATGTGGGGCCACAAGAATGATGGGACGAATGAGGACCGGAAGAGAGATGCTGACGCGCGAAAGTTGTGAACACATCACGTGCGAGAGAATTTTCTTTTCTTCTCACTGGCGGGTTCGACATGTGATTATTGTCCTCGTCTGAGGCTGGCTCTCGAAAAGGTTGTATGAGCTCAGCCCACGCTAAATGCGCTGGTATGATGGGTATGTCTGTTGATGGATAGATCAAGATATGACGAAAGCATCCACTCATCTGCTGGCATAAGAACTCCGAACAAACGGCGAGAACGAAAGTCCATCAATGACAACTTGAGAACAAAGCGGAAAGAAGAATCTTTGAAACGTTAGAATGCTGCGGCCGAAAGCATCGCTGCCGCTCTTGCTAGATGCTTTTTCGAGGATGAAGACAGGAGGAGATAAGCAGTTAAGATCAGAGAAAGTACAGTTTTGGATTTTGGACATCAATTGTCCTGCTGGTGCTTGTCATCAGCACTGGGACCATTTCAAGAAGCACTTGAATGCTGACCTAAGATCCAGTGGGTGAAACCAGCAAATCTAGGAACTTTTCGGCACCAACACTCTCTCAATGCCTCTTGGCACTGTACGCAAGCCTTTCATTTGCATTTTCAGCTAACTCACTGGCTGCAAGCATGAAGGAACCTACCTTATTGCTGGAATCTCAGCTCGACTTTACACCTCAACGCAGTCAAAATATTTCAATGGTTGCTTTTTCTTGCGAGAAGAAGCCTTCCATATTTCTTCAAGCTGGGTATGTATCTCTTTTAGGCCTTATCTGGTTCTATCTGCATAACACTTCCTTCAAATGAATTTTCCTTCTGCACCAGTATGCTCGGAATTCCCATGTGATCCCATAAAGATTCGAGAAGAGTTACAAATGAATGTAGTCAACACAGGTGTCGAGGCTTCTTTCCAAACTGACTCCATGAGATTCACCAGTTCCATGGTCAAATCATGTGACTACGTCTCATCGCTAGGTCAAGGCATCTTGACATCAGCCTGGCCATACCTCAAGCAGGTATTAGAAAAGAATAATAGCTGACCAAACCGACACCAATGAGGACAAGGTGCAGGACGGCTGAATGTATTTGTCACAAGGAACAAGTGGCTACATACCGCGTGCTTAGTAGAGATTTTAATTTGGGGCCAGTTAATCAACATCGGTAGATGCTCATGCATGCTACTCCTGGACAAGTTATTACACCTCTCCGTACTCACAATCACAGGGAACTGACGCGTTACACCCGCATATATATTTTATCCATGAAATTACCGTGCCCAGGAAACAATTCGATTTAACTTGGGCATGGGAGTAGTGTGAGAAAGATGGAGTTCTCTCCTAGTCCGGGATAAAAGTGTAAGAAGGTTTTGTAGGATACGGCCTTCTTCGCACCTTCTAAGCCTTTGTTTCATTTCTCTTCAAGATACATTCCTAAACCTCATTCATGAGCTTCCACCAAAACCTCCTTCATTATTTCACTGGTAACAAATATATCAGTATGTCAGATTGTCCTTCCACAACTATGACCCTCAACCATTACGGTAGTAAGTCATTACGAGACTCAAGCTGGAGGAAGAGGTAAACTATTGGCGCATATACTGTTCTACTGAATGACGTATTTAGACTAAACCAGTGAGTATCGACTACATTAGAATATGATTTCCTTTGAGTTACTGATATCTGCTCTTCGTTTGTGCAGGAGAGCTGCTGTGCTTCAGTCTGACGGTATCTGGAAAGCAGTACGTGAACTGGCAACTGAAGAGATCTCCATCTGAAAATATAAAATAAAAATTTAGCTCTCGAAGTTCTTTCAAGTGAGTTGCGTCCTTTGACGCCGTCTGAAGTAGAGGACGGGGAGAGAATTAATTCATAGCGCACTTGACTCTTCGTGTTTACGCATGGACGGTGTCTAACTTGTTTGGATTCTTCTCCCGCAACAGGTAGACAGCGCCGCCTTGTAGATCCGTTTGTTTGTTCGCCTTCTCCAACTTCTTCGTTAATGTTCACTGCGTGGCATTTCAAATTCCTTCAGACGGTTTCATCGGTTCGATCAGCGTTGCTCCTGCCGGAGAGTCTCAGAACGAACGGCAATGCTACAGTAGCCAGTCAGCAAGGGACTGACATCATTCGTGGCCTCATTCGGAAGAACGATCGTGTTGGAACGTTGGAGTATGTCTCGCCCAGGCGGGAAAGAAGGATTCATGGGCATGCAGGAAATGTGAACCAAGGACTATGTGCCGGCCTGCCAGATATGTTGTTAGTGTCTGCAGCAAGGGTAAGGTGATGCTGTAGCGTAAAGCATTGTCATCCACCGTGATCCACAACACTATTTCAACATGATTTCGTAAAGAGTAGAACACAGAGCAAGGGGCGAGAGCAGCAATCTCCTGATGGAGGGCGAGAGATGGTACATGTGCGGGACTAAGTGCTCTTAGCCTTCTGAAGGGAAACGCCCAGAAATTCATGGTAGGTCCATAGGAAACATGGAGTCTACGGACCAGAAAACAGGTGGTCGAATTTGGGGTCCCTTGAATTTTCTACACCCTGAGAAGCTTCGAGCCTGTAAGTCAACGACTGATCAGTCGAAGATGAGTTAAAAGCATCTCACAGTTGAGTTCCACTTAAGCTGCTGTGTCTGCAGCGTAGATGCTGAGATCAGCTTAGTGACATCAGAATTTTACCAGAAGCGAGCGTCAGGAGAAGAAAGAAATGTTCTGACTCCCACTTTGGTTTGGATTTGTTACGTCCAGTGTACATCAAGTCTCTGTACGAGCACTACTGCAAAAATTGGTCCAGTACACGTCAAGGATTTTTGTAAGTCTGTAGGTCCTTTGGAGTCGAGATTCGTCCGATGCTGGTAGCAAATTGAGGGGATCCACATTGAGTTGGTGATATTGATTTGGTTACTTCAGAAACATTCTGATTATAGATTGCTTGCGTCGATGGAAGTAAGATATGGTGCTAATGTTGTAAGACTGGAGACTCCCGCTGGTCTGATCTGGCTCCTTCCATGTAGCATCATTGCTCATTAAACTAGGGATGCTGAAACGCTGCAGGAGAGCTGCCAAAAGTTTTAAAAATGGAGATACTCATCTGGACATGACTCGCAAAGTTTGCCTTGTCACCGGGGCAAATCAGGGCATTGGCTACGCAACAGCTCAAGCTTTGGCCTCGAGGTACCAAAGATTGATTCTTGCTCTGAGAATATTCCTGCTGTCCAATGACAACTCCACTGTATGCAATAGAAAGTAATCCCTTGACTTCTAATCTGGTACTCAAGAAGGTTCTTCGGGCAGTGCCTTGATTCAGGTTGCTTAACAAAAATAACGAGAATGGTGCTGCAGGGGTGCAAATGTGTATATGATCTGTCGAAACAAAGAGAAGGGAGAATTAGCCGTGTCGAACATTAAATCACAGACCCAGAATCAGAACGTTTTTCTTGAGGTATAGGTCGTCTGCACCTGTAATAGGGATTAGCCACAAGAAGTGCCATTGTTGTAGAAGCAAGAAGAGTTTTATTTGGTAAGCAAGATCCCGAGAGAAATTCCTGCTATTAGTATGAACCGTGTGATTCTACTGCAGGTATGTGATATATCGTCCTTTCAGCAAATCCGGAGTTTTACAACACGTTTCAATGCTTCCGATCAGCCTCTGCATGTCTTGGTAAGCTCACCACGTGAATGACTGGAGCAAAGTTTTTCTTGAATGTTTGCTTAGACCATTGTGGTCATTCTGGTCTGTTTGCGTTGTTTAACGATACATGATGCGTGCTTTTGCTACTTTCCAGTTTCCTGTGTTGATTTTTCTTTCAGTGATTGTCGACTCGGACGCACAGTGTTGCAAGCTTTCTTGGAAGAAAATTAACACCAAAGTCCGGAGGACTTGAGGCAACTTCTCCTTATTCTGATTGTTCTCGTGAGGTTTACCTGGCCCCTCTTATCACATTTGGTACTTTCGAGAACGAATATTATGAACTCTGCGACACTAGCCATGGGTTTATTTACAGGTTTAATACAGCAGCATGTTTGACCTCCTAGTTTGGTCGTCTTTTCCTCAGGTAAATAATGCAGGAGGCTTAAATCCCATTCGGAGCAAATCTGTCGATGGGTAAGTTCTCGTTTCCAGTTCGAACAGCTATATGGCGAAGCTTGGTTTCTGGATTCAGTTACACAACTTCCTACGTTCAGAAAATGTTCTCTAACAAAGTACCAAAATTTGTGCAGGTTGGAGCAGAACTTTGCAACAAATGTTGCGGGCATGTTCGCGATAACAGAACTTCTACGCCCAGCTCTTGAAAAAGCTGCACCTGACGCTCGTGTCATCAATGTCTCGTCTTCAAGACTCTATCTGTCCCCACTCACTAAACATGTACAGGTAGGTTTTATCATGCCTATTATTCAAAATATTAGCCGGCTATTAAGTCTTGATGAAGTTATACTAGGACACTGGTTCCGTTCTAAATCGTTCTACTTCTGCAGTTCGAGGATAGAAAGGAGTTCATCCCAATGGAGCAGTATGCACGCAACAAACGCCTGAAGGTAACTTTTTTCCTCATGGACTTTTAAATGGAGCCGTCTGAAGCCATTCTGAATACTCTAATTTGAGGTATGGTCTGTGTGAGTTGCTGAAAGACCATAGTCGACGTCCTTCCTCAAGACCTCGATGTGCTCCATAATGCTTTGACCCGCGAGCTCTATCATGTAAACACAATGCAGGTTGCCATAACAGAATACTGGGCAAAACTATATGGATCTAAAGGGATCGGGTTCTACAGTATGCATCCGGGCTGGACCGCCACAGAAGCAGTCAAAAACAGCAATCCTAAGTTCTACGAAACGTAAGATCCCCGCAGAAATCCAAGAGAAATTGAGCTGCCCTGACTTTCTGCTATGACTTTCGTACCTTTCATCCCACAAAACTAATGTTTTGACTTGCATCCGACGGAGAAGAATGTACCAGTAGTTGAGAATGAATCAGTGAAGTAGTCGCTCATCGAAGTTTATTTCTGTTTGGTGTGTACAGACAGAAACACTTGATGCGAAGTCCTGAGCAGGGAGCTGACACAATAATTTGGCTAGCCACAAAGCCCATGTCTAAGCTAAAACAGGGTGGCTTCTACATCGACCGCAAGGCGCGAGCAAAACATCTGCCTGGATTTCGAACTTCCTACACAGACGATGACTTGAGTCAGACTATTAGTGTTGTTCAAGCGCTCTGCAGCCTCCCTGAGCCATAAGGACGGTTCAGTCTTCCACCTATTTCGTAAATCCCTTCTTTTATCAGAACTAGGAAACCGGGGCTTTCGCGTCGGGTTCAACACTACTCTTTGATTCTCACTTCTTCATGAGGACCGGATGCGTCCCTGTCACTGTAAATATATCATGAGAATAACAAGAGTTGAGCTCCTACTCTGGTCTAGTACTCGATTTTGTACCAAAATATGCACTGTTGAATTCGGAAGAGGGTTTAATCTCTTCTCATCACCTGTATCATACTACCTGTTGTTGACATGTTGTGCAAAGGAGACGATATCCGATACTGATGTCTGAATCAACGACAGGATCTCATAAAGCGTAAGTCTTGGTATCTCTCGTCATTTCGGTAATCGACGAGACTTTCTTCACAGCAAAGCAAGTCCCAGACGACTAGGTTATGGTTTATCCTAGCTTCAAATTCTGAGGCCTTTCCTTTTGTGTCTTGGTATTGGCCCTTCAGACACAAGAGAACTTCAGCCTTAAGTCAAATTCTCTATGGATGTGGTTCGAACGTTTGCACCAGTCTTACGTAAGAGGCATCTGGCCTCTTCTCATGATTGGAAACATGGAAGCGTGTACTTAGTGCCTAAGAATCTTTTAAAGCATTGCAAGTAAAACTGGCCTTTAGTTTCCTTCGACGAGTGTACTTTCTCAGTTGGTGACTCAGTCCATTGCTGGTGCATATCGAGTGTGCACCTTCTAGCAGATCTGCTGCTTTGGATATCGACCTTGAGAGAAGATGACCTTCCCTGTGACGATGTCTTATCTGATTATCCTCCTCTTGCTCTTTCTTACGTACTCCCAAGCTCCTGAAAGAGCAACATGAAAAGGACTTCAGAGTCTTTCTATGTCCTTATACCATAGACAATAAATGCTCTTACTCTTCCTATTTTATACAATATCATCCTCAGAGTTTCTTCCGTTTGGCTTGACTGTTCTTCCCTATTTGCTTCTAGGGACTTATGAACTTGAAAAGCAGCAAACTTTGGGAGGGTGGCACCAACTCGCTGAGCAGGAAAAGTTTAGAAGAACTACAGTAGCCAGAAAGAAGAGGGTTGGAAATCGAGGGAGTGTTATCTTTCGCTTCTCGTCATAAACAAAAACAAAACACAAGGAGGCAATCCTGTAGTTGCGGATTAGAATGGGGAAAATCATTGGCTTGGCGCACCCAGATAGAATCTGCAAGTATGAGCGACTTTGAAGAGCAGATAGATATCGTATCAAATCATTCATGACGTCTGGTTTCGAACGGTTGATGCTCTTTGGGGGTACAGAAGTAGTAGTACATATACAGATGATGATGATGATAATGCAGATCGAGGATAAAGACGCATAATGCAGATGTGAATGAATTCAAGGACGCACTTTCCCGATGCATGCCAATACTCGAGCTAGCGTTAGCAAGAGGAGAACAAGGGGAAGCTCCACTACAGTCCAGTCCAGTCCGTAGTGGACCAAATCAGTGGGAATCATGGGACAGCAGTGACTGTAGAGCTTTGTCACCCCAACGGCAGCACTCTTATCCATCAGCTTACAAATATCTCACCATTAACGAGGAATGAATGAATGGATGTCTTCACAGCTACAGGACTGGGAGTGTCTGAGAAGAGTTATGGGCAGGCCGACGATACTCATACTCACACATTCTCATACACCTGCTTTTTCAACCACTTTCTAGCGCTCAAGCCTCCCCCGTAAAGAAATCCTGTAAAATATTTTATGGGCTTTCTCCATAGATCCTCCCCGGATGAAATTGATCTCTTCTTGTAAATCGTCTCCTTTCACTGTACCTCGCATTCTTCCTGTTAGACGTTTTACACATTCTGAATGCTTTGACACTTACAGACTTACGGGTCCAAACGTTGATCCCGTTGTGGTTTTCTTCTTCTTGTTAATTGATCGTCACATGGTTTTGTAACTTCCACCACGTGAAGAATAATACCTTCGCCCTGATCGTTATTGTTATATGTATGTCCTAAAGCTTGTTTGGATGTTTTCTATTTATTCACCCCAAAGACTTACGACTTGCCTTACCCATGTATTCATTAGGCTGGTCTCTTTGTACCTTTCTCGTAAACCGCGTAGAAAGAAGGTATCAGATCCCCGCACAAGAGCACGACATGACACATGATCATGACGTCCAAAACAGATGAGCGACATGACATGACATGTGCTGTACATGCTTCGGGATGGAATCGATCAGGATGTCGCCAGGTGGCCCCCATTTCTCCCAGCAGCGTCGATCTCGAAAAATCGATAACTCTTACAAGTTAGATTTGGTGAGGAAATGTGGGTTATTGTTTGAGCTTACAGTGCATAGCAGTTAGGTCTTTCACTAGCGAATCTCAAACTTGGATGCCTAATGGATCATCAAAGATGTTTGTTTAATCTTGTCTGTTTTAACCCTTCAAAGGGCATCTGACGGTCCTTTGTGAGTAACCACAGCGTATCCTGATCAGTTTCACACTACAGCGACTTTGTTGCACCTCCAACCGAGAGAGCAAGAGGGTTTGAACTCCAGATCTTTCGCTTAGAAGTCTGAGATTCAACCATCTCAGCTACCGATCTTCAGTTTAGAGTGATGAATGCAGAACATACACAAAGTGAAATAGAGATAGCAAACAGATATAGAAAATAAAGACTTACAACCAGATATTGGTTATTTCCATTTATTTTCATTGCTCCGTATAGAGTTTAAATCGACGTGGTCCATATAAAAGCAATTGTAATAGATGATGCTATCTCGTGTGCACAAATGGTATGTGGGTAAGATTTTGGACTTATTATTATGTTATGATATCTTATTATGTTATGATATTTGAAGAGCAATAAATGACATGACTTCGATTCTCTTCACCCTTACGGGTATTGTGTGTTTGCCTCTTTGGGTCCTTCTTTTTCTTGTTCGTTTGATGAGGTCTTGTCATTTGTTTGTTATTCCTCACGTAGTTTGTGTTTTTTGATACCAGATATAATTTTTTGCAAAAATTCTTGAAATTTTTGACTCGTAAAATAATGAACTAACAGTAATTTCGTCTTAAAATTAATTATATGTATCAACATTTATCACATATATCAGTATATGATTAATGTTTATCTATCAGTTTAACATGATAAAGAAAAGACCCCATAAAACATTCATCTCCTTTTTTCTCGCGTGTCGAGCATATAATATATTGCCATAATTAGTGTAACTGTCTTATTGATCAACATAATTAGTGTTAATCAGACGATATTAACCTTGAAGGGTGGAGTTCTCGGCTCCTGGCGCTTTAGCAAGCTAACCGAACCTTAGTTGAACTAAGGTTTGGTTCTGACGAGACCGTGAGCGTCAATCAGGTCATCAAGTTAAGGTCTAGTGAAAGCTTTTTCATACTTCCATTCCATTTGGTGTTGTGCCTACTGCCGTCATGAGTCATGTGTGCTTGCCATACCATGCCATGCGATTATGTGGCTGGCATGGGAATCAGGCAGACGCTAAAAGTGGTCCCAAGCCAAGGAGACTGTGGGGGGCTACTGTAGTGGATGGATGGGTAATAGAAAGACAGTTGTACTTCTGTGCACTTGTACAGCTTTCTTTCTGTATAGAAAAGCCACACTGTCTTGGCTGTAGCGTGAGATAAGTAGAAAGATTCGTTCTTTTTCCCTGCGCTTTCTTCCACTTTTTCATCATCCTCCTCCTCTTTCTCCATCCCATCCAATCCGGTCTACGACTGCGTTGCTGTATTTTCTCTACCGTATCTACTATGGCTACTCTCGCCTCCTCCTAACTTTGGTTGACGTAAACAAGGTTCCTCAAGCAAAGCTGCCCTGCAACGAGAGAGCGAAGTCAGTAAAGTACAGACTCTAGTCTACTGTGGTCTAGGTCTGTTGGGTGAGTCGCCTCTCGTGTTTTTGCTCTGAATTCAATTCTATTTAATTATATATTCCTTTTTATATTGTGTAGGTGTTGGTTATGTTCTTTGCGTGCGGTGCTTGGGACGACCCTGGCGTCGCCAGTTCTCAAGCTTGTCCAGGGTGGTGTCCAGGGTTTGAACCTTACACCTCACTCCAGTGAGAAAGAAGTCTAACCATCGCACCAACCTTAGGGAGACGAGTGTCTCCCTTGTAGTGTCGGCTCGGATGAAAGAGCAGCAAAAGTTCACCTCAGGTCCGGGTAATCCAGTTATTCGAGATAGGGTGGATGACGTGAGGGCTACCTTGCAATATATCTGAATTGGGATAGAAGCACTGAGTGGAGACATTACATGGCATGATGCCTTCTGGACCAAACGATAAAAGTCAAAAGGAAAGAGGTAGGCTATTTTGCATCATCCGTTCATCAACAGTTTCTCGGGTCTCAAGGATCCATATCTTCATCATCTGTCAAAGTAAAATATTCTACACAACTCATCGGTTTGTAACATGGATCATTCTGATCATCTTTCTCCAAAGCTTACATATCTACTAGCTGTAGGTATACCGAACTGTAGAAATGGGTTGTTTCATGCTCCATCAGCCAAGCTAAGGTAAGGTCTAGATGATTCTAACTGATGGCGTTTGAGAGAGCCCCTATCAGAAACACGTGTTCCATAGGACACTGGTTCAGCATGCAAAATGGGATGGCTGGATCAAACCTGAGAGATGATGAAGCATACAGGACTGTACTCGATGTGCTAGACTCCAAGTTGGAGAAGAAACAGCATAGAATTTACACAGTGAGGCAGTTCCTGCAACATATTGAGGTAATGATTCCACATCATAGTAGATATAAATATGCGGATGAACTAGATTCCAGCTACTCCGAACAATGTGCTTGTATTTTGGAAGTTAGTCATTAATGTTAGTGATGCGTTCTCCTATACAATATTGTTCCAGAAAGCCACTGCCATTCCAGAAAGTACATGATTGTGGACATTTCTGTGCAAGCCAACAATCTTCCCTCACCCAAACATGACCCACATCCTTGATGATGCCTCATTATTAGCAAGAACAACTGTTCGTCCTCCCTCGATAGCCCTGACTGCTACCTCAGAGGCTTAGCACAGCAGACTAGTGAATCACTACCAATTCCCCATCAGTAATCAGAAGGCAAAATGAATCAAAAGAAGAGCTCGTGAACGTTAGCTTCCACGATCCAGAGTTAGCTTCAGCTGCTCCATCTATCCAGTGCTTTTGCATGCAATTGTTTAAGTCCTGGCGTACTGTTGTACTGGAAATATTCATCAACGAAGGACGCCACTGGCATTGTTTCCAACGGACTGGAGAAGGTCAGTGCTATTGGATGGACGCATTATCTAACTGCAGAGTGCTTGCCCTGAAAGGAAATATACTCTTACTCACTCCAGTGGAAGAAGTGTCGAAGTGCGCGCGTTGGATGGAGTTTATTCTCAGTATGCAGCAGTTGCAACTGCACTAGGAGAGATACCATCAAGGAACTGGAAACATAATGCCCAATCTCGCCAAGCAGCACGTGAAGCAATGGTAAGTCTAATTCTCATCACGAACTGGGAAAGGATAACTTATACATGACAACGACAGCATGAAAATGTATGTTACTGCAACTGAAGCATAAGCAATATTTTATACCGCAACTCACTTAACAATGTGGGCCTCCACTCGCTGGAACAAGCAGAGAACAGTTATGCTGCACGATTGATATTTGGCTATCTCCATAAGAAGATCTCCATGTGACCAAGTCCCAGAATGGAAATCAGGATCTCCTTCTTGCCTGCCACCATTACTACGGTATCTGCTCTCTCCACCAGTAAGTTACAACGAGCAACATGACCTCACTCTCGAGGTACGGTGTAGCGAGTCATGACCTCAGGTGGGTCCATTTCTGTGGAGTTTAACCCCGTGGATTCCATGAATAACTAGACCTGAAAATTGTATAACCCTGTAAACTACTACTATAGCATGCAAACAAATAAGTCAGTTTTTATGGATAATTTCTCCTTCGCGTTCTCTTTTCAACAGGGGGAAAGATGATTATGTCGTCTCAAAGGATCTTTTCTTCATTTGCTGCGGCCTGGTCTCAACAAATGTACTCTCTCTGGGAAATAGAGTAGCTACATTCTCTTGGTTTCTTGTGTGATTGGGACAAAAGAAGAATCCGCCAGAAATAAACCGGATTTAACTTCGACTTGAGATGTATGAAGATAGATGTTCTATTTTGCGCCTATTCACAATGTTACACCTTCCGCGATCCTTATCTGAAAGCTATAATCTTGTTGTCACTGTTTCATAGTTTTATAAGAAAACCAGAAAGAAATAAACACAACCAAATTTACGAATGATCATTACGGTAGGATAGCGATACTCATTATAACCTACAGAATTAAAGAACACGTACATGAAGTCTAGCAAAGAACTCAAAATTTGCACGGCTGAAACTACCAAACACTCTGTCTGTCCTACCTTTATGCGGTGTTTTCTCGCTTGAAACAGGAAGAAAACACTTAGTCTTACATATATGCCTTCTGGACGTTAACATAACCTAGTAGCTTATCGAGTAGTACCAGATGATTATCCTGTTTCCTTTTATTGGTTGCACTGTGATAGTAAATGGAGGTTGTAGTGAACTCAAGGTCTTATCACTGATTATTATGATCTAGTCACATATACTGTATCCATGAATGAAGCAGAATTCATGGGAGTGACGTATAGCCTATAGGTAGACATGTTGAGATAATTATTCAAGATCAGCCTCTACTAAGAGTTCTATGATTGTTACGTATAGCATGTGGTAGATGGAGACCATGCGCAACCTTTTGTCTTTGATCCACACAATTTTCAAGCAGAATCTGGAGAGAGGTGTCCATGGACAACGAGTATGATAGAAGTGGGAACAACAAATACAACTTTGGTTCTTTTCTTCTTATTCCCCTACTTTAAACTATTATTTTATACCAAGAAAAAACTCCTTCTTTCCTTACTCATTGGCTGGTAACTGTCATAAGAATATCGTTGGTATGGGTTAGGCAACTGCGATGGTTAGGCTGCGATGGGCTGCCGTGAGAAAGATGCACGAATACAGTAGTTTGGTTTGACTCGCAGCCTCGTCTCTTGCATGCATGCATGAATTACGGCCTCATTTTTACTTCCGGATTCCATCTGGCGGGGTACGTGTAGGGAGCAGAAAGACTGTCGTGAGGAACAAATCTAACGACAAGCAAAAAGTCCCCAGCTCTAAAACTTCTGCATCTTTTCCTCTATTCATATATTTTTCTGCTTTATCCTTTTGCCCCAAACCGCTATTACATGGTGAGAGCTTCAAAACGTGTCATCGCAAGGTCGCGAGCTAGACATCATGTCCATACTACAAACGACTTCTTACCAACAAAAAGCTTGGACAAGTACGTGATTCCGATTCTCCCTGAAACTTATGGAGCTCTAGCTCAACATACTCCAGTCCTCCTTCCACTCAGAACTAGGCACAGAATAGTATACATGTCTTCATCCCTTGTTTCCTTGGTTCAAGAACAAGTGGCACCATGTTCAGTCAAAAGCCCATCCATTTAAAGTTCGAACTTCCTGCTCTAGTGTATTACTTATTAGTGTTCAAGTTCACCACAAGTTGGACGAAAAGGAGTCAGCCGACTCAGCAGATTCAGTGCTTAAGGGATGGAGATGCATTACACAGATAGGGTGGTTAGTTATCTCGTGTTTGGACCAGCAAATTTTCCGTTCGGAGTTTGAGAGTGGATAGGATTGTATCGACCTGTGTGATGGCTTACTGAATAGTGCAAATTTAATAATCTAGTGGATGACTTTGTGCCGGTCGGTAGGACCCGTACTACTCAACCGACTTCCTAAATCCTGACTGGCCGAAGTGAATGCAAATCGGATAGTATATGCCAAAGACTATTCTATTGAGAGGATAAGTAAGTTAGGATATAAGTTTATCTTTTCACCAGAGCAGGAGGAAAGGACGAAACAGCGAGAGAGGATGAGATGGAGTCAATCATGTCCTGATTGTAACCGATTTCGGCAATAAAGGAGATGGGCCATTATTCTCGACATTGTTCCTCTCCTCTGCATTCACCTGCCTGGACGCTGGAGTCACATTTGGTACGACTGGCGTAGGCATTTTTTCGTGAATGCGAGATAAATAACCCAAGGTGAATAAGGGTCGAGTGAAAGAAAGTCAGCAGTTACCAGCGAGGAAGTGTCCCATGATCAAGGTAAATATACTCCACACGTGCAAGGACTCACTAACATGAAAAACGAAGTGCAGGCGAAGACACGTCAAGCTTTTTCACGAGAAAGATGCTGTGCTGCAATCCTGCAACTGCATCCTCCTGCACTAGCTATCCGGAGGCTATGGAGCGGCCAGTCAACACTCACAAGAAATAACAACGGATCGTTTCAGAGCTTTTTGTAAATGTAGAAAGTAGACACTGAGAGGATCTAACATTTGCACTCCACTCACACAAACCTGTGAATCTCGCAAAATATCTCCTCAGCACGTCGTATACAACTCGCGCTTACAGCAGTAGATGATCCGTATCTACCTTTTTCTCTTCTCGCTCCCCGCTTTTCCTCATTTTCACCCTAAATTTCCTCCACCCTTACTCTTTTACCCTCCCCTTGCAACCACCGCTTTCAACCAGCAGAGAATATAAAACTCCCCGACTTCCCAGATTAATATTTGCAGAATCCATCTACATTACCTCATCCTCTGTGGAATCAGAGGATGAAACCCCTCGCATATTGGTTTCCTGGAGCAAAAGTTTCAAAAAGCTGACTCTATCCTCGAGACTCGACGAAGATGCCTTCCTCATGACCACCGCGAAAGGAGTAGCCAAGCGATGCTACACTAGAACTAGAACTATCCTTGCTACCTTAAGGCTTGATGGGGTCTTTCCATCCGTTGGCTATTCATTGCGTCGCGTTTTCAACGAACTATCTTTACCACTCACGACGTTGCGATTAGTGTGTACACCTACAACAAGAATGTTCGAACTACGTCCAAAACTTACATTGTACTATGTACAACAATGGTATGTCTTCTGAGCGCAGTAAGGGTGAGACGAGGTGTCGCGGACGCGTCCAGGATGGAGAGACGCGCAAAAGTCAAGATCCTGACGCGTCCCATCTCTCCCGTCAGGGTGTGTCGGCAGTAAGAGTAGTCACCCGGTCGTGCAGTCGTGGTGGTCGCTGATGTTTACGGGCAGTCAAAGAGATGTCGGCGGGAGTCACGTTGCGTTTTTGCTTCTCTACAGACTACACGAGAGACTACTGCTTCCTACATTCGAGTATGTGATCTATTTTCATCTATAGGGGAGATGGATATAGGGAAGGGTTTTCAAGACGTTTCGGAAACGTTTACGATATCTTTATATTTTCGTCCCCTTCCTTCGTGCCTTTTGTTTCTATTTGTTTGAATCTGGTGTGTATACCGATGGACCAGTTTGTTGGAGTATTATGTAGGACAAAACATATTTCTTTTGGCAGGCTTAATATTCGGTTTCTTTTGCTCATTGCAATCTTTATCATCCAAGACAAAACAGTTCTCATTTACAAACCACCCTCGATTAATGTAGTAAGATCAACTTGAGATTTTATGACCTGCAAAATTACATTTCATCGGATGTACAAGTAGAAGACTTCACAAGAATATATATGAACCTTCAAAATCTCTAACGAGAAAAAAAATAAAATCAAAAAGATCTCCAACGAAGTTACGATAAGAATGAAATATATTTTTCACTGTCTTAGCTTCAAAATGTAATTTATACTATATTTTGATCTTAAATAAGATGTAGCAATGGTAAAGAGAATAGACGATAGTGGTGTGTAGGCACTAAAAGGGTTGAGAGTAACTGAAGAAGTTCTTATGAACGTAGTCATATAAGATTCTCAAAGTTATGTTTGTCTTGAAATGAGAATAGTGAGTACAAAGCAAAATGGATGGACATAACTTTTTCTCTTATATTCTTTTCTGGACATCAATTTTTGACACCTAATTTGGTTTGATAAATAAAACTACAAGTAAATAATACTCGACCAAGGATTGATTAAAATCATATGGAGAATAACCGTCATATGATATGTATTCATAGTAAGTCACTGTAATCAAAGTCGATGGACCGCAGTGGTACTAACCTTTTTAGGGCAGTAAAGCACTTGAACAAATAAAATGATGATACAGTGATAAAAATATGTACTTTCACGGTTCTACAAGAACGCAATATATAAAAATGGTATTCTAGGAAATTGTACCAGAATTGAGAGTGAGTTTAGGAGAAAGAGCTTATGTTGCACCGCGTGTAGATGTTGAATTGTGTAGTACGAACATAGAAAATTAAATCATGAAGAAAAAATATCTATGAGAATTATATGCAGCATAGAGTATCTTTTCATGAAGTTGGGTCGAAACCATCTGAAGCAAGAATTCATCTTCACGTTGAGCCTAAAGTTTACTATCGTATGTAAAAGATCATTTTCTAGACCTACAAGAAAATTTTCAGTTGGGTAGATTATAGTCATCATCTTGTGAAACAATCTGTTATCAATTAATGTGACTACCTTGTGCTGAGAAAAATATATAAATAGTTGAGCATTCAAAAAGAATATTGGATGATGGATGAGACTTAAAGATGTGATGTGATTTGTTTCATATTTTATATCATTAGTTTGTGTAATGAATGTAAACAAGCTATCTTGTGATCTAGGTCAAAGAGGTGTTATTGTGAAATGACTTCTTGGATCATCCACATCAAGAAACATGTAAGTTTGAAAAAAAGATACACAATATGAGGATAGAAAAGTTGTTTTTTATCTTGAAATATCTTATAAATTAAAGTTGATCCAAGTCTCATTCAACAATGGTTTAGATTGCACTAGAGGTTACCTTTCCAAGTCTCATTTAGAAGTATCATATGTCTCTCTTAAACTTACAAGACATGTGAGAAATATTCTCTGAAACTTATCAGACATGAGACATCATTGTCTATTGTAAAATATATATAGCTCCAAGATTCTTTGATGAAAGATGATATATCTCTTAAATGTATCACACATGTGGGATGTTATCAACGAAAGAGTTTGCTTAACTGTGACTCTTTCGAAAAAGAGTGACAAACATTGGTGTATAAAGGTCTCAAGGGTTTTGACTAGGATGGAAAATTAATGTTTGAAGATGACTTCAGATCAACTTAGTATAAATTCAAAACTGGACCTTCATCATCACGTAGAGCTCATTATGTGGGTCAAATTGATTTGTATAACACACAAGAAATCAAAAAATGTTCGAAAATAGTATATTAAGATCAAACCCACAGAGATGCAAGTAAATAACATCCAAACATAATAAACAACTAACAATGGTGATTCTTTATAGTTGTCTTTATTCTCATAGATAGAAATCATTTCAGATAGAGTTCAAACTCAAGTCTATCCAACAGGACAGAGGTGACAGTATTGACATCCAATATAACATATACTAAACAAGTCAAGGACGTCAAGAACAGATAAGCAATAGAGGATATAGAGTCACGGATAACAAGTCTTAACCGAAGTAATAATGATGAAGTGCTACTAAATATCCTTTAACACCATAAATGCTAATTATCTTCACACTAAGTTGTTCTTCTACAATTTACTCTCAGAAATACTTCATACGAAGTTCTCACCCCACGTGACGAAGTATGAAGTCTACTACTAAGAAGAACTTTATCCACCAAAGAAACTTCCAGAAATAACCACTTCGTCCAAACAAACTTCATAGCAAAACAAACTTCGTACTAGCTGATCTATTCTGAGACTTCATCTCAACTCTTACTCAATTTTTCATATGTAAGTTACGAAAAACTTCATCATCCACTCTCATTCCTACCACAACAAACTACAAAACTCCGTAGGTAAAATTTCAGAGAAGACAAACACACAATGACTCCGTAAACTTCGGACAAAAAGAAATCCAAAATAACAAACACAAAGAGGTCCCAAGCACGAACAAAAGAACGATTATATACAACTTTGCACGGAATGACATATCAACTGTCTATGAAGTAGATGGTGCACATGGATCGTCAGATGAAGGTCCTCCAGCATGCAGAACAGAAGCATATACTCTACTTAACTATAACTCCTTAACTATATTACTCAATGATAACTGTCTCTCTAATCTCTTTCATTTCTGTAACTATCCGCTCAGCTACTCTAACTATTCTACTCTTCGTCAAAAGACTTGCTGCTGTCGTCATTTATATGTGAAGTCTCATCAGTATCTCTTTCTCTAAAGTATCGAGCTCAATGACGAAGTACAAAGTCAATACTCCGAAGTATGCATTTCTTCGATCTTCACAACTTGCATTTTCATTTCTACCATCTTGTCTCGTAGGTTATCCCTCTCTGACTTGATGTCATGAATTCTCGAAGTCGTCAAGTTCAACTTCGGCTCCAAGTCCTGAATGCGATGCGAAGTCAATACCTGTTCTTCAGACTTCATCTGAAACAATGCATCCTTCTCAATTGTCAACTTCTTAACTTCATCAGAAGTTTTTGCTGATTTCGTCATCAATTGATGTTTCTCTTCTAACTAACCTTTGCGTTCGAAGTATATCGAGTTCATCAACTTCATTAACTTCATTAACGTCAGCGATATCTTTGTTTTGACTTCGTATGTCCTCCTTTGCATATCCAATTCTGCAAGAATTGATAAAGCGACTCCACTCAAGAACTCCGACGTGTGCTCAAACATTTGTAACTCCTTGTCAGTACTTCGTACACCATGGACCGAAGTTGTCTCCTCATCTCGTTGCTACGAAGGACGAAGTTCTTCTAGATGACGTTCTGCTCCTTGACTTCTTTCCTGGAGTTTAGTAGCTCATGAGTTGACCCTCTGAAGTACGAATTCTTTTTCTTGAGTCCCTTCTTCTTGATCTTGACTTCGTCTTGGTCTGACTTCGTCTACAATCTCTGCTGATGAAGACTTTGCAACTGCATGAGGTGCTTCTTAATGTTCTTGATCTTGAGTTCTTCATCCGAAGTATCCATCACCAAACTCTTCGTCTTCTTCTTCCTCCTTGAAGTAGTCGCTCTTGATGTATCATCTTCGTCTCTTCGTCTCTTCATCTACGTACTTGGTCTTGTAGAAGTAACAGGTGTAGTCACATTCTCTCTTCTGAGTGTTGGTTCCAAATTGAACACTTCGTTGTCCAATATCTTTGACCCATACAAATCCTCTTCGGCTAATGTTAACTTATGTATGCCCCGATAGAAATCGATGGTGAAGGCTATGAAGTACATCGATCTCTCATCGTCAAAGGTGTTCTACAACTTCTGTACATGTAAGTGGAAGATCTTCATCTAATACGTCTTCCTTCTTGCTAGTATCAACTCAATGAAGTCAACCTGCCAATTGGTCAGATACGAAGTCCTGTAAGATTTAAAAATGGTGTTCAAGGTCCCAGCTATCGTTCTTCGCAACGGATCCCTATAACATAGCACCTTGAAGTCATTCGTCACAACTAGCATCTTCGTGAATAACTCTATATACTTCGTCACTTTGTCCAAAATCGACCTTGTGGTATTGTCATACATAAGTTCAGCCTCCTGGCCTGCTTCATTGATCTCGAAGACAAAACTCCAGTTTTGTAGAGTCTAGTTTTGTGATTTCTTCGTGGTCCTAGTGAAGAATAGCCTCGACATATCAAATGTCATTGATGAGGTCCGCGAACACAACGCCTCAATTCTGCAGCAGAAAAGATAATCTCAAGTCCTCATGTAGTCCCGCATACGGCCGAAGATCAGACCACTTCATCCAAAGGACTTCCACCTTACAAGTGTCTTCCTCGTCGTTTGCTCCTCGCATTCGTTCAGAAAATGAAGTACTTTCAAAGTACGGAGTACGAAATACTTCCTCTAAATCTCACTTTCCAGCTCCGACGTACAAAGTGGTTGCTCTCTATGACTTCGATGAAGTACAACTTCATCAATTCTCATTCACTATGTGAGTGAAAAAGAAAAAACTGAAATGTTCAAACTCTTCTTATACCCCTGCTTGGTCACTCCTCACGTGCGAAGTTCTTCCAATCTTTCGTCAGCGAAGTTGCCATAGCACTTTGGTCATTCTTCCTAAGGTCATAACTTCATCATCCAATATCCATTCTCAGCAAACAAGATATCACTAGAAAGCTCTTCGTTTGTAGAATCCAACTAGACGGTCATATACACTTCGTAGTTTCTTCATTTCTCTCAGCATAATACTTCGGTGAAGAAACTCTATACTACAACTAAAACTATTCTATCTCATCATCTATGCTAACTAATCTACTTCTTATTAACAAAAACAAAGATTTACGAACAAAATGAAGATCCAAGGCTTCACAATTTGGATCATTGCAAATTGAATCACAAGAGAGGAGTTGTGGACGTTCTAAAGTTTAAGGTTATGGTACTACCTTGAGATGCTAACATGGTGTGATCTTGCTGACATGTTATGACTTGGTGATGTGACACCTCGGTTCATTGATGGGACAAATGATGATGTGTTAGAAGGTTGATGTGATATTTTGAAGTTAGGTGTCACATGTGGATTAGTTGTGACGATGACATGGATGTGAGTTGATGATGGTTTGTTTAAGAGTGACGTCGAAGACTACTTAATACTGTCTGAACTGTTAGAGATTTTGAATTGGATTTCAAGGTCGAGGTCAAACTATCAGTTGAATGGTTTTGATGCCTAGAGGTCAAAGAAGTGTGAGAGGACTTGCACTCTTTGCTAAGATTGGAAGGAGTTGGAGTCTTGGAAGGATGAAGCATGGACGAGCACATAAGGATTTTGGTTGCCAGATAGAGATTTGACTTTGAGAATCAGAAGTGCACGAGAGCTCACTTTTGCAAGGGAAAACTGCTTTGAGAATGAAAAGTGAGAGAGGTCACATATTTATATTATTGAAGTGAGTCGTGACACTAAGAAAGTTATACTCTACAACTTTCTTAGTATCTTAGTGTCTTTTGTCTACAAACTTTTGTGAGTGCGCAATATCGTCGGATATGTCTTCTCAAGGGCTTTCCATTGAGATCAAAATCATTAGATTTAGTACTAGTATTAAGAGAGAGTGAACGTTGAATTTAGGAGAATACCTTAGCACTTGTGAGCAAAAGTGCACTATGTCTCACACACTTTCTTTTTTTGAAGAGATTTTCAATTACGTGGACCATAACCTTGTGTGGAGAATTCGATTTAGGATGTGTGAGATATCGTTAGAAAGCTTTCTAGTATCTTCTGCTGGATTTGTCAGATCTCGAGTTAGAGATCTGAGACTGAAATCTGAAACAACCTGCTAAATTTCTAGAGAGAGAGATCATAAAATTTAAGTGACCACAATCTTTCGTTGGAAATGTCTGTTTATGACATTTTGGATACGTTCGATCGAGATTTTGGGAACTACATATCAGAGTTGAGTGTTTGGTTACTTTTGAGGAAACACATATTTTTAAAATTTACTCTATAAATGTTATAATAAATTAGAGTTAAGATCAAAATTACTCACTTCACTCAAGCATCTTGCTTGCTTTTCTTATCTCATTATACTTTCTACATCAAGATATTCTCTTCCTTTTCAAATAGATTTTCATATAAAATAGTACGACAACATACGATATGGTAACATTTTTATCTTAGTATAGTTTTTGAAGAAAAAATATCAGTTTTAAAATAAAAATAAAAATATACAAATTTTAATTAATTTAAAAATTTATTTATAATATATTAATCTATATATTATTACATATTTAATAAATTATTATTAAATAGTAAAAGAGTTATCAGGATATATCTTGAATTGCATGTTATCAGCAAAATATTAAAAATTTATCTTCCAAAAAAAGATTGCAAATGATCTCTTAAATATATCATATATGTAAGAAATATCCTCCTATTTTTAGAAAATGTATGAGTACAAAATCTGTTGAGAATACGATGGACAAGTGGTTGTGCGCAAAGGAGCACGACATCTCTAAGTGTATCATTCGTGCGAGACACCTCTACTTACTATAAAAACCTTACAGTTACAAGATTCTAGACTATAAACTCTCTATATTTACAGCAAACACCGACTCCTCATCCGTGAGTCCACGATGAGGGTTTTTCACCTGTGCTCGCAGTCATCAACAATGTTTTGTCCAACTACTTTTGTTCATACTCCTTTTGTCTCTGGGCGGCGGGTTCAGGAACAGACGGCTCCAACTGTCATTAGTTTACATCCAGCCGCCCCTGTTCATATCAGTTTCAGTTACGCTGGGAGGTAACTTTTCCGACAATTGCAGTGTATTCGAATTCACTCGGAAAATCTGCTTCTAAGGGGTTCCCATATATCTTGTTTTGGTCCCTGGGGGTATAAGAATCACGCCGTGATATTCCATGTACGAAAGCAAAATACACTCCAGGAAATATACTGAAATTCCTTTGCCAAGGCTGGATTTGTACTTGTCTGCAAAAGTCAAACTAGTTTCAGCGTGAGGTGTAGTGGTTGAATGAAGTTACATACAGTTACATAGTTGAACAAGTTACATACAGTTACATAGTTGAACTTTGCCACTTCCAGAATTTCTCATTATTTTGAATAAAAATAGTTTTCTGGACTATTTGTCCCAAGGATTGGATTTGTCAACATTCTTAACTTTTCCCGCTTGTGCCCGCATTGCACGATTATCCGGTACAGCTATTTCACCGGTATATTCCGGTAGTACCTGAACTTGAGGTTACCATGGGGTAGTTTAATTGTATTCTTAACGATATGTAACGCATTCTTCTTAACCTTGACTTTGCTTTCCCCATCGTCATTAACGTACTACTATTTCCTCTAATTATCTTGATGGCAATCATGCATGATAAAAATGATTTATATATCATGCATGAGATAAAGAGAAATGAAGCATATATCCAAAGGATAGGACAATGCGAAACTTAAATGGCAAGTCTCCATGAAGGATTGAGGAAAATTCCGCATGATGAGGATCAGAAAGAAAGAATGATGTTCCAGCCACAGTTCGTCGAGTAACAGCTTGACCAGCTGGTAAGTTCGAACCTCGATCATCTGTCCATTCACTCATTGGTTGGCTCTACTTGGTCGTGAGACGGAAAAGCTAAACTGGCCGTGAGGAATCCGTCACGTGGCACAGTTGTAAGCGTGTTCCTTACTCGAAAGAAGCCTCCACGCTTTCATCATGACCGTGAACTGATATCCAATATGCAAAGAAGATTCATTTTCTTTGCATATTGGATATCAACCGTTGGATATTGCATACCCGACGGTTGCTAATAGAACCCTCAAGAGTTCCTATTCCAACCCTACCGTAGTAGTAGTAGTCGTAGAATAGAATATCGGTATTATTCTACTTTGGTTCTTTCGAGATTTTTGCGTGCCTTGCCTGTGAAACCCTCAAACCCCAGGGCGATGCCTAAAGTGGACCGCGTTCCTGTGAGTGAGGATATACTCTTGATTATGTATTAACCATTCTACCAACCTCAAGGGACGCAAAACTAACCCAGAAATTTGCTTGATCATACCCCCAATAGGTTCCGTGAGCTTGATCATACCCCTCTTAACGTTTGCTGGCTTGATCACACCCCTGACTGGCTATTGCCTGTCAAACCAGTCATTTTGTGATGGTATTCAGATGTGAGACTGCACATATTAGAGGAATGAGAATATAGATAATCTAACGCGTCCTTAATGTCAAATATTTTGAATTACAGTGATATTTAGTCGAGGTTGAAAGTACTAAAATGATGAACCAAAAGGTAAGATGACTGGTTCGACTGTCAATAATCCGTCAGGGGTATGATCAAGTAACCAAACGTTAAAAGGGGTATGATCAAGCTCACGGAACGTACTGGGGGTATGATCAAGCAAATTTCTGAAACTAACCTGACCGGGCAATCAAGGTTACGTAATTATTTATCTGCTGCTTCCTCCGGCCACTGTTGTGTAGTAAACTGTGCTTTACGCTTGACTTATTTTCAACTCTCTATACGCGCTGACAAGCGGTCTCGATTTGACAACTTTATGAAGTGAGGCGATGGATGCGGATGCGGATGCGTGTGGATTTCGTATTCATGCTATGAATGTTTGCGAACTTTGCATGCATGGGTGACGGTATGGATATATGTCATGTGAGGCACTGAAGCGTCCTCGTGGAACGGATGCCACTCTCCATTATAGGTTTGGAGATTCTGCGTCCCTCTGCTTCAAAATATCTTCTTCTCTCTTTTCTCTTTTCGAGCTTAACCTTTAGTGCCAGTTATTTCCCTTTTCTATCACATGTTTTGCAAGTTCCTTAGAAGGGCTGCTTCACTTCCTCTTTCCTTGATTATAATATTCTGATTTCCTGGTATTAAATTACTCGTCGCAAGGAACCTCCTCAGTTGCTGCTGCAATATTTAACAGAATGATATATCGGACGAAATGGCAGTGCTATGATACAGTGAAGGTAAGGCATGTTTTTTTGCCTATTCTGTCATTTGGATAGACCTGATATTTGAAGATGCTCCTTAGAATGTGTCCAGAACGTAACCGTTATACGGAAACCAACATAACTGAATGAGCATATGGGAAATTTAACTTTTGTTCTCAAGTGGGTGGCCTGGCGAAGACATTTCGTGGGGTATATATATAAAACAAAATAGCTTGGTTAATCCATTAGAAGGACGTTTGGTTAAGGACATGGACGATCACTTTGTCCAGTAATGAAGTGTTTTGTCTGTACATGGCTGGTGACCTTGCGGAATTCATATAAGGTAACCATAGTTGGACAAGTAGGTGTCGATGTCATCATGTCACGCTCCCCAAACAGTATTTGGAGAGTATGCATTATCAGTTCATTCTATGCCTTAGAACGTTCTAATCTTTTCATTTCAAAATGAGTCGGATATTATGTCTGAAAGGTATATGGATAATTTTACTGTAACAATTCTTTTGAGATTTATTTATTTATTTATATTTTAGAAATGATCACTAGAAAAAACAACTGTATTTTAAATGTCTTCTGAGAATTAATCATATTCTCAGTTCTCTCCAAAAACAAGAATTTAAGTTATCCTTCGATCTGCTAACAACTGTCTCGGTTTTGAACTCTCAGTACGTTCAAAAAAGCCTACAGTTCATGCTCAATATAGCGTTTGGACGCCACCGGATCACACCTTCACATGATAAGGGGTCCAAACTTGTACAGCCCATAGTGCATGTTTCCTTTATCTATCAGACCCTCCGCTGTCCATAGATCCCATGGCTGTACATATTTCAATATGTACATGATGGTGACACACATAGAAGTAATCTCTGCGTCGTCTGAATTCGGAGATTCTTTCTCATATTTCATCATTATAGTCATTTGCAAAATATATACTGACAATCGGATGATAAGCGAGACGATCAAGGAATAGAAACGCGTAATTTTGCATAAGAGTAGCCGCTTGTGTTTTTCTTTGGCCAAAACTTCAAGTTGCATGCATGTATATTATTTCAATCAGATTAATTAAGGTTAGTGGGCACGAGAGAATTACTGTTATTAATCAGTCGATCGAGAAGATCTGTGCATTAGGGCTGAAAAAGACGAATTTTATGGTGAAGTTGCAACGAAGTCCGTGTCAGTTCAGTTCAGTTCGCGTAATTGTGTGTCAAGTTTATCAAGCTTCTACTATCGTTAATTAGTTGGTAATACGGTACTCAGTGGAGCAAGAGTGATTAAATTAGTAATATTATAATCACCGAAGTGAGAAGAAGAAGAGTGTTGGGTGTGGGAGAGAAGGGGGCGATATTAATCTGGAATTTGTTTACGGTAATATTAACGTGAAATGTCTAGGGTTAGCTCACCAGTTTTGGTCACGAGAGGTAGTACACACCATTCAAAACTCCAGAGCGGTCGTGGATGGCGCTGGAGGCGGATAAGAAAGTCGTGGGCGCGTGAAATAAGCAAAGGGTGGAAGGAAAGCGTCAAGGAGTCATGAATGATGGGAATATTCGTCGGGTGAGAAAGACACGAGAGGCCGCGGAGCCGGTAATAGTGACACCGAGCTAACCACGCGGTTGGTTGGTTAAGTGCGAAGGAAGAAGGAAGTACAGTCTGTACCTGCCCCCTAAGAAACCCAGGCCGGAGGAGGGTGGGTTGGAAAAGAATGGATCAGGATGGATGCATGTATGCATGATGCGATGCGAGCGAGGATCAGGGATGTCCGGCACCGTTCGTTGCCTGTCATCAGACCGCTCCGCCATCCACGCACATTCCAGACTCAACAGGCTGCCGACCTCCGCAAAGCTTTCATTCTTGTGCTCCCATCACGTCTGCTCTGCTGTTGATGCTGCGCACTTCCTCCACTTCTCTCCTCCTCTCCCTCTGCTGCTTTCTCTGTTCTCACGGCTGCCTCCCCCTCCGTTTTCTCGCTTACTCGCTCCTCCTCAGGCCTCCTCTCCCTCGCTCGTACTCTCATCGTGTCCCCTGGGAACGCTCGCACGTTCGCTGCAGTGCTGAAGCTAGTCAGTGAGTCAGTGCCTCTCCTCTCTGTGATTTGCACGACACCTTTCTCCCATAAGCTGTGATCCGTTTTTGTGTGTGTTGGTAAAATTCACTGTCATTTTTCGTCATTCACCGTTGGTTCAGTCCGTTTCGTCAAATCTATATACCGCGAGTTTGCTCGCGTTCGCTCGTAGCTTTTCAAAGTTGTATCAGATTCGCCAGATCGCTTGAACTGTTCCGCAAGCTTCGGCATCGAGATCCGTTGGTTCTGCCGAGGCCTGGAGTAGGACAACAGTGAAAGTGGTAGTGGAAGCTTGGTGCTCGAGCGTGGAGGAGGAGTTAGGCTTGAAGGATATTTGGGAAAGAAGGAAAGAGGACAAGAAGGCGAGGCAGGTAGTGAAGGAAGCTCCGGTCTGCGCCGTTCTGCACTTGGGCCTCTATCGTGATTTGTGGCTTGGAGCCTCATCCTATATATCCAGTGGTTTCTTGGACAGGCGTTAAGGAAGGGAAAGGAAAAGGGAAGGAAAGCGAGGAGAAGAGAGCACGAGGTAGAAAGAGAAAAGGAAGCTCAGTTTTGGATTGCTCTGGTCTGCCGTTAATCCGTCTGCATCGGGCTCTTGATCGTTGGCTTTTAGCTCCTCATACCTGCTGTTTCTTACAGCCCTTCCTGAGCTTTAACATCTTCTCTGGGCTGCGTCTTAAGGGGCCGGGTTTTGATCTCCTTATACGTTACCTTTTCTTAAATCTTCCCTTCTGGCGGTGACCTCTAATTTGGACTAGGTTATCCGGCTGAGATACCTCACAGCGAATCTGTTCCTCGTAAACACCGTGTGAACAAGTTTTACCCTCATCCGTTCTTTTGTGGTACTATTCGACTTCTGCATCCAAAGAGAACTGAGCCTCTGCCTCCTTCGGTTCGCTTGACTAGTCCAACCGTTCATCCAGTCAGTAAAAATAGACCCGTTTAAGTTACCACCGGCCGGTGTGGCTAACCTACGCATTCCTTCAGGTCGATCAGGGCCAGAAGAACTGGAGACCGAAATGACTCGCCGCTGCTCCCACTGCGGTCATAATGGGCACAATTCTCGTACATGCCCCGATCGTTGTCCTGATCGGGGGGTACGGTTATTTGGGGTACGACTCACAACGAATGATGGTGCAGCGGCGAACATGCGTAAGAGTGTGAGTATGGGAAATTTGACGCATTACGCGAACAACACCAATCCGCCATCTACCCCTGAGCATTCGGAGTCTGGAGCTGCTGGGGAAGGATATGTCTCCGATGGCCTGGTGCAAACCTCCAGCAACGCTCGTGAAAGAAAGAAAGGTGGGTGTTTGTGGCCGTTTGATTCGTCGGTCTCGTTTGAGGTCATGTCTAAATGCATGTGTCACGGTATAGCTTGAATCTGTACTGTTCAGTATAGTCTTATTCGGAATCATGTCAGTAGGCGTGTGAGTGTCCGCCCATCTTCAATGTGTGCTCCTAATTGAGTGATTCGAACCGGAGAAACCGACTTTGCATTCACCTTTATGCCTTTATTTTGTTGGATCCCTAAGTTTGTCATTTTATGATTACAGTAATTCGGATGGGTGAAAACCCTTGCTCTCCCGTCCCACGAGAGAACCAAGCGAATAACGGAACGATTAAATAGTGAATTGTGTTGCAAATTTGGCCTGATCTCGAGGGGTCTCTGTGTTCGTCAGCGAGTTTTTAGCCAGAGGCTTGATCTGTTAGTACTGACCAAGACCGCGCTTGACAGGTGTACCTTGGACAGAAGAAGAACACCGTCTCTTCCTTCTTGGGCTTCAGAAGCTGGGTAAGGGTGACTGGCGGGGTATATCCAGGAACTTTGTGCAGACTAGGACACCAACTCAGGTCGCCAGTCACGCTCAAAAGTACTTCATCAGACAGAGCAACCTTAACAAAAGGAAGCGACGGTCAAGTCTATTCGACATTGTGTCCGAGTCGGTAAGACCACTGAACATTATCTTGAAGTGCAGCTTAGGAGATTAGATTGTATCGCCAGCCAAGCTGTTTCCAAGGTTAGGGAGAACTCATTGTCTTCTTGGCTGCTTGGTAGTCGACAGTTGTAGGTAGACATACTTTTGCAGTTAGTCCAGTTGGATTTTCACTAATTTTCCGCTTTTCAACTGGATACAGGGTCCTAGGCCCATGGTGGAAGAGCCTCTTTCCAAGAGTCCTGACATGTCTGCTCCCCTGCACCAACTGAGCCTCAGTTCTGGAGGACTCTTCAACCCCGGTACTTTCTTCGAGCAACAAGGAATGGCTCAGCTCTCAAGAGGATCAGACATGTATCCACCAATGCCTCCCATGCCAGGAGTCCCTTTGAGGAATTTTCCCATGGCTGCGCATCTTCAGCAAGCTATTCCCTTGCCAGTGATGTCTCTCGGTAGTGCACCGTTGGGAACAGCAGAGCAGATAGGGGAGTCGACTGTCAACTACGCCGGCGAAGCGGTAACGGTTCTGCCAAGACCTGTAGCCATTGCGACAGGTAGTGGTTCAGTTCCTGGAGGTGTGGCGTTAGCGGGACAGTTAGGAATCGGCGGACCTCTCCAGTTCCCTTACCACTTATGGCCGGGTATTGCACCTGGCAGCTACAGCAAGCCAATTGCGTCGTCCCCATCAAGTTCCAAGGTCGTGAAGCCCACTGCGCAACCGGCCAAGATCGATGAAGGATCGGAGATGGCAAAACTGACTCTCGGACCGTCACCATCAGCCGAGCCTTCGAACCTCACTCTGAAGTTTTCGGGTCACAGCGCATTTGTCTCCAAGGCGGCATTCAACAGCACCAATGTAGGACCAAGCACTATTAGTGTGGTGTAGAACAGCGGGCGCCTGTTTGGTACCGTAGTGTGTTAGTTGACAGGGTTCGTTGACACAAGGTTTCGGTTTGCTGTAGACTAATTTTTTATTGTACATAGTTACGACGATTCATTCTGCCAGAGGCCTGCCTGGTACGTTCCCCAGGTTGTAAACTACACAGGAAGAAAAAATTCGACGTCCCTGGAATTGGAATCTAGTGGGGCCTGCAGGGGCAACGCATATCAGGAGTTTCATGCAGTTCATTTTGACTCTTTGTTAAGCAATGGTTGTGTCATGAAGGTGGCCTTGAGATGAAGCCTTTTTCATATCTGGCGAGAAGCGGCGAGTCTTATTAGTGCAAGGCTCAGCTGGAGCCGCCAATTCATGACATTGCGAGCTCACATCTCTCAAGAAGGTGAGAGCGTGGTGAGGTCGATGTGTGCAAAGGTTGAGAAGGTTAGTAAAGTGCTTTGTTTCACCGACGCTGGTAGTTGCACCAGAAGGTATAAGTTTGCGAAACTTGAGCGCTGTTTTGACGTGCAAGCAAAGTAGGACATGATCCGGGCTCGTGATCTGAGTACGTTAACCTCCATACTGGTTGAATCTCCGTCTGTCATTCAGTAGGCTAGCTTTCTGACGACAGGAGCTTGCGGTTGTTATTAGAGAAGTGGCGTCAGAGGACCCCGGTTGAGACTATCGATTAGAATAGCGGTAGATGGCAGAGTCAAGTAAGGGTTTAGAGGTCGTGATTCCATCTCGGTTGTGTTGCCTGAGGCAAGGCGAGAGAGAGACAGAGAGAGAGGTTGTGAACTCTCTTGTTTTCTGCGAACCATTTGGTACTGGAAGCTGTGTCCACGCTTTTGACCAGACTATGTTACCTATTTTCGAACTTTCAGATGGAAGTGTAGCCTCGGCATATGGAGTCATGGGTGAAATACGAAGAATGTACAGATTTTGGGGTTACGGCTCCGTTCCGTAGCAAGTGTAGAACATACACCTGGAATATGAGAATCATACCCTTTATCATCATCGACTGTACCTGTCTCCGACTCAGCTCCGTCTCTCCCTATACACTGATTATCTGCTCACAATTCGCTTCACTTTGGTTGTTGCGGAATATCGATGCTTGACCCCGTACTATGGACTCTGTACTGAATATTTCATTTGGTTTCGCCTCGCATAGGCGGTCGGACTTTCGATGAGTTTGACCTTTCCTCTAGTCTGTAGCCTGTTCGTCCAGTCTGTCCGGCTGCATACTGTATAATCCCTGTCATAACTGCCGCCGTAGTTAGCGTCCGCTGGTGGAAGTCTTTGGACTCATCCCTGGCGTCGCTGTCGAGTCGAGTCGGCACCAAGAGACTGTTCTCAGGCGGTGGTGAATTACCATACTTCCCATGCACCACGGTCTTTATGCGAACGACCGACCACTCATCAAGACGACAAACCTCTGCGCGCTGTAAAGATGCCACGCCTGAGCCAGCTCTATCCTTCATGACGCTCCTGCACTCGGACTGGTGATGCCCCGGCAAGACACTCCGAACTGTCAAGTTTTGTGAAGGATGTTGCGGTCGCAACTTTGATCGTCATGTTGGTCAAAGAACGCGTGGGGCAGAGACTTCTGACCTAGTGCGAGATGTTCACTATCATACACGCGGGGGGAGTACAGGCGTATGCAGGCGTTACTCGAACACCAAATCTCTCTAGTACAGGGGAAGAAGACAAAAACCCAAACTCGTCCTCTTTTCCTTACCGGTGAAGCAAAGTACAGTCGCTGCACACTTGGATGTAACGGTGATCGTCTCTTCCTTCAGCAACGACGCCGTACGCATGTACTCCATGATGCGGAAATCTTTCTGCCGGAGTAAGCAGCAGCAGTGAGTGTGTGTATGCGCGCGTACACTCCGACGACGTCTTGTATCGGCCAGGCGGTGGTTATGTACAGCGCTGGATGAGCTAGGTAGGCGCTAGCCGATCTGTTTGGAACGACTTCCCCTTCGCTCGTCCGTAGATTATCTTGGAACTGTCGCACCTTGATCAATGATTGGATGGAGAATGTGGATAAGGGATAGGCTTTTCAAGTGACTCGAGGCGGTCACAGTATTGATTGATGAGGTTTCATGGGGCCGCTTGGAAGTACGTTTCTCGGGCACGAACTGGAGATTCTGCTGTCCGCTGGACATCTGTTATTACGAATTAAGGATATGAGGCTTAGATGTCAGTTTTCCGTTGAGAACGACGAGTCCGGCGGGCAGTAGTTTCAATGCTCACCCCATCCGGTACTGTGGTTGCGGTACAGATCGTACAGCGGGAAGCAGAACAGTTGCGATCCTGCTGCTCCCTCCGTCGGTCGAGGCCACGCCAAGCGAGACTGTGGGGGCAAAGCAAATGACAATGTGGCTACCCACGTCGTCCAGTCTCGAGTGGAGTCCGTGAAAGATCATGAAGATAACGTCCAGCCCGTAGACTTGGCAAATAATATCTGAGGCCGCTCGGAACACGCTCGGAATACCGTATCTAAAACCCTACCGTAGTTTGACGGAAGCGTAGCCTGCGTTAGGACCGATACTGTACTGCAGTCCATCCAGTGCGCACTTTCGGTCGCACTGGATGTAGTTCCCAAAGAACTGGACTCTATGTGTTAAAGATATCAGGCACTGAACCCTACAGATATCTTTAACACATAGAGTCCAGTTCTTTGGGAACTACGAGATGCCTCCAGATGACAGTCTATCTCAAGAGTTCGCCGGAGGCTTGCCAAGAGCTCGCCGGAGGCTTGCCAAGAGCTCGCCGGAGGCCTTGCCGCAAACGGCAAGTTGTGGATGAGTTCGGGGAAATACCTTGTCTAGTGCCGGCGCTAACCGAGAACGGCAGGTCACGTTTTCACGGGATGACCTGCTGTATGAAGTGTCAGCTCCCTTCTAACATACGAGCATCTTCAGCAGCATACCGTAATATAAAGCCAATTAAACTTTTACTTTTACAGTTTAGTTTTCAGTAAATCGAATTATTTCCGTTCAATAATACTCGAGATATAGTGAGTTTACATTATCTGATATGTTCTCTCTAAACGTGAAGCTTTAATTTTATTTATAATATCAATTCAAAATAACTAAAATAAAGATTTGATAGTGAATGACATTTTAAACTCGATTAGATTTTAATATACCATGCTCACATGAAAACATATAATTAAAAAGACCGTTTGAGTATGAGATAGAGGTTCTGCTGGAGAGGTTCTAATAGCTGGAAGGGGGAACGTATGAGAACAAATCTAGAGAAGAACTTTGTGTCTGTAGGAAAATTAGCCGTCAGACGTGAACTTCTTTGAAGATCTTATACAATTTTCGTCTTCAGATACAGTTTGATAAATTTTCCATTATAACGCAAGAAGGTTATCACATTAGTAAGACAGGAAGTCTGATAACCGCCAGAACAAATTAAGAAAACTAGTTGAATAGTCCTCGGCAGGTTTAAGGTACCAATCTAAAATCTTTAAAAGACTGATGGGGACTGCTCAAGCTAAGGACTGGGAGATATTTGGGTAGCACTTTCACTACCATGTGTTAAGTCGAAACACAACAGTAATCAGAGATAATAGGTAAGATCTTTCCACCACTGGAACAATGCTCCCTTTTTTGGTATCTGCAACAGTGATATTTCTTTCATGTTCTGAATAATTTATTGATAAACCTATCTAAAGGCATTCTTAACTTGCATCGTACTGAAAGTTTTTTCTAGAATAATAATGATCCTTAATTTATCATAATCGACATTCAATGAGTCTCCAAAATTCCAGAAACGATTATGAGTTCTTATTTATTTCACATATACTTGGTTGTTTTGGCACCAATTAAAATGGTAGAAAAAGTGGAAATTTGGATATCTGGATAAGGGGTTACTAGTTTGCTTCTAGACCAACCAAGGATATAGACAACTTTTGATCTCCATCATCATGATTCATAGAAATTATCGTGTTTGAATAAGGAAACAAATATGGTAATTAAAAAGGAAGAAGAATTGGAATAAATAACTTAGAGTGAATCTATTTGTACTTACGTCATCGGACATAGCATCCTTCTGCTCGTCTTCGATATTGTCATTCCAAGTAGGTAATATACGTGTAATGAAAATCTGTTATGCACCGTTGTACATTAAGGATAGCGTTGTAATATCTTGATGAGCTTCTGTTGACGCTTTTGTTCTAATCCATGACGAATATAACAAGATTTTATTATATTCGTTCATTATTGACTGTTGAGAACAAATGTAGGAGTATTCCCGGGTTCAATCTTGAACCGGACGGAACAAGACCGAACTGTATTTGACGGTTCGGTTCAAGCTGAGATCGGTTCAAAAATAGTCCGTTCAAACATTGATAAATGATTTTGTTTTAAAACTGTTCGGTTTTTATATAATAGACTATTTTTTTAGTTCGGTTCATAACAAAATAAAATTTTAAGCGGTTCGGTATCATAGTTTCAGAATCTTGGTAATGATAAATTTCTTTGATATCATAATAAACATGAATAATAAATTTTAGATAGTATGTTCAATACTCTAGTATCAAGTTAATTATATTATAATCACACAAAATTTAAAAATTTATTGGAAAAAATCATTTCTAGTACAGTTAAAGAGTCTTTGACACGATTCGGTTATTAAACAGTCTGGTTCGGTTCAAACATTTAGAAAACAATTTGGTTCAAAAACATTTGGTTCGCAGATTTTTCAGAGCAATTAAGTTCATAAATGGTTTAGTTTAAGATTTTAAAAACAGACTGATCTCAGTTCAGTTAAGTTCCATGTAAAATAGTTTCAGTTTGAAACCGAACCGACTGCTAAACGAATGTAAGTAAAAAAGATATTCCTAATAAATGTTTATAAATTTATAAAAGAATAGTTTATTACAGTTATATAGATATTTTATATCCAAACTTTTTAAAGAATTTAATTCTTTTTAATTTTTAAAATCTATCTTGTGCTAAAAAGATATTTTATGTCCATGTTTTGTAATGTCTTCTCAATGATTTGCAACTTTAAGAATATCCAACCAACACATTCAGATCTTGAGGGTTTTATATCATAATCCTCAAGACATTCAAATGAAAACAAGAATATATTCAATCTTTCAACTTGTTTGAAATGTCATGTGATTGAAACTCTAAATGCATGTGTCTCTTAGACAGTATCACATCACCTTTTGGTTGTACCTCCTCTCCTCTTTCTTCGTTTGAACTAATTAATTCAAAAAAATTCAAGTTTTAGAGTTTGGAATATCTAGTATGATATAAAAATATAAGCACTCCACACATTGATTTTTATTGTATATAATATCTTGAATTTGCACAAAGGACGACAAAATACATACCAAGTATAACAGACTCGATTTGGAATACTGGAACTTGAGTCCAATGCCACATCTAACACCTGTATGAAGAAAGCTATATAACAAAAATCAAACAAGGGAACTATATACCAAACACATATGTAAGATCTAATGACATTCCAAATTCCGGTGATCCTTATTGTGTCTAAAACAAAGTGCTTTTCATACCATAGTATAAGACATCAACTGTACTTCAAACTGCACATATACTTTTAATATCAAGTGCATGAAGACCATCCGATGACACCAAACTGGTTCTAATCCTCAATCATCTCAACTGCGTCCGAATGACCATTCATAAATTACGTCTGGTCATAATACATGATAGAAGTACTATCTCCCGTTGAAAGTCTCAGTGACTAGACCTACCTAAGGAGCAATGGCTCTAACATCAGGATCTCTCGACACCTATGGATATCCTCTAGCTCATTTAGGTCTCAGCTGAGAAACATTACGACCATAAATGTCTTAGTGAATAATTATGACGTTATCCGTCCAAAAGTCTCACAACTAAAACTCTTGATTACCCAAGCATCTCTCTTGATCAAGCATTCTTCAAATAAGTTATGAAATGTTTTTACAAATATATATAGTTAGTTAGTTAGTTAGAGAGCAAAAAGTTAAATTAGAGAAAAGCATAAGAGAGGAGAGTGCATACAAAAAGAAAAGAAGGAGTAACTGGATTTGAAGAGCAAATGACAAAAATAGTAAAGGACAAGAGGTAAATGGGAAGGTGGGAGTGTGGAGTATAGGACCAGTGAAGATCAAAGGTAACCTCCTTCCTGCAAGAGAAGTATTCAAGGTATTTGTTTCTAGTGACTCATATATTACCAACCAGTAGAATAAACACCTGTCGAAAAATAGTTTTTTCTTTTCTAAATTACTAGAATCCGAGGGCTCATTAGAAACTTCTTGGAGTTACATTGTAAAAAAAATGAATATGTTTATAGAATTTAGATATTCTAAAATATGTTTAAGAAGTCAATATTTTATTCTACTGACAGTTTTGAAAATAAGATAAACTGTAATCGAAATGCTAATACATAATTCTTTCACCTGTAGGAATGAAATATAGACTTATTCTTTATAAAAAGTAGAGATATTAAAATAACCCTTGACTTGAAAATATATCTACGATAATATAAGAAAAAGAATCTCCACCAAGAAAGGTCCATTGCCTAATAGCTTGAAATAATCCAGTATGGAGGTTTTGTAATAACGTACAGTAATCGTATATAAAAGTTGTTTGATACACGACTACTTCAAAATTCAAAATAAATGTATTCTATGTTTGTCAATTAGATTGCTTTGATCTATATTCAGTTCAGATGATGAAGAGTTCATATGATAGACGAGATTTCCATTTTAAACTGAAGATGGTCAACGCTGGAGTCGCCTAATCAGATTCACAGCTGTGAGATTACGCGAATCGAGCGAGGTGCGAGATTACTACTGTAGTTTCAACAAGTTCTGTTCAAAACTGATTAGAGGTGGATATAGCGACACATGTGGTTTAAAATATATGAAGATACTCTAAGTGGACGTGCAATGACAGACCTCACCAGCTCACTCACCCTCGCACTCTCACCGTTTCCTGTCCTGGATGATGAGAGTGACGTTTGTAGAATCTCAACTGCTGGAGTCAGGCAATAAGCAGTTCGTCAATCGATGAAACTGTAACCATAATTCTTTCGCGCTTATCTCGACATACAGAGACTACAGCTGTATTCAAGGATAGATGAGGGCACTTGGTTGCTCTTGCGTCAGTTTAGTCCGGAATTTGAAGCGATTGAGAGGATCATGAATAGTTTAAAGTTTGACCGTCTATCTTGTAACTGTAATTACAACTGTGCAGACGTTAACGTTTCGTACTTGATGGATGTGTATTTCGGAAAAGATAAGCGATTCTCGAATCAAATCGAACTGTCAAAGACTGAGTTGACAGTAAGCTTCAGATTCGTGATCAATAGCAATGAGATAGCTGCGAGGGAACAGGAAAGAAAATGAATTCTGAACTTCCTAACTTTACCATTCCGACTAAGCAACAAAACCATCCAACTAGCTGTCAGTGATGTGAACTTGTTCGCTCACACAGTATCACTTTATTCCAAGACACGTGCAGACACATGATCTCCTCTCCACGTTCACAAGAACAAGATCACGGATCATTTGCGGTTAGCTCTGAGCTGCCTTCTGTCGACTTCAGGTCGAAACATGAGCCCTTCACTTTCACAAAGGAAAAGGAGAGCAGGAATCAGTCGTACCTGAGATCGTACCAACAGCACTTTTTCTTCTCTGCGGATTGATTCGATAAGAGCAAACGTATGAGTGACAAGGCCGTAAAACTCCTGTCCCACTAGGAGATGGATGTATAAAATCCCGTTTATTTTCTTAGAGTTGTTCTTACTTGCGGATAGAGAAGATCCTGGAAAATCATGCAACTTCAAAGCGCAACGGCAGTTCCGCTTCTTGTTTTGAGTACTGTACTGTAGTATTGTATGAGTTCCACGAATAAGAATCTTGCATATGCACTTGTTAGGTTACACGGCCTCCGTTCAAGGAGACAATCTCGGGTGAATTCGACTTATTAATAATCGAGGATGGAAATCGAGAACATAGGATACATACGCCTACTGTCAGCGAAGCAAGATTCCACTCCAACAGTGGAAAGTGATATATGACGAATACTCGATGGCAGTAAAAGGTTCAAAAGCACATTGATCATACGGACGGATAGGGAGGTCGGCAACTTACATGAGTGTGAAGCAATAGCTGGTCATCACCTGTCTGGCTACACATCTTGAGCACTTCCTCCCGAAATTTGCTACTACGCAATCCTTCTCATATCCGTGTCGTCATTCTCTTGTTCTGCATGTGCCAATGGCGCGGATCGTGTGTAGATAATTTAAACCTTTTCTGTAGTGGCTCTTTCACGCTCACACGAGAAGCGCTCCTGGTCTGGCACGTGAACTTGTCTTGAGAGACGGTGACGTCTTTGCGGATCTACTTCATGCCTTCGGCCGCTCAAATGTGTGGGACAAGGCGCGGAGTGTGAGATGAAGAAGACTGGTTGTTGGGGATTAAACGTATAGCAGAAGATATACATATCAGAGCGCAGACGCAAACACTTCTACGGTACTTCTACTTTTAACAGGAGCACTCAAAGTAGAGGTTTGGATTTTGTCTGCTCTAGTGAATTTTACTTTATTTAGAGAATTTATAGATATCATTCTTCAAGTGGTGTAAATTTGGAAAGAATAATCAACAGAAAAACAGTCCTCGCTTGTATTGCAACACGTGGCATACATTCAAATCCAAATTTAACATCTTCGACACAGATCTCCTTTTCCGGCTGTTATCCAGGCCTGGCCACCTCTTTTCTCCCGGCAGCTGTCCGCTGATGAGCGAAATAAAAAGCTAGTGACTTCATAGTAACAAGTTGCTTCATGGGGCTATGCATTTGCAGTTGATCCACATCTAAGAATATCTGGAATTAAATCTTTTTTCTTTTCTCTGATTGTTATTTATTTTAATAAAGCAAAATACACTGTACTACACAAATATCTTAAACCCCCTTCTTTTGTTGGGTTCTACGATCGAAAGATAGCTACATAAACGTATAGCAACAATCAAGGCTAAGGTACTTGAAATTCCAGTGATTTGATAAAATCTCCTGTACCATATAACAAGAAAAATGATCTACTTTGACACCCTCGTAGGAGAGTATCTTCGTCCACTTTGTTCTCTCCTTGCATATTCACCTACCCATCTTCTGTTGGAACAAGTAAATATGTAAAGGTTAATTTTAACTTTATCCTTTTGTTAAGAAAGGGTTAAGTAATAAATCAAATATGTGTGGATTTGTTTGTCATCTATTGGATATATAATTTTAGAAGTATATTTATTTGAGTTCTCTTTATGAATTTTGTACAACATAAACCACGAGAGGGAGTGGTTTCTCAGTACTAAACTACTCTCGGTTCTATAGAATTTCAATTGTTTTGTGATGAGATCCAACAGTTGAATTGCATTTTTTTAAATTATATTTAAAAATTATAGTTTACTAAATTAATATATAAAGATGATAATTTATCAAATAATTACGGTTATCAAATATTTTTGTTTAATAATCTATTACAAAATGATATATTACCTAAATCATAAAACCGCTCTAAAATACAAAAGAAAAAATACTTTATATTTTATAATCCTTTATGTTTGCATCATCTAGTGCAGTTGTCACTTAATATTTAGAGGTGAATTTGATTTGAATTTATTCTGAACAGTTTAGTACAAATTCTAACGTAATATTTGTTATCTTCTTGGATAACAAAAGCGAGCAAAAGTTCCCCGAAGGTGATCTTGCATGCATATTTTCCCTGGCTTTAGTTTTACCGTCCGCTCATTTCCCACCAACCTAAAGGGTCTCTCTTTTGTTATATGGCACAAGCACCATTTCTCCCTTCCCATCCTCAAGTGTATTTATAAATTGTATTATTTATAGTCTCAGGCTACTTTTAATCAGTTCAATGTTTTTTGCAATGAAGTTGTGATCTTGCAAAAATGGAACATAAGAAATCATAAGTAACTATGATTTCTTATGTTCTATTTTTGCTTTGTGGTAACATAGTTATACATCGACTGTGAAAACGAGAAAGAAAAAAAGAACTCTTTGTCATGTAGCAAAACGGAGAGATGAAATTATAATGAAAGAAAGTAGTAAGAACGGAGGGATTTTGCTCCATGGACGAAAAGTGAAAAACCGAGAAGTGAAAGGAAGTAGTAAAAAAGGACGGACTGAGTCGCTGTGAAAACCGAAAGAGAAAAAGAAAATGGATCCGGGAAATCGCTACCACATAACCCCGCAATTCCATTGCAAGCAGAGAGGCTTGTTCTCTTAGAAGCAAGAAAGAGATGTTTTGTTAACAGAAACAACTATGCATACATAGAGAAAAATCAACCAGCAATCTAAAATTTAATTTTCAAATTATTCTGATCACTGCTCTTGTCGAACAACAAAGTCTCAAATTTTAAGTGTGACTAAGCAACACAACATGTATGAGTGACAACTCCAAGTCAAGCAAAGAATCAAGCAAAACTTTATAACACGCGTCAGGTCAAGTCCTACGTTCGTTATGCGGTCTGATAAAGTAAATCTCTGACAATCCATCAGTCGACTCCGAATGGCGAGAGACGTAAGTTTACGGACGGGCCGGAAACTGGATATACCTTCCTTCCGTCAACCCCATGGTAATGCACCCTAGTGGTCCTTCTCCGTTCACAGCTGATCCAAGTTTTCGAGGTAAACTTTAACGCACTTGTGCATCCGGCCGTGTCTTTCCTTCCGGGTGCCTCCGGAGGACCCTTCCGGGAGCTCTGCTTACACGGAGCAATCCACCCCTTCAACGTAGTGACAAGCTAATTCGCTCAAAATGAAAAGAACATGTTTGTTTCACACTTTCACGCACATTTGTTAAATACGGTATCACATTTCACGCAAGGATCGGAAGAACCAATTTTTTATTTCAAACTGTTAACTCTTTTTCTGTATTTTGCATAATACAACGTCTGAAGATCCTCTTACGATGTACTCAGAGAAAATAACCTGTCGTAATTTAAGATCCAAATTCAGATAAAGTTTTATTTTCATATAACACCTATTTGCGCAGTTTTAGTGATACGATACTACCATATTGCGTCGTGCTTTCAGATCCAAATTCAAGTAAAATTTTATTTTGATATAACACTTTTGGCGCATATTTTAGTGATACGTTTAATATAACACCAATTTCGCACATATTTTAGTGATGCGATACTACCATATTGGGCAGAGATCTGAATAATCTCAAAAGAGTAGCGCACATATACGTGAACAATAATTATTGAGCGAATTAGCTTGTCACTAGAGTAGGTGCTTTTCATCCTGTAAACAAACGGCAGTACCAGACAAATATATCCCCCATACAAAATTCCTGTTTTCCACATCCGTTACGCCTCCTTATACCTCTTATTGCGGAGTTGAACGGGAGCCAGAATATGTCAACGGCTTGTTAGCGCACACATAGCCCAATTTCACCGATTTACGGACATCTCTGAGACATATGCGAGGGATTCTGTAACCACATACATTTTGGTGCCGAAGAAGAAACCAATAAATTCTCGTGAGGGACCGTAATGGATGATTACAACGAAGTGGACTGTACTTCTGATACGTCACTGTCCAGATAGTTATTTACTTCCTTCAACAGGTTCTCAAAACTACTGCACTGAATAAGAGGCACAAACTACTCCGATTCCCCCGCATGGAAAGTTGTCCGGATTCATGATGACATCTCCGGAGAAAAGCCGGGAACGAGAATTGACACGATGTGAACGAAGCCTCGGCGTGGGTCTTCAGGGACTCTTACCTACACCATGGCTCATCCGCGCATGCATGCAGGTCTCATCCGTGCACTCCACTAACTGGTAAGCTGCCGATTGTAGCTCTCGCATTACGGACTTAACTGTGGAGACAATGGTCCGTCAACTATAAACCACGACTGATGAAAAATACAAAGTTAACCCACATGGTCAGTTTTTCTTACATACCGTTCACGCAGATTACTCGCAAATAACTACGACCTTCCTTTTTCCTGTAAAGGGAGATTAAGTAATTGATAATATTTGATTCTATTCATGATAAGCGGGAATTCCCAATATACGTATGGTATCGGTCACAAAAAAACATTCACAGTTAACAAAGGCAACTGTTTGCAACCAGCAACGAGACTAACAAGCATAGACGGCAAGAATCATCCATGAAATTTGAGTCCACAATTGCTTCAAAAATCATTTCGTTAGGAACGAAAGCTAAGCGGATGAGCTTCCTGATGTAACCCTCATTTCACTCATGTAATTCTCTGGCCCATCAAGGTCTCTCGTCGCCACGTAGAGAAATATTCCCCCTCCGTCCGGACTCGACAGTCAAGCCCATGCTAGGCAGCGTCGATGAGATTGGACAATGCGCACATGCCAAGGATGCTCCGGGACTCGTCTTCTTCTGCTAGACAGAGAAGGCTTGAACATCTCGAGCGCGCAAAACTTACGAGTGCTTCTGTGCATACCCACACTCGATATGCAACGGCGGTACACGCGACCGTCTCGCCTCCAGGATATGTATATGATTCTCGATCCTCGGAGATGCCGAATTCATCAAGCCATGGGGGGCCCCTCGATCACTAACCATCTCCCGAAACATGGGCTAAGCGTCGGCTAAAGGATACGAGCTCCCCCCTAACTGGTGCCACCAACATGTGAAACCCAGTCCTTAAATACTCTGCATGTTTTTACCATCACCTCCTTACACCCCGGAACTTTCAAGCGCGCTCAGCTTTCTCTCCTCTGGGGAATGTGCCAGATCAGTTCTGTGTGTCCGTCCTAACGGAGGCATCAGAGAGACCGATCATCCACAAACTGCTTGAGTTATAAGCGCACTCGGAGTAAGAGCCTATCCATGAGTGGAGTTCGAACTGCGATTGTGAGCAGAGGAACTAGACATGCTCCAGGCCAAAAGGAAAACCCTGGAAAGAATGTCAAGGTGGGGTGAACCGCTAACCCTCCAACATTCAAGACATGCTTCCCCTCGGCACTGACGCAGTTTGCGGCGGGAAGATTGACTTCCAGGAATGACAGATAACACCTTCATGTAATCGGTTCGAACAATTACATGCACTTGAACGAATTCTATCTCAGCTGATAGTGTTTCATGATCCGCCACTAACCTGACTGGCCATGCCGTTACTACTTCGTTTAGCTGATTTAATCCTCGAGTTCTCCATGCTACTTCCCTCCGTAGTGGAGAGAGTAGACGTTGGTGACGGGGCAGGTGTACCGTTGATTGTATTAGGCGATGCATAAACTGCATCCTTCATACTCATATCCGTCGTTAACTCCCCACTGCTGCTGGCGCACCTACTGGTTGTCCCTCGATCATCACATAATAAAGCTTCAGATAACAGAGCCACCGCCTTGGCTTCAGCCTTTCTCTTTGCATCCGAGGGGACATCCCCATCACAATATCGGTGCCACAATGTCCGATATGTTGACTCGAGACCAGTCACGAAACTGGGTCCGTCGCAAAGGTGTGACTTGACCATGCGCTCACGCAGTCCAAGCCGCAGTGTGTTTAGAATATTACTGTCTGATGCCAAATTGACAGCCTTCTTGACGTACTCGTCTTCGGTCTTCGCAACTAATCTCTCTAAGCCTGCAAAATTCCACGGTTGGAGGAGTGAGTGATAGCATGATAGATAACGCACTTTGCTAAACTATGACACAACATGTATATACAACCGAAACACCTTATACCATTCTAAGTAAAATTTCATAATAGTCTCAGCTTGTGATACACTAGTAATTCAGTCCTGAAAGGTAAAATTGAATTGCATATTTCAGTCGCACAAATTACATACCAACTTGGTGCAGCAAAGTAACCCCAACGTTGTGGGCATGCACAAGTCCAGCCATCGTTACACATGGCACCCCCATGTAAAGAGATTCACAGGTTGTGGTAGTACCAGCGTATGGAAATGTGTCGAGGCTATAGCAACAATGAGTACAAGCGCAACACCATTCAGAGTATGGAATTCTGTATTAACTTAACTAGAAGAATAATAAAGTCGGTGACAGGGCAAGCAACGAAGGGCTTACAATAGCAATAACAATACTGCGCAAATAAACATGGAGTACATCCTTCGTACTGCCGAAGGCTTACATAACAATATACTCAGTCCCTAAACTCAGTTCAAACTCTATACGAACCTGATATCCATTAAAGAATATGCTTGCATGTGATCATGGTTGAGGAGGATCAATGGAAGCAGATCGACTCGAAGTGACTCCACTCCCAACTCCTCGAGCTTTGAAAGAAAACCATCTCTCACACTATCACAACAGAAAGGCTTGCACTTCACCACCAGTCTTGAAGAGGGAACCGCGCACAAAATTCTTGCCCACACCCTTAGAACTCTAGGAGTTATCTGTGGAGTGCCATATTAAAGCTTAGTACGTGGGATACATCCCTTCCAAGAACAATAACAAGAAAGCCAAACTTTATGTCATGTGAGCCCGGACATTTCGTCATATAAGTACGATACTATAATCAGTAAGGACTATACCATGATCAAGACATGGAAAGGAGAAGCTTTCTACTTTCTAAATATCAAGCAAAAGAGATTGTTTTGGAAAATTAAGAAAACAGTTGGTCACGATCAAACATAAGATTTGAAGGACCATAATATCGAGAGATAAAGAAGTTAGATGGACATGAACTAGTCAGATTATTTACCATAACAATGAAAAGTAACAAAGTTCAAGCAGGGCCGAGCCTGAGACTTCTTGTTTAATGAACCACTCTCTTTGGACTCAATGGAGGTGGTGCACAACAGGAATAAGCACAACTGCCAGCTACACTTCGGGATCCTTCCGATTTGGTAGACATATATGTACTTACATACCATAACCACTTAGGTAAGTTCAAAATTTTCAACAAGGTATGATCAACAAGCAGCTTCCTGCCACCTGACCTCGAGCATGATCTCACCGCGTCGTGCTCTAGGGCCATACAGTGCTCCGTTCCTAGTACTGATCTCACCGCTCTACTATATCTGGGTATATGACTACGAGAGAACGGCAGCTCAGCTAAGGCGCAAGAACCACGCTCAAAGATAGAGGTAACACCCAATAGACAGCTCTACTCTAGGTATACACCAACGTACACTTTGAGATAGCTCGAGAAGTACATCGCAAGTAAAAGTGAGAATGGATGTAAAATAAAATTATCCGCAGTTTTCACCGGCTTCACTGTCTCACTTTAGCACATCCTGAACCTTAATCATCGAGGCCATGGAATACTGGTTCTTCATCTTCTTAATGTACCAAGCTGGCATCGACCCCAACGCTCAACTGTAAGAGTTAGTTCCATTACTCTCTTGGATATAGTCTCTAAACCCGATGAGGAGTTAGCTCTAGTAACCTCATTCCTCCTAGCTTCAACCGCCTAACTGCTCTGGAAACCTCATCTCACCATAGCTTCAACCGCCATACAGCTAGATCTTAAACGGCTACTAAAGCTATAAACATACTTATGAAATCTCCACGCGATTTCAGAGTCTGAATCTTGAATGGGAATGTCTTGATCGATCTACCAATAAAGGGTTTCATATTGGAGATACTTCCCAGGGGACCTCAGCAAATGAATACACCTTGTACTTAGCTTTACTCTCGGCCTTATTCGTCTATCTTACCATTTAATTCATCTTGCGCCGCATGACTTAGAAAGTACTGTTGCTCTAAGATCCCAAGGTGCCCTCAGCAAATCAATACAGCTTGTTCCTAGCTTTACTTCCGGTCTATTTCGCTCATCTTAACCATTTAATTCATGTTGCACGGCATGGCTAAAAAAGTACTGTTGCTCTAAGATCCCAAGGTGACCTCAGCAAATCAATACAGCTTGTTCCTAGCTTTACTCCCGGTCTATTTCGCTCATCTCAACCATTTAATTCATGTTGCACGGTATGACTTCTATACTGTTGCTCTAAGACCATTTGCAAACCTTTCTTCAGAAATTTAATTCATGTTGCACGGCATGACTTCTATACTGTTGCTCTAAGACCATTTGCAAACCTTTCTTCAGAAGTTTCACCGGTGTGACAAGTCTATGCTCCGTCCAACTTAGACAGCAGTTTCTTTCAGGCATTTTATACTCTTTACCACCTCCACTTGAGTTTGGCAACGTCTTTAACTGGTTAGTCTGACTCCAAATGTACCACGAACTGCAATCCGTGAATAAGAATCATTAACCATGTGCCTGGAATCTTTCAGCCCACTCTTGCTTATGTGAATCTAGCTGGATGATGCTTGCATTCTAAACAACAGCTCCGAACTCTAGAGTAAGTCTTGTGATAAGAAGAATACTCAACGCTCTGATATCTCCGGGCTGAATGATTTCGGCTAGGAACATGAACTTGTCTCTGGATATGAGAATGCGAGATTTCAGCATTCCATGGCCTGATAATAGTGATCCCAAGATATACGCATCATTACTTCTAGATTTCACGCCTTCAAGGTCTCTTTCAAGACGGAACTAACCTCTTGTTGTCTCTAGATAACTTACCTGAAAAGATAACCCTTCACCTCCAGTTTCTTTTGTCACACCTAGTTCGGTAGAATACATCATTCTGAGACCCTGGGTTCATTAGGTTCTCATAGGATGGATCATTTTCTAAGACCCTTGGTTCATCACCTAGCTCGCAAGACACAATGGCACATGTATCCCTGTTGTAAGAAACCCAACTGCAACAGATCTACTTATCAAGGCTACGTCTTCCTGCCTATAGGACCGGACCAATAAAACTCAAGGTGGGTGGAGTAGACAATCCCCTAATTACCCTCTAGCTGTATGAGTAGCTTCTATAGAGCCGTGAAGAAACCTTCCTCTACCAGTTTGAATGACTTAGATCGTAACTTCTAACTAGCTTTACTGATACCACAAACCCATTAGAAATTCAAGAGATTAGTATGCCAACTATTATGTTGTCCCTCAGTATTTCTTTTCAAGTCACCTTTGCATGAATCCTTTTATCCCCAGCGCGTATCGACATCCTTACCGAAAAGCCCATTGATTTGATAACTGGCACCAAAAAGCGCCTACTCAACACTCCAGAAAATCTTAGCTAAGTGACTAACTAACTTAGTCACTTAGTTAGATTCATACTAGAATGTACCATTCTCAGTATAGAGGTAACAGGCAATCAGCCCCGCCAAGTACATAGTAAGAAGCAAACAAGAGCCAAATGTGCGCTAACAATGCCGACTGGAGTTATAACCCGAGGGTGTGCCGATGGGAATGTGTAGTGTGAAGCACATTTCCAGAAAAGGTTCCCCTTGGTATGAAGTCGAAGGCGACTGGACAATGACAAGAGAACAAATGCAGCATGTATTGATGCAATCTGATAGCTTCTAATATAAAAGCTAGATGTAAACCTTAATGCAGAAATGAAGACAAACTAGATTTATTTTTTCGTGAACCAAACTCACTAAAAAAATACTTTCTTTTTTTAACTGAAACTGTTTCTTTGAAAAAGAAGTGAAAAAAGCGAGGGCTATAAAGACAAAACGTAGATAGCGAAAGAAACCCGCACAGGAGGGAGTTATCTTATACTTCGAGAATGGCAGATATGCTCAAGGACCAGTCTCTAGTATAGGGGTATCACGCAATTAATCCAGCCAAGTACACAGTGAGAACCAATTAGGGGCCCGCACAGGAGGGAGTTAGTCGAAGTGAGTTAAGGAGCAATGATTTAACGAGTGAATATAGAGAGAAGACATACAGAGGTAGTAAAAGGAGAACATATATTTGCCAGTCCATCACTGATGCATTTTGTTAGTCACTTAGTTATTCATTTTGTTATTCACTTAGTCCATTCAACAAATTATTCCAAAATGCCTCAGATTGAGCGCATTATACTTGTTTGCTCCATTTCTTAGGTTCCTCTATCGCTGTACTCTAGAATTGATAGAAAAATCCCCATCATTTCAAATCACAACGAAAAGTTAGCAGGATTTATCACTTTTACTTACTCGGGAGATTAGGAGCGTTATGCCCTGCAGAAAAGCTACTTCCAAGCTTCTAACACATTCGCATGAACTAAATGCACCAAAGAGGTAACATACCTTTGCAAGATTGTTGAAACTACCAAAAGTGATAAAACCATTGCTAATAGCCGGCGTCTGTACAACTTGACCAGTCTCTGCCGATGGTGTATAACATAGAAAAGACCCGGGTAATCTCACAAGCTCTTCAACATGCCTGTACATATACCGCTTTTAGTACACACACAAGCAAATTTCTCTAACAAATTTGCTTGAACATGCATAATCATCAAAAACAGAACAACTTATCCCATTCACTTTCTTGATACTGCAGCCACATAGCAGGTATGCAGCAAACCATACCATACAATTGTTAACCACAAGCATCAATCTGTTTTAGATCAACAATGAAAAGCCTAAAACAGAGAAATTCATCTCAAATTAGCCCCTCAGCACTCACTTTTGCTTGGTGTTATGTGGATCAGCTAAAGCATCAGTGAATCGGTAGTCTATGGTTGGCAACCCCGTGCTATTTGGATAGCCTATCCACGTTGCCTGCATGGGTACTCATATAGTCAGCCAGTATACTCTTGTGCGATCTTGAAAACTGCAGGAGTACGAGCATATCCTTGAAAGTTGAAGCGACTTCAATTGAAAGCATCCCAACAACCCGGTATACATCTGACATGGATTCATTAGACACTGCTACTAGTACCCACATACTCTATCGCCCTACCACTAACTTAAGGAGGTACTAAAGATAGATGAGAAAAGATTAAGGTACTTAGCTCACCTGTACGGGTGCTGGTCGACAGGCCATCACACCAAGCCTATTGTTGGCAGTATGCCCCGTGAGCTCAACGAGTATATCTATCTTGTCCTCTCTCGCTAAGCTGGCTACCTTCTTCTCATCAACACCGTATATGTCCCTCCAAACTCCACCTTTCTTAAGGACGGTGTCTCTAAATCGATGAGTTTTTGCATCTGCCTGTGGTAAGAAAGATAAACAGCATACCTTTATACAGTCAGGATAAAGCTGAACCAGAGTCAGCATCCCAGACTGCAAACCGAGAACCATTCTCTCATCAAAATGTAGAAGTTATTGAGACTTCAAACAGAGAACCATTCTATCATCAAAATCTACTAAGCTCTCCTATGACTCACCTTGACAACTGCGGAATAGACCACAACTCGATAATTTGTATAATCATGATGAACAAGGGGCGCTTCGATGAAATATGAAACGGAGTGAGTGAAGTAATCAGGGGAGACATATCCTATAATCAGGGGTCGATCTCGTTCCTTTGAATTATCCCAAGTAGTATACTCAGGATACAACCTATTGAAGCGTTTACCCCAATCCCTGAATGACGGGAAACAACATGAGTAAATATACACAAATACCAAAGAGCAAGGAGAATGAAACGGAACCCAAAGGATTGGTTTTGCCACTTGCATTCTTCTTGTGACAAAGTTATCTTTTTCAATTTAACTGCACCTCCATATACTTGTTATCTACTCGTAATCTCCGGCATTATTTGACAATTACCTGTGGGCAATATAAAGCTTGTCGTCCTCCCCTTCGTAGATATAATTCATTGCAAGCAACCGATTCTGCACAGAAGTAGGCTTGCACATCTGAGAACAGTTTCACTCAACTCGACCGTAGAAGACACCTCAATCACTGTACTACACAATATAGACAACATAAAGGCAAAATCGAAGCCAGTCTGTCTGACATATCTTCTTTCGTGGAAAATGGCAGATTTTAGAGTCTGTCTGACATAGTGAGCCGGTTTGACAGGTCAAGCGTGATCTGCAAATTTCTAACGTCAGGTGCCGCAAAAGTGCGCTACTCCATCTATTGCCTGTATTGTAGGTGCTATATATGATGTATGACCATATAACCAATTTTCTAGTAGAGGTAGATCAGACACGGTCGGAAGTGTTAACAGAGGAGGGAAGCACTGCGTTAAATGCAGGGTAGCAGACTCGATCATGTTACTTCCTCGTGTGCACCAGTGAAACAAACTTGCTTCTTGCTGTACCCTTGGTTCACGACAGTTCAAGACAGAAGTGACCTTCCGGTAGATAGAAAAAGCAACTTACCTGTCCAGCATTTCTAGAATCAGGATCAATATGTAAGCAGCGTTCGTAAGCTTCTATCGCAAGAGGAATACTCCCAGCATCCCTGTGCAAGACACCTGCATATTCATCACAGGCACGGTTATGATCAAGAAGATCCCAAAAACCATGAAACTACATGCACAACCGTTACACAGAGACTGTTGCAAATGTTGCCTTTTGCGGCTGCCAGAACTTAGCCTACCAAGGATATACGGAAGTAGTTACAAGAACCAAGAAAAGAGAACAAGATATCTGAAATACATAGAGTGCACTTGATAGAGTGTTCAAGTGCGACATCCCGAGGCCCGTTGTAACATATCGACTGGACTTCTGCTCATTTAAAGGAAAACTGAGGTAAAAGACTATGTTTAAACAGCAGACCGAGATTGTTGTAAGCCTCCGCATAGGTAGGATTCGCCAAAATAGCTTTCTCAATCATGCCGGCGGCAGAATCCATTTTTCCCTAAAGCATAGATTGCAATGTCAGAGCACAGTTTCCATGTCGGCCGCACAAGCATAACAGAGACAGCCAAATTATTTATAAGGTGTGACCGCGGCATCATGTGGTTACCTGTACTGTGTACACAACCCCGAGGTTGTTCAGAGACTGGGAGAAGTTGGGCTTGATCGATAACGCCATCTTGTACATAAAACACCATGTTCCACAAAAAACCGTCAGTAAAGCTGGCGGACGTTTCATAAGACTCAGGAAGTGGCTCACATCACTTGACGGTCTATCCCTCAAGATTAGACGAAGCAATTGAGAATATGGAGCAAGCGGGCAATAGAGTAGAAACCAATACAGTACTACAAGGTGTACTGCACCAGAGAATACGACAGATTTTGACGTTAATAATGACCCTACTTCTCTCAACATGAAAAGGAAAGTCGGTGTTCCATTTCAGCTCAAAATTTCTCGAAGTAACGGACCTGGTAGCAGTCCACTGCTCTGTCAAGATTGTCTCGGTCCTTGTAGATGACTCCTAAATTGTTGCAAGCCTCTGCACAGTGAGGATTAAAATGCAGAGCTAGCTCATACATCACAACTGCCTGCGTAAAACAACAAATATTTCAGCTGAAGAAGACATGGCGTCGAGAACTGGCAGTCTAAAGCAGATACGAAGACCATAACACTTCAGAGACGTATGAGACAGGGTTGGCCCGACCTACACGGAACTGCTGTAATTGTGGACGACTAGTAATAGTGGTTCCCAGGCAGCCTCTTAAGCAATTACGGCTAGTGAACATGGGGAGTTAACGAGTACTCTATCTGCCCGCCTACGGAACAGAGACAAAAAACTGGCCGGAACAAGACGGTTGGTGTTTAACTAGCGTAAGTAAATGCAGGTAAGCAGCAGCCTATGATACCCACTCAAGGTAAACACCACCCCTAGACCAAATGGTAGATAACTTCTACGGCTTCCGGCGGAGTTCTAACCATGTCAAATTTAAGCATCTCGCCGTAGGCAACACCTAAGTTGTACATGGCATCTGCATAATGCCAGTTGTAGAGCAGAGCTTTTTTATAGTAGGCAACACCTTGATGGATGTCACCTTCGAGCTTTACCTGCAATTTCAAATATGAGTTTGCAATAACTCGCAGCATGAACAGCAGTCTGAGACTTTCCAAGGAAAAAACCAATAAATAAATAAATTCTTCATCAATGGATAGCATGCCAGATTTCTTGCTGTTATAAACCATCAATACCAAGCACCAAGACAAGGATGAGTGCTACCCACAAACGAAATCAAAACGATGTTAACGATGAACCATACCTTTGTACCAAGATCTGTAAGAGCGATGGCCATATTGTTCTTTGCAATTTCGAAGTTAGGAGACACGGCCAAACACCTGTACCAACGTGGCATATGGCCGATTCCAGATCCGACATGAAAATGTCAGCTTGCTTTTCTGGTCTATCAAAAAGGTTCAACGAATACAATAGTCCAGGTATTTATCTTAAGCCTGCTAATACAGGTTCCAAAACACAAATACCTCTCGTAGCATGCGATAGCTGAATCAAGATCACCCCGATTCTTGTAGATAACTCCCATGTTACAGTAGGCTTCTGCGTACATGGGCCTATGCTGAGCCGCATTTTCATAGCATTTAAGAGCCGTGTCATATTGCATCATCTCCGAGTAGACGACACCCAAATTGTAATATGCTGGCTGATAATACAAACAATCAACGGTGACCAGCACACAAATTAAGCAAGGTATGACCAGATGGAATATCTATCTGAGACTTCAGACTTCCATCTGCATCCAGTCAGCAAAACTACGGACCATCCAAAACACAAGCATGCGTCAAAAAAGCATCCTCCGCTCCACAACTTGACCATGGTCAGGTACCGAAGAGTAGAATGATACCGCATATCGACTGTCCGCCTTCAAAGCATCATAATACTTCTGTAGACCTTCTTGCACATTTCCGGAAAGCTTCAAACTGGTTCCCAAGTCTGTTAAGACAATTGCCAGGTTTTCTGAGGCTGCCTTATAACTGGGTTCTGCCTGCAGAGCCTTGTGATATGCCTGCATCATAGCGAAGGAAGCAAAACGTCATCTTCACGACGAAGCTCCAACTACCCTGCTGCGATTTATTAGGTAATGAAACGAACAGTTCCAAGAAGGTTCGCTCAAACCTTCGTCTGATCACATATCGGTTCATACCAAAATTCCGTCCAGTGGGTATCGGGAGGTACGCCTACACGTCTTCCTTACTCTACTAAGGGATAAACTAAACAAAAACTGAACAATTGAACAATACCTGCCGAATCAGATGTCACAGTACCAGCTTACTCAAAATGTAGAACGCCTCATATGCAGAACTACGCTAGCAAGTCTTTCCACACACTAAACTTAGTTGCAGCGGCTAACAAACGGTTTTGACTCGCCACCAAACCATGACGTAAAGTCTACAGTTCTACCTTCGCACAACGTATTGGTGAACAACAATAGGTCCGCCTGCATAAGGACCTATGACCTACTGACTATGGAACGGGAACGACTAAATTCGTTATAAACTTTCAATAAGAAATGCAGATGTGGTGCACGAGTATGATGGAGATGATGAGTAACAAGCAGAAGTATGCTCCCCTTTGTTCTAAGTTACACCAATCTATTACTGAAAGTAGAGTAGGCAGTAGGCAACAGACATATGCCAATACTCGAACTGTGAAACATATCCAGTAAAGAAAGGCAACCACATCCCGGGAACTGTGAATTCTGATTTCTAATTAACGTAAATTGACGAGGAAAGTATCACTAATGTGTATGTCGGTCTATGTGGTCAACTGCTTATGTGTACTGTTATATGTCAGCAGCCCGGAAAATGATCAAAATGCACAAGATTGAAGATGACAAGACAAGGAATGCAGACATCCACAAAGTGGCCGACAAACTGCTTCACCTCCTCGAGACAATAACGGATGAACTTTCAGCTCATGACGATATATTGAAAGTTGTTCGGAGAAAAATTAATCTTACATGATGGGAAAGCCTCCTAACTATGCACATCTTACCCTAGGGGAACACCACCGAGCAACTGAACTATCAGGAATATATATTGCAATTCATTCGGTACTTCCGCTCCAGGAAATTTTGCCTCTCATGCATCAAGGCTACCGGGACGCCCAGACATTCCAAATCCCGAATGATTTACATCAGCAAAAGGTCTCAAGAGTGGAGCATAAAACACGAGCATCCCCGACTGAGCTAGTAACGCAGACCTAAATTGCACCCACCTCGGCAGCTTCGAGTAAATGCCCTTCTTCCTTATACAAAATTCCACAATGAGTGAGAGCACACGCATTTTGCTGATCCAACCGGAGGGCATCCGCGAAACTATCAAACGCTTGCCGAGAATGACCCTGCATTTGCAGACAGATACCTCTACCTACATGGGCGTCCACATTCCTAGGCTCGACCTCCAACACACTCTCGTATAAAGCAAGCGCATCTCCAAATTTGTTCCTGGACCGTAAAATGGCTGCGTACGAGAGCGCATCTTTGCCTCCCAAATTACCCCTCGCAGAGATTGAATTCGGAAGTTGCGAGGAGCTAGAAATCGGCATTCCGCTACTTCCCTCCCCCAATGATGAAGATGAGGGTCGTCTCTTCAGTCTCGTTTGCTGCTGTCGCCCTACATCAGATACAGCACATGCTTCCCTCTCTCTTGCCAACGGCACATTACCATTACTATTGAGCACGGGCGTCGGGGGCCCAGGTTGTCCAACACCAGGCCAAGACATCACATCTCCTTTCATCGCGGCTTCCCGCCGCACCTCGCCCGCTACTTCCTGCTCGTCACCCTGAGTACCTTCGTTCTCTCGTCTCCCATACTCTCCTCCCCTGTTGCACCTCTTCCTTTCCTCCTCGATGCCCTCGTCGTTGTCTTCCGCGCTGCCTGTCCTTTCCCTCTTCCGTCCAATCTCTATTTCCTCCTCTTTCCGAATCCCTTCTCCTTCTTTGCCACCTACCGCACTTATCCCCTGAATCTCCTCTCCGCTCCGCTCCACCGCATTCCGCAATTTCAAAGCATCCGTGCCAGATGCAAATTTCTTCTCCTGCTAAGTGCTCCCACGCACCAATCGATCTAGCCTCGACCTCGGGCTGACACAGAGATAGCAGATCACCACGGCCTTCAACAGTCCGCGCGTTCCCTGCCTCTCCCTTTCTTCTGCCCTCCCTCCGTCTCCCTTTCCATGTCTTGTTCTCCTCCCTCGCTCGATGTCCGTCTGTGGTCTGTCTAATCTGTCGGTCCGTCCATCCGCCCTCACCACTGTCCCTCGCGCTCAAGGTTCGGGGAGTACCGGCGTCACGTTGTGTCATTTCCGGTCCGAAATCGACTTCACCGGTCTGACCGGAAAATTTCCGGGAGGAAAAAATGAGATATGTGGAAACTAGACAAAATTTCCGGCGAAAATGTAAGATTTCTTGTTTCCCTTTCCATCCACCGGAAATGTACCGATTTTCGACAAAAACCTTCCCGAGCACTGCGAGTCGCGCTCCACTTCGCCCTTCCTTCCCCAAGTTGTCCCCAGGCCTCCACCCTCCACCGCAACCCGCCCTGCCGTTCGTCACCTTAGGAACCCTCCGTACTGGGACACGCGTCCATACTGGGAAGCAACCCAGAATCACTACATCAGTCCACTAACCATCATTAATTAACCACAGCCATTCTTCTAGCCGGCGCTCTCATTTACGAGTCAAATTACGACCGCCGACTGCGGAGTCCAGAGCGCGCTTTATTAGGGTGCTTGGAGAACATTCCCCCTATTGGCAGTTTAGAGGACATTCTCCCCTCCAATTTCCCGTAGTTTCACCAGATTAGTGCCGCTTTTATGTCGCTTCAGGGGAATCGTATCGTGGTTCTGACACTCGGACGGAAGTCACGGAAATCGAGCGGATGACGGAACGAACTTGTTGAACAAGGGAAGAACCAGGTACCGTTAGAAGATAGGAACCAGGTAACGAGGTCAGTAGAAAACCCTAAAGGATACCCGCTGGTATTAGGGCATGCGATAATTTATGTTTGTTTCCTTTTGTAGCAAATCTGCACGAGGGGCTCTTTATAATATCTTTCTCTAGGCTTTGTTCTTAGTTACACGCGCTTATTGGACCCTCTAGTCTCTTCACATTTTAATACAATTAATGTCTAGTTTTCATGTTTCAGCGAGTTTCGAGACACTTCACACCAACCCAGTTTACTACTTCGCTATGCAGGGATATGGATACGGTCTCCGCGCTATACCATTCATAACAACCTTTCTGCTGGATCCTTCCGTTCGTCTTACAGACGATAGGTGAACGGCTCCCGTAAGTGACAGTTGTGTGCACAGCGGCATGTGCTTTCTCTCGTTCTCGTGTGCATTCTCTCGGTGGCAGTCTCAATACATTTGTTCTTATCGTCTATGAAGACAGGACCTCGTGAACGGTATAGTGCAAAGACCGGATCGAGATCCTTGCTTCGTGATTCATGCGAAGTGCCTCGAAACTCGTTCGCCACATGAAAACTTGGCATTAATTGTATCAAAATGTGGAGGGACTAGAGGGTCCTGTTTTATCGTCTACTACCTGCAATCTCTTCAACATGAATCTCAATAAGGACACGAATAACAACATTTTCCTTCATGAGAGTGCAATTCTACGAGAGATTGTTTTCGAATAGTATGAAAGAGTATTTATCTACGGAAATTTGTTTCATTGTCTGCACCACACAAGGAAAATAAAAAGAGATGTAGTTTCAACTACCATTGGAATTACATGAGCGGTATTGTTTATCCACTCCGGTTTGAATTCTACGTATTCTCTTGGGAAGCATGCATTAATCACCTCTTCCATGTTCAAATGGAGGAAGTGTTACTGCATTCTTCATTTATGACCAAACCCTTCCATATGGAAAGGTTTGGTCATAAATAATACATCAGAAAATTAATATTTTCTATTCATTAATGAGGATTGAGTTTTATACGAAAAAGATTATCAATGTACATACGATGATCACTTACGGGTTGTGTTATCACAGAGCCCAGTGCAAGCAGAACAACAAAGTTTAAATATATATTTAGTTATTTATATTTAGATATTCATATTTATATTGATAAATTAACTGAAATTATAAATTTTTTTCTTTCTCTGTGTATCATATGTTTTGTTTCCTAAGTCTGTAAGCCAGTCGCAAATGTGAATTTTATCTTCATTGTTTGTGGCCATTATAATCTAACCTTAACAGCCAATATAATTTGATAATTTTATTTCTTTTATCTCGCTTATCTTCTTCTCTGACGACTTTCAGCATGGTATTTGGGATGCATATTCTCTTGTTTTTGCCAAAGTGCAATCTCATCTTCAGAGCTTATAAGATGTTGTAAGCAAATTAAAACAAGTCTCATTGATGTCTCAAATTTGTCGAGAAGTTACGAATCTCTATGTATGACTGAGTGTTAATGTTAAAATCATTCTGAAAGATTCTAAAGTCAAGATTTGTAGTTACGATTCCGGCCGAATTTTTATTATCACATCTTGATGTAACTATGAAAAGTGGCACGACTGATTCTTCTCTCGTTGATGTCTATATATTCATATTGGATTATCTCACTTTGTCTTGTTGCAAACTGTTTTGTGTGTAGAAAATGTGTGTTGTATGTGGTTAGAATGCAAGCATAGTCTTTGGACAACTGCCCTTTAGCTTAAGTAGTATCCTTGGTTAGCAACACCCTAGGTTAAGTTGGACCTATGAAATATGAAGATACCATGTTGTAGTGCTCATCGAGCTGAGCGTCGGTGCATGTTCAGATTTATATAGTATCTGGTGAGAAAAATCTGTTGTCTGTAATTAAGGAAATTTGTGTTTTGAAAAATTGTGCAGTTAGTGATAGAGAGGTTGATCGAAGTTATCTTTGACCTAAGCGCGATTGTGGATATTGAAGTTTCAAGGTGTAGGTTGTAGTGGAGAGTACTCATAGAAATTTGAACTGCCGAGAATGGGTCCACGGTTGCGAAGATATGAAAGCTAGAAGTAATGAAAGACGCATAAAACTAAAAAATGCAATAACCTTAACCCTTCTTGTGTTTCTTCTATGTACAACAACTTGTAATGAAATGTTGGTTGGCAAAGAACTCTAAAGGCTTAGCTTGGAAAAGACAGAGGTCTAGGTTCATATCCAATCGTGAATAAATTATTATCATTGCATATTGATCCTCACAAGAGAGATTACGATGGATGTAATTGTTGTTACACTTAAGAGTGGGAGATGTAATCTCTTTTAAACGTAATATGGATGGTTGTAATTGCGATTATATTTCGAAAAGAGAGACGTGATCTCCCTGAAATGTAGCTTGGATGGGTGTAATTGTTGTTACACTTAAGGACGGGAGAGATGATCTACCTTGAACGTAACCTGGATGAGTGTAATTGCGATTACATTTAAGAGCGAGAGATGTGATTTCTTTTAAATGTAGCATGGATGGGTGTAATTATGATTACATTTAGGAGTGAGAGATATGATGAACGGTGCCTCTGTATGTCGTTGGTTTCATGGGCCTCCGTATGTTGTTTATTCCATGGTCTTACATCTAAAAGTTCTTGAAACAAAGTGATTGTATATGACCATGACTCCAACAATAGTTGGTAAGCATTGCGCACATCGGGGATTACAAACTCGTGAATTTTTTGTTATTTATTTATTTATTTTTCCCGTTAGACGAGCTGCTCATCTACTAGGGCCGCAATATCTCTTTTAATTATTTAGTTGCTCGTCCACCAATGTCTTCATCCTAGACGAGCTGCTCGCTTACCAAGGTCATGAGACACATCAACATATAGTTTACACTTGTCTTAATTTTCATGTTTCATTTGTTTGTTTGGTACTAGCTTGTGGATACTTCGTGTGTCGTACCTTGCTATAAAAAGAGTAAAAGAGGTTTGGAAGGCTCATTCGTGATATTGACGATGAGGAGACTAGGAAGAGAAGACTAAGAGATTAGAGAGCAGATACATATACTGTTGAGAGTGAGAAGGACACTGAAAAGGAGAAAAATTGAGAAAATTGATGTACTTGAGAAGACGATACTAATAAAGTGATCCTTATCGAGAAGAGAAGACTGAAATTTTGTTAGAGAGAGTGTTTACACTCGCATGACTTTGTGTTCTAACTGTGTACATAAGTGTTTGATTTTAGTGTTTCATCTTCAATTTGTGATCGAATTTGATATTGAGAGGAGTCGTGTTAGCACCGATCCGTCATTCACGCGCATATCTCAACACATAGCTCATTCCACAGCTAAGAGGATCTCGTCCTTCTCGAGAAACTCTCGCTCGACATAATATATGATGCTCCCATTGAGAGCCTTGAGGTGATTGATCTTGTCGAGACAATTTACGACGCAAAGAAGATATGGATCGAGCAACTGCTAGTACGTTTGTTAGACGGGTCCTACTACTACTGCTAGTGCCGCGTCACTTGGAACAACTTCTACTTCAACGAGAACGACGATATTGGGCATGGATACCACTGAAATATCCAAGACGTTAGCGGACCTAGTCCAACAACATCCGATTGTTGGAGAGAGTGAGCTTAAATCCACGAAGGCTCTTTGAGTGATTGTGAATTGATGTGATCGACTTGAAAATAGAGATATTTCTGAGTACTTGCACATGTATAGAGGAGAGATGGAGTTTGTTAGATCACAAATTCTGATATGATTGCATTCGAGTTGGCTGTGATCTTGGAGCTGAGGGTTATGATGAAAGAAATACAAAGAAGGCATATAAGAGGTTGGCCTAGTTTTGATCATGCTCTTAGGGAGGAGTTCCTCGATGACGATTTTGAAAGAATTACTCGGAGGACTTTTCTCGATTGGGTTACAACAACCTGGATGCACGATCAGACTGAACTAGTTGATCAAGTTCGATAGATGATATAAGCAACTCTCTACACTTGAGAGGTTGACTTTGGATATCATGAGAATTGAGTTATTTTTGCAATGGAATCTGAAACATGTTATAGTTCTCCGTACCTTGCTGCATAAGCTCATTGATTTACTGAATGAGAAAATGCATATTGAGATACTAGTACCATCTATGATGTCGTGCGCATACACATAGCTATACAACAAACATCGCTGTCAGAGATACACCACACATACACATAACACATGGACGTTCTCATACACATACACAAGTGTACCACGATAGATAAACGGTATGTACTCACTCCACCATGCCAACGGGCACTAAACAATCACTAAAGTCGAGCCAAATCCACTCTGTGCTCACAGAGAATACATATTGCACTCATCAAGACTATCCACCATAGCCAGGAGCTTGAAGACTCAACTCGAAGAACTAAGACCTCTAAGCCATACATGCGAAGTATACCCCTAATGGACTATCCCACCAACTCGCTCTAACGGCACTAACGGTCATACCGAGATTCGTCACTCCGCACTTGGTCAACCTAACCGAGGTGCCAAACTGACGTGACAGCTGTTGTGCGCATACACATTGCTACTCAACATACATCGCTGTCAGAGGTACACCAAACATATACAACACATGGACGATCTCATACACATACACAAGTGTACCACGGTCGTCTTCCTAACTGACGATTAGGTCCCTCTAACTCTAGATAACTCTATATCCCAACTACGCGATATACACCTTCATGGACGCAAGGATCAAGACGCTGGGTGCTACATCACCCCATTGTTAGTCGCCTATCTGCAATCCATACTACGCAAAGATATATTCGGTTATCTTTGCTATATACATCGAGGACAAACTCACAATCCAATAGGAACGACACTGAGAGGTGGAGTCAAACATGACATGTGTCAACCTCTCGAACAACCATCACACGGCTGCTCCACCAGCAGACCCACACAACATACACTCAAGCCCTCGCGTACAACTGCTAAGCTTGCGTCAATGATACCATCGATGTTGGGAAGATGACATGGCACGTAATTACGCACATGATCCTTCCAAACAACACCATCACGGCCCTCTAACATGAGTATTCCAGAAGATAACACCTCACGCACTCCTAAAATAGTGCACCTTGCAATCACATCCAACGTCGTCGGTGTAGTCTGCTGCAAATAGATATAATCATCAAGATGAAACATACGAATCGATCACTGATAACATCCTCCTCGAATCGTCGTATATCACAACGTGTCTCTATGCTGAGCAATCGCGGGTTCTCAAAAGTCATAGGCATAACTCTCCGAAATGTCTCTTCTCATTGAGAACATGATATCACTCACATATCCGATATCGTGTCGGATATTGTGTGAAGGATGTCCACGAAAACGCGAGGTTCCTGGCTGTGGAGATGTTGTGTGCTGAAAGAGACAAGACAGAGAAAAACAACCACGAAAACGAACGCTGCGATATATATCAACTCCAAATGTATGTACACTGCCGGTTCTTTCTCCTAAGAGCACAGAACTGAAAAACAGACCAGAGCGGTCTGTAACCTGCTTCAAAGCCCTTAAAAACAACCCCTGATTCTCAACCCTGACCCAAAAACACTGAAGCGTAGCTCAAAGCAAGAGAAACTTCCCTTTGCCAACAAGTAGAGCCACAGCAGTATCACGGGATCCAAACCCAAGTCCAAACCACATCCATGTACAAGTTCTTAGCTAAAGCTAGCTACTACAAGTTGTATATAGCCAACCAGAACTCTAACGAACTCGAAAGAGCAAAACCCGTAGCGAAGAAACCGAAAAAGGTCTATCTATGGACTTCCTTCTTCTGCCGAACAGACTTCAGATGTTGATAGGGTCTCCTCCGCTGACTCCGTTAACCCAAGAAACCTTCAAATCCGACTCCCAACAGCCGAGATATCGTCAATTTTCGGTCGCAAGTGACCGAACCTTCAAAAACTCCTCCCTGCGGCTTAAAATCGCACACACCGCACAAACGAATCGTCTTAACTGATATCCGTCTTCTTGGTAGGTAGATCTAGCTACCCTGAACCCAACAAGACTCCAAACAAGTCGTTTGGAGTTCCCTTTGCAAAACCACGCAAGAAATTTGGTCGCAAGTTGTAAAAAACTGGCGTAAATCAGCTCCCTGCGGCTCAAAGTTGCTCACCACACCCAAACCAACAATCCAATCCACGTGTTGTCTTCTCCAATGCGTAGATGAAGACTCACTGATTGCGTAGGCACCAAGCACAAAGAGCTTGGCACACCGATCGCGAAGAACAACCCAATCTCAGGTCGCAGGCGAACGCAAATTTGATGTAAGCGCTTCCCTACGAGCCAATTTCACTCAAATCTCCTGAACCGCCCGATGGAACTTGGTATTGTCTTCAATTTCCTGTAGAACTCGATGTTGTGATCCCAATGGGTCCAAGGACAGCAAGTTTGGACTCCGGAACGGTCCGAACGGTCCAACTCTCCTTCACATATAACTGAAATCTCCAAATCTCTTTCCTGCGTCTCAATTGATCCGTCTCTTCCCAAACCGTTTGAACGAGTGCGTAGCTTGCACTGATCTGAACCCAACGACGCCTTGCGCGCTTGCATTGGACTCCTAAATCTCTCGAACCGTCCGTTGATAAGTCGCAGGCGCAAGCTAGCCCATAAGCTGCCCCCTTGTCACAGTCTTTGTACGTACGAAGTTCTGTCATAATTCTCTGAAGCAGACCCCTTGCGTCTTTGATATGACGCCTGAAGCCTCAAATACCCAGTCAGCAAGTAACCTTAGGCCTAGCATGATTTTTCCTTCTTCTGAGTCGCATAACTCCTTCAATAGACGTCCAAACTAAGTAAACAAGATGCCCATGGAAAGCTGACAACGAGCTCTACCCATCTATGTGATGAAAATGAAGATCCGAAATTGTGCTAAAAGTTCGTAAGCTAGGACCTAGCTTGTTTTCTCCATCTTTCGAGTCTTGTTACTTCTCCACTATGCGTCCAAACGAAGTAGACAAAGTGTCTACAGAATGTTGACAAGGAGCTCTATCCACTAATCGATAAAAGCGAAGATCCGAAGTTGCGCCAAAAGCTCGTAAGTTAAGGTCTAGCTTGTTTTCTCCATCTTTCGAGTCTTGTAATTTCTCCACTAGGCGTCCAAACGAAGTAGACAAAGTGTCTATGGAAAGCTGACAGCGAGCTCTATCCACTGATGCGATAAAAGCGAAGATCTGAAGTTGCACCAAAAGCTCGTAAGCTAAGGTCTAGCTTGTTTTCTCCATCTCCTTCATGAGCATCTTTGGAACGATAAGCATCGAAATTTGAATTTCAAATAGGAGCCGGTCCACTACACGACATCCATCGCTTCCAAATCTATGCCTCATCCGGTATGCACCAGAGATACCAACCAAGGAGTGGACCGGCACGCACACTCGTTCTCATGTTGTCATCCTCCCTCCCATTTCAGTCAACCTCATCCTCAAGTCTGCAACCTGATCGTCATCTTGAAGTTGCAACTCGGCCATGATCCCCCTAGATCATGCTCATCACATCTCTTCTCCAACCTCCCATCCAATCACCCCCTCTAAATCTACACATCTTTCAATATGCGAAGACATAGAAAGAATAACCCATCATACCATAGAAATGTCTTCCATCTGTCTTGTAGAACCTCACCGTAGAGATTTGTGACCCAAATGTCGTAGTAGACATCCTCGTCATCCCAATCATCACCATATATCTTGATTGTAACCCTCAACCTCAAGTCTGTAAATGTTAAATGTATGTATCCAACTTTTTTTTTTTTTATTTTCTAAAAAAAGAACCACACTGCTGCAACCAAAATCCTCAATCGCAACCATCATTATCCCGCTGTACAATGGTATCCTCCTCAACCATCATCCTCCTCGATCTCTTTTCCTGAAAATCTTTACAACCTCCCAAGCATCATTCTCTCAACCTTCTTTTGAAAATCTTTACAACCTCCCAAGCCTCATCCTCCCAACCCTAATCACATGTAAACTTTCACAACCTCTCAAACATAATCACCTTCAGCAATGGCTTCTCCCCTGTAAGCCATCCTTATCCATCATCCTATACCCGTAGCCTCCAGAGCATCCATCCACTCTCCGTCACCTTCAGCATGTCCGTCCTTGATGATGCCAATGATGACATCGTGGACTCCCCTTGTAGCTGCACTCAAGACCTCCGGTGATATGAATCCAACCTGTGCATCTCGAATGTGTTCCTCCCAACCTTCCTTCACATCCATCTTCATCATCCCAATATCTGGTTGTTGTTTGCATGCAACCAGATCAGCCATGTCCACTATCTACACCTCAACCATCTCCTCCGGTTGTGAAGGATCGTCCTCCATTGCCAATTCAGGAAGAATAGTTTCCGGTTGAACCTTATCCTTCCCAGCTTGCTTCTCTGAAGAAGTCTCTTCTTGTCTCTTCTTCTCTTTCAGCAATGGCTTCTCCCTTGTAAGCCATCCTTACTCATCATCATATACTCGTAGCCTCCAGAGCATCCATCCACTCTCCGTCACCCTCAGCATGTTCGTCCTTGATGATGCCAATGAAGACATCATGGACTCCCCTTGTAGCTGCACCCAAGACCTCCTGTGATATGAACTCAACCTGTGCATCTTGAATGTGTTCCTCCCAACCTCCCTTCGCATCCATCTTCATCATCCCAATATCTTGTTGTTGTTTGCATGCAACCAGATCAGCCATGTCCACTATCTGCACCTCAGCCATCTCCTCCGGTTGTGAAGAATCGCCCTCCATTGCCAATTCAGGAAGAATAGTTTCCGGTTGAACCTTATCCTTCCCAGTTTGCTTCTATGAAGAAGTCTCTTCTTGTCCCTTCTTCTCGCTCTGCATCGTGGATGTAGTATCCAACTTGAGCTCGCTTAGATCCTCGTGCTCATCCAAATCATCCATATGGAGATCATGTTCAATCTCCTCCACCTCAGCATCACAACTTATAGCTTCGATAGCTACAACTGCATGTGCCGCAAGATAATCATCCACAAACTTCTTCATCACATACTACCAAGATGTCTTCGCCTGGAAGATAGAAGACATGAAGGGTATTCCTGCGAAGTGGGGTCAACATCGAATGACCTACTGAAAAACTCTGTACCTGTAAGGCAAAGACAATATAGACTGAACCCAAAGTACTCTCTTTTAGTCAAGGATGAAATTGACAAGTACTTGAGTGCTGGTATTATCTTTCCTGTCCTTAGCAGTGAATGGGTATCACCTATAGTGATAGTACCTAAGAAGAAAACTGGTAAAATCAGAGTATGTCAAGATTTTCGAAAACTGAACGCAGCAACTAGGAAAGACCATCACCCCTTACCTTTTACAAATTCTATTCTGGATAGGGTAGCAGGTCATGAGTGCTATAGTTTTCTCGATGGATTTTCATGATACAATCAGGTATCCATCAGAGAAGAAGATAAAGACAAGACTACTTTTACCACTGACTGGGGTACTTTTGCTTATCACAAGATGCCCTTTGGTTTGTGTAATGCTCCTGCGACATTCCAAAGAATGATGACAAACATTTTCCAAGAGTATCTTAGGAAGTTCTTAGAAATTTTTATAGATGATTTTTGCGTTTTTGGTCCAAGGGAAGAACATATAAATTCCTTGGCGGTAGTTTTTCAGCGTTGTATAGATGCTCAGTTGGCATTGCATCCAGAAAAGTGTTTCTTCGCCATGTCAGAAGGCCTTTTATTAGGACATAGAGTCTCGCAGCGAGGCATTGAAGTAGATGTAGACAAAGTTCAAGTTATAGTAGCTTTGGATCCTCCGACAAATGTTAGCGAGTTGCGAGGATTTTTAGGACATGTGGGTTACTATCGGAGGTTTATCAAAAACTATGCAATCTTGGCAGCACCACTAACCGAATTGTTGAAGAAGACTACTGAGTACATCTGGCAGGAACAGAGGCAGAAGGCTTTTGAGACGTTGACGACGAAGTTGATTGAAGCTCCAGTCATGAAGGCACCGGATTGGAATCTACCCTTTCAAGTATATGTGGATACTTCAGCATTCGCTATTGGAGTGGTGTTGAGTCAGAAGGACATCGAAAAGAGAGACCATCCGATTTATTATGCGAGTAGACAGTTATCTGCTGCAGAGAAGAAATACTCCACTATAGAGCGGGAAGCACTAGGGATGGTGTATTCTGTCAGAAAATTTTGACACTACTTGTTGGGGTGCGAGTTTGTATTCTACGTGGATCACTATGCTTTAAAACATCTGGTGCAAAAATCTGATTTGTCAGGAAGAATAGCAAGATGGATGTTGTTATTGCAGGAGTTCAAATTCACAGTCCAAACTCGAGCGAGTAAACATCATGAGAATGCAGACTACTTGTCTCGGTTGAGGACGGGAGAGCGTCAAGACAATGTAGCCGATGACTTCCCAGATGAGGAACTCTTCCAGCTTACAGTAACCCCCACAAGCAGGTATCATGAGATATATAGATATCTGTATACATTGCAGTGTCCTGAGGGAATGGATGTGGAACAGCGTACGGTGTTCATACACAAGGTCGGACCATACGAGCTGAAGAGCGGTATTCTGTTCAAAAAGGGGACCGATGATTAATTACGAAGATGTCTGGAAGAAGAAGAAGTAGGAAGAGTGGTGGATGCCATGCATCCGGAACCAACAGGAGGACACTACGCTTTTCGCAACACAGTGAAGAAGATCTTGGATGCAAGATACTGGTGGTCTACCATGTACAAGGATGTACACGTGATCATTAAGAGATGTGACAGTTGCCAGCGTGCGGGTAAGCCTACTCGAACTACTCAGTGGCCACTTCATCCTATCTTACCTCTTGCACCATTCGAGAAGTGGGGAATTGACTTTGTGGGACCTATTCAGTCAGCAACGAAGAAGACACGCAGAAGATACATCTTGGTGGCTACAGATTATGCAACCAAGTGGGTGGAAGCTGAAGCAACAAAGAAAGATGATGCGGTGACAGTGGCAGCCTTTCTACACAAGAATATCATCACCAGGTTTGGATGTCTATTGGAACTGGTGAGTGATAGGGGTACACATTTTTTGAATAATACCATAGAGGCATTGACAGAGTAATTTCATATCAAGCATCGGAAGACTACTCCGTATAATCCTAAGGCGAATGGTCTTACTGAGAAAAGCAATGGATTACTGTGTAAAATTCTGAACAAAGTGACTGTCAATCATGCTTATGATTGGGACACCAAGTTGGATGCTGCGCTGTGGGCATTCAGAAATACAAAGAAGATAACAACACGATAGACGCCATTCTTCTTAGCGTATGGAATGCACCCCAATATGCCTACCTACAGGATTAAATCACAAGATAGATTATCTGCAGAAGATAGTCAGCTCATTAGATTGCAAAGTTTGATGGCACTAGAAGAAAATCGCGAGGCATCTCTGGAGTTAACTAAGGACATACAAGAGAAGCGGAAGGAAGTATATGACAAGAGGTTGAGGAAAGTGGAAGTGAACGACGGAGACTTAGTCTTACTATATGATAGTAGACATATTAAGTTTCCAAGGAAGTTACAGCTACGATGGATGGGACCATACATAATCGCACAATGTTATGACAATGGTTCAGTCCAACTTAAAAACCTGGAAGGAAATCTTTTCGCTACTCAAGTAAACGGTGGAAGAATCAAGCGATACTACTCTTGATGTGTTCGCGGGGTCGCTCACATCTGGGGGGAGAAGTATGTAAAGCCCACTTTTTCAATTTTTGATAGAAGAAGATCAAAATGTAGAAGTTTGTAGAAGAAATAATGGAGAAAGAAGAAGAACAGCTTAGTTTAGCGAAGAAGAGACTTCTTAAGAAAAGTCTTCGGAAGAAGAGAAGAACCTTCGGAAGAAGAGAAGAACCTTCGGGAGAAGAGTCTTCGGAAGAAGAGTCTTCGGGAGAAGATCTTCACAGTAAAGATCTGAGAAGGAAGATTTGTTAAGGATGCAGATCGTTAGTACACTCTCTTCACGAATAGTCCGAGGAATTCCCAGGTGAGAATAGTCCGAGTAAAAACGAGCTATCTACCCAGGAAGGAACAAGAACGAGAAGTGGTGCGGACGAAGATAGCATGCGCATGCCTTGTCAGGTCGGAGGAAACCAATCAGAGACGACTTCGGCACGTGCGAGAGTTGGAATCAAGCTATATACTAGGAAAACTAGCTCATTTCCCAAATCCACTCTTAGTGTTCAGCGGCTCCCCAAATTGCGGACGATAAGTTTAGACGAAGATAGAGAATTTGGACGAAGGCAATCAGTTTGCACGAAGGCCAACTTGAGCAAAGACTAGCAGTTTTAGGCAAAGTTTACATCACAACTAGTCTAGCAACCTTCGTCTGACTACAATGTCGATCGCGACGAAGCTACCGAGGATTAGAGTTTCCTAAAGGGAGGTTGGACTAAGATATCTGGCAAATTCATTAGCCAGATCCGGATGTGCGAAGACCACGGTGGCGAACAAGCATATGCGCGACCTGGTAACTGGACCGTTGTCGTATTGTACATAGGTCTATACAGTGAAAAGTATTGCAGAGAGACTTTTTTCTATATTGTGTAAAGGAAGCTGCCCTGCAGCTTAACAAGCTAGGCAGGAGCTAAGCTGGGGCTATGCTTGACAAGCTGCCCCCAAGCTTGGGTTAGAATATCACCCCTAAAGGAGTCGAGAGACACCAGAATGCAAAGCTCGACGAGGAGAGCGACCTCATGCTTCTAGTTTTGACAGAAAGTGTTTTAAGCAATAGTTAGTACAAGTTTTAGGCTGTGAAATATGTGAAAGAGGGAAATCTGTCGATTCTGGTTCGTGACTCGAACTCAGAATCGTATAGCGTGAGCGTGTAGGTGTACACAAATACTATAGTTTTGACTCCTTGTTCATTAAAAATGGAGTTGTATAGAGAAGTTAGTGTAGGAAAGACTAGTAAAGATCTTACAGAAAAATTTCTTCAGGTAAACATATGTACAAAAGTTTTAACCTTCTTGAACGGAACCAAAGGCCATCCCAGTGATAGGGCGTCTGCCTAGGAGGGAAGTGGTCTCAGGATCAATCCCCCCTGGCCTCTGGTTCCTATTCCGGCATGTTGGCCTCCTGGAAGGGAGTCTATGTTGGATATGCAGCCACGTCCTGCATATCTAGGGGCGGGAGACCGGTATCTCCCTTAATCGTGGGCTTCCTGGCCTAAGCCTCCGCATGCCATCCTGAATATACTATGGGAGATACCTGGTGCGCATATGGGGGGGGCTGTGAGTCCTGTGGGGCAGCCTCATAAGTGTTGGGGCTTCGGCCTACATTGGATGGCTTGTAGTATATTCAGGGTGGCATCAAGATGACATCGAGGGCATGGGAAACTTTTGCTGAATATTATGTACGCATAAGGACAGCAGAGGAACAGCTTTAGATGGGGCCTTAAAATTAAAGCGAAAGATTACAGTGGAAGCGGAAGATTACAACAGAAAACTGAAGCGGAAGATTACAGCGGAAGCGGAAGATTCCCGCGGAAGCTTGAAGCGGAAAACTACAGCGGAAGCGGAAGATTACCGCGGAAGCTTGAAGCGGAATATTACAGCGGAAGCGGAAAACTACAGCGGAAGCGGAAGATTATCGCGGAAGCTTGAAGCAGAATATTACAGCGGAAGCGGAAAACTACAGCGGAAGCGGAAGTTTACCGCGGAAGCTTGAAGCGGAATATTACAGCGGAAGCGGAAAACTACAGCGGAAGCGGAAGATTACCGCGGAAGCTTGAAGCGGAATATTACAGCGGAAGCGGAAAACTACAGCGGAAGCGGAAAACTACAGCGGAAGCGGAAGATTATCGCGGAAGCTTGAAGCGGAATATTACAGCGGAAGCGGAAGTTTACCGCGGAAGCTTGAAGCGGAATATTACAGCGGAAGAGCAAAACTACAGCGGAAGCGGAAGATTACAACAGAAGCTTGAAGCGGAAGATTACAGCGGAGGCGGAAGGAGGAGAATTAGAGTTTAAGAGGGGGGGCAGCTTAGCTAAGGCCCTGCTTCTGATAAGTGACTGCGCTGATAAGGACAGCAGGGGGGCAGCTTAAGCTGGGGTCTTTACTTTTAGGTAAAATACCTGCGGCGACTTGGGATCGGGAGGACAGTTTTTTTGAAAAGGAAGGTTTTCTGAGAGAGCGGAAGCGGAATACGCAGGAGAAGCTAAGAAGCTGGGGGAAGATCAAATTGCTGACAGATTGAATTGGGAGGGCATCGTAAGAGAGAGAGGCATGAGTTTTAGGCTTAGACGTTGTTTAAATAAACTATTCTGGGGAGAAATTACTCTCAGGAGACAGTTCTATTGAGAGATCGTTTGGAAATCTACAGGGGACTTTTGATCGACGTTGGATCAGATTTCTGAGAGTTTCAGTTGGGGCAAGGAGAGGAATAAGATTCAGGGGTCCGAATTTCTCTATTAGGTTCAGATTGAGACGTACTGGGTAGACTTTTGGCTTGACGAGTGAAGACAGGTGCGCAGGAGAGGAAGAGAGAGATTTTCTGTACAGTTGGAGAAATTGGTGGTGCAGACGACACTGTAATAAAGTCAATTGAATCTTGAGAGACCTATGTGTGTACCCAGGGTGTGTTTGAGTGCTTGTTTTTTGTAATTGGTGAGCACAAGGAGCAGTGTTTTGAGATCCCATCGTCAGCAGCAACCTATTTTCTTTTCTGGTCATTTTTCTCTGATCGATCACAGTCAGGAGGTCCGCCCTCCTCAAGAAAGACTCTCAACTCGACATCTGGTGCTTCCACTGAGAGCTATTGGGGTGATTGATTTGGAGAATTGACTGAATGGAGAAGATGGATCACAGTGCTGCCGTACAGGGTGTAGCTGCTACTCAAGGTGCTCCTGTTCAAGGGACTCCTGGTCAAGATGGAATTGGCTCTCAAGGAGGGCCTACGGTGGTTCCAATAGCAACAGCACAGCCTGCTGTAGACACGTCTCAGATTCTTTAGGTGTTGGCTGCCTTGATTCAGCAGCAGCCTGCAATTGGGGGAGCTGAGCAGAAGTCCACAAAAGCATTACAAGCAATTGTTGGTCGGTGTGGACGGTTTGATGGAAGAGATGTTACTAGATACTTGCGGGAGTATGTGGGTGAGATGGAGTTGGTCAGGGCACCTGAAGTTGAGGTAATTCTAAGCTTTGAGTTGACTGTTGTCCCTGAACTGAGAGAGAAGGTGAGAAATTTACAGAGAAGACATCTAGGTGGGTGGGCTTTGTTTGAGCGTGCATTGAGAGAAGAGTTTCTAGAAGAGGACTCTGAAAGAGTCACCAGAAGAACTCTCATGGATTGGATAGAGCGTCAGCCTGGACGTTCCATGGGATTGAATGAGATAATTCGTGAGTTTGAGAAGAGGTACTCTCAGCTTTCTAGTCTAGAGAGGTTGACGCTGGATGCTAGGAAGACGGAGTTGTTCTTGGGGGCTCTGGATGAGTTCACAGCAGATAGGCTTTGTTTCATGTTGGCTGATCGAGGGACTGAAGGGGGAGTTACATCTGATTGGAGGAGAGTGGAAGAAGCAGTATCTACCCTTGCTAGGCAACGTCGTGGTAGGATGGTGTTACAGCTAGAAACCTTACCAGAGCAGCAGAGAGTAGCTCCTCCAGTTCATGTAGCTCCTCCTACAATACCTCAGGCACCTATAGTAGTTCCTCAAGCACCTATAGTGGTACCTCAAGCGCCTGTAGTACCTAATCCAGCACAGAGAGGACCTAGACAGCAGCAGCGACCTGTTGAGAATCGAAATCAACATAACTTGATAGAAGAACTCACTCAACAGCTGAGAGATTTGAGGGTTGAGATGGCAGACCTGAGGAGAGACCAACGACCAGTTGCACCAGGTGCTCGACCTATAGGAGGAACCTTTACCAGGAGATGTATTTGGTGCGACAGTCCAGATCATCTCAGAGGAGACTGTCAAGACTTGGCGGTTGCCTTGCGAGAGGGCGTAGTCAACTATCAGAATAACAGGTTGTACTTAACCGCCATAGGGCAGCCTCTGAACACGTATTTTGGGAGAGGAGGAATGAGGAGTTCTCTTCCAGCACTTACTGGTGCGAATACTACAGCGATGACTGCGGGTTCTGCAGAGGCTGATGTGTATACTGGGAAGGTTGAGGTGCGCTCTAATCCAACTATGGTTGAGCAGGCTAATGAGGTTTCAGTTGAAATGATGAAGAGAGGTGCAGAAAGCATTAGGAGAGCTACTGGATGGAGAGACCCAGTGGATGCAACTTCTATTCGAGCATTTTTAGAAGCGAGCAGTGAACAGGATGCCATGATGGAAGACAAAAGAAGACGGGACGCTTCTGATTTAGATGCAGGAGTACCAGAGGACAGTGACCGTCGGAGGGTTACGAGGAGGAGAGCAGCGGAACCATCACCATCTGTACCAGCTGATAGATTTCCTGCTGCAGAGGATATACCTTCTACCTCTACAGCTCCACCACCTGCAGTAGATCCTATGGAAGGTGTACAGGATTTGCCACAGGAGCCTACTGCTGCGGATAGAGTGCGAGGGAAAAGGTTTACAGCACAGGAAAAGGGGAAAGCTCCAGCTTACAAGTTAGCGGCAGACATTGAAACAACAACAGACTTGCGTGCTGTTCTGGAGCAACGCATTTTGGATGCTAGAGTTGAGTTTACTCTTCGTGAAGTGCTTGGTATCGCAAAGAGAGAGTTTCATGAGTTGATAATAGACATCATGAAGAGAAAGAGACAGATATTGACTGAACAAGTAAGTAGTCAGATGGTTGGAGCAGTAGATGCTATTGGTGTTGATCAGTTCAGAGATGATAAGTATGAGGCATGGGTTGCTGGTCCAACTGTTATTGAGAATGAAGATGAAGAGTTTGAAGAGGAAAGGTCAGGCGCAGACAGCGATTTCAAGGAGAAGCACTGGACAAGAGCGACAACTGAGACGCAGGTTCGACTTGGGGGACTTTCTGAGCCAGTACCTGCACTTGTGGATCACGGGTCGGAGATCAACATCATTTCCAAAGAGGTGTATGAGAAGGGGCAGTGGTCAATCGAAAGGAATCATGGTTGGGTGCTTCGAGCTGCAAATAATCAGAAGGGTGAGTTATACGGAGCTTGTCCTAATATGCGTGTGAAGATTGGAGATGTAGAGGTTGATCAGCATTTCTTTGTACAGTCGTCTGCCTCCTATCCTGTCATACTGGGCCAGCCATACATCACCGCTGTTCGAATGGAGACAAAGGTGATGAACGATGGGTCTCATTATGCCAGAGTTCGGAGTCCTGATGACAAGTACTCAGTACAGTTTTTAACCGTTCGTTCAAGACATGAACGGAACCGACAAACCCTTAGAGATTCTCAGTCGAAGAGATGTAAGGGTTTTCACAGTCCACTCCTGTAGAGCGGGAAGACAGGGGTGTAGAACCTACTGTTGAGGTCCCGTCAGAGTTGGAAGCGAGGCATGTACAGAGGTCTGGAGACAAGTGTGGTGTACAGAGTTGGCAGTCTGGATTGCTGATGTTTGAGGTAGATGGGTGGAGTCGATTTACAAGAGTTGAGGATATGGAGAAAAATACAAAAAGATGGGTGGTGAAACAGGTATCAGAGTTGTGGCGTGTAGGAGTTCTACCTGAAGACGAAGTGGTTTCTGGGTTGTTTGAAGAGTTTATGTCTGTACAGTCAGTTGCCGGTTGGTTAGACAATGTGAGTAGATTGATGGAGGGGGAAAATAGTGTGGTGGTGATCCCTATCCACTCTCGATGCATATATGAGGAGATTGCTACATACATGCAGTTCTTTCCTCATCCGATGCAGAATAATGAAGGGAGAGAAGCAAGTTGTTGGTGTGCACTCCCTCAAGAAGCAGATGTCCATGCGAAGTACAAATCTGTACTGAAAAAGGTAAGACCGGTAGCAGCTCAACTACCTGCTAACTCCCAACAGCAAGTACAGTTAGTGGGGACTGAGCCTATATTGCGTGATCATAAACGAGTAGGACACCAGTTTACTGAGAAGACATTGAAGGAGCTCCAGATAGGAGGGGGTGATTTCTTGACTGAGGACGAGAAAACCGTGTTTGAGCAGATGATAGTGAAGCATGGTAAAGCATTCTCTTTTTCAGCAGAGGAGATAGGTTGTGTGGACCCAAAGGTTATAGCGCCTATGGTTATATTCACAATCCCTCATGTGCCTTGGGACTTGAAACCGATCTCAGTTCCTCGTGCTTTGTTGCCTAAGCTCATCGAGTTGTTGAAAGAGAAGGTATAGATGGGGATACTTGAGCCGTCTATGGGGCCATATTCTAGCAGGTGGTTCACTGTACCCAAGAAGTCAGGAGCTTTGCGTTTTATTCAAGACTTACAGCCTGCGAATAACGTAACCATACGTAACGTTGGGACGGGTCCTGTGATTGAAGAGGTAGCAGAGGCATTTGCAGGGAGAGCTATTTATTCGATAGGAGATATATATTCTGGTTATGATCAGTTCCAGCTGGCTGTGGAGAGTAGAGATTTAACTACTATGCGTACGCCCCTGGGATTGATGCGGATGTGTACTCTTCCACAAGGAGCGACGAACTCGGTGGCTCATATGCAGAATGCGATGCATAAGGTACTGAGGGAGTTTGTGCCTGATGTTACCATTCCGTTTCTAGATGATATTCCTATAAAGGGTTGCGCGGTTGAAGACAAGAATGAAGCAGTACTTGCGAATGGATGTAGAAGGTTTGTTACAGACCATATCAGGGATGTAGAACGTATCTTGACTCGACTGGAGGAGGTGCATCTCACCCTGTCAGGAGCTAAGTCCAAGTTTGGTGTGTCTGAGATTTTAGTGGTTGGACATCTGTGTGGTGCTTTTGGAAGGCGACCAAACCCCGAGAAGGTTGAAGCTATAGCTAGGATGGCAGACTGTAAAAATATCACGGAGGTTCGACGCTTTCTAGGTGCTTGTGTATTTTATCGTTTATCCATTCCTCATTATGCCCATGTTGCTGAGCCTTTGTATGCATTTATTGAGGAAGGGTAAGAGGTTTGCATGGACCTCAGTCCATCGAGAAGCTATGAATAGATTGAAGGAGGCTCTACAGTCTCCACCTGTTCTAAGAAGAGTAGACTACGGATGTGGGAGACCTGTCATGGTCACAGTAGATACTAGTCCAAAGGCAATTGGCTGGGCAATAGGTCAAGATGATGCGGATGGTATGCGGTTTACCTCTAGGTTTGGAGCTAAGATCTTGATAGACAGGCAACGAGATTATCCTCAGGTGAAGCGTGAGTTGTGGGGAGCGGTGACAGCGATGAAGACAGACCGTGAGTTTTTGATTGGTGCTCATGTAGTTCTAGAAACGGATTGTCTATCTCTACTAGGCATGATATCCAACTGTAGCACGCCAGACATAGCGATGTTACGTTGGATTGCCTATATTAGAAGCTTGAACCTAGAGCTGAAGCATATAAAAGGAAAGGAGAATATGGTCGCAGATATGTTGTCAAGAGCTCGATTTGTAGACGAGGATGTCATGATTTCAGAAGCTGAGGAAGAGGAGAGAAGGGATGCTCAGTGTCAGGTTAATCGACGGGCTACGAACTTGGAGCCGTTGATGTTTAGAGAGGAGTTTTACACAGGTAGACTTCGTGACATAGGGTATTATCTGAGCTTGTTGGAGAGGCAAGAGAGATGGAGCAAAGTAGAGTTCAGAGAGATAAGGAAACAAGCTTACAACTATCTTCTGCATGATGGGTATCTTTGGAGACGGCCACAGAGGAGAGATGGGATGTTCATACGAGTAGTGGACGATCTGCAGACTAAGCAGCAACTGATGAAGGAGTTCCATGATACTTTGTGGGCCGGACATCGAGGGATTTGGGCTACCTACGTCAAGTTGAAAGAAAGGTATTGGTGGAAAGGTCTGTACCAGGATGTGATGAACTACGTCAGTTCCTGCTTACACTGCCAGTTCTATTCGAAGATGCGGTATAGAGACGGTCTCGTGCCAACTTATCCGCCTTGTATTCACTTCCAGTGGGTTCTCGACTTGGTGGTAATGCCTCTAGGGTTATGGGGCATGCGATATTTGGTTTTGGCTCGTGAAGACCTGTCCAACTTTGTAGAAGGACGAGCTTTAAGGACGAAGACCTAAGAAGGGATATGTAAGTTTGTTCTTGAGGATATTATCTGTAGATATGGGTCTGTAGGAAGGCTACGGGCAGATAGGGGAGAACTACGTGGTACGGAAGCGAAAGAGTTTTTTGCTCAATATGGTGTGAAGCTCAAGCTTACTACTACGATGAATCCAGAAGGGATTGGCAAGAGCGAGCGAGGACATCCATCGATAGTACAGGCTTTGGTGAAGGCGTGTGATGGTAAGCATAGAGAGTGGCCTAGGTTACTCCCTTTTGCTTTATGGGCGGATAGAACAACTCATTGTTCTACTACAGGGTACATGCCTGTTGAGTTAATGCTAGGACAAAAACCGATGATGCCAGCAGAAGAAGACTGTCCTACCTGGGCTACCTTGCCATGGGAGGACAATGTGGACCGTGTGCAGCTTCTCTCACTACGAATCAGACAGCTAGAATGTAGAGAGGAGGATCTCTCTGAAGCGCAGCGACGGTTGAAGGCGGCTCGACTTGAGAACAAGGAGAGGTTTGATAAGACTCATAGACTTCGACCAAAACCGATACAAGTTGGAGACTGGGTGTTGGTATACGACAGCACATTGGAGAACCAACACTCTACAGTTCGAAAGTTTTCGAGAAGGTGGTTTGGCCCTTACCTTGTCTCTGATGTACATCAGAATGCTACTTATTCCTTGCAAGAGCTAGATGGCACGCCTTTAAGGCTTCCAGTTGCAGGGAAACGAGTGAAGTTATTCAAGAAGAGAGGGGAGACTGTGGAGCTAGCTGAGTTCTTAGGTTCAAAGCAGACAGGAGCAAATGAAGACTTTTCTGAGACGGTCGAAGAGAGCGAGGACGATTCGGAGGACCACGAGGATCGGTGACGGATTGGCACATACCAGAGGATGTGCAGGTTTGGAGGGGGTGAATGTCGTATTGTACATAGGTCTATATAGTGAAAAGTATTGCAGAGAGACTTTTTTCTATATTGTGTAAAGGAAGCTGCCCTGCAGCTTAACAAGCTAGGCAGGAGCTAAGCTGGGACTATGCTTGACAAGCTGCCCCCAAGCTTGGGTTAGAATATCACCCCTAAAGGAGTCGAGAGACACCAGAATGCAAAGCTCGACGAGGAGAGCGACCTCATGCTTCTAGTTTTGACAGAAAGTGTTTTAAGCAATAGTTAGTACGAGTTTTAGGCTGTGAAATATGTGAAAGAGGGAAATCTGTTGATTCTGGTTCGTGACTCGAACTCAGAATCGGATAGCGTGAGCGTGTAGAGGTACACAGATACTATAGTTTTGACTCCTTGTTCATTAAAAATGGAGTTGTATAGAGAAGTTAGTGTAGGAAAGACTAGTAAAGATCTTACAGAAAAATTTCTTCAGGTAAACATATGTACAAAAGTTTTAACCTTCTTGAACGGAACCAAAGGCCATCCCAGTGATAGGGCGCCTGCCTAGGAGGGAAGTGGTCTCAGGATCAATCCCCCCTGGCCTCTGGTTCATATTCCGGCATGTTGGCCTCCTTGAAGGGAGTCTATGTTGGATATGCAGCCACGTCTTGCATATCTAGGGGCGGGAGACCGATATCTCCCTTAATCGTGGGCTTCCTGGCCTAAGCCTCCGCATGCCATCCTGAATATACTATGGGAGATACCTGGTGCGCATATGGGGGGGCTGTGAGTCCTGTGGGGCAGCCTCATAAGTGTTGGGGCTTCGGCCTACATTGGATGGCTTGTAGTATATTCAGGGTGGCATCAAGATGGCATCGAGGGCACGGGAAACTTTTGCTGAATATTATGTACGCATAAGGACAGCAGAGGAACAGCTTTAGATGGGGCCTTAAAATTAAAGCGAAAGATTACAGTGGAAGCGGAAGATTACAACAGAAAACTGAAGCGGAAGATTACAGCGGAAGCGGAAGATTCCCGCGGAAGATTACCGCGGAAGCTTGAAGCGGAATATTACAGCGGAAGCGGAAGATTATCGCGGAAGCTTGAAGCGGAATATTACAGCGGAAGCGGAAAACTACAGCGGAAGCGGAAGTTTACCGCGGAAGCTTGAAGCGGAATATTACAGCGGAAGCGGAAAACTACAGCGGAAGCGGAAAACTACAGCGGAAGCGGAAGATTACCGCGGAAGCTTGAAGCGGAATATTACAGCGGAAGCGGAAAACTACAGCGGAAGCGGAAGATTATCGCGGAAGCTTGAAGCGGAATATTACAGCGGAAGCGGAAGTTTACCGCGGAAGCTTGAAGCGGAATATTACAGCGGAAGAGCAAAACTACAGCGGAAGCGGAAGATTACAACAGAAGCTTGAAGCGGAAGATTACAGCGGAGGCGGAAGGAGGAGAATTAGAGTTTAAGAGGGGGGGCAGCTTAGCTAAGGCCCTGCTTCTGATAAGTGACTGCGCTGATAAGGACAGCAGGGGGGCAGCTTAAGCTGGGGTCTTTACTTTTAGGTAAAATACCTGCGGCGACTTGGGATCGGGAGGACAGTTTTTTTGAAAAGGAAGGTTTTCTGAGAGAGCGGAAGCGGAATACGCAGGAGAAGCTAAGAAGCTGGGGGAAGATCAAATTGCTGACAGATTGAATTGGGAGGGCATCGTAAGAGAGAGAGGCATGAGTTTTAGGCTTGGACGTTGTTTAAATAAACTATTCTGGGGAGAAATTACTCTCAGGAGACAGTTCTATTGAGAGATCGTTTGGAAATCTACAGGGGACTTTTGATCGACGTTGGATCAGATTTCTGAGAGTTTCAGTTGGGGCAAGGAGAGGAATAAGATTCAGGGGTCCGAATTTCTCTATTAGGTTCAGATTGAGACGTACTGGGTAGACTTTTGGCTTGACGAGTGAAGACAGGTGCGCAGGAGAGGAAGAGAGAGATTTTCTGTACAGTTGGAGAAATTGGTGGTGCAGACGACACTGTAATAAAGTCAATTGAATCTTGAGAGACCTATGTGTGTACCCAGGGTGTGTTTGAGTGCTTGTTTTTTGTAATTGGTGAGCACAAGGAGCAGTGTTTTGAGATCCCATCGTCAGCAGCAACCTATTTTCTTTTCTGGTCATTTTTCTCTGATCGATCACAGTCAGGAGGTCCGCCCTCCCCAAGAAAGACTCTCAACTCGACACCGTAGAGAACTGGGAGAAGGTTTTGCTGGACGAAGCTGGGACGAATGGCGATTTGCTCTTCGACAATGCGTCGATGAAGAGTTTGGTCAAGGAGGACCAGAACTACGGGGAACTCTTCGAGCATCCGATGCATCCGACGAATGGATACAAGTTGACCGAGTACTGAGATCCAGTGAAGAGGAAGATTGCGGAGGCCATCATGCTGATTCTAAGCCACCGAAGAACAACTTACATGACCACTTGGAAGGTATGCTTCTTCGAGAACCTCTTCGCCGGAAGACGAGCTTACTGGGCGAAGATATTTCATGACGAAGTCCAGCGTCTGTGGAAGAAGCAGGATTATGTTTACATGGGAGGCTTCGTCAGCATCTTTTACTTTGGCATGGGGTGGTTGTCGGAGACCGAAGCTAAGCAGTTAGGCTTCGGCGAAGATGAAGAGCAATATTTTCTATCACCCGTTCGTGAAGCCGAAGAAGCACATGTCGAAGATGTTCAGCAACTGGAGTCTTCGCCGAAGGTACAAGCCGAAGACACTCAACAGACGCAGCAGGCAGCGAATGTTCAGGCTACAGTCGATGACGAAGAGAGGAGACATAGCAAGAGGAAGAAGCCTCTTCCGACTTCGTCTATGGAGAAACCGAAGACCAGGAAGAAAGTGAAGAGCACGAACAGAGAGACAGTGGACCTGAGCAGCTCGAGAGCGAAGATAGAGGGAGATTCTGTCTGTGGCGAAGGTACTTCGGAGGGATCAGCCTTAGGTAATGTGGACCTTTTCAGGAAGGTGATGATCTACGGCGAAGAGGTAGTCTTTCCAGTCCTCCGACTTCTTGAAGACAACAAGGAGGACTAGAGAAGGAACTTCAGAGGAAGATGTCATTCACGGAGATGTTAGCGGAGTTACACTTTAGTCGAGGTACTTGGCAGCAAGAGAAACACAATCTTCGCGAAGAAGTCCGGAACGCGACGAAGTTGAGATTGGAGTCAGAGAAGGAACTCAAAGATCTTTGGCGTCAATGTGAAGAAGCCAAGACTATTTTGAACGGGAAAGAGGAAGAGCTTAAAGTATCAACGAAGAGCTTCTCCGATCGCATTCAGGAGTTGTCTACTCAGAAAGCCGACTGGCAGCGAAGTCGAGAAGAGTACCAAGTGACAGTTGCCGAGCTGACAAAGAAGAATGAGAGTTTGAAGACGAAGGTATCAGACTCCGAAGATCTTCGGAAGAAGTTGATGCCGGTTCTTTTTGCGTACGTGACTTCGGGACTTGATGCGGACGAGCTTGGTCTTCTTCGGGCGTTGAAAGCGGAAGTAGTGCAAGCGGAGACGAACCCAGATGGTGTGAAAGCGCGCCTTTCTAGACTTAGACAGAGGATAGATAGGGAGATACGAGAGATACGAGCGAACGTGGAAGTTCAGTTAGAGGAGTTCAGGACACAATTAGGCTTAGGAGTGTAGAGAAGCGAAGATGAAGATGATCGTAGGATAGTGAAGGTCTTCCGCCTTCTTAGGAAGTTGAGCAGTTAGTACAGTTAGAAAACAGTTAGGTTAGGACGAAGAGTATATAAGCAGCACGATCCACAGCCCTCGTGCCTTTTCCATGTTTCAGTTCTTTATTAATTAATTTTCATTTTCCAAAAGTGCGGAGCGATGTTGTGAATGTTTTGGGCGAAGATATTTTCCTCCGAATATTCAGAGTTTGCTGTCGCAGGTGTAATTTCTGATTGACGAAGATCTTCGCCGTTAGACTTGAACGAATAGACTTCGGTGTAGGAACTTTGAAGAGACTTCGGCCGAAGTTGAACTGAAATCTTCGTGAAGAGCTTTTGAACGAAGATCTGAGAACAAATCAGTTACTGTGAAGCGGAAGAGATAAGTTAAATTGTAAAGAGAGTTTGGATGATGGTGGCTTCATCTTAAGTTTGGCTTCTTCAAATAAGTGGAATTCTGAAGAGTGAGGATTTAGTTGGAAGAACACTCCTTAGGAAGACTAGGGGCTTACCCTTGGAACCTTGATGTGAAATCAATATTATTCTGTCTTTTCAGAAGAAAACTAATGACATTTCAGCAGTATTTTACATTCTTCATTCATTCACACAACTGTCTTTCCAAATCTTTTGTTTGTATTGTTGGAAGGGTCCCTGATCAAAGAACTATTTTGTTGTTGTTTGTATTCGATTTATCAGGTTTTGCTTGGGTTTGGTTTCTTATCAGACTTAAACTCTCATCCGGATATTATTCCATTCCGTGAGAATAATAGAAAACTATCTGAATTATCATTGTGACGTTGTAGTACTGTGTTTTGTGTAATTGTTAACTGTATCTTCGTGGGAATGATCCTTAATTGACTTAATAATACTATTTCCGATACTTTGTGTTTCTCTTGGTTGTTACAAGTGGAGTTCCTGGAAGTAGTGTGTGCCGGAGAGAATGTCAACTGGGGCGCGTTCTTCCACGCATATGTGCAGGCAGAGCTGGTGTACTTAGGCACCCCGGCAGGAGGACATCTTACTCCGTTCTTCTGTTATCTGTACATAGCCAAGGGGGACCTAACGGAAGATCAGTTGGCGAGATATGGACCAACAGGACAGCACGAGACGAAGGAAGAGACCCCGGGAGAAGACGACCGAGCAGCAACAATGACTCCCCTCCCACTCTGATGTCGTAGATGAGACCAAGTACTCATCAGAAGACGCTTCTGATGAGGGAAGACGACTCCAATGGGTTGGAAGACGCAACACCACCAAGGAAGATGGGTCCTAGGAATGTGCCTAGGAAGACTACCTCTTTCTCGATCATTCACTCTGGATCGGAGTCCGACTCTCAAGAGGAGCCACTGAGTATCCGAGCTACGCAGAAGACCAGTTCTGCAACACCAGGGAGTCTTCTGAAGACTCCAGAAGACGAAGGTTGGACGGATACTCCTACTGCGATGCGAGGAAGCGCAGTAAAGAGGACCGCCTCTGCCATGGGGAGGGATCTTCCACTCTAGAAGATGAGAAGAGTAGCTTCTTCCTGTGCGCAGAAGCAGAAGACCACAGCAGCAGAAGAGACATCCTTGTCTCTAGAAGGCAAGGAAGACATCTCTGTCCAGATCATGGAGATGAGTCTGGCTTCCGCGGGAAGAAGACTGTAGGAGTTTAGTGCCTTCTTCCACTCGGAGATCCAGCCAGCTATGGAGTTGGTGGAGAAGAGAGCGATGGCTCAGGAGGAGCCACTACATCTTGGATTTGATCTGTGCACCCTGATGCGGCAGGAAGAAGGTCAAAAGAAGGTAGAAGCGCTGGAAGCCAACCTCCGCACCACGGAGAAGCTCGCAGTGAAATACAAGGCGGAAGCAGCCGCTTCTGCCAAGGAGTTAGCATAGCTGAGGAAGAGCAACCAGGAGTTGCAAGCACGTTACAGCAGCGTGACCAAGAGGTTCTGCGACTCCGAGGTAAGATCACCATCCTCGCAGAGAAGAATACGACGTGGAAGACACTACGAGAAGCCGTAGAAGCACAGATTGCAGCCGAGAAGACGCAGCGAGAAGCAGCAGAAGCTCGTGCGCAAGGGTTGCTAGCTCAGACGGTGGAAGCGCTTCGGATGAAGTTCAACTTCACCGCGGGTAAGAAGCTTCTTATCTTAGCTAGGGAGTGGGACGACGAGTCCAGAGCGAGGTTGGTGGAGTGCAAGGAGAGCATGTTCCGTTATTTGGATCGGCAGATAGAGGGAGTGAAGACGCTTTACGGTCTTCCCTCGATTCCGCCACCTGCAACTGCATCTTCCCAAGCCCCAGGACCATCGATCAGATCAGACTTGGAGAAGGAGGAGTTTGACCTCGCTGTCCACTTGGTAGTGATAGTGTTGGAAGCCGAGAAGACCACGGAAGAAACCCCGGAAGACATGAAGAAGAGTTGTCTTCCTAGGTGTTTTCGAGTGGAGGAGGCGACTTCTCCGGACCCCTATGAGGTCACCATGGCCCCCAACGTCGAACCAATACCTCAGAAGAGCGAGGAAGCGCAGGTCGACCCAACTTCTCAGAAGACGTTTCCGTCTCCTGAAGCAGCACCAGGCGAGCCAACTACGAATGTTGAGGAGGAAGCCACCTCAGAAACACTCGAGGTATTCGCAAGGCTTCCCAAACTTATCAGAAGTCAAGTTAAGAGTTCAGGTAGGAGCAGATCAGGTGGAGATTGCATCCGAGCAATTAGAGTAGGCAACAATCCTCGTCCATCATCATCTTCATGTCTATAAAGCCTCGCATTGATCCACTTCATATCCATTAGCATGTCACAACACCAGTAGGGATAGAGAACACCAAACGAGCAATGAACAATCTCTTGCACCACAAGCAAATGACAACGACCACCACGAGCAAGGAGCAACTATCTCTCAGATGACAAACTACATTGAAGCACGAAGTAGCAACGATGAGCATGAACAAGTAGAACAGATGGTTTGTGCGGAAAACTGAATCCCAAGTAGGTAACATGAGATTTTTGTATGAAAGGCTGGTGGGATTAGCGCGATAAGAAAGACAAGAACTCTAACTTTGTAGTCCTAAAGTATGAGAAAAGGAAAGAAGTTACATCCAACTATGTCATGTTCCATGTAACTTCTCTGCTATGGAAACATAGAACTTCTAAGCTTAAGTAATATGTATGGTTTGTGCAAGTTATTTGTTCTTATTTTTCAGTTCAGCACTTTTATTTTTCTAGATGTTCTAGTTTATATTTTCATAATCGTTGCTAAAGGAAAAAATATATCTAAGGGTTAAAATATACCTGAGTGTAAAGCTAGCTGATTTTGTTAGCTTAAATGAGAACATTATCTGTATTTATCGTTGAAGATTTTTGCAAAAATATATCTGAGGGTTAAAATATACCAGCGGGTAAAGCTAGCAGATTCTAATAGCTTAAAAATAGAACATTAAGCGCTTGTATTGTTCTAGAATTCCCAGTTTTTATTTTTAAAACTGTTGTCGAAGAGAAAGAACTAGTTTGCTCTGATATCAATTGTAACATTCTTTTTATTATATATTAAAAAATTCATTTATATACTTCGATAAATATAATTATGCCATATGAGAAAAGTGTACTTTTGCACTTTTGGCACAAAAGACGTCTTTACAATCGATCATACGTAAAACCAATGGATATGAAGAGTAACTTGAGAACAACTGCATAGTACAATTGGAAGACTAATTTTCACAAAAAAGGATGATTTGCCGTGAGCAAAGATTTGACCTCTCTAACAATTGGTTTCGCTTAACAAGTTGATCTAAACAGAGGTCTTGATCTAATTGAAACACAATGCGGAATATTGAATTGATCAAAGACTGTTATTTCTCTCATCCGATGAGTCTCACGCTCTCTATATTTTATCATGTTTCTTCGGACACTACTTTAGGTGAAAGCAACTACAGATCATACCCCTCAGCATTAACTAGTCAGGTACCTGTGACGATTCTCACCTTATAGACCACGGTTTGACTCCGGTCCTCCTACTAGGGGGTTCTCGCATTCGAGACCTGTGCTTGAGGGTTCGATATGTTATTTTTTTCTGTTCTACTGAGTTCAATATGGATTATCGTCAAGCAAAATTCTCGGTCGTCTACACACCTTGGGTACTCCAATGATGCTTATCTCCTCGGTAGACATGTGTGTCTCTCTGGTCTAAGGGTAGTGGATTCTATTAGATTCCATTAACTTAAACATGACTCGGATTCTCAAGCTTGTTTATGTCTTTGGGCTTCTATGTGCTTTCGGGAGGCTCGTTCAAAACTATATTTATTGTCTATCATTCGACTCCATCATCAAGTCTTGTACCCATCTATCAAGTGAAGAAAATTAAGAATTCTTCATCTTTGAAGTAATAAATTTAAAAAATAACAACAAATAAAATAACTATTGATTTTTCAATAAGAAAAATATAAAAAATTAAACTAGCAGAAAGATTAATGATAAATTAAAATAATTTATCACCTAATCTTAATTATTGCCCTCTTCCTTTCTACAGTGAAAAAGATGAATAAATATATATGCACAAGTGACTATTTTAAAAAACTAGATGCTTCTCGAATATATAGGAGGGGTAAATTGTAAATTAGATGCAAAGAACTTTGTTAGTCAAATGTGACGAAAAACACTCACTATATATCTATGTTAGGACTCTATAATTTCAGTTGATTTCTACAAGCTATGCTGTCACGTCAATTTAGCACCTCGGCTAGGTTGACCTAGTGCGGAGTGGCTAATCCCGATAGGGCCGTTAGTGCAGTGAGGGCGAGTTCTTGGGATGACCCACTAGGGCTATTCTTCGCAGGTAGGGTTTGGAAGCCTTAGTTCTTCAAGTTGAGCATTCAAGCTCCTAGCTATGGTGGATAGTCTTGGTGAGTGCAATTTGGACATGGTGGAGTGAGTACAATCTGGACATGGTGGAGTGAATACCTACTGTTTATCACTTGAAGATTCGAATTGTTGATTTTTGCCGGTGGTAACTCCAGAGTTTGCAGATCGTTGGTACCTTCGATTTGTGGTGCATGTGCACGAAGTGGTTCTTTTTGGTTGTGTGATCGATCGTTGTGTGGATTACTATTGTTCGAACCTGTTCATGCTCGGTTTGGTGGCGAGGTAGCACGGAAGCGCTGCTGGAATTTCCTGTCACAGATTTTGATGTCAATTTGAGATCGACAGAAGTGCATCGACGGACGTCATGTTGGTATTAGTCAGCAATTTCTGATGCTGAAGAGTGCAATAGGTGCGCGTTGGGAAGACGATTCCAACGTACCAAAAAATCGTTTGATTTGGTGAAGGATCGAAGGAGTTACAAGCCGAAGAAGATCGCGGGTAATCCAAAATTTGACGTAAATCCGCATGCGATGCCAATTTGGCAGATTTTGATCTTTTGGAGTGTGTTCTTACATTGATATTTTGGGTATGTTCTCTTCATACGCATCCTTCTTGTGATGTTTGGCTTGAGTTTCTATTCTACTCCAAACAGAGTGGAGCGGGAGTGTCGAGGTGTGGAGGCTTCAAGGAGTAGAGCTGCCCGAGTGTAGAGGTGTGAGAGCGGAGTGCGAGAGTTCAGAGGCGGAGTGGAGCCTGAGCCCGAGCTCGTCGCAAGCCAGCTTGCTGACGTGTGTGAGAGAGATATGCAAGTTTCAGTCGTGGTGAGAAGTGTAAAGCCAGTAGGTCACCCATCCCAACACTATTCTTGAACTTGCACACTTAACTCTATAGTCTTAGCTTTGCTTTACCACTAGACCAATAGCTCTTGGTGTCTTCTACGGATGCATGCAATACTTATGGACTTATTTAAGGTAGTAGGAGACCTTCTCGCACGTTCCTAGATGAGTGGTAAGGAGACCCCACAATATTAGGGAGAAACTATAATTGTGGTAGTGTTTGCTTATACTGTAGAGACGTGTATGGAGACAATTGCTGGCAGTTATCTTGGGTGAGCTAGTAGAGCTACCACGTAGATAGTTTTGGAGCTTACTAGAGGTGTGGACATCTAGTTAGTGACCTTAAGTATCAGTTACGATAGTTGATGATCATATATTGTGCATGTGGTCATCGAAGAAGAGACGTCACTTCGGATGAGGTTGAGTTTCTTTTTATGTGAATGTTTGAGTGTGGAGGGTTATCGTTTGGACTTCTTGCGGTTGGAACCTCTCCATATTTTGCTTCTTGTTTGTGCGCTGCGTTTGCTTGTGTTGGCGCTTGATTTCTGGAGTGAATGTACTCCAATATGTTGTCGGTAGTAAGGCTGAAGTTGCGGACCAGTAAGACTACTTTTGTTTCTCTCACGGTGCGGTTGGATTGACAATCAACAGACCGTGAGAGGCTATCCGTGGTGATGGCAGGTACAGATTGTCTTTATCTTGACCGTCCTAGTAGGAGATATGTGAGCTCAGTAAGAGCGGTGTCGAGTTGAGAGTTTTCTTGAGAAGGGCAGAACCTTATGGCTGTGGTATGATCCTGAAGGCTATGGTGCGACTACTCGGGAAAGTGCTGGGCTTCAGGCTGTGGTTGCTTACTAAAGAGATAGGCTTCAGATCAAAAGGGGACACTATAAACACTCACTCAGGTCGATTGGACCCTCCAGTATGTTCAGAAGATGAATATCAAGTCGAACTAACAGTAATAAGATCAGACAGCGAACTTTAACAGTTGAGAATCAGAAACATAAGATGGTTTAGACTTCAGAATTTCTCCTACATGTAAATGCGGCCCTACTAAAGACACATACGAAATTTCAGCTTGAGATCAAATCAGAGCGTCGAGATATGGGCAGAAACGTTTTGAGTAGAGAAATTAAGGCAATTTCTGATACCCAGACAGCTATTTCGACCTAGAACAGAGAATTGGCTCGATCACTTCCGAAGATTCTTACAGAATTTGCAGTTCACAACTTGCTAAACACTCCTGTGAAGTTAGGCCTCCTGATTGTACACAGAACTCCAGATCTCGCTCTCTGAAGTTGCTGTTCTAGATTGAGAGCTTTTCGGACTCCCTCTGCTTCAGCGGTCGCCCCGAATTACTCACTCATTCAATTGACATGAAAATTTAGGAATAATCGTAGCCCTGCTGACAATGAACGCGACCCCGAAAGTTTGAAGCGATTTTCTCAAATCTACTGCGACTTAGACCAAAAACCCCAAAATCAACAGAAGTACTGCAATTCTGGTACAAATCGAACTTCAATCAGCCATAACTCCTTCTTTATTGCTCCAAATCGGTCAAAAATTTCACTGACAGTGCTTGGCACGACGAGCCCTATCCTCCTGTCTTGTCACATTTCAGAATTTGTCTCACCAAATGCTCGAACTCCTCTTAAGACCTCTACTACTAAATTTAGTAGTTCACAAAGACAAAATCGGACCAATGGGAGTTCATAGCTCCACTTGGCTATCCTTTAGTGTCTCAAACCACGTGGTGACTCAAATTTGCACATAGGCTACCACGTCAAGCTCCTAAAGTGCCAGCATAAACCCTAAACTACATGCAAAGACATGTAAAACGACACGTAATCCCGAAAGATAATCTAACCTCGCTAGGAAGCATGCATGGGCGACATGTAATTACAACCCATGAGCTTAACTCCATCTACATGGTAATCAACCTACTAAGACCCAAAATATATAACATCCTCCAAGGTCGACTTGTCGGAGGTCCTAACTTCACTAAGAGAGACTAACGCTTGACAGAGAGGTGAATTATTTACAATGTAAAATGATTCACATCACGACATCCACCCCCTCCAAACCTACACATCCTCTGGCATGTGCCAACCTCTTCAGTCTTCTGTTTGTTCTTCATCATCGTCACTCTCCTCCGCCTCAGCCTCTTGAGTAGCCGAGTCGTCTTCGTCCCTTAGCAGTCTTTGCTCAAACTCCAGAAAATTGAACAAATCTACTGATCCTCCACGTTGTTTGAACAACTTCACTCGCTTGCCGATCACAGATAGTTTCAAAGGAGTACCATATAGCTCTCGTAAACTATAAGTGGCATTCTCATATACATCTAACACAACATAAGGCCCGAACCATCTTCGTGAGAACTTACGAAGTGTAGAATGCTGGTTCTCCAGCGTGCTATCATACACTAGAACCCAATCATCAACAAGTATTGGCTTTGGTCGTAGTCGGTGAGTCTTGTCGAAACGCTCCTTGTTTCTAACTCGAGCCACCTTCAGCTTCTCGTTCCGCCTCAGCAAGATCCTCCTCCCTTCGTTCCAACTGCCTAGTTTGTAAAGCAAGGAGTGAAGTATGATCTATACCATCTTCCCACGGTAGCGTATCTCACGTAGGAAAGTCGTCCTCAGTAGGCATAATCGGTTTCTGCCCCAACATAAGCTCAATCGGCATATAGCCAGTCGTGGTACAGTGTGTAGTTCTATCAGCCCATAAAGCGAATGGAAGTAGTCTCGGCCATTCCCTAGACCTACCATCACATGTTTTCACTAAAGCGTGAACAATAGAAGGGTGTCCTCGTTCACTCTTACCAATGCCTTCTGGATTCATGGCAGTAGTAAGCCGAAGCTTTACTCCATAACGAGCAAAGAACTCCTTCGCTTCTACACCTCTCAACTCGCCCCTATCTGCTCGTAATCTTCCAACAGATCCATAACGACAAATAATATCTTCCAACACGAATCTACATATGTTCTCTGTAGTCTTCGTTCGTAGTGCTCGTCCCTCCACGTAGTTGGAGAGATCTTCTCGAGCCAACACCAAATAGCGTATCCCCCATAGTCTCAGCTGCATCATCACAAGATCAAGGACCCACGAAAAATGAATACTAGATGGGTAGGTAGGTACAAGTCCATCTTTGTAACGAACTTTAGAGTGAAACTGGCAGTGCAGACACGACCTAACAAAATCCACTACGTCTTGATACAAACCCTTCCACCAGTATCGCTCCTTTATCTTCGTGTACGTAGCCCAAACTCCACGGTGTCCAGCTCACAAGGTGTCATGAAACTCCTTAAGCAGATTCAGCTTCGTCGGTTGATCATCCACCACACTAGTCAGCATTCCGTCTCTTCTCTTCGGACGTTTTCACAGATAACTTTCACGTAGAAGATAATCGTACGCCTTTCGTCTGATCTCTTTGAACTCTGCATCACTCCATCCTTCTCTTCTGCATAATAAACTAAGATAATATCCGATATCGTGGAACTTTTCCGTGTAGAACTCCTCGTAGAACGGCAGTGGTTCCAAGTCTGAAGTCTGCTGACCAACTTGACACCAAACGTCTCTTTTCTCTTCATCTTTGACCTCTGTAATCATCTCTTCCTCATCTGTATAACGAGCTCTAGATAACATATCTGTAACAGGATTATCTTTTCCTACTATAGGCTTCAGCTCAGGGTTCATACTCCGGATATAAGCAGTCCATCGTAGCATTGCTATGTCTGGAGTATTACAGTTTGCTATCATACCTAGCAAAGACAAACAGTATGTTTCTAGTATCACACGTGCACCTATCAAGAACTCTCGGTCTACCTTCATAGTAGTAACAGCTCCCCACAACTCACGCTTCACTTGAGGGTAGTTACGTTGTCTATCTGTTAAGATCCGAGCTCCAAACCTTGAAACAAACCGCACGTCTTCTGCATCTTCTTGACCGACTGTCCATCCAATCGCCTTTGGACTCGTGTCAACAGTCAGTATGATAGGTCTTCCGCTCTCGTAGCTAAGTCTCCTTAGTACATGTGGAGACTTTAGAATATCTTTCAGCTGCTCCATCGTCTCATGATGTTCTTGCCGCCAAGTAAACCTCTTTCCCTTCCTCATAAGTGCATACAAAGGCTCGGCATTGTGTGCATAATGAGGAATACTCACACGAAAGAACACACAAGCTCCTAAGAATCGTCGAACCTCAGTGATGTTGGTACAGTCTGCTATCCTCGCTATAGCATCTACCTTCTCTGGGTTCGGCCGTCTCCCAAAAGTACCGCATAAGTGACCAACCACCACAATCTCTAACATTCCAAAACGATATTTGGTATCTGACAGAGTGAGGTGTACCTCTTCCAAGCGCATCAGAATCTTCTCCACATCTCGAATGTGGTCTGCAACGAACTTTCTGCAACCATCCGAAGTCACAGCTTTGTCCTTGTCCTCCACCGGACAGCCTTTCATGGGGATATCATCCAGAAATGGGATAGTAATCTCAGTTACAAACTCTCGTAACACCTTATGTATCGCATTTTGCATATGGGCTACTGAGTTTGTTGCACCTTGGAGAAGAGTACACATCCGCATCAATCCCAAAGGTGTACGCATGGTAGTCAAGTCTCTATTCTCCAAAGCAAGCTGAAACTGATCGTAACATGAAAACAGATCTCCAATAGAATAGATAGATCTTCCAGCAAATACCTCGGCTACTTCATCAACCACAGGTCATGTTCCAACATTTCGAATCGTGATGTTGTTAGCAGGCTGTAAGTCTTGTATGAAGCGTAAAGCTCATGTCTTCTTAGGTACTGTGAACCATCCACTAGAGTACGGAGCCATAGATGGTTCAAGAATACCCATCCGCATCCTCTCCTTCAATAACTCAATCACCTTCGGTAGTAAGGCACGAGGGACTAGAATCGGCTTCAAGTCCCAAGGTACGTGAGGAACAGTGAAGATAACCATCGGAGCTATCACACTAGGATCCACACAACCAATCTCTCCAGCTGAGAAAGAAAATGCCTTACCATGGCTAACTATCATCTGCTCAAAAGCTCGTTTCTCCACTTCTATCAAGAAGCCACCCTCTCCTATCTGGAGTTGCTCGAGTGTCTCTTGAGTAAACTTGTGTCCTATCTGTTTAAGATCTCTCAGTACAGGCTCAACGGCCGCTAACTCCATCTGGTGTCGTGAATCAATAAGTAACTAGGTCACCACTGGTTTCGCCTTTTTCGCTACAGTTTTGTATTTGATGTGAACCTCTGCTTCTTCACGAGAGCCACACCAGCAGATTGCATCCTTCCATCCACTCTCCAGTCTCGGATGAGGACGAGACAGTAAGCACGAGACAACCTCCTCATAGACTTTACGAGAGTGGATGGGGATCACCACCCTTCCTCCCATCCGCTCCATCAACCTATCTACATCATCCAGCCAACGAACAAAAGACTGTACACTTACAAACTCCTCGTAAACACCAGAAATCACCTCACCTTCACTCAGGAGTCCTGTACAGTGCAGATTTGCTGCGTACTTCTCAATATGCCTTCTACTCTTCTCAGTCAAATCCTCTACTCGTGTAAACTCACTCCAATCATCAGAACTGAAAGTCATCAAAACAGATTTCTAACTATGTACAGTGTAGCAGTTTTCAGCAACCTCTTCGTCAGCCTGATGTGATCCCACAGGCTACTCAAGCGGGATCATAGTAGTAACAGATCTATCACTCTTGGTATCCCGACCTACAAGAGTGGTTTCTGAAAACCCTTGCTCCTGCAGATAGGAGAATCTCTCAAAGTTTATCTATTTTGTTGTGGTTCGTACGAACGGTCAGAAACTGCACAGAACGTATATCATCTGGACTACGGATCCTAGCATAGTGAGATCCATCGTCCATTACCTTGGTCTCCATTCGAACTGCAGTAATATAAGGTTGGCCAAGAATCATGAGATATGAAGCAGAAGACTGCACGAAGAAGTGCTGATCTACCTCCACATCACCTATCTTCACCTTCACGTTAGGACAAGCGCCGTATAACTCACCCTTCTGGTTGTTTGCAGCTCGTAGCACCCAATCATGGTTCAGTTTGATAGGCCACTGTCCTCTCTCATACACTTCTCGTGACATGATGTTGATCTCTGAACCGTGATCAACCAAAGCAGCAACAAGTTCAAGACTTCCAAGGCGAACTCGTGTAGCCGTCGTAGCACGAGCCAAGTGTCTTTTCCTGAAGTCACTATTAGTAGCTGGTCTCTCATCGCCAGCTTCTTCATCCTCAAATTCAGCAGTGTTGGTACTAGCAACCAACGCTTCTTGCTGATACTCTGTATCATCAGCCTCCTGAAAGTGCACTTTTCCAAATTCTGCATCATTTACAGAAGCTCCTACCATCTCTATCATCTGGCTTTCTACTTGTTCAAACATCACTTGTCTCTTCCGCTTGATGATGTCGATGATCAATTCGTGAAACTCCCTCTTCGCAATACCAAGAACTTCCTGAAGAGAGAACTCGATTCACGCATCAAGTATTCTCTGCTCCAAGATGCTCTTGAGATCAGTTGAAGTCTCGATATCAACCGTCAACTTATAAGCCGGTCCCTTCCCTTTCTCTTGGGTAGTAAACCGTCTCCCAGCTGTTGTTGGCTCCTGCTGGAATCTCTGTAAGTCATCATACCATAGAAATATCTTCCATCCGTCTTGTAGAACCTCACCGTCGAGGTTTGTGCCCTAGTGTCGTAGTAGCCATCCCTCATCCTGCCAATCATCACCCGTATCCTGAATGTAACCCTCAACCTCAAGTCTGTACATGTCATTGTACGTATCCAACTCTTCTTTTTTGTTTTCTGAAAAAAAACCACACTGCTGCAACCAAAATCCTCAACCGCAACCATCATTTTCTCGCTGTACAATGATATCCTCCTCAACTCTCATCCTCTCTGATCTCTTCTTCTGAAAATCCTCACAACCTCCCAAGCATCACTCTCTCAACCCAATTCACCTTCAGCAATGGCTTCTCCCTTGTAAGCCATCCTTACCCATAATCCTATACCCCTAGCCTCGAGAGCATCCATCCACTCTCCTTCACCCTCAGCAGGTTGTTCGTCCTTGATGATGTCAATGTTGGCATCATGGACTTCTCCTGTAGTCGCACCCAAGACCTCTCGTGAAATGAATTCAACCTTGACATCTTGAATGCGCTCCTCCCAACCTCCCTTCACATCCATCATTGTATCAATATCTGGTTGTTGTATGTCTGCAACCATATCAACCGTGTCCACTGTCTGCATCCCAACGATCTCCTCCGGTTGTGAAAGATCGTCCTCCATTGCCTGTTCAAGAAGAATCGTTTCCTGTTGAACCTTATCCTCCCCAGCTTGTTTCCCTGAAGAAGTCTCTTCTTGTCCCTTCTTCTCGCTCTGCACCTTGGATGCAATAGCCAACTTGAGCTCGCTTGGATCCACGTGCTCATCCGAATCATCCATATGGAGATCATGCTCAATCTCCTCCACCCTAGCATCATAACTTGTAGCTTCGATAGCTACAACTGCATGTGCCGCAAAGTAATCATCCACAAACTTCTTCATCCCTCCTTTATCAACGTTTGCTTGAAGGAGAGTACCCGTACTTGTGAATGCAACCTTTCCATCCTCCCAAGAAATAACCTCTCGTTGCAAAGACTCTGCAAAGTCGATACAATCATCCTGTTGATGGTCAGTACCATCACACCACGTACACTGATGTACCCAAGCTGGTTTGGGTACAAGTTCTGTCTTGATCAACGATCCCTTATCCTCCAACATAGTAACCTTAACTTGCAGATCTCGCATCTTTTGCTGTAGGTCCTCGATGGTTGGATCCTTCTCCTCTACAACCATAACTGGAGGTTGAACCTCAGATACTACTCGAATTGGTGTGGTAGTCAGCGATATAAGTGTCGACCTGGTAACCTTTTTCCTTGTATGTCTCTAGACAAGAAGCTCAACCGCTTCATGCACAACCTCCCAATTCCTTGTTAACCCTTCTTCTTCCTCTCCATCCTCCAGAAGTAGCTCCAACGACTCTTGCCATGTCTCATCAGCAGCTTGAAGAAACAACTCTGTCTTGTAAGTCTCCAAGGCTAGCTTGTCCACCCGAGGTAGTTGAGAGAATTGTCTCTCAAACTCCTCTAACAGCTCTATAGGCTGTAAACCTTTGTTGGATTTGTTGATCCATTCCAAAAACGATTTCTTGGTTACTCGATTTGAGTTTCCCAAGAAATACTCCTCCATCAACGCATGTGAAAATTTATCCCAGTTCCTCCCAAAACGCTTTGTTAGACCTTTTACATGCTCTCTTATCTCAAGCACCGCAGCGAGTTCGAATTTCTCGATCATCTCCTTCTCCGATACCTGATCCAAATCCATCTCCGTCTTGTAACGTCTCAAGTACTTTGAGATGTCTTCTCCATCAAATAGATCGAGCTTGTCGATCACTCTTCCAAGCGCCTTCTTCCCCAAAGCCTCCTTTTGTTGGTTCTCTTGCTCTTGTCGCATAAACAAAGTGAAGGCTTGAAACAATCGTGTAGTTGCTGCATCCAACTGCATCCCTGGTATACCCTCTGATTCGTCCATCCCGTCCATAGTCATGGCTCGTCCCATCCTCCCATCCTCTCATGATCCCAACCGTCTACAAATCCATCATCCCAGGTCCATAGCATCCTCCCGAACAACAGTATCCATCTTCATCCTCGTTCATGATTGTTGATCTCTTCTTTCAAGTTCGAACACACAAAAATCTCCACCCCAGACCTTCACGTCGAGTTCACCACCGATGTCGTGTCGGATTTTACGTGAAGGATGTCCAGGAAAACACGAAGTTCCTGGCTATGGAGATTGTTGTGTGCTGAAACAGAGATAAGACAGAGAATAACAACCACGAAAACGAACGCTGCGATATATACACTCCAAATGTATGTACACTTCCAGTTCTTTCTCTTAAGAGCACAGAACTGAAAAGCAGACCAGAGCAGTCTGTAACCTGCTTCAAAAGCCCCTGAAAACAACCCTTGAATCACAACCCTGACCCAAAACCACCGAAGCGTAGCTCAAAGCAAGAAAAACTTTCCCTTGCTAACAAAAAGAGCCATAGCAGTATCACGCGATCCAAATCCAAGTCCAAACCACATCCATGTATAAGCTCTTAGCTAAAGCTAGCTACCACAAGCTGTATACAGCCAACCAGAACTCTAACGAACTCAAAAGAGCAAAACCCGTAGCGAAGAAATCGAAAAAAGGCTTATCTGTGGACTTCCTCCTTTCGCTGAACGGACTTCAGATGTCGATAGGGTCTCCTCCGCTGACTCCGTTAACCCAGGAAACCTTCAGATCCGACTCCTACCAGCCGAGATATCGTCGATTTTCGGTCGCAGGTGATCGAACCTTCAAAGACTGCTCCCTGAGGCTTAAAACCGCACACCACGCACAAACAGATCGTCTAAACTGATATCCGTCTTCCCTGGTAGGTAGATCTAGCTACCCTGAACCCAACAAGACTCCAAACAAGCCGTTTGGAGTTCCCCTTGTAAAACCACTCGAGAAATTGATCGCAGATTGTCAAAATACTGACGTAAATTGACTCCCTGCGGCTCAAACTCGCTCACCACACCTAAACCAACAATCCAATTCACGTACAGTCTTCTCCTATGCGTACATAAAGACTTCCTGATCGCGTAGGCACAAAGAACGAAGAGCTTGGCTCACCGATCGCGAAGAACAGCCCAACCTCAAGTCGGAGGTGAACGAAAATCTGATGTAAGCGCTTCCCTGCGAGCCAATTTCGCTCAGAACTCCTGAACCGCCCGATGAAACTTCGTATCGTCTTCAATTTCCTGTAGAACTCGATGTTCTGATCTCGATGGATCCAATGACAGCAAGTTTGGACTCCGAAACGGTCCGAACGGTCCAACTCTCCTTCACATGTGACAGAAAATCTCAAATCTGCTTCTTGCGTCTCAATTTCACTCAGTACGCACTCCCTGATCCGTCTCTTCCAAAATCGTTTGAACCAGTGCGTAGCCTGCACAGATCTGAACCCAGCGACACCTTGCGCGCTTGCATTGGACTCCTAAATCTCCCGAACCGTTCGTTGACAAGTCGCAGGTGCAAGCTAGCCCCCTAAGCTGCCCCCTTGTTACAGTCTTTGTACGTACAGTTCTCTCCTCAATAATGAAGCAGGCCCCTTGCGGCTTTGATATAGCGCTTGAAGCCTCAAATACCCAGTCAACAAGTAAACTAGGGCCTAGCTTGATTTTATCTTCTTTCGAGTCGCATAACTTCTTCACTAGATGTCCAAACGACGTAAACAAGATGCCCATGGAAAGCTAACAAGGAGCTCTACCCATCTATGTGATGAAAGTGAAGATCCGAAGTTACGCCAAAAGCCCGTAAGCTGGGGCCTAGCTTGTTTTCTCCATCTTTCGAGTCTTGTAACTTTTCCACTAGGCGTCCAAACGAAGTAGATGAAGTGCCTATGGAAAGCTGACAAGGAGCTCTATCCACTAGTGCGATAAAAACGAAGATCTGAAGTGGTGCCAAAAATCCGTAAGCTGGGGCCTAGCTTGTCTTCTTTGGAGCGACAAGCATCGAAGTTTGAATTTCAGGTAGGAGCCGGTCCACGACACGACATCGTTGTCAGTTTTCCATGGGCATCTTGTTTACTTCGTTTGGACGTCTAGTGAAGGAGTTATGCGACTCGGAAGAAGGTAAAATCAAGCTAGGCCCTAGTTTACTTGCTGACTTGGTATGTGAGGCTTCAGGCGCTATATCAAAGACGCAAGGGGCCTGCTTCTTATTATTAAGGAGAGAATTGTACGTATAGAGACTGTAACAAGGGGGCAGCTTAGGGGCTAGCTTGCACCTGCGAACTGTCAACGGACGGTTCGAGAGATTTAGGAGTCCAATGCAAGCGCGCAAGGCGTCGTTGGGTTCAGATCTGTGCAGGCTACGCACTGGTTCAAACGGTTTGAGATGAGATGGATCGAGGAGTACGTACTGAGTGAAATTGAGACACATGAAGCAGATTTGAGGATTTCAGTTACCTGTGAAGGAGAGTTGGACCGTTCGGGTCATTTCGGAGTCCAAACTTGCTGTCCTTGGATCCATCGAGATCAGAACACCGAGTTCTACAGGAAATTGAAGACAATACGAGTTTTCATCTGGCGGTTTGGAAGTTCTGAGTAAAATTGGCTCGCAGAGAAGCGCTTACATCAGATTTTTGTTCACCTGCGATCTGAGGTTGGGCTGTTCTTCGCGATCGGTGAGCCAAGCTCTTCATTCTTGATGTCTACGCGATCAGGGAGTCTTCATCTACTCATAGGAGAAGACTGTACGTGAATTGGGTTGTTGGTTTGGGTGTGGTGAGCAAGTTTGAGCCGCAGGGAGCTGATTTACGTCAGTCTTTTGCAACCTGCGACCAAATTTCTTGCATGGTTTTGCAAGGGGAACTCCAAACGGCTTGTTTGGAGTCTCGTTGGGTTCAGGATAGCTAGATCTACCTACCGGAGAAGACGGATATCAGTTTAGACGATCCATTTGTGCATGGTGTGCGGTTTTAAGCCACGGAGAGGAATTTTTGAAGGTTCGGTCACCTGCGACAAAAAATCGGCGATATCTCAGCTGTTGGGAGTCGGATCTGAAGGTTTCTTGGGTTAACGGAGTCAGCGGAGGAGACCTTATCGACATCTGAAGTCCATTCAACGAAAGGAAGAAGTCCACAGATAGGTCGTTTTCGGTTTCTTCGCTACGGGTTTTGCTCTTTTGAGTTCGTTAGAGTTCTGGTTGGCTATATACAGCTTGTGGTAGCTAGCTTTAGCTAAGAGCTTATATATGGATGTGGTTTGGACTTGTGTTTGGATCGTGTGATACTGCTGTGGCTCTGTTTGTTAGCAAAGAGAAGTTTCTCTTGCTTTGAGCTGCGCTTCGGTGGTTTTGGGTCAGGGTTGTGAGTCAAGGGTTGTTTTCATGGGCCTTTGAAGCAGGTTACAGACCGCTCTGGTCTTTTTTGCAGTTCTGTGCTCTTAGGAGAAAGAAACGGCAGTGTACATACATTTGGAGTGGTATATATTACGCGTTCGTTTTTGTGGTTGTTATTCTTTGTCTTGTCTCTGTTTGGCACACAACATCTCCACAGCAAGAAACCTCGCGTTTTCCTGGACATCCTTCACGCAATATCCGACACGACATCGATGGTGAACTCGACGTGAAGGTCCGGGGTGGAGATATTTGTGTGTTGGAACTTGGAAGAGGAGATCAACAATCATGAACGAAGATGAAGATGGGTACGGTTGTTCAGGAGGATGCTGTGGACCTGGGATGATGGATTTGTAGACGGTTGGGATCATGGGAGGATGGGAGGATGGGACGAGCCATGACTGTGGACGGGATGGACGGATCAGAGGGTATACCAGGGGTGCAGTTGGATGCAGCAACTGCACGATTGTTTCAAGCCTTCACTTTGTTTATGCGACAAGAGCAAGAGAATCCACAAAAGGAGGCTTTGGGAAAGAATACGCTTGGAAGGGTGATCGACAAGTTCGATCTTTTTGGTGGGAGAAACATCTCTGAGTACTTGAGATGTTACAAGATGGAGATGGATTTGGATCAGGTACTGGAGAAGGAGATGATCGAGACGTTCGAACTCGTTGCGGTGCCTGAGATAAGGGAGCATGTGAAGGATCTAACAAAGCATTTTGGGAGGAACTGGGATGCATTTTCACATGCGCTGATGGAGGAATATTTCTTGGGAAACTCAGATCGAGTAACCAAGAAATCATTTTTAGAATGGGTCAACAGATCTAGCAAGGGTTTACAGCCTACAGAGCTGTTAAAGGAGTTCGAGAGACAATTTTCTCAACTACCTGGGATGGACAAGCTAACCTTGGAGACCTACAAGACATAGTTGTTTCTTCAAGCTGCTGATGAACCATGGCAAGAGCGATTGGAGCTACTTCTGGAGGATGGGGAGGAAGAAGATGGGTTAACAAGAAATTGGGAGGTTGTGCATGAAGCGGTTGAACTTCTTGTCTGGAGACATACAAGGGAAAGGGTTACCAGGTCGACGTCTGTATTGCTGACTACGACACCAGTCAGGTAGTATCTGAGGTTCAACTTCCAGTTGTGTTTGTAGAGGAGAAGGATCCAACCATCGAGGACCTACAACAAAAGATGCAAGATTTGCAAGCTAAGGTTACTAGGTTGGAGGATAAGGGATCATCGACTGAGATGATGCTTGTACCTAAATCAGCTTGGGTACATCAGTGTATGTGGTGTGATGGTACTGACCATCAACGAGACGATTGCATCGACTTTATAGAGTCTTTGCAACATGAGGTTATTTCTTGGGAGGATGGAAAGATTGCATTCACAAGTACGGGTACTCTCCTTCAAGCCAACGTTGGTAAAGGAGGAATGGAGAAGTTTGTGGATGATTACTTTGCGGCACATGCAGTTGTAGCTATAGAAGCTACAAGTTATGGTGCTAGGGTGGAGGAGATTGAGCATGATCTCCATAGAGATGGTTTGGCTGAGCACGAGGATCTAAGCGAGCTCAAGTTGGATACTGCATCGACGATGCAGAGCGAGAAGAAGGGACAAGAAGAGACTTCTTCAGAGAAGCGAGATGGGGAGGATAAGATTCAACATGAAACTATTCTTCCTGAACTGGCAATGGAAGATGATCTTTCACAACCGGAGGAGGTGGTTGGAGTGCAGACAGCGGACATGGTTGATCTGGTTGCAAACATACAACAACCAGATATTGATACAGTGATGGATGTGAAAGGAGGTTGGGAGGAGTGCATTCGAGATGCAAAGGTTGGGTCCTTATCACGGGAGGTCTTGGATGCGATTACAAAGGAAGTCCATGATGCTTACATCGGCTTCATCAAGGACGAACATGCTGAGGATGACGGAGAGTGGATGGATGCTTTTGAGGCTACGGGTATAGGATGATGGATAAGTATGGCTTACAGGGGAGAAGCCATTGCTGAAGGTGAATTGGGTTGAGAGAGTGATGCTTAGAAGTTTGTAAGGGTTTTCAGAAGAAGGATCAGGGAGGATGATGGTTGAGGAGGATATCATTGTACAGCGGGATAATTATGGTTGCGTTTGAGGATTTTGGTTGCAGCAGTGTGGTTCTCTTTTTTCAGAAAACAAAAAAGAAGAGTTGAATACTTACAATGACATGTACAGACTTGAGGTTGAGGGTTACATTCAGGATACAGGTGATGATTGACAGGATGAGGAATGTGTACTACGACACTAGGGTCACAAACCTCGACGGTGAGGTTCTACAGGACGGATGGAAGATATTTCTATGATATGACGGTTTATTCTTTCTATGTCTTCGCATATCGAAGATGTGTAGATTTAGAGAGGGTGATTGGATGGGAGGTTCGAGATGAAGATCGATGAGCATGGATCTAAGGAGGATCATGGCAGGATAGCAACTTCAAGATGACGATCAAGTTGCAGACTTGAGGATAAGGTTAACTGAGATGGGAGGGAGGATGACAAGACGGGAATGACGAAGTGCGTGCCGATCCACTCCTTGGTTGATATCTCTGGTGCATACCGGAGGATGCATAGGTTTGGAGGGGGTGAATGTCGTGTCGTGGACCGGCTTCTACATGAAAGTCAAACTTCGATGCTTGTAGCTCCAAAGACACTCATGAGAAGATAAGCTAGGCCCCAGCTTACGGGTTTTTGGCACCACTTCGGATCTTTGTTTTTATCGCATCAGTGGATAGAGCTCCTTGTCAGCTTTCCATATGCACTTCATCTACTTCGTTTGGACGCTTAGTGGAGAAGTTACATAACTCGAAAGATGGAGAAAACAAGCTAGGCACCAGCTTACAGGTTTTTGGCGCAACTTCGGATCTTCACTTTCATCACATAGATGGGTAGAGCTCGTTGTCAGCTTTTCATGGGCATCTTGTTTACTTCGTTTATACGTCTAGTGAAGGAGTTATGCGACTCGAAAGAAGGCAAAATCAAGCTAAGCTCTAGTTTACTTGCTGACTTGGTATTTGAGGCTTCAGGTGCTATATCAAAGACGCAAGGGGCCTGCTTCTTATTATTAAGGAGAGAACTGTACGTACAGAGACTGTAACAAGGGGCAGCTTAGGAGCTAGCTTGTGTCTGCGACATGTCACGAACAGTTCGAGAGATTTAGGAGTCCAATGCAAGCGCGCAAGGCGTCGTTGGGTTCAGATATGTGCAAGCTACGCACTGGTTCAAACGGTTTGGGAAGAGATGGATCGAGGAGTACGTACAGAGTGAAATTGAGACGCAAGAAGCAGATTTGGAGATTTCAGTTATCTGTGAAGGAGAGTTGGACCGTTCGGGCCGTTTCGGAGTCCAAACTTGCTGTCCTTAGATCCATCAGGATCAGAACACCGAGTTCTACAGGAAATTGAAGACGATACGAGTTTTCATTGGGCGGTTCGGAAGTTCTGAGTGAAATTGGCTCGCAGGGAAACGCTTACAACAGATTTTTGTTCGCCTGCGATCTGAGGTTGGGCTGTTCTTCACGATCGGTGAGCCAAGCTCTTCATTCTTGGTGCCTACGCGATCAGGGAGTCTTCTTCTATTCATAGGAGAAGACTGTACGTGAATTGGGTTGTTGGTTTGGGTGTGGTGAGCAAATTTGAGCCGTAGGGAGCTGATTTACGTTGTCATGTTGTGAGACGTCCCACATGTGAATTCAGTGTAGAACGGGTGTTGTGTTTTCTTTGTGTTCGGTGAACCTTTTGTGTAGTTCGCATAAGAGGGTATTAGGTGTCATGTTCACAGAGATCTGGATGTGAGATCGCACGATAACAATATGTGCCGACTCAATGATCCGTGAACGTTCGCGTGAATGGCTCTTGTTGTCAAACATAGGTATAAGATAGTGGGTTGGGGGTTTGGGAGGCATTCTTCTTTGGGGGGTAGTTTTCATGAGTGTGTCCTAGTGTCTTACGTGATAAGAAGGAGCGGCAAGAGTTGTATTCATGGATGGAGGACTGAATCGAGTTCCAAATCTGCCATTTCTGAACCCGTTTCATATCAAGCTTCACTTGATCCACCGCGATCACTTTCGACAGTGGTTCGTCGTCTACTTTGGAGAAGAGTTCATGGGGAGGATGATGGACTCGCCTACTTCGGTGATCTTACCAATCGTCACGTATGGAGAGGACTGGGACTTGACAGTGTACATCTTACTTTGACGAGGGCCAATGCACCTGAATTATCCAGCCAACATCCCTTTCAACGTCTGGGTGGATGTTCGATGTCACTGTCGGCGGAAGATCAATCATCGTGCGTGGATCGCAAGGAACTTTGGGGAGGAGTACTGTAATCAAGTGATGGCTTCTCCATTTCCTTTTGTACTACCTTTCATCGTAAATCGGTTCCAGGTCGTCATCTTGACCTTGTACTGAATCTTAAGTATTGAGTACGATCTCTATAGTTCGACGAATGTAATTAACCTAAGGTTGGGGCCGATGCCTTGAAGGCATGAGAGGATAGTAAGGTTATAGTTGTTCTAGGGTACCAAGTAGAGGACAAAAGAGGTTTTCAGATCTGTTTTCTTATTGGTCCATTTTTGACCAAATCAACGCCATTCTAGATCTGCAGACGGCTTTAGGGTTTTGGAGGTCTTCCCGAGGGTCATTTGAGGAGTGAGGGGTCTTGTTGGAAAGCTCTCGAGACGGACTACACTCTGGAGACAAAGATCAGGCGATTTGGAATTCTGAGGAGAGAGTGATGGACGTTGAAAGTCAGGGGGTCAAATCGGTACCCCGAGCCACATTTTGGAGTGATCCGGGAGTTTGAGAGGTGATCTTTAGGAGCTGTCAAGAGGATCGAGTAGTTCACTCCGTGCTGGTTGTATTGATGTAAAACAATCCTACATTTGGGTTGGATTTGCTCCTGAAATGATCGATTGAAGTTGGCTATTACAGTTGAGAGGTATGAGTAAAACCGCTTTCTTTGGATTCAAAGCTTGAGTTGCTCCGTGCACATGGGATTGGATCTCTGAGTGAAACTTTCCAGGATGAGAGTGTGCCCTATCAGCTAGTCCCATGTGAAATTTCAGTTCAATTGGGTAAGAGAATGTGTGGAGATCTAGGATTTTGGTCATCGAGATCTGTAAAGCTCATAAGTTAACACATGCGGGTGGCTTGGTTCATCGCGGACAGTTGGGTTCAGATCTGAGACTGAAATTTCATACAGTAGTAGAGAAGGGTCAGAGGGGATGTCCTGTGAAGTTTGAGCCTGATTGGATAATCGAGGTGAAGGCACTAGATTGTCAAAGTTCAGTTTGCAGCGAGACGAGAAAGACGTAGAGAGATTTCGCTGAAATCTCTTGATTGGAGTTGAACAAAAACGACTTGAAGATGGGAGGTCTGCTTCTTGGAGGTGTCGTGTGGATGACAAGGAGGCTGTATTGTGAGATTGGTACGGCGATCACGCTCAGTGGAGGTGCCGCGTCTTGCTGAAGCTGAGGTACCGTTATCCTCGGTGTCACGCCCCGAGTTTCTAGCTGTTTGCTGCCGATATGTCTTGTATCATTGGGAAGCTTGTGTAGTAGGCGGTCCTTGCTGTGGGCATCTTCTTGAGCAAACTCGTATCAGCGAACAATAGAAGATCAGAGTCTACAATTTAGATAGTTTGTCAAGAAGAAGTAGTGAAGCGGATGTTGATGAGAGATTGTATGAAAAGTGCTTGGATCTAAAGCAGACACGTACCGTGTATGAACCTTGCCTTTATCTAGAGTGGAATCGAGCTCCGAGTCATTTGTGCGATGCACATGTGTTGCACTTGGGTCAAGTTAAATCGCTAGTAACCTACAAAAAAGACAGATAGATTAGATAGGAAGAGCATAAGTTTTCATCGATTAGGTCGTAGATCCAGTTGTATCTCTCTACAGCCAGATACCCCGTGTATTTCCATACCATATTTCACGCCCTACGACAGTTGGTGAACTCGACATGAAACGTTTGGGGTTGAGAGATACGTTTTTCCAACCATGGACGTTGAGAGCCTATCTCAATTCATAGATGAGGCTTCTACGTCTGGAGAGGTCCCGAGGGTGAATCCACTAAAAAGGTCTGATATGCGATTGCTTGAGGCATTCGCGTTGATCATGCAACAACAACAAGCCGCTGAACGAAAGGAGGCAATGGCTACTAGAGCTTTGCAGTCTGTTGTGGGTTTGTTGGATCAGTTTGATGGAAAGAACATCTCCAAGTACCTCAAGTACTATTCTCGGGAGATGGAGTTGAGTAAAGTGCCGGAGAGAGAGATGGTCAATACATTTGAGCTTGCTGTCGTACCAAAGATACGAGAGCATGTGAAGGAGATCATTCACTCTCATGGCGCTACATGGGAAGAGTTTACTTTTCAATTAAAAGAAGAATATTCTCTAGAAGATGCAGATCGAGTGACTAAGAAGTCATTCATGGAGTGGGTAAACAAACCCAATAAAGGGCTTGTTGCTACAGAGCTATTTAGGGAGTTCGAGAGACAGTTCCTTCAGTTGTCTCGGATGGAGAAGCTCACATTGGAGAACGACAAAGTGGAGCTGTTTCTGCAAGCAGCTAACAATGAGCTACAGAAGGAGTTGGAACTACTTCTGGAAGACAGGATGGAAGATACTGGGCTCACGGCTGATTGGAGGAAGGTTTCTGAAGCAGTGGGTGTACTTGCGAAGCGGGAGTATCAGAGAGGGAGGGTGGTGGTAAGGCAAGAAGTGAGACCACCGCCAATCGTACTACCCCGTAGGCAGCCAACAATGCCTAATGTACAAGCACCTACGGTACAAGTACCTCCTATTTCATTTCCTGCTGTTCCTGCCCCTATGGTTGCACCTCAAAAAGATGCAATAGAGGAATTGGTAAAAGGGATGAGAGACTTGCAGATTAAGCTAGCAAGGCTAGAGGAGAAAGGAGGAGTACTTGAGGGCAAAACCGCTCCAAAGCAAGGGTATGTGCAGAGATGTATGTGGTGCGATAGCACTGAACATCACCGGAAGGAGTGCGGAGACTTTGCTGACATCCTACGGCAAGGAATGATCTACTGGAAGGAGGGGAAGGTTGCCTTGAAGGAGACAGGTGAGATCCTCAAAACCAACTTTGGAAGAGGAGGGATGAGGCAAGTTTTAGAGGATTATCTTTCACAACATGCTGAGGTATCAGTAAAAGCCGCTACCTATGGGGTTGAGGTAGTGAAAGATAGAGATAGTACTTCTGAAGAGGAAGTAAAGGCGAGTGAAATATGGAGTCATGCTGTGACCACAATGGAGAAAGGAAAAGCAACAAGGGGTGAGTTACTCAAGGTGGCCACGACAATCAGAGGTGCTACTGGATGGAGTGATCCAGTAGATACAATGTCTGTACACGCCTACTTGGCAAAGAGTCAACATGAGGCTCTCATGGAGGAGAAGCGTAGGAGGGATGATGCTGGTCCCAGTGAGGAGAGAAGTACTCCTAAGAGGCAGTTACGAGGTGAGAAACCTCGGCTAGATACAACGCCGGTGCGAGAAGAGACTATGGAGGAAGTTCCACCATCTACTACAAAGAGGTTAGAAAGGAGTAAGAAAGGTAAGCCTGCTATCTACAAGCTGCAGTCGGATATTGAAGCTGCTACAGATTTGAAGGGGGTGTTAGAAGAGAGAGTGCTCAACGCGAAGATTGAGTTTACTTTACGAGAGATCTTAGGAATAGCAAAGAAGGAGTTCCATGATGTCATTATTGACACCATCAAGAGGAAGAGGCAGTTGACAGGAGAGACTGCTATGACTAACGCTCTAGATACGAGAATAACGAAGGAGGAGAAGCAAGAGTTAGCTAAATATTGCACCAGTCATAAGGTTCGAATTGCTGTAGATGAAGATGAGGGAGATGATATGGTTTCTAGTTACTATACTAGAGGACATTGGGCTAGAGGTACTACGGAGACCTTGGTGAAGATAGGAGATTTGGTAGATCCGGTGGTTGCTCTCATTGACCATGGATCAAAGATTAACATCGTATCTAAAGATGTCTATAAGCGAGGGAAGTGGCCCATTGACACAAAGCATGGTTGGATGATCCGGGCAGCGAATAACACACGGGGAGAACTCTACGGTGCTTGTCCGGATGTAAGGGTGAAGATTGGGGATGTAGTCATAGAGCAAAACGTTTTTGTTCAAGACACTACTTCGTATCCGGTGATTCTTGGACAGTCATACATTACGGCTGTAAGGATGGAAACCAAGGTGCTGGATGATGGATCTGCATATGCTAGGATCAGAAATCAAGACGGTAAGAGAGCAGTGCAGTTTCTAACTGTACCGCCTAACCATGAGCCCAATCGGGAGAACTTGCGGAGTGGTTTTCTTCCTAAAGTCACTGAAGAGTTTAAGGATTTTCGCATAGGGTCACCATAGAGCGAGGGTATGGTGATACCGATACATAGAAGGAGGTACTCTCGCCAGCGAAGGGAAGTGCCTTTTGTACATGAGTTGTGGGATTTTCTGAGGGTAGATTTGCTTTATATACGCAGCTTGTTGATCTACATAAGTGGGAGCGGAAGGCTGTGGAAAGAGTTGAGAAAGATCTAAAAAGAGTGTGTGTACTTGACGAGGAGGATAGAATAGCGGGTGTTTACATGGAGATGGGATTAGAGGATCCTTTGGAGGAACTTACCAAGATTGAGAAAAGGAGTGAAGATTCTGGTGGAAATAAATTCTAGAGAGCTCTATTCGATCATAGAGTCATTCCAGAAACCAGAAGTCAGGGTTGAAACCAAGTACAAAACGGTAGATAGAAAGGTTAAGCCTGTAGCTCAACCTTTACCCGATGACTCCAACCACCAAGTTCAGCAAGCTTCGAAGGAGAAGAGCTTAAGGGATCCTCGCCAAGTGGGTCACAAGTTTACTGCAGCTACGCTCAAGGAGTTGAAGGTAGGATCCGCAGATTTTCTCTTTCCTATTGAAGAGCGAGAGTTCAAAGAGATGTTGAGTAAGCATGAGAAGGCTTTTTCTTTTGAAGCTTCGGAGATAGGATGCGTGGATCCGAGCGTAGTAGCTCCAATGATTATCTTTACAATGCCGCATGCACCTTGGGACTTGAGACCAATCCCTGTATCTAGGGCTCATCTACCTAAGCTTATGGAGCTTCTAAAGGAGAAAATGCAGATGAAGATTCTCGAACCTTCATTTGCACCGTATTCCAGTCGTTGGTTTACAGTTCCGAAAAAGAGTGGAGCGTTACGCTTCATTCAAGATATGCAGCCAGTAAACCAAGTGACTATCAGGAATACAGGGATAGGACCGATTGTAGGAGAGTTTGCTGAAGCATTTGCTGAAAGAGCGATCTATTCTGTGGGAGATCTCTACTCCGGATACGATCAATTTCAACTTGCCGAAAGAAGTAGGGATGTCACCACTATGAGGACTCCGTTGGGACTGGTAAGGATGTGCACATTACCACAAGGGGCTACTAACTCAGTGGCGCACGTGATGAATGGGATGAATAAAATCTTACGAGATTTTATTCCGGAGAAGACAATGCCGTTCTTGGATGACATTCCAATCAAGGGTTGTCCAGAGGAGGAGAAGGATGAAGCGACAGATCAGAGGGGGTGCCGTAAGTTTGTTGTTGATCACATTGCAGATGTTGATAAGATATTGTCACGTCTTGAGGAAGTCCACTTGACGTTATCAGGAGCTAAGTCCTCGTTTGGAGTGCGAGAGGTTGTGATTGTGGGACATTTGTGTGGATGGTTTGGTCGTAGGTCTGATCCAAGTAAGGTAGATGCCATCCAACGGATGAAGGATACATGTAGTTCGCAAACTGAAGTACGGAGGTTCTTAGGGGCTTGTGTATTCTATCATGTTTGGATTCCTCACTTTGCACATGTTGCTGATCCTTTATACGGCTTGATTCGAAAAAGCAAGAAGTTTAAGTGGGACGAGAAGCACTCAGAGGCAGTTCGAAGGCTAAAAGAACTGTTGTCTTCCCCGCTTGTACTTCATAGAGTCAGCTATGAAGGGGGTAAACCTATAGTTCTGACTGTTGATAGTAGTCCTATAGCAATTGGATGGGCTGTGGGGCAAGATGATGAAGAAGGGAACAGGTTTGTTGTGCGGTTCGGCGCAAAGGTGTTGAGTGAGCGACAAAGGAAGTACCCACAGGTGAAGCGAGAACTATGGGGGGTGGTTACAGCTATGAAGGCTGAAAAAGATTACCTGATTGGAGCATCGGTGGTTGTGGAGACTGATTGTTTGCCATTGTTGGGAATGATTACGAATTGTAACACTCCGGATATTGCTATGCTAAGGTGGATAGCGTATATCAAATCATTGAATCCTGAATTCAAGCACATAGCCGATAAGGATAATCTAGTAGCAGACATGTTGTCTCGAGCAAGGTATGAAGGAGAGGAAGATATGATCGAGGACACAAAGGATGTTGGCACTACCGTCTTTTCTAGAGCGCAAAAGGGAGAAGTAGTGTATCCAAAACCATTCGATGAGGAGTTGTACTGTAAGCCGGCCTGTCTCTCACCCAGGGGTACCTCAGATGACTAGGATTACTAGTGCACCCTAATTACAAAGATTTAAGTACACCCATGCTCACTTCACTCAACTCTCTGACCCGTATGGTCACATCGGTACCTCTAATAGCGTTCCTGCACACAAGTTCTAATCCCGCTCTCAACATTACATCGCAAAATACTCAAGGACTCCCAAGGTCTCCAATGCTCACTTTACTTACAGTCAGGAAAACGAGAGTGTCTTCCACCTTCTCAACTCCTCCTTATATACTCTACAACTTCTTACCGTGGTAACTTTCACTAAGTTACGTTACCTCATGGTAAGTGCGCAATCCAAAATAGTAAAACTTCTAAAGGCTACTAAGCCTTTAAGAATAGCACACACATTACTTGTTCTACTTTACAAAAGTAAGAGATTCTCCTACTTTAGCTTTTGTAAAGTGTTAACTTTCCACCCTATCCAATCGGAAGGCGACAACAAACTAATACGTCTTTTGAGGAGCATCTTTAGATCTTTGTGCATGACTTTCCATCATGCATCCAATCAGCGATGGTCAACAAAGTTACATACTTTTGAGAAGCATATTTAGAGCTCCGCACTTGTCACATAGTGTCATAGTGGAACCTCTAATAGTTTCCTCAACTTAGTTATAACTATCTCCGCTAGTTATGGCTAGTTTTGATTACTCTAGATTTAGATCTTCGAACTAGAGTAACCTATAAGATAATCATACCTAATGAAACTTATATAAACATGCACACAAATAATGGGATACTTGTGACGTGACATTTACCCCCAGACTTAATTTTCACTCCGTCCTCGGAGTGAAGTATCACTTTGATGAAACTTCTTCAACTTGTCGTGGTTCACTCGGTCGAAGAACGTACCACTTCTCTCTTGAAGATCATAGGTGTTATTACTCCACACTTTGGAGATGATGAAAGACCCAAAATATCGACGTAAGAACTTCTTTTGAACTCGCTTGTGCCTAATAGCATCCCATAGCATCACCCACTCACCCTTTTGAAATGGCTGTAACTTCGTTTTGTTCTTCGCCAAGCGCTTGTCGTAGCTCTTCTTCTGTTGTAGTTGGGTCATCTCAATTCGTTGAGCTGCATCGTCTCTATTCTCCTCCAGCTCCAACAAAGTTTCTCTCCTCTCTTTCTCAGCTATTTGACCACCCTTTCTCTTTAATCCAGCTTGTAAGGTCTGAAAGGTGGTTAGGTCGAACTGGATCGGTAATCTGGATTCCAACCCATACACCATCTTGAAAGGTGAATATCCCGTAGATGTCTTCACTGTTGTTCGATACTCCCATAGAACCGCATGAAGACGCTTGTCCCAGTTGTGTTTGGCCCCTTCCATGTCAGCATCCTTTGCTAACATCTGACACAAGGTAAAGTTTGTCCTCTCTACCAAACCGTTTGAACTAGGTTTATATGAAGTAGTAACCCTCTGAGAAATGGAGAAGTGGGTGCACATAGCAGTAGTCATGCCACTCACAAATTCTCGACCCCTATCAGAAACTAACTCCAAAGGACATCCAAACCTAGTTATGATCCGTTCGTACAGAAATCTACCCACCTCAACTTCTCCAATAGTTACAAGAGGTCTAGCTTCTACCCACTTCGTAAGATAATCTGTGGCTACAACAATATACTTATTGTTGCGAGGGGTGCGATTCAAAGGCCCAACAAAATCTATTCCCCATTTCTCGAAAGGTCCAAGAACCGGAATAGATCTAAGAGGAGTGGAAACACTAGATTTGATAGCGAAAGCTTGACAAACATCACAGGTTTTACAATACGTCAAGCAATCTCTAAACATCCCCCTCCAGTGATATCCCACATCGAGTATCTTATGAGCCGTCAACTTGCCTGCGAAATGTCCTCCACATACTGGACCGTCATGGAATTCTTCCATGAGTCGTAGAGACTCCTCCTTGCTCGCAGCTCTTCTCAGGACCCCATCAACTCCTTCACGGAATAACACACCTTCCACCACCGAGTAAGGTTGACTTCGTTTCACCAGTGCCTTCTTCTCTCTGGTCCGCATCCCATCTGGATAGACACCTTCCGTAACAAAATCCCAAATTTCTTGATATTCTATTGGGATAATAGAGTTGCTCAAGACCATCAAATCTTCGTCAGGAAAGGTGTCATCCATCGGCTCCTCTCCATCCCCATCGTAAGCTCTAGATAGCAAATCTGCATTCGCGTGTTTCTTCCCTGGTCGATCGCAGATCTCATAGTCGTACTCTGACAATAAGAGCTTCCACCTTGCTAATCGTCCTTCGACCATAGGTTTATTGAAGATGTACTTCAATGCCTTATGATCTGTAACGATAGTGAACTTGCCTCCTATGAGATAATGTCGAAATTTTCTCAAAGCATAGATCACTGCTAATCCTTCTCTCTCTGTCACAGAATAATTTCTCTCTGCCTTGATCATTTGCCGACTAGCATATGCGATAGGATGATCTCTACCTTCAACATCATACTGACTTAAAGTACATCCTACAGCTATATTTGAAGCATCCGTATATAGAATAAACTGTTTATTCCAATCGGGCTTAACCAAGATCGGAGCTGAAGTAAGAGCTTTCTTCAGTTCCTCAAAGGCGGCTAGAGCTTCTTCATCTCCTAAAATCAACACGTAATCTACTCCCTTCTTCAGATATGCTGTCAAAGCATATGCTTTATGTGAGAACGAGAGTATAAACCTTCGATAATACCCCACCATACCTAAAAACTGTCGTAGCTTAGTGAGAGTACTAGGAAAAGGGAGCTCTAAGATCTTCTGCACCTTCTCTGGATCAACGGCAATGCCGTCCTTGGATATGATATGACCCAAGAGTAACCCTTCCTCACACCCAAAAATACATTTCTCCGGATTGAGAGATGCATTTGCTACATCTAAACATTCTAAGACCTTCACAAGGTGCTCAAAATGCTTCTCCTTACTCCCGTAAACACAAAAGTCATCTATAAAATCTCTCACAAACTTTCCTAAGAAAGGTTCGAACACTTTGTTCATAAACCTTTGGAACGTCGCAGGAGCATTACACAGACCAAATGGCATGACTCGAAATGCAAACGTACCCCACGGAGTAGTGAAAGTGGTCAGGTGTTGATGTTCTGGTGCAATTTTGATCTGGTTATATCCGCTATAACCATCTCCAAAGCTGTACCATTCGTTTCCCGCCACTTCTTCTAAGATCTCGTCGATGAAAGGTAGAGGATAATAATCCTTCTTTGTGACCGCATTGAGCTTCTTGTAATCAACACACACCCTCAATTTGCCATTTTTCTTCTTTACGATCACAATGGGTGATACCCATTCAGAATGCTCCACCTCGTAAATGAACCCAGCAGTGTGCAGCTTCTCGATCTCTTCTTTCACCAGATCCGCAATTGGAGGACTCACTCTTCATTGCTTCTGTCGCACCGGTTTGACTTCCTTCTCTAACTCGATACGGTGTTGCTCTAGTGTGACCTCCCTCAGATCCTTGTAACTAAATGCAAATACATGAATGTATTTACGAAAGATCTCTTCGAAACAACTCTTCTCCTCTTTAGTAACCTTCGATCCATAACGTAAGGTGGCAATTCTTCTCTCCACCTCCTCAGGAGTCAATGGTTCTTTGTCTCGATCTCTTTGCACTTCCGGAGAAGGGAAAAGATCCACTACATTCACACCCACATTTCGTTCTTCTCTCTCCTCCTCTGACGATGTATTTTCAGATTCTGAATCTGAAGAATTGGTACCTACATCAGAAGTAGTATCGACAACTTCTGACTCCCAGTAGTCCGATGTGGGTCGATCCGATTCCGACGTCCCAACTTGATCTCCGAGCAATGGAACTTTGATCCGGTGGTGATTCGGTCCGATGCGTAAATAACCTTTGTGCCAGTTATCCGTTGCATGTACTGCTCGAAGCCAAGGTCTTCCGAGTAACATTTCATAACTTGACTCCTTCAAGATTTGAAATGTCATGTTTACTTGCACTCCCATTACTGACACGCAAACTCTCTCCAGCACTCCCAATGGCCTAACTCGCTGTCTGTTAGCCATGCCAACCGTGATACTAGAAGGACGCGTTGGTACTAGATCCAACTTCCTCATGAGTCGTTCCGAGATGGCGTTTACTGCCGATCCTCCATCGACAAGAACATCAGAGACATCTCTCCCATTGATACGAGCCTCTACTTTTGATGCCTTGTTGCATACCTCTCCTTCACTAGCGTCTAAAGCACTCACACCGACAGTAGAAGGATTTACCTTCTTCTTCCGACCTCGTCGGGAGCTTAGACCGCTACGAAGTTCTTTCCTCACCGAAGGATTCAGAGCAATCAACTGTCCCACAGTAATGTTTGCTCGTTGCTTTCCCACGTCTTCCACCACATTGTATTTTGATTGCTCCATTGAAATTGTGAAATCAGTATTTCCCAATTTCTTCCGTCGCTCTTTGGTTTTTGAAGAAGATTTGCTACTCCGAGTATTTTGACTTGGAGAATCTTCCATCACGACCGGTTCTCCCTCCTCGAAATGCGTCCTCATCTTCTTCCTCTCTTGAGCTAACAGCTCTACAGACTGAAAACCTTCTCGTACATCTCGCGGCTCCAAGATGTCAATGCATGCTACACCCTTGTCCTTACTTTGTGAAGTTGAAGCTCCATCCGCCGTTCCACCATTACGACTCGGACAATTACGTTGGAAGTGTGATCCTCCGCACGTAAAACATCCTTGGCTCGTGTAGTTACTGGGTGATCCTTGCGGTGGTCCACCTCTGGACTGATAGTTTCCATAACCTCGTGAGCCCCCTCCAACATTTGGACTCCGGTGTTGCAACAAATTCACCATATTGATCTTCAAATCTGCCAAAGAATCTGTCAAACTTTTCAACTCATCACGAAAGTCGGGAGTAACAGATCTAGATGGTACAGTGACTGTAACCGCACTAGTAGGAGCTATCGGAGTCAGATTTTGAAATCGAACAGTCGGAACACTCGCAGGTTTCAGAGTTGGCATGCTCGGCCCTTGCACATCTCCACATGCTGCCCCAACAGTCATTGGTTGCAAGTCGTCTCCATCCAGACTCTCTTCCATCTTGGTTGCGATCTTCACTGCATCAGCCTTCGAAGTTGGTCTCTCATACCGCACTTGTGTTCGAATCTCCGGCCTCAATCCCCCAATAAAATTCTTTGTGAGCATTGCTCCAATGCCCACCATCGTTGGTTCTACTACATCTCCACTCTTTCGTAAAACCACCCGAAACTTCTGTTCTAATTTCTCCACCCTCTCGGCATAAGTCCTTACTTTCTCTTTCTCTCCTTGTTTGAGGTAAGTTACCTCCACCATTAACTTCTCGTAACTTTCATCAGGAAGAAAAGTTTCAATTAAGGCCTCCGTCAATACTTCCCAAGTATCATCTAGAGTCCCCACTACTCTTCTCTTCTTCCTATCCTCATACCAAGTCAATGCAGAACTCTCAAGAAATTCAGGTATCAACCCTACCCACTCGCTCTTCTTTCGATCTCCATTGCCAATGCATGCTCTTTTGAAGTCTCTCACAAATCCTTCCACGTCTTCTCCATCCTTTCCGTAAAACACCGGAAGTTTCCCCATTCTTCTCTTCTTTTCTTCTTCTTACTCGAGGTACTGCTTGCAGATGTGAAGATCGCACTTCACCGCAATCCACAATTTCCCCGTTGAGCTCTCTCCTCTCCAAAGGTTGGAGTAAGTTTGACCCTCATGGTCATCTTATCTCTCGTGTGATAGACTATCTCCATCCTCGCTAGAGGTCTTCACTCGTTCCGTTTCTACACTCAACCTTCTCTCCAGACCTTCGGCTACAGTTTGTAGCAAAGCAACCACTGCGCTACACTCGTGCTCAACTGGAATCCCGTCCACTCCACATCTAGGACAAAAGGTTGTAGGGTCAATGACAGCTTGTCTAGGGGAAGAAGGACCTATGTGTAAGCTTAAGTCGACCAACCCTCTTCGCTCACGCAAAAGTCTATTCTTTGTAGGACACTTGCTCACTTTATGTCCTTCTTCTCCACACAAAAAGCACCTCGAGTTCTTCTCCTGGTTTTTACGACTACTCTCTGTTTCTTCCTCAAATTCTAGTCGAAATTCTCCTTTCGCCAGATCAGCGGTAACTATCACCGCATAGCCTTGAGGGATCTTGCTCAACCTCAATTTCCACTCTTGCTGTCCTTCCATGACGATGATCTGTCATACATCTCTCTCGCTCTATAGTTTGTTTGACACTTTTTTATCACTCGACTATCTTCTCGCTTAACAATCTCTCACATTACTAAGTAGAAGCTTAACTTGTCAACCCTGAGCCTCAGAGATCGAACATAACCCTCTCAAGAATTCTGTAATTCTTTCACTCTTTTACTTCAGCAAACGATATAACAGATTTGACCCCCCTTCGCTTCGAATGCCATAACTCCAGTTCTACTCGATCAATTCACGCATGATTTGGGTGCCTAGATAGCTTATCTTGCAAGCTATCAGCATGGAAGATTTCAAGGTCTAACTCTAAAAACTGATAATATGAAAATGACTGTAAACTCCTTCCCGAGAGCTCACTATTTGATACCGAAAAACCCCCTTAACTTCCGAAAGACATAACTCTCTCCTCACAATTGATCTCTCGGAGATATCAAGCTTATTGGAAAGCTTATCTTGCCCTCTATAACATGGTGTATGTACAAAGGTTCTGAACTCATGCTCGAAAACAGACATGAACTGTACTAACGACTACATACGAATCTTTGTATCGAGGTCCCGGCAACGGAACCAAAATGTAAGCCGGCCTGTCTCTCACCCAGGGGTACCTCAGATGACTAGGATTACTAGTGCACCCTAATTACAAAGATTTAAGTACACCCATGCTCACTTCACTCAACTCTCTGACCCGTATGGTCACATCGGTACCTCTAATAGCGTTCCTGCACACAAGTTCTAATCCCGCTCTCAACATTACATCGCAAAATACTCAAGGACTCCCAAGGTCTCCAATGCTCACTTTACTTACAGTCAGGAAAATGAGAGTGTCTTCCACCTTCTCAACTCCTCCTTATATACTCTACAACTTCTTACCGTGGTAACTTTCACTAAGTTACGTTACCTCATGGTAAGTGCGCAATCCAAAATAGTAAAACTTCTAAAGGCTACTAAGCCTTTAAGAATAGCACACACATTACTTGTTCTACTTTACAAAAGTAAGAGATTCTCCTACTTTAGCTTTTGTAAAGTGTTAACTTTCCACCCTATCCAATCGGAAGGCGACAACAAACTAATACGTCTTTTGAGGAGCATCTTTAGATCTTTGTGCATGACTTTTCATCATGCATCCAATCAGCGATGGTCAACAAAGTTACGAACTTTTGAGAAGCATATTTAGAGCTCCGCACTTGTCACATAGTGTCATAGTGGAACCTCTAATAGTTTCCCCAACTTAGTTATAACTATCTCCGCTAGTTATGGCTAGTTTTGATTACTCTAGATTTAGATCTTCGAACTAGAGTAACCTATAAGATAGTCATACCTAATGAAACTTATATAAACATGCACACAAATAATGGGATACTTGTGACGTGACAGTACGAGGGTGAATGGATAGATATTGGGCGTTATCTTAGGACGTTGCTGAAGCACCATGAGTGGAGTGATATACATTTCAAACAGGTCAGAAAGAAGACATACAACTATCTATTACAAGGTGGTTATCTGTGGAAGCGATATAAGCGAGATGTTGATCCACCACAAAGAGTTGTGTGTAAGAAAGAGATGCAGACGCAACTTATTCGAGAGTTCCATGACAGTTTATGGGCTGGACATCGAGGTATTTACGCAACCTTCACAAAGCTCAAGGAGAGGTACTGGTGGCGTAACATGTATAGAGATGTTGTGGGGTTCGTAGAATCGTGTCAGACTTGTCAGATGTACTCAGAGATCTGACATCGAGACGGTTTGCATCCTACGTATCCGCTTGCAATTCATTATAAATGGGTGGTAGATCTGGTTATCATGCCAGTAGGGATATGACAAATGCGATATTTGGCTCTTGCACGAGAGGATCTGTCCAACCAAGTAGAAGGACGGGCTTTGCGTACAAAGTCCACTGAAGGAGTTTGCAGATTCTTGTTGGAGGACGTGATCTGTAGGTACGGGTGTGTTGGAAAGATTACAGCAGATCGTGGAGAGCTGAATACTCTCGAAGCTAAGCAGTTCTTTGAGAGATGCGGGGTGAAACTAGCTCTTACTACGGCCTACAATCCAGAAGGGAATGCTAAGAGCGAGCGAGGTCATCCTCCTATTGTTAAAGCCATTGTGAAAGCTTGTAGAGGAAGGGTGAAGGAGTGGCCAAGGTTCTTACCTTTTGCTTTATGGGCTGATCGCTGCACACATAGTTCAGTGACTGGGTACATGCCAGCAGAGCTAATGCAAGGGCAAAAACCTATCATGCCCATCGAGGAGCACATTCCTACTTGGAGCGTTCTACCTTGGGAGGATAATATGTCTAAGGAGGATCTTCTTGCGCTTCGGATTCGTCAAATGGAAAGAAGACCCGAGGACATAGAGATTGCAGTTGATAGGTTGAGAAAGGCTCGGTTAAAGAATAAGGGCAGGTTTGATGTGCGTCATCGGTTGCGGCCAAAGGAGATTAAGGAAGATGATTGGATGTTGGTGTATGATTGTAGCTTGGACAACCAACACAGTGCTCTTAGAAAATTCTCTAAGCGGTGGTTTGGACCATATGTGGTTCTTGTTGTACATGACAATGCTACATATTCACTTCAGGAGCTTGATGGATCAAAGCTCAAAGTTCCCATTGCAGGAAAGCGTGTGAAACTCTTCAAGAAGCGAGATGAAGAGATAAGCGTGGAAGAAGTCGGAGCGGAGTTTGATCTCTTGGACGACGACGAGGATGATTTGGTTCTAGAGGATGCTGATAATGATGACATCATTCAAGACGACGAAGACGTTGTGTGATGCCGTCCACAACTTGTAAGTGTTTGTGGCGCATGCCGGAGGATGCACAGGTTTAGAGGGGGTGGATGTCATGTTGTGAGACGTCCCACATGTGAATTCAGTGTAGAACGGGTGTTGTGTTTTCTTTGTGTTCGGTGAACCTTTTGTGTAGTTCGCATAAGAGGGTATTAGGTGTCACGTTCACAGAGATCTGGATGTGAGATCGCACGATAACAAGATGTGCCGACTCAATGATCCGTGAACGTTCGCGTGAATGGCTCTTGTTGTCAAACATAGGTATAAGATAGTGGGTTGGGGGTTTGGGAGGCATTCTTCTTTGGGGGGTAGTTTTCATGAGTGTGTCCTAGTGTCTTACGTGATAAGAAGGAGCGGCAAGAGTTGTATTCATGGATGGAGGACTGAATCGAGTTCCAAATCTGCCATTTCCGAACCCGTTTCATATCAAGCTTCACTTGATCCACCGCGATCACTTTCGACAGTGGTTCGTCGTCTACTTTGGAGAAGAGTTCATGGGGAGGATGATGGACTCGCCTACTTCGGTGATCTTACCAATCGTCACGTATGGAGAGGACTGGGACTTGACAGTGTACATCTTACTTTGACGAGGGCCAATGCACCTGAATTATCCAGCCAACATCCCTTTCAACGTCTGGGTGGATGTTCGATGTCACTGTCGGCGGAAGATCAATCATCGTGCGTGGATCGCAAGGAACTTTGGGGAGGAGTACTGTAATCAAGTGATGGCTTCTCCATTTCCTTTTGTAGTACCTTTCATCGTAAATCGGTTCCAGGTCGTCATCTTGACCTTGTACTGAATCTTAAGTATTGAGTACGATCTCTATAGTTCGACGAATGTAATTAACCTAAGGTTGGGGCCGATGCCTTGAAGGCATGAGAGGATAGTAAGGTTATAGTTGTTCTAGGGTACCAAGTAGAGGACAAAAGAGGTTTCCAGATCTGTTTTCTTATTGGTCCATTTTCGACCAAATCAACGTCATTCTAGATCTGCAGACGGCTTAGGGTTTTGGAGGTCTTCCCGAGGGTCATTGAGGAGTGAGGGGTCTTGTTGGAAAGCTCTCGAGACGGACTACACTCTGGAGACAAAGATCAGGCGATTTGGAATTCTGAGGAGAGAGTGATGGACGTTGAAAGTCAGGGGGTCAAATCGGTACCCCGAGCCACGTCTTGGAGTGATCCGGGAGTTTGAGAGGTGATCTTTAGGAGCTGTCAAGAGGATCGAGTAGTTCACTCCGTGCTGGTTGTATTGATGTAAAACAATCCTACATTTGGGTTGGATTTGCTCCTGAAATGATCGATTGAAGTTGGCTATTACAGTTGAGAGGTATGAGTAAAACCGCTTTCTTTGGATTCAAAGCTTGAGTTGCTCCGTGCACATGGGATTGGATCTCTGAGTGAAACTTTCCAGGATGAGAGTGTGCCCTATCAGCTAGTCCCATGTGAAATTTCAGTTCAATTGGGTAAGAGAATGTGTGGAGATCTAGGATTTTGGCCATCGAGATCTGTAAAGCTCATAAGTTAACACATGCGGGTGGCTTGGTTCATCGCGGACAGTTGGGTTCAGATCTGAGACTGAAATTTCATACAGTAGTAGAGAAGGGTCAGAGGGGATGTCCTGTGAAGTTTGAGCCTGATTGGATAATCGAGGTGAAGGCACTAGATTGTCAAAGTTCAGTTTGCAGCGAGACGAGAAAGACGTAGAGAGATTTCGCTGAAATCTCTTGATTGGAGTTGAACGACTTGAAGATGGGAGGTCTGCTTCTTGGAGGTGTCGTGTGGATGACAAGGAGGCTGTATTGTGAGATTGGTACGGCGATCACGCTCAGTGGAGGTGCCGCGTCTTGCTGAAGCTGAGGTACCGTTATCCTCGGTGTCACGCCCCGAGTTTCTAGCTGTTTGCTGCCGATATGTCTTGTATCATTGGGAAGCTTGTGTAGTAGGCGGTCCTTGCTGTGGGCATCTTCTTGAGCAAACTCGTATCAGCGAACAATAGAAGATCAGAGTCTACAATTTAGATAGTTTGTCAAGAAGAAGTAGTGAAGCGGATGTTGATGAGAGATTGTATGAAAAGTGCTTGGATCTAAAGCAGACACGTACCGTGTATGAACCTTGCCTTTATCTAGAGTGGAATCGAGCTCCGAGTCATTTGTGCGATGCACATGTGTTGCACTTGGGTCAAGTTAGATCGCTAGTAACCTACAAAAAAGACAGATAGATTAGATAGGAAGAGCATAAGTTTTCATCGGTTAGGTCGTAGATCCAGTTGTATCTCTCTACAGCCAGATACCCCGTGTATTTCCATACCATATTTCACGCCCTACGACAACGTTAATTTTTTGCAACCTGCGACCAAATGTCTTGCGTGGTTTTGCAAGGGGAACTCCAAACGGCTTGTTTGGAGTCTCGTTGGGTTCAGGATAGCTAGATCTACCTACCGGAGAAGACGGATATCAGTTTAGACGATCCGTTTGTGCATGGTGTGCGGTTTTAAGCCGCGGGGTGGAATTTTTGAAGGTTCGGTCACCTGCGACCGAAAATCGACGATATCTCAGCTGTTGGGAGTCGGATCTGAAGGTTTCTTGGGTTAACGGAGTCAGCGGAGGAGATCCTATCGACATCTGAAGTCCGTTCAGCGAAAGGAAGAAGTCCACAGATAGACCTTTTTTGGTTTCTTCGCTACGAGTTTTGCTCTTTTGAGTTTGTTAGAGTTCTGGTTGGCTATATACAGCTGGTGGTAGCTAGCTTTAGCTAAGAGCTTATACATGGATGTGGTTTGGACTTGGATTTGGATCGTGTGATACTGATGTGGCTCTGTTTGTTAGCAAAGAGAAGTTTCTCTTGCTTTGAGCTGCGCTTCGGTGGTTTTGGGTCAGGGTTGTGAGTCAAGGGTTGTTTTCATGGGCTTTTGAAGCATGTTACAGACCGCTGTCGTAGTGCATGACGTTCAAGGTGCGGAAATGGAACTTCAGAAGACACTCAACCTGCATTTGTTCGGGAAGCTGCGCCCTAGCTTATCAAGCTGGGCAGGAGCTAAGCTGAGGCCATGCTTGATAAGCTGCGCCCTAGCTTATCAAGCTGGGCAGGAGCTAAGCTGAGGCCATGCTTGATAAGCTGCCCCCTAGCTTAGACTGAAATATCACCTTGAAAGAGGTCGAAGAGCATCAGAATGCAGAGCTCGGCGAGGAGAGCGACTTTGTGCTTCCAGTTTCGACAGAAAGTGTTTTAAGTAGTAGTTAGTACGGGGTTTAGACTGAGAAATGCATGAAAGAGGGAAATCTGTCGATTTTAGCTCGTGGCTCAAACTCAGAATCTGATAGCGTGAGCGTGTAGGTGTTCACAAGTACTATAATTTTGACTCTTTATTCATTAAAAACGGAGTTGTATAGTGAAGTTAGAGTAGGAAAGGCTAGTAAAGAAAACTTCTTTGTAAAAGCATGTGTACAGAAAATTTAACTGTTATGAACGGAACTCAAGGCCATCCCAGTGATAGGGCGCCTGCCTAGGGAGGAGGAGGTCTCAGGATCAAATCCCCCTAGCCTTGGGTTCCTATTCTGGCATGTTGGCCTCCCGGATGGGAGTCTATGTTGGGTGTGCAGCCATGTCCTGCATATCAAGGGGCGGGAGACCAGTATCTCCCTTAATCGTGGGCTTCCTGGCCTAAGCCTCCGCATGCCATCCTGAATATACTATGGGAGATACATGGTGCGCATATGAGGGGGCTGTAAGCCCTGTGGGGCAGCCTCATAAGTGTTAGGGCTTCGACCTACATTGGATGGCTTGTAGTATATTCAGGGTGGCATCAAGGGCACGGGAAACTTTTGTCAATCTGTTATTTATCCATCGAGTCGGTTTAGCAATGGCGAGGGAAGCAGTGTGGCATTTTATAGTGAAGGAGTCTGCTTTACAGAGGTAGCTGTGTACTTTTATTTAAAAGAGAGTCAGTTTTGAAAGAAGAGTTTTGTACGTAAGGACAGTAAGGGGGCAGCTTAAGCTGGGGGCCTGCTTGTGATAAGCGACTGTGCTTATAAGGACAGCAGGGGGGCAGCTTAAGCTGGGCCCTTAGCTTTTAGGTTAAGTACCTGCGACGGCTGAAGATCGGGGGACACTTTTTGAGGAGATTTTTTTCTACAGAGAGCTGGGAGCTGAAGCGGAAGGAGAAGCTTGGAGGCTGAGGGAGATCAATTTTTTCAGACAGAACTGAATTGAGGAATTGGGGTGATCGCGACAGAGGGACGGACAAGTATTTGGGGGATTGAGAGCAGTTTGGAAGAAGAATTTCTTCTGATCGGACAGGAGGCAGTTTTATTGAAGGAGAATGTTTTGATAATCTGCAAGGGACTCTTGATTGACGCTGGATTAAATTCTTGATAGTTTTGAGTTGGGAGGTTGACGCAGAGAAAAGATTAGGAGTTTGGGGTCTGAATTTCACCTACCAGACTTGAGTTGAGGCGAATTTGGTGGAAAGAGAGCATTAGTTGAGCGGAGGGACTGGAACTGAGACTGAGAAGGTCAAGTTTCTTGAGAAATTTCAGTGCTGAAGCTGTCGTAGGGAGGGCTACAAAGCGTTGGAGTTTCAAATCTTCATCGGTTGTAGGTTCTGGAGAGAAATCTGCTGGAGAAAATACTAGTTGAGTGGGAATTTGCTGTTTGACATCTGCGGTGATCAACGTAAGGAGTTGAGTAGAGATAGGTTGTAAATTGATATATGTGGAGGACTATTGAGTGTGTTTGGAAGAGAAATAAAGCGTCGTGAGTTCAGTATTCTCCTATCTGTTGTGTCTGAAGGTGGATCTGTCTCCTGAGACTTGAGACTTGATCTGTTGATTAGTAAGTGCTCTATAGTCATAGTCACTGTGAGTGACTTCAACTGTTGCGATCTTTTGCTTGGCTCTTGTCTTGGTATACAATCTCTACTTCTATCTCGCGATCTATCACAGCCAGAAGGCCCGCCCTTCCTGAGAAGGACTCTCCTTGACATAAATCTGGTGCTTCCACTGAGAGTCATCGTGGGGTGATTAATCGCTGAGGTTGCGGAGGTTGAGATTTGCATACAAGGGAAGATGGATCGCAAGAGCGGGAGTGGTGCTACTGCCTCTACGGCTGGAGCATCGACGTCTACTGCTGCACCTTCGGCTACACCAACGTCTTCAGCAGCCACTGCAGCATCAGGCCTGGATACTACTGAGATACTGAAGACGCTTGCGGCTTTGGTTCATCAACATCCGATCGTCGGAGGGGGTGAGTTGAAATCTACAAAAGCTTTGCAGGCGATTGTGAATAGGTGTGGAAGATTTGAAGACAGAGATATTTCTAGATATCTTCGTGAGTACAGAGGAGAGATGGAGCTTGTGAGGGTGACCGATGCAGAGATGATTGAGAGTTTTGAGTTGGCTGTGATTCCTGAGTTGAGAGATCAAGTCAGAGACGTACAGAGGAGAAATCTTGGTGTTTGGGCAAATTTTGAGCGAGCTCTCCGAGAGGAATTCCTTGAGGAGGATTCTGAGAGAGTTACTAGGAGAACTTTTTTGGATTGGATTGAGCAGCAACCTGGTCATAGGATGGGGTTGAATGAGTTGCTGAGAGAGTTCGATCGAAGATACCGACAGCTTTCGACGCTCGAACGGATAGTCTTGGATGCTTGAAGGACAGAGCTCTTCTTGCAAGCCACCGATGAGGCTACAGCAGATCGATTATGCTTCATGTTAGCAGATCGATCAGCTGAAGGAGGCGTTACTATGGATTGGGGAAGGGTGGAAGATGCTGTGGCCGTTCTGACAAGGCAGAGGCGAGGGAGAGTGGCCGTAGGAGGACGACCGCTCGCAGAGGTGATCCATCAACCTTATGCTCCACAGGTACAGCAGCCCCCGGCTCTTGCTCCTAGACCTGTTATTCCTGTAGAAGCGCCTCCAGTGCCAGTTGTGTCAGTTCCTGCACAGAGGGTACCTGTTCAGAGGGTGGTTGAGAACCAGGGTCAGCACAATCAAATTGAGGAGTTGATCCGACAGATGCGTGAATTGAAAGTAGAGCTGGCTGGTTTACATAGGGAGCTCCCACCAACGCATGGTGCTGCTCGTCCAGGGGGTGCTCCTGTCCGTAGGTGTATCTGGTGTGATAGTCCAGATCATCTTCGAGGAGATTGCCAAGAGCTTACAGCTGCTCTACGAGATGGTGTGGTTCGCTATCAAAATGGTAGACTGCACCTTGTTTCTACCGGAGAGCCATTAAACACACAGTTTGGACGAGGAGGTATGAGGAGTCTACCTCAAGTCGCTGCAACTGCAACAGTAACTACAGTAACAGTACCGCCGATGAATCTTGATGTGTATGCTAGGCATATTGAAGTTTCTTCTAGCCCTACTTTGCTGGATAGGTCTCTTGATAGGAACAGTACTGAGGTTCCTTCTGAGGTGTTGAAAAGAGGAGCAGAAACTATCCGTAGAGTCACAGGGTGGAAAGATCCCGTAGATACAGCGTCCATTAAAGCTTTCTTGGACGTAGATAAGCATGTTCATTGGCAGGACGCTTCTGTAGAGGAGAAGAGGCGACGAGATGCCTCTGAGCTTGAAACTGGGAATCCAGAGGAGACTAGAGAGGGACAGAGACGGAGGGTCACTAGAAGACGTGCAGCTCCTCCAGAGGATGTTCCGTCTACCTCACAGACTCCACCACCTGCTCCAGGTCCAATGGAGGACGTACAGAGACAACAGCAGGAACCAACAACTGCTGGCAGAAGGTTCACTGCTCAAGAGAAAGAGAAAGGACCTGCTTACAAGCTGGCTGTAGATATTGAGACCTCCACTGATCTTAAAAGCATTCTGGAGCAGAGGATATTAGATGCACGGGTTGAGTTTTCGCTTCGAGAAGTTCTTGGCATCGCAAAGAGAGAGTTTCATGAGCTGATTATTGATGTCATCAAGCGAAAGAGGCAAGTCATATCCGAGCAGGTAGAGAGCCAAATGATAGATGTGATAGGAGCTTCTGTAAATGATGTGGAGTTTGGGAAGGTACATTTTCAGGAGACTGGAGACAGGAGGTACCAGCAGGAGGCGTTAGTTGCTGGAACTAGCACTATTGAAGCTGATGATGATGAAGCTGATGAGGAGAGTCCAACGGTTGACAGTGACTTCAAGAAGAGGCATTGGGCTCGTGCTACAACTGCCACACGGGTACGTCTTGGGAGTTTGCCTGAACCTATTGCTGCTTTGGTTGACCACGGATCCGAAATCAATATCATGTCACGAGAGATATATGAGAGAGGACTGTGGCCTATCGAGCTGAATCATGGATGGGTACTGCGTGCTGCTAACAACCAGAAGGGAGAGTTGTACGGAGCATGTCCTAACGTGAGAGTGAGGATAGATGATGTAGAAGTAGATCAGCACTTTTTTGTGCAATCTTCTGCTTCGTATCCAGTCATTCTTGGTCAACCCTATATCACTGCAGTGCGCATGGAGACCAAAGTGATGGACGATGGGTCACACTTTGCTAGGATCCGTAGTCCTGATGACAGACGTTCTGTTCAATTTCTGACTGTTCGGTCAAACCACGAGCGAAACAGACAGACCTTGAGGGACTCCCCTATTTGTAGAGGTAAGGGTTTTTAGAACCCACTCTTGTAGAGCGGGAAGACAAGAGTGAAGGATCAAAGACTACTATGATCCCGCCTGAGCAGCCCAAGGGATCACAGGAGACTAATGAGGAGGCTGCTCGAGGTTCTGAGAATGTATATAGAGTACCAAGTTGGAGATCTGGTTTGTTGAGTTTGAGTTGTGAGGATTGGAGTGAATTTACAAGAGTAGAAGATCTTACTGAAAGAAGTAGGAGGCAGGTGGAGAGACGTATAGCTAATCTGCGCTATATAGGAGCTCTGGAGGAAAATGAAATGATTTCTGATGTGTATCAAGAGTTTATCGGTGTACAATCTTTTGTTCGTTGGCTAGATGAAGTGGGTAGAATGGAAGAACAGTTGGGAGGTAGGGTGGTGATCCCCATCCATTCTCCTAAAGTCTATGAGGAGATTGTCTCGTACTTGCGATACCGTCCTCATCCGAGACTGGAGAATGAATGGAAGGATGCAGTCTGCTGGTGCGGCTCTCGTCATGAAGCAGAAGTACACGCCAAATATAAAGCTGTAGCAAGGAAGGTGAAGCCTGTGGTGACCCAATTGCCTGTTGATTCGCAACAGCAGATGGAGTTAGCCGCCACTGAGCCTGTACTCAGAAATCCTAGACGAATAGGACATCAGTTTACTCAGGAAACACTCGAACAACTCCAGATAGGAGGGGGTGGTTTCTTGACTGAAGTAGAAAAGAAGATTTTTGAACAGATGATTGTCAGTCATGGTAGAGCATTTTCTTTTTCAGCTGAAGAGATTGGTTGTGTGGATCCTAGTGTGGTAGCTCCGATGGTTATCTTCACTGTACCTCATGTGCCTTGGGACTTGAAGCCGATTCCAGTCCCTCGTGCCTTGCTGCCAAAGCTCATTGAGCTATTGAAGGAGAAGATGCAGATGGGTATCCTCGAGCCTTCCATGGCTCCGTATTCCAGCCGATGGTTCACGGTGCCTAAGAAGTCAGGAGCTTTGCGCTTTATCCAAGACTTGCAGCCTGCCAACAACATCACGATTCGGAACGTGGGAACAGGACCTGTGGTTGATGAGGTAGCTGAGGCGTTTGCTGGGAGGTCTATCTATTCTATTGGAGATTTGTTTTCGGGTTATGATCAGTTTCAACTTGCCTTGGAGAGTAGAGACTTGACTACCATGCGCACGCCCTTGGGATTGATACGGATGTGCACTCTTCCTCAGGGAGCAACAAACTCAGTAGCACATATGCAGAACGCGATGCATAAGGTGTTGCGAGAATTTGTACCTGAGATCACTATCTCATTTCTGGATGACATTCCCATGAAAGGCTGTCCGGTGGAAGACAAGGATGAGACTGTGACTTCCAATGGTTGCAGGAAGTTTATTGCTGATCATATTCACGACGTGGGTAGGATTCTAACACGTCTGGAGGAGGTACATCTCACTCTATCAGGTACTAAGTCTCGTTTTGGGATGTCAGAGATTATGGTGGTTGGTCATTTGTGTGGCACATTTGGAAGAAGACCGAACCCAGAGAAGGTAGATGCTATAGCAAGGATAGCAGACTGTACGAATATCACTGAGGTTCGACGTTTCTTAGGAGCTTGTGTGTTCTTTCGCGTGAGTATTCCTCATTATGCACACATTGCCGAGCCTTTGTATGCGCTTCTGAGAAAAGGGAAGAGGTTTACTTGGCGGCAAGAGCATCATGAGACAATGGAACGGCTGAAGGAGATTCTGAAGTCTCCACCCATACTGAGGAGACTTAACTATCAGAGAGGAAGGCCTGTGATACTAACTGTAGACACGAGTCCAAAGGCGATTGGATGGGCAGTTGGTCAGGAAGATGCAGATGGTATGCGGTTTGTTTCTAGATTTGGAGCCCGAATTTTGACAGACAGACAACGTAACTATCCTCAAGTAAAGCGTGAACTATGGGGAGCTGTTACTGCTATGAAGGTAGATCGGCAGTTCTTGATAGGCGCTCATGTGATTTTAGAAACAGATTGTTTACCCTTGCTTGGTATGATAGCAAATTGCAGTACTCCAGACATAGCAATGTTGAGATGGATTGCTTACATCCGGAGTTTGAACCCTGAGCTGAAACACATTGCCGGGAAAGAGAATCCAGTTGCAGACATGTTGTCTAGGGCTCGCTACACAGATGAGGATGAGATGTTTGCAGAGGTGGAGAACGAAGAGAAGAGAGATGTTTGGTGTAGTCAGCAAACTTCGGATCTGGAGCCACTACCATTCAAAGAGGAATTCTACACGGGAAGATTACGTGACATTGGATTTTATCTGAGTTCTTTGAACAGACAGGAGGGTTTGAGTGATGTAGAGTTCAGAGAGATAAGGAGGAAGGCATACGATTACTTGTTGCGAGATGGATATCTTTAGAAACGTCCAAAGAGAAGAGATGGAGCGCTTTTGCGAGTTATAGACGATCAGCAGACCAAGCAACGGCTGATGAAGGAGTTTCATGACACCTTGTGGGCCGGACATCGGGGAGCTTGGGCTACCTATACAAAACTGAAGGAGAGATATTGGTGGAGAGGGCTTTACCAGGATGTGGTGAACTTTGTAAGCTCATGCCTGCACTGTCAATTTTATTCAAAGGTACGTTACAGAGATGGCCTGGTACCAACTTATCCGCCCAGTATCCATTTTCAATGGGTTCTTGATTTAGTAGCAATGCCTCCTGGGTTATGAGGTATGAGGTACTTGGTGTTGGCTCGAGAAGACCTCTCCAATTTTGTGGAAGGACGAGCTCTGAGGACGAAGGCCACAGAAGGGATATGTAGATTTGTTCTTGAAGATATTATTTGTAGATACGGATCTATAGGAAGATTGCGTGCAGACAGAGGAGAGTTACGTGGTACGGAAGCAAAAGAGTTCTTTGCCCAACACGGAGTGAAACTAAAACTCACTACTGCTATGAATCCGGAAGGGATTGGTAAGAGTGAGAGAGGGCATCCGTCGATTGTTCAAGCTCTGGTAAAGGCATGTGATGGTAGGCATAGACATTGGCCTAGGTTGCTTCCTTTTGCTCTGTGGGTTGACAGGTCAACTCATTGCACTACTACTGGATACATGCTCACTGAACTGATGCTGGGTCAGAAGCCGATTATGCTAGTAGAAGAGGACTTTCCTACATGGGCTACTTTACCATGGGAGGAAGAAATGGATCGTGTACAACTTCTGGCGCTTCGAATCAGACAGTTAGAACGTAGGGAGGAGGATCTTATAGAGGCACAACAGAAGCTAAAAGAGGCCCGTCTCAAGAACAAAGACAGGTTTGACAAGATCCATAAGCTCCGGCCGAAGCCCATACATGCTGGAGATTGGGTTTTGGTGTATGACAGCACATTAGAGAATCAACACTCTACAGTTCGGAAATTTTCTAGGAGGTGGTTTGGTCCGTATGTTGTCTTAGAAGTGTATCAGAATGCTTCTTATTCTTTAAAGGAGCTTGATGGTACACATCTAAGACTTCCTGTTGCTGGCAAGCGCATCAAGTTGTTCAGAAGAAGGGGAGAATCCGTTGAGCTAGGCGAATTTCTAGAGTCAGATCAGATGATGGATGTCGAAGCAGATCTGCTATCCGAAGAAGACGAAGTGAACGTTGAAGAAGACGACGGCGATTTAGAGAACCTTGGAGACTAGTGGAAAAGTTGGCACATACCGGAGGATGTGCAGGTTTGGAGGGGGTGAATGTCGTAGTGCATGACGTTCAAGGTGCGGAAATGGAACTTCAGAAGACACTCAACCTGCATTTGTTCGGGAAGCTGCGCCCTAGCTTATCAAGCTGGGCAGGAGCTAAGCTGGGGCCATGCTTGATAAGCTGCCCCCTAGCTTAGACTGAAATATCACCTTGAAAGAGGTCGAAGAGCATCAGAATGCAGAGCTCGGCGAGGAGAGCGACTTTGTGCTTCCAGTTTCGACAGAAAGTGTTTTAAGTAGTAGTTAGTACGGGGTTTAGACTGAGAAATGCATGAAAGAGGGAAATCTGTCGATTTTAGCTCGTGGCTCAAACTCAGAATCTGATAGCGTGAGCGTGTAGGTGTTCACAAGTACTATAATGTTGACTCTTTATCATTAAAAACGGAGTTGTATAGTGAAGTTAGAGTAGGAAAGGCTAGTAAAGACTTTACAGGTAAACTTCTTTGTAAAAGCATGTGTACAGAAAATTTAACTGTTATGAACGGAACTCAAGGCCATCCCAGTGATAGGGCGCCTGCCTAGGGAGGAGGAGGTCTCAGGATCAAATCCCCCTGGCCTTGGGTTCCTATTCCGGCATGTTGACCTCCCGGATGGGAGTCTATGTTGGGTGTGCAGCCATGTCCTGCATATCTAGGGACGGGAGACCGGTATCTCCCTTAATCGTGGGCTTCCTGGCCTAAGCCTCCGCATGTCATCCTGAATATACTATGGGAGATACCTGGTGCGCATATGGGGGGGGGGGCTGTAAGCCCTGTGAGGCAGCCTCATAAGTGTTAGGGCTTCGGCCTACATTGGATGGCTTGTAGTATATTCATGGTGGCATCAAGGGCACGGGAAACTTTTGTCAATCTGTTATTTATCCATCGAGTCGGTTTAGCAATGGCGAGGGAAGCAGTGTGGCATTTTATAGTGAAGGAGTCTGCTTTACAGAGGTAGCTGTGTACTTTTATTTAAAAGAGAGTCAGTTTTGAAAGAAGAGTTTTGTACGTAAGGACAGTAAGGGGGCAGCTTAAGCTGGGGGCCTGCTTGTGATAAGCGACTGTGCTTATAAGGACAGCAGGGGGGCAGCTTAAGCTGGGCCCTTAGCTTTTAGGTTAAGTACCTGCGACGGCTGAAGATCGGGGGACACTTTTTGAGGAGATTTTTTTCTACAGAGAGCTGGGAGCTGAAGCGGAAGGAGAAGCTTGGAGGCTGAGGGAGATCAATTTTTTCAGACAGAACTGAATTGAGGAATTGGGGTGATCGCGACAGAGGGACGGACAAGTATTTGGGGGATTGAGAGCAGTTTGGAAGAAGAATTTCTTCTGATCGGACAGGAGGCAGTTTTATTGAAGGAGAATGTTTTGATAATCTGCAAGGGACTCTTGATTGACGCTGGATTAAATTCTTGATAGTTTTGAGTTGGGAGGTTGACGCAGAGAAAAGATTAGGAGTTTGGGGTCTGAATTTCACCTACCAGACTTGAGTTGAGGCGAATTTGGTGGAAAGAGAGCATTAGTTGAGCGGAGGGACTGGAACTGAGACTGAGAAGGTCAAGTTTCTTGAGAAATTTCAGTGCTGAAGCTGTCGTAGGGAGGGCTACAAAGCGTTGGAGTTTCAAATCTTCATCGGTTGTAGGTTCTGGAGAGAAATCTGCTGGAGAAAATACTAGTTGAGTGGGAATTTGCTGTTTGACATCTGCGGTGATCAACGTAAGGAGTTGAGTAGAGATAGGTTGTAAATTGATATATGTGGAGGACTATTGAGTGTGTTTGGAAGAGAAATAAAGCATCGTGAGTTCAGTATTCTCCTATCTGTTATGTCTGAAGGTGGATCTGTCTCCTGAGACTTGAGACTTGATCTGTTGATTAGTAAGTGATCTATAGTCATAGTCACTGTGAGTGACTTCAGCTGTTGCGATCTCTTGCTTGGCTCTTGTCTTGGTATACAATCTCTACTTCTATCTCGCGATTTATCACAGCCAGAAGGCCCGCCCTTCCTGAGAAGGACTCTCCTTGACACCGCCCTGGTTTGTTTTTCAGTTTTGTGCTCTTAGGAGAAAGAATAGGCAGTGTACATACATTTGGAGTGTATATATCGCAGTGTTCGTTTTTGTGGTTGTTTTTCTCTGTCTTGTCTTTGTTTCAGCACACAACATCTCCACAGCCAGGAACCTCGCGTTTTCTTGAACATCCTTCACGCAATATCGGACACGATACTGTCTATCTCCAGTCTCCTCTGGAACTCCAGTATCAAGTTTAGAGGTTTCTTGCCGCCTCTTTTCCTCCACAGAAGCATCTTGCCAGTGAACGTGTCTATCCACATCCAAGAATGCTTTGATAGACGCAGCGTCAACAGGATCTCTCCACCCTGTGACCCTACGGATAGTCTCAACTCCTCTCTTCAGTATTTCAGAAGGGACTTGAGCATTTTTCTTCTCAGCAGTCCTATCTAGCAACGTAGACTGGAAGAAACTTCAATATGTCAAGCATATACATCAGGATTTACCGGTGGTGCCATCAATGCATTTATAGTTGCAGCTGTGACGATATGAGGCAAACTTCTCATGCCTCCTCGTCCAAACTACGTGTTCAGCGGCTCTCCAGTCGAAGAAAGGTGCAGCCTACCGTTCTGGTAGCAAACCACACCATCTCGTAAAGCAGCTGTGAGCTCTTGATAGTCTCCTCGGAAGTGATGAAGACTATCACATCGGATATATCTACAAATAGGAGCACCTCTTGGACGTGCAGCAGCAGGCGTCGATGGCTGCTCTCTCTGCAGGCCACCTAACTCCACCTTCAGTTCTCTCATCTGCCGAATCAAGTCTTCGATCTGGTTATGCTGCCCATGGTTCTCTGCAGGTCTCTGAGCCGGTGCTCTTTATGCAAGAACTGGCACCACTGGTATCAAAGGTACTGCAGCAGGTGCAATAGGTCTAGGAGCCAGAGCCGGAGGTTGCTGTACTTGAGGAGCAGTGCGAGGTTGAGCGATCACTTCTGCAAGCGGACGTCCTCCCACAGCCACTCTTCTCCTTCTTTGCCTCGTTAGTACGGCAACATCATCCTCGACTCTTCTCCAATCAGTAGTAACTCCTCCTTCAGCAAATCGATCGGTCAACATAAAATATAACCTCTGCCGTAGCATCATCGGTAGCTTGTAGGAAAGCTCGGTTCTCTTAGCATCTAACGTTATTCGCTCTAGAGTTGAGAGTTGTCGATATCTCCGATCAAACTCTCTCAACAACTCATTCAAGCTCATCATACGACCAGGTTGCTGCTCAACCCAGTCTAGAAACGTTCTCCTAGTAACTCTTTCTGAATCTTCTTCAAGAAACTCTTCTTGAAGAGATCGCTCGAAACTCACCCAGATACCTAGATTTCTTCTCTGTACATCCTTAACTTGGTCTCGCAACTCAGGGATTACAGCTAACTCAAAACTGATTATCATCTCTATATCCGTAACTCTAACCAGTTCCATCTCTCCTTGATACTCACACAGATATCTAGAAATATCTCTACCCTCAAATCTGCCACATCTATTCACTATCGCTTGCAAAGCTTTTGTGGATTTTAACTCACCCCCTCCAACGATCAGATGCTGTTGGACCAGAACCGCAAGCGTCTTCAAAATCTCAACAGTATCAAGACCAGATGCAGATGTCACTGCAATCGTAAGTGCTACAGAAGGTGCTGCAGTAGAAACGTAGATGCAGCAGCCGTAGTAGTAGCAGCAGCAGCGCCTTTGTGATCCATCTCTTCTCCTTGTAGTAAACTCAACCTTCTCAATCAATCACCCAAGAGCTCTCAGTGGAAGCACCAGATGTCTAGTTGAGAGTTTTCCTAGGAAGGGCAGAACCTTCTAGCTGTGGTATGATCGTGAAGGCTGTGGTGCGACTACTCGGAGAAGTGTTGGGTTTCAGGCTGTGGTTGCTTATTATAGACGTAGGCTTCAGACCAAATGAGGACACTATAAACATTCACTCAGGTCGATTGGACCCTCCTGTATGTTTAGAAGATGAATATCAGGTCGAACTAACAGTAATAAGATCAGACATCGAACTTTAACAGTTGAGAATAAAAACATAAGATGGTTTAGACTTCAGAATTTCTCCTACATGTAAATGAGGCCCTACTGAAGACACATACGAAATTTCAGCTTGAGATCAAATCAGAGCGTCAAGATATGGGCAAAAACGTTCTGAGTAGAGATATTACAGCAATTTCTAGTACCCAGACAGCTATTTCGACCTAGAACAGAGAATTGGCTCGATCACTTTCGAAGATTCTTACAGAATTTGCAGTTCACAGCTTGCTGAACACTCCTGTGAAGTTGGGCCTCTTGATTGTACACAGAACTCCAGATCTCGCTCTCTGAAGTTCTAGATTGAGAGCTTTTTGGACCCCCTCTGCTTCAGCGGTCGTCCCGAATTACTCACTCATTCAATTGACATGAAAATTTAGAAACAATCGTAGCTCTGCTGACAATGAACGCGACCTCGAAAGTTTGAAGCGATTTTCTCAAATCTACTGCGACTTACACCAAAAACCCCAAAATCAACAGAAGTACTGCAATTCTGGCACAAATCGAACTTCAATCAGCCATCACTCCTTCTTTATTGCTCCAAATCGGTCAAAAATTTCACTGACAGTGCTTTGCACGACGAGCCCTATCCTCCTGTCTAGTCAGATTTCAGAATTTGCCTCACCAAATGCTCAAACTCTTCTTAAGATCCCTATTACTAAATTTAGCGGTACATAAAGACAAAATCGGACCAATGGAGTTCATAGCTCCACTTGGCTGTCCTTTAGTGTCTCAAACCACGTGGTGACTCAAATTTGCACATAGGCTACCACGTCAGCATAAATCCTAAACTACATGCAAAGACATGTAAAACGACGCATAATCCCGAAATATAATCTAACCTCGCTAGGAAGCATGCATGGGCGACATGTAATTACAACCCATGAGCTTAACTCCATCTACATGGTAATCAACTTACTAAGACTCAAAATATATAACATCCTCCAAGGTAGACTTCTCTGAGGTCCTAACTTCACTCAGAGAGACTAACGCTTGACAAAGAAGTGAATTATTTACAATGTAAAATGATTCACATCACGACAGCGGGGTTAGGCAAGTTATGATTACGATGGTGACAAGGATTCAGCATTCTGGTTGGAGAGTGTGTTCACGAGATTCTATCATCACAGAGTTCTCGAGAGGTTCTGGTGAGGACTTCTAGACAGTGGGTACACACGGAGTGGGGTCTGTAAACCCTCCGCGGTCCTATCGATCAACTACCCCCCCAATCTCTCAACCTCCATGATCGTCATCCACGAATCTGCAACATGTCGGACTTGTCTCTCACTCAAGGGTCACCTCTGATGGCTTTGATGGAAGCACACCATGAATCTTGAAGAGAAAAATGCTAAGTTCACTCATTCATACACCCACAAACTTATCAACTAAAAATCTCCTTAAACTCATCAACTAAAATCCTCCATTCTAACGACGTCTCTCAAGTTCTCACATGTTAAAAATATCTCACACTCTCTATATTACTCAAGTTGTCATTACGACAATGTGAAAACAAGGATGAGGAGCTCTTCTCTACTCCTCTATTTATACATTCTAGATTTTTACTTTGGTACCCCCGGTAACTCAACCGTAACTACTTTTACCGGATTTTACTAAGATATTACTTAAGGTAAAAGCATTAATCACATGGGCTTCTTACCTTTTCACATGGGCTTATTCCTTAAAAGTCAACAACTTCTAGAAGGATTTTGAAATATTCTCAAGGAATCTCGAATTTCCACCCCCCTCTACACTAGGACCCACTAAAAAGGAAACGTGTGGAATCTCTTCTTGTTTTTAATGCCCACAAAGTCCACAACTTTAATCCAACCACTAATATCAAGTCAAAAAGGAGATAAGGGATACTTTCCACCTCCTTTCTACCTTTTAGACAAGATGACAAGATAGTAGTGCTCACTCTTTAGCAAATATCTGAATTCTGCCAAAAGTACAGCTAAGTTTAACCATAACTAACTTTTAGCTAGTCATGACTAACTTGATACCTCCTTAAAGTACTTTGGCAGCAACTAAACATTCTCAACACTTAGTTATAACTAAACACCTTACTAATAGACAAACTTCCTATGTGTAACATAGGTCGTTACATTTTACCCTCGGAAGAGAGAACTTTCGTCGATGAAACAACTTCAACTTGTCATGATTTATCCGATCGAATCTCCTTCCTCCAAGCTCCTGAAGGTCACATCTGAAGTTACTCCACACCTTATCTACAACAAAAGGACCAAAATATCTCGGAAGAAACTTCTTCCTAGCCCTCTTGAATCTGATAGCATCATACAACATTACCCATTCTCCTATTTGAAAAGGCTTTACCTCCCTCTTGCCCAACCGTTTGTCGTAACTCTTCTTTTGATACGCCTGAGCTCGTTCCATCCGGATCATTGCTACCGCTCGGGTCTCTTCCAACTCCATGAGTTACTCCCTTCTTGATCTGACCACGTCTTCTCCTCTCGATCTCTTCAACTTTCGTTGAATAGTTTGAAAAGTATCCAATTCGAATTGGATCGGCAAATTGGACTCCACTCCATAAACCAGTCGAAATAGAGAGTACCCAGTAGAAGTCTTTGTTGTCGTTCGATACTCTCATACGATGACATGTAGCCTCTTATTTCAAGTATGTTTCGCAGTCTCAACATCATCATCTTTGACGAGCATCATACAGAGTGTAAGATTGGTCTTCTCCGCAAGACCATTAGCATTTGGTTTGTATGAGGTTGTTACTCGTGGCTTGATAGAAAAGTGTTGTAACATAGCAGTAGTCATGCTCCCTACAAACTCTCCTCCTCTATCTGAGACCAACTCTAACGGACATCCAAATCTTGTGATGATCCTCTCTCATAGGAATCTACCGACTTCTGTTTCATTAGTCTCTCTCAAAGGTCTAGCCTCTACCCACTTGGTACAATAGTCAGTGGCGACTACAATGTATCTATTGCCTCGAGGTGTCTTATTAAGAGGACCTACAAAGTCAATACCTCACTTCTCAAATGGTCCTAATATTGGAATTGATCTTAACGGAGGTGTTCTAGTAGACTTCAGAGCAAATGCTTGACATACGTCGCAAGTTTTGCAATAGTCTAAACACTCTTTGAAAATCTCTCTCCACTGATAATCCGCATCCAAAATCTTGAAGGCTGTTATCTTACCAGCAAAGTGACCTCCGCAAACAGTTCCGTCGTGAAACTCGTGCATTAGCTTGAATGCCTCCTTCTGACCAACTGCTCTCCTTAGTATCCCATCTGCTCCTTGATGAAACAGAATTCCTTCCACCGTGGTGTAAGGTTTGCATCTCTTGATCAACGCGTTACGTTCTCGGGTATGCATTCCTTCTAGAAAAGAGCCATCTGCAAGGAAACTCCCGATTTCCTTGCACTCGTCCGGTATCTCCTCGATGTTTGTGATGGTCATCACAAGCTCGTCTAGAAATGAGTCATCAAACGGTTCTTCTCCCTCATCATCGTAAGCCCTTGACAAAAGATCAGCATTCGCATACTTTTTCTCTAGTCTATCTTCGATCACGTAATCATATTCTGTTAGAAGGATCTTCTAACGAGCAATACGACCTTCGGCATTAGGCTTATTAAAGATATACTTTAAAGCCTTATGATCTGTGACTATGGAAAATTTCCCTCTAGCAAGTAATGCCGAAATTTCTTCAATCCAAAGATCACCGCTAATCCTTCTCGTTCAATCACGGAGTAGTTCTTCTCCGCTGGAACCATCTGCCTACTAGCATAAGCTATAGGATGATCATGCCCGTCTCCATCTAATTGACTTAATGTACATCCGATTGCTACATTGGAGGCATCCGTATACATAATAAATGCTTTACTCCACTCAGGTTTAGCAAGTATAGGAGCTGTCACCAATGCCTTTTTCAGCTCCTCAAATGCTTCCTTTGCCTTCTAATCATGCACTATCAAGTCAAAATCAACTCCTTTCTCCATGTACATAGTCAAAGCTATTGCTTTGTTTGAGAAGGAAAAGACAAACCTACGATAATATCCAACCATCCCAAGAAACTGTCTCAACTTTGTCAAGTTGATTGGAAATGGAAGATCCACAATTTTCTTCACCTTCTCAGGATCTACCGCAATCCCTTTCTTGGAAATGATGTGTCCTAACAGCAGACCTTCTTCGCAGCCAAAGATGCACTTCTCTGGATTCAAAGAAGCGTTAGCTTGCTCCAACCGCTGCAAAACTTTGATCACATGATCAAAGTGGTCCTCCTTTCTTCCGTACACACAGAAATCAGCAATGAAATTACGAACAAACTTCCCTATGAATGGTTCGAACACGTTGTTCATGAACATCTGAAACGTGGTCGGAGCATTACACAGTCCGAATGGCATCACTCGAAATGCAAATGTTCTCCAAGGAGTAGTGAAAGTAGTCAACTGCTAGTACTCTTGTGCTATCTTGATCTGGTTGTATCCACTATAACCATCACCAAAGCTGTACCACTCATGACCAACAACTTCTTCCAAAATCTCATCTATAAATGGTAGAGGATAATAATCCTTCTTGGTACTGCATTTAGCTTCTTATAGTCTATGCACACTCGCAGCTTACCATTCTTCTTCTTGACAATCACAATGGGTGAAACCCATTCTGAGTTCTCCACCTCATAGATGAAACTTACCTCCCTCAACTTGTCTATCTCCTCCTTGACCATCATTGCTGTTGTAAGATTGACCCTTCTCTGCTTCTGTCGAACTGGTCTTGCGTTCTCCTCCAAGTCGATTCGATGAGTCTCGAGAGTCACCTCCTTCAAATCCTTGTAGCTGAAAGCAAACACATGGATATATTTTCGAAATATATCCAGGAATCTACTTTTCTCCTCTTGAGTGACATTGATACCAAACTTCAGGGTAGAGAGTCTTCTCACAATCTCTGCCTCACTCAACTCTTCTTTGTCAAGATCTTTCTCCACTGCTGGTCGAGGCAACAAGTCAATAGCACTAAGCTGATGTAATGATTCATCTCGACCAAATCCTTCGTCCTCAGACGAGGATTCTTGATCGTAAGAATCTCCGGTATCTACTTTTGAGACACTCTGATCGTCCTCCGTATCAGATTCTCAGTAGTCACTAGTGGGTCTATCAGAGTCTGAAGTCACAACTCCAACACCCGAGAGAGGAACTATCACTCTATGATCTCTATGCCCAATCCGTAAGTATCCCTTGTGCCACCTATCAGTGGTGCGCACAGCTCTCAACCAAGGCCTACCTAGGAGCAAATCATAACTATAGTCATTTAACACTTGAAAGGACATCAATGTTTGAACTCCCATCACAGACACGACCACCTTCTCTAACACACCAAGAGGTCTTACCCGTTGCTTGTTAGCCATCCCCACGACAATGCTAGCCGGGCGAGTTGGTTCCATCTCCAACTTCTTCATCAACCTCTCTGATATGGCGTTTACAGCCGACCCTCCATCCACCAATACGTCAGAGACGTAGTGACCATTCAACCGGACTTCAATCTTTGAAGCCCTAGTGCATACCTCTGAAGCATGCACATCCACCACACCAACTCCCACAGACTTTGATGTCTTGCTCTTGGGTTTCTTCTTCTTGCTTCTCTTAGAACTCAGTCCTCCTCTGAGTTCCCTTCGTAAGCTGGGATTAAGTGCGATCAGTTGTCCAACAGTGATGTTGGCTTTCTGAGCACCCACATCTTCAACCACATCATATTCCGCTTGGGAAGATGAAATGATGAAATCCGTCATCCCCAGCTTCCTTCTTGGCTCTCTTGGTGTACTCGAAACATTACTCGAACGAGTACTTCTACTTGTTGACTCCTCCATGAAAACAAGTTCATCAGAAAATCGAGTTCTTTTCCTTTCTTGAGCTAAAAGCTCCACCGGTGCATGAGAAGAGTTTGAACTCTCTCCTTTCTCGTAGATGGAATCTCGCATGACATCGATAGTAGCCACCCCCTTGTCTCGTCCTTGTGATGGATATCCTCCACCCACATTCATTCTGATAGCTTCGGCACCTCTTGCTCCATTGTTAGGACAATTTCGCTGGAAATGAGAACCTCCACACGTCCAACAAGTGATTCTTCCAAAGTTACCTTGGTTGCCTCCAAAGTTATCTTGAGTTCCTCGGTTGGGATTGTTGTCGTAACCTCTTTGACCTCCTCCTACCTTTGTTCCTCCATTCTCGTAACTGCACCACGTTTATCTTGAGATCCGCAAGAGTATCGGTGATGCTCTTCAGCTCGGCATGAAAATCAGAGGTAGCAGTAGACATCGTTGTTGGGACAAACGGTCTTGGCACCACCGTTGGAGTAGGAGCTCACGTTGAAGCAATCACCAATTGTGATGGTGCAGGTGCGATCGTTGTGGCTACACCAAGAGTCGGAGTCGACACCAGAGCAGTATGATGAGGTTGGATGATATCTCTTTCATCCAAACTCTCTTCCATATTTGTCGTAATCTTGATGGCCTCCGCTTTGGTTGTTGGCTTCTCGTACCTCACTTGGGTTCGAATTGAAGGTCTCAACCCTCCCACCAAGTTCTTGGTCAGCACTGCTCCAATCCCCGCCATCGTTAGTTTCACATTGTCTTCACTCTTCCGTAGGACCGTTCGAAACCGTTGCTCCAACTTATCCACCCTTTCGGCATACTGCCGAACTTTCTCGTCGTCTCGTTGTCTCAAATGAGTAAACTCCACCATGAGCTTCTCATAACTCTTTCTAGAAGAAATTCTTCGATGAGTGCATTACTCAACATCTCCCATGTGTCTTCAACTGCACCAGGTGTCTTGCTCTTCACTCGGTCTTCATACCACGTAAGAGCAAAATCTTCTAAAAACTCTGGCAGTAACAACACTCATTCTTCCTTCCTTCTCACGTTGTTTCCGATGCAACCCCTTTTGAAGTCTCGTACAAATGGTTCTACATCTTCATTGTCTTTCCCATGAAACATTGGTAACTTCCCCATCTTGTAACTATTCTTTCTACTCTTCTAATTTTTATGCAATAACTACTCGCTAAAAGAGTACGAACATCATCAATTCCATTCGCGAATAATCTACCATAGGTAAAATGAAAGGAAATGGTTGTAACAACACCTCTTGTGCCATCTCTTCTCCCAAGGTAATCATAAGACTGAGTCGCATCACCGTCTTCTTCACCATCCGAATGACGATCTCCATCACAACTCAGCCGAGTCCTCTTTTGAAGTCGACAACTTCTCCGTCTCAACTCTTTGAGTCTCGTCCAACTTCTCGACTACTGACGTAAGTAGGGGACGCACTTGTGTCCTCTTGATAGATCACTCACTCCACAACTTGGACAAGGATCTTCGCCTAGAAGATGAATTGGCGCTGGTGACGATGGACCCACTCGAAGACTTAAATCAGTAAACTCCGGCTTCCCTTTAGCTCTCTCGGTTCTGATTCTAGTTGGACAATTCACTACTTTGTGTCCCAACCCTCTACAGAAATAACACCACAAGTCTGTTTCTACTCTTCTCCTCGGAGATTCTACTTGAGGTTTAGTACTAGGGTTTTCAAACTCGACGATAATCTCTCTCGAACTTTCTCCGACACTTACTATGACATCTAAACCTTGAGGAAGGTTTCTAAGTCTAACTTTCCAATCTTTTGAATTTCCACTCATGTTGCACCTTCTCAACCATTAAGTGGACAAAATATCATAGATGAAAATAATTCTACATCACTTTCTTAACTCTTCCGAGCTTTATATTAGAAATCGTGTATTATACATGCTATACACGAAATAAAATCTAATCTAAAATTAACTATCGAAGATATGATTCTCCTCACCATCGTTTGTACTAATCACAACAGACATCTTGAACTCACTCTTGTAAGGATCCAACTCTACTTCACCAGGAGCATTCGTGGTCTCCACAGTGAATGATGCTTTAAACTCGGCTTTCTTCAAATCTGTGCCAATGGTCGCGGAAGCTTCTTAGTATAGGATAAAGAGGGCACCCCAAGTGCTATAGATGCGTGTTTGTAACTCATCTATACTTAACTTGGGCTTCTCCGTCTCTGTTCGAACTCCTAAACGTCTCTTCTTCCACCTCGGCACTCGAACTGGATTCCTCATGAAGTATCTTCAAGACCTCCTTGTATGCCGAAACGTATATCTCTTAATTGGTAAGAGATCTCTCCAAGATTTTTGTGGTCTCTAGTAGCTCAACCTCCAAGCTACTAAATCATGAAGTTTCAACAGAAACTTCTCTAATCAGAAGAGATGGTGATGACTACAAATTTTCAGAGAACTGAAATTTGTATATTTTCACTTCCCTCATGGTTGTCAACCCCCTCCACTTTGAAAACTTCTTTCTCTCTCTTCAGACCTCATCTTCTCATGATTTCTTTTGTCTTGGAGAACTTATCAACCACTCTAAAACACTGGAAAGTTTCTCAGGAAAGTAAAATTCACAGAAAATCTGACACTGACTGTAAACTTTTTCCAGAGAACAGAATTCCTCAACTCTCACGAATAAACACTCTCAACTTTGAAAATTCATTGCTCTTTCTCTAGACCACATTTTCCTATGATTTCTTTTGTCCTAGATAGCTTATCAGCCACTCTAAAACACTGGAAAGTTTCTCAGAAAAATAAAATTCATAGAAAAGTTGACAGCGACTGTATAAATTTTCAAGAGAGCATAATTTCTAAACTCACAAATTTCTCTCCTCTAATAACTTTTCTCTCCTCCTTTCTCTACAACTCTAGTTGCACCCTCTCCTCAAACCCTTTCTAAGTGAACAAGATGTAAAGAATTACTTCGAACGCGTCATATATCACTACGAGATACACGAAAGGTTCTAATGTTGTTAACATCACGTTAGCTCTCTCTCCTCCCAACGTTCTCTCCATGTGTTCTCTCATAATCTCTTTTTGTCTAATATAGAACTGAACTCTAAACATTTTCAATGATCCCTTCAAGTGAGGTCCCGACAACGGAACAAAAGTTGTAAACCCTCCGCGGTCCTATCGATCAACTACCCCCCCAATCTCTCAACCTCCACGATCGTCATCCACGAATCTGCAACATGTCGGGCATGTCTCTCACTCAAGGGTCACCTCTAATGGCTTTGATGGAAGCACACCATGAATCTTGAAGGGAAAAATGTTAAGTTCACTCATTCATACACCCACAAACTTATCAACTAAAAATCTCCTTAAACTCATCAACTAAAATCCTCCATTCTAACGACGTCTCTCAAGTTCTCACATGCTAAAAATATCCCACACTCTCTATGTTCCTCAAGTTGTCATTACGACGATGTGAAAACAAGGATGAGGAGCTCTTCTCTACTTCTCTATTTATACATTCTAGGTTTTTATTTTGGTACCCCCGGTAACTCAGCCGTAACTACTTTTACCGGGTTTTACTAAGATATTACTTAAGGTAAAAGCATTAATAACATGGGCTTCTTATCTTTTCACATGGGCTTATTCCTTGAAAATCAACAACTTCTAGAAGGATTCTAGAATATTCTCAAGGAATCTCGAATTTCCACCCCTCCTCTACACTAGGACCCACTAAAAAAGAAACATGTGGAATCTCTTCTTGTTTTTAATGTCCACAAAGTCCACAACTTTAATCCAACCACTAATATCAAGTCAAAAAGGAGATAAGGGATACTTTCCACCTCCTTTCTACCTTTTAGACAAGACGACAAGATAGTAGTGCTCACTCTTTAGCAAATATCTGAATTCAGCCAAAAGTACAGCTAAGTTTAACCATAACTAAGTTTTAGCTAGTCATGACTAACTTGATACCTCCTTAAAGTACTTTGGCAGCAACTAAACATTCTCAACACTTAGTTATAACTAAACACCTTACTAATAGACAAACTTCCTGTGTGTAACATAGGTCGTTACAGGTCAGGCACTGACTACCTACACCATTGCCATCGGTTGTTCCAAAGGACGAGTCAAGCGTAAACAGTGCATTTTCTTGTGGTGAGTCTAGTGTCGCCATACTGTTGTTGTGAGACATGGACGAGATCTATGAGGCCACGAATGTTACTCGGGTACGATGGGTTCCATTGAGCTGGATGACTTCATCTAAGAGTTCGACAGTTGGTGCGATCTGCAGCAGATGCGGAACCCACAACTGTTTACACTCTTCATGGCGTGGAAGGGTTTGTTCTAACACTTGGAGGGACCGCCGATGGACGATTACCATGAGTTCAGACGAGACTACAGTGTGAAGATTGAGTTGTGGAGACAACATTGGTCTCCCAACTACGTTTCTATCACTACTGGCGCAATTTTGAGAGACGTGGTACTTGCGAGTTCAGATGTCAGTAGCAGTGGTATATCCACGGGTGGCAGAGTATCTACTACCAGCGGTGCGTCTACTAGTAGTGGAGCAGGTGGTAGTGTGAGCCGAATATCAATAGGGTTTAACCTCGTGGTTCAATTCTTCCAATGTTTGAGAAAGAACTATCAGGATGTGTAGAGCGACAAGTTGAGGAGTCTGCAGGAGTTCCAGCGGAAGACTGGAGAGAGTCTACACGAGGCATTTACTCGCATGAGACGGGTGATCAGCGTCATCCAAAGAGTGACGGAAGTAGATGCAGTCCAGTTCTGATATGGGATACTAGATCGAGAGCTACGTAGGAAAGTCAGGGATGCAACTCTCCTTAGAGACATCGCTATGACGTTGGCAGTTGTCTTTGGTCCGGCTGAGCGGATTGAGCTCAACATGGTGGAGGAGAGGGTGGTGACTGCTGGATTCTGCAAGGAGGCACCACATTGAACGACCACCTCTTCTCGAGAATCACAGACTACTCAACAACGTTGTCGTGATGTGAATCATTTGACATAGTAAATGATTCACTTATCACTGCTGTCGCGTTACTTAGCGCATGTTATTTCTACTCCGACACTTGACGTTTAGTAGTCTTAGAAGTTAGCTCTGTACTGTTCTTAGTCTTTTATGCTTATGGTTGACACCTTTTGCATATGGTGTTAACTCTGTCAAATATTTTGGATCCTAGTAGGTAGGTAGTATGACATTTATCTTGTTCAAGCATTCGTACGCTTGTGTAAGTAAATTCATACTTATCTATGATACTCAATGTACATGACTTAGATTTACCATGTAGATAGGGGTTTGAACTCATGGGTTGTACTTACTTGTCGCCCATGCACGCTTTCTAGCTGATTTAAGTTATTTTTCGGGGCTGCGTGTCGTTTTAGGTAGTTTAAGTTTTACGCTGGCACTCTAGGGAGCTTGACGTGGTAGCCTATGAGTAAAACTAAGTTGCCACGTGGTTTAGGGTACTAAAGGACAACCAAGTGGAGCTATGAACTCCCATTGGTCTATTTTTGTCTTTTGTTAAATTCTAAATTTAGAAACAAAGCTCTAGAGTGGAGTTCGAGCAATTTGTGAGGGTACTTCGAAATCTGAGAGCACAGGGAGATAGAGCTCGTCGAGCCAAGCACTGTCAGCGAAAATTTTGATCGATTTGAGGCAATAAACAAGGAGTTATGGCTGATTGAAGTTTGATTTGTGTCAGAATTGAAGCACTTCTGTTCAATTTGGCGTTTTGAGTGTCATTTGCAGCAGAATCGAGGAAATTGCTTCAAAACTTCGTGGCTGTGTTCACTGTCAGCAGGGCTACGACTGTCTCCAAATTTTCATGTCAATTGAGTCAGTGAGTAATTCAGGGCGACCGCTGAAGTAGAGGGGGTCCGAAAAGCTCTCAATCTGGAGCAACAACTTTGGAGAGCGAGATCTGGAGTTCTGTGTGGAATCAGGAGGCCCAACTTCACAGGAGTGTTCATCAAGTTGTGTACTGCAAATCCTGTAAGAATTTCCCAAAGTGATCAAGCCAATTCCTTGTTATAGGTCGAAATAGCTGTCTGGGTACCAGAAACTGCCGTAATTTCTCTACTCAGAAAGTTTCTGCTCATATCTTAGTGCTCAGAATTGATCTGAAGCTGAAATTCGTATGTGTATCCAGTAGAACCTCGTTTACATGTAGGAGGAATTCTGAAGTCTGAACCTTCACATATTTCTCAATCTTGAGTGTCAAAGTTCGCCATCTGATCTTATCATTGCTAGTTAAGCCTGAACTTTGCTTCCTGAACTTATCAGAAGAGCCTGGAGACTTATATGAGTGTTTTCAGTATCACCTTGAGACCTGAAGCCTATCCTGTGAGTAAACCAGCCACAGCCAAGAGCCCAACGCTTCTCCGAGTAGATTGAACACAGCCTTCAAGCTCATATCACAGCCAGAAGGTTCGCCCTTCCCAGGAAGACTCTCAACCCGACAACGTGGTGGTGGGTGGTGGTAAAGATCGTGATGAGCAGTCACGATCTCAGGGAGGTGTTGGAGGACCTGGTGGGCAGAAGCTCATGCCGTCCTTCTCTAGTCAGCAACAAGCGGGTCCTTGCTGGACGTGTGATGATCTTAATCAGCAGAAAGACTGTCCACAGAGGAGAGGTGGTTATGAGACGTTTGGGACGTCTCAAGCAGTGCTTAGGTAGTGTGAGCATTGCGGACGATCAGGTCACAGTAGTGACAGTTGTTTTGATCTCCAACCCGAGCTACGGCAAGGAAAGGCTGAAGGTGGACGAGGCGGAGGAGCCGTGGTGGTCGAGCTGGAGGTAGAGGTCCAGCACTTGAGAGAAGATCAGTCGGTCCACCACCTCCTACGGCGTCAAGTATGGCTGCTCGGATTGAGCAGTTGGAGCAGAGGATAGCTAGTATGGTTATGGCTTAGCGGAGATTTGATGGAACAGAGACTTCCACGTCTTATGAAGAAGAAGGAGTTGATTTCGATTTCATAGCTGGTGTGGTGCAGATTGAATTTCTGAGAAATTTTTTGTTCTTTTGATGATATAAAAAAAGTAAGAATATTAAATACTAAATAGATAAAAATAATAAAAAAATAATAACTATTAACCATACCTGGAAACACGAACATACCAAGATATAAACCATAAAACATGAATACACAATCGCGGTGCAAAGATACAAGTCCAAAAAATTGAAAACTTTTATACATTAAGTCAAGTGAGTAGTACCTAACCCTTTCGGCAGGAAGAGTTAGATACCCCTGCATATTAAATTAAACCCCTGCATATTTGCCTCCTCCGAGGTGAATATTGCACGGGTGCTCACTGGGAGAGCGGAAGTGAGGTTTTAGCTGGAGAGAGAAGTGGAACTAAGCTAACTAACAATCGTATAGTGGAGGGAAAAAAAAAGACGCGTTTCATTGGCGCCATTTGGAAGCATGACTAACGGCTCTTTTGAGAGTTTGAAATCTGAGCTCGTAACGCGGAGCGCCCAATGCCACAGGACGGACCCTGCACGCACAGGCTGATTACTCGGAAGTTGTTCGTTTTCCGTTGAATGGCAGGCAGGCCCAGCTCTTCGTATCGCACACAGAACTGCATCAGTTGCTGGCTGCGTTTGAATTTGTTCGAGTTTCGGGTGAACTTTCTTGTGTTTGAAGGTAGAGAGCTTTGGAACTGTTCAGCGTCGTGATTCTTGACTCACTACCGTCTTGAATAAGCAGCGATGGGCGGCCGGATCCGTAGGGAAAGATAGCGGTCGGATCTGTGTTCGTGAGTACCGAGTGACTAGTTCGATGTACAGGAATTTTCGAGGTTTCTGTCGTTCATGGTCATGATTCTTGAAAGGAATGCTAGCGTTAGTGGTGGTCGCCGGAGGAGTAGAGAAAGAGTGCGGAGCTGCGGTGTTTACGAGCAGATGGATCAGAACAGTGCAGTCGCAGGACGAGGGTGGAGCATTCCTTGTGCTGTCCAGTTTGTTATGAGACCACAGATCGTTGGTTCATTGCCTCCCTTCCGAATGAGCTGGTCACTGGGTTCGTTGGTGACGAATTTTTGGCTTTCACGAACTGCAGTATGAGAACCCGCGGCGCCTTGCGTGTTGTTTGAATTCCTTTGGAGACTTCCGAGAGGGAAGCTAATTCTGATCAAAATGCATCCCTCTTGGATGGATGATACACTGGATTCCATCGTGAATTACGAGTTCCATACGCAGCAGCTCTTTGAACACCAGAAAATAATTTACTCGCAAACGTTCAAGGTTTTCTCTAGTGAGCCTCCGGCGAAACGAAGGAAGCCTTCCAAACAGTGCAGTGGGGCGGACGGGAAAGAGAACATCTTCACTGCTAGGACCGCACAATATCAACAGAGTAGTTCTACGAAGATATGTTCGTTCAGGAGACAGACGATGAAGATGGATTCGAGTTTTGTGGAAACAAACTTGAATCCTTGCCGGGTGACTTACTTCAAAGAAACAGATGGAGGGAAGTTAAACAATAAGTTAATAGACGCGCAGGGGGATCCTTCGGCCCACCGTAATTTCGGCAACGAGGGGCAGTCGGACGAGGTAGAGTTGTCCAATCTAGCTATGCCCCCTCGAACTAGTTGTCTGGGGGAAACGAAAACGATTACTTCCCCGCCTAAATTTGATCCAGTTCGAGGAAGAAAACGTGGTGTTGTTGTTAAGGCAGGACCTTCGAGCATTTCTTCTGCCGCCATTGATTCTTTAAATGTCCTGCCGGGTGCGGAGAAATTGGAGAAGGTCAATGACGATCCAGAAGTACCACTAGCCGCCCTTCCGCCATTGAGAATGACTCGTGCTCGGGCGAAGACTCTGAAGAATTGCGGCGCACTTTCTGTTGCTGCGCAGTACAAGGAACCGGTAAAGAAGCCCAGGGCGCAGAAGGGCAGGGCCAGAGCTCTGCCGCAGGCAACCCCATTGCGAGAGGTGGAGCAATCTCTCGACGTAATTGCTGATGTGCAGGCTACAGGCGCTGCTACATTGCAGGACTCGCAAAATGTCTTTGGAAGGGATGAGGAGTTGAACAAGCCTCGAAGGGGTTGCAGACAGAAGGAGAGTGCAAATGTAGTTTTGGACGAAAATTTGGCTAAGATAGGAGACGTAAGTGTTATTCTCCTGGATGTGCAGGGAGCAGAGGGGAAGAACGCGACAATCCAGTTAGTGGGGGCACACGACGATAGGTACAATCAAGGCATAGAGGGCGCAAGAATTGGGGGAAAGCGAGAAGATGACGACGACCTCTCGTTGGCAGAGCTGGATTCTGAAAGATGGGAGGATATTAAAAGGTCAGTCAAAGTCCGGAAGGGAAGGGGTAGAGCTGTCTCAAGTTTCTTGGGGCATGGAGACTCAGATTTATTTCCTCCTAGAAGTTTCGCTCCAGGACCTGATAACGTGTTCGACTTAGCTCTGGAGCAGGGTATGAAGGACGTAGAAAACGCAAGGTCTCCGGAGGAAGGTATGAAAGTGGTCATGCTGGCTGGGCGATTCCCAGATTCGCTCCCAACGATGGACGCTGCTGCTTTTGATTCCACCCAGAAGAATCTCCAAAGAGAGTTGGGGTTCGATGGAGGAAGAAAGCATGCTGTTCAAGACTGCAGGCAGTCTGATGCCTCTCCAGGGGATAATTTAGTGACTAGGCAATTCTTCGTTTATGAAGAGTCAAGTGCTGAGCCTAGGAAGAGAAGAGTAAGTAGGGATGTCATTCTCGGATCTCCAGCGGCTTCAGGTCTGAACTTGACGGTACGGCCGTTCTCAGGAGCTTTCGAAGGAAAAGCCTCGACCCATAAGAAAGCTCGATCAGTACAGACTTCACGGCAGGGAGGAGAATCTAGGAAGTCGGATGAGGAGCAAGCTATCAGTCCTCTTGAGCCCGAAGAACCTTTCAGTTTGGATTCTTCAACAGCGAGGAATGTCTCAACTGCTGGAAACATGAGCCCTGCTGATAGAACTCCTACACGTGGTAATGTCTCACCGTGGGAACAAGAAACTTCGAACAAGGAGGTGACACCTCTAGTGAGCTCTCAAGTAAAGGGTGATAAATCAAGTGCCCAAATCACTGTCGGTGGACAAATCAACTTGTTCAGAGAGGTTTTCACGTTGAAGACTCCCTTGCGTTCCCAGAGACGAAACGTGACTGAGGTTTCAGCCGACTGCACGCCGAGGGCCCTAGAAGCGAGTCCTCCGTTTCATGTCCCAGGCGCGAGTACAATACGTAAAAGTGGTTCAGTAAATAATGGGCTATCTCATAGCCATGAGCTCAGAACTTCCAGCCCAGTCGAAGAGTATGAAGCTGGAGTTTCAAGTGTCAAAATCCATGCAACGTTGAAACCTCCTCGTATCGCAGAAGGCCAACCAAACAGAATGGACTTATCAGGTGCGTTCTTTGATCTTATATTAAAACTTTCATATATTTCTGGAACTAAAGCTCTCTCTACGTTCCAAGAGTTGACGTTTCCTGGTTTCTGAGAAGTTGCTCTGAGCGAGTTTGGATGTGTCGTTTAAGTGTTAGGGGTTCCTTGGACATTTCATATGTCCCACCTTGGCTTGAACAGCTTAGCCGTGGTAAAATATCGGAAATGAAAAACATATGTCTTGCCAGTGGCTTCTGTTGAGCCTCTTAGCTGGGTTGCTGCAATAGGTGGAGGACTACTGGACGAAAGCGCGAAGGTCTTATCCATCCTAAAGATGACTGATACTTCGGCGAAAACACGTCTTCAGCACGACTTATCGAGTCCTGCTAGAGTAGACTTACGAGACCGAACTGGGTTTAACATAACCGCATATGAAGACCACTACAAGAACGGCAGATTCTGTAGCTTCTCACCAGAATTTTTGCAGAAGAGTGGGAAGTTAGGTAGCCAAACAAGAGCAGTAACTGTCACTCCCGATGGCCTCCTTGGTAACGATAAGCGACCATTGGATCTTGTACACACTGCTGTCATTCCTCCACAGGAAGTGAGCAATGAAAACTGTTCTGGAGACACGATGGTCTTGAGCGACGATGACGACCAGGATACTTCGACATCGAGGCTGAAGTCATTTGGTTCCTCCAGACAGGCTGAGAATGGTCAACTTCCACCGAGCTCGGCTTCTTGTAGAACTGAAAGATTGTCACTGTCAATGATCCTGACATTTGAGGACCCGGATCCTCGTGAAGTGAGCCTGAGGTACGGAATGCATAAGGCAGATAGTGAGTTGGCGGTTAACGAGATAGGAAATTATAGTAATGTCAAAATTTCACAATTCTTTGAGCACGGAAGTGGTCCAGGTGGCTTAGAGGTCAAAGGTTACAAAGTTACTCCTGAACAGAATCCCGTGAGGGATACACATGGTTCAGGTGGATTTGCGGAGAGGCTTGAAGCATCCAAGAGGACTCCTCACTCTCCTCTTTGGTCTGAACAACCCAAGAGATCAAGATTATCAGTAGCGGAATTATCAGGCAGAAGTTGTGCGATGAGACCCGTGGAATCCAAGGTAGACCCACAAACAAACCTTCCCGTAGCTGTTGGCGAAGTAAACGCTGCGGAATCGCTCAAACAAGCAGGAGGTGACGTACACTCGGGTAGCACAGTCCACGTGAGCGGTGAAGACAGAGGCTTTGGTGCTGAGAGTTCAGGCAATACCAGCATTGAGACAAGGAGGACGCCGACACTGAAAAGTTTACATGGACACCAGTATCACGTCTTGGCCAGACAACGGCTTGAAGATGAAGATTTTTCTGGTGACAACGAGTCTGCTGATGACGAGGATGCTGCGAAAGAAGATACAGACCTGACTGACGCAGAAGAATGCTCTGGTGATAGTGAGGCTGGTACCGAGGAGATGGTAGAACCTCGGGAGTCTTTGAAACTGAGGATCAACTCATTTGGCAGGAAGTCAACATCCAGGAAAGAGAAGGAGCAAGGACTTTCTGGAGATCATCAGTATAGCGACCATAACCAGCAGGATCAGCGTAGACTAGAAGCTGTGGCGCACAGTCCGTCACGTTGTCCTTCTTACCAAGGAAAAGGAGTAGATTCAGTTCACTACGAGGAATGCTCTGAAAACAGTTCTAGAAGGGGAACTAAGGTGAAGCGAGCAGTCGAACTTCTGTGTGCAGCATCCTGTCCTACAGAAGGATATGTCCATCACTCTGATGTTGGCGGTCTGCAGCGGGACTCGAATCTGGGTGAATGTGAGATTGCTGACATTAAAACGCCAATCTCCAGTTATGGTAACGCCGGCACTGAAGAGAAGTCTACAGCGAAGGCGGAAAAATCACGTGAGAGGCCGAGGACCAGCTCGAACATTGTCAACCCTTGTGCGCAGTCGAGTAGACTGCTCTCCAATGTTAGAACGCTTATACCAGTGTGTCAACGTCCAGCGCCCACCTTCATTCCGAACGGTATGTTGTCCTAACGTCCCGTGTGTATCCGCTTTTCAAAACTGATAGTCTTGAAGTACTTCCGGCACCCTCTCTCATTTCTCTCATAAGCTTCCAGTATGCTCAGAGCACCTGATCTACTGCATCCAGAGTCCAAGTTGCGGCATTTTCCGAGTGAAACCAGTAGAGGATAGTCCCCCGTAGTGCTCCATTTAATTGGGAGAATTCTGTTAAAACATCTAGCCCCATCCTCTTGTCTTACCGCTCGTGCAAAATGATTTACTTTGAAATGACAGGAAGTTGTCTATAGCCTGAGGTTATACTTAGAACTTTACAGTGGTCTGAAAATATGGTCTTCGTGGGCTTGGAAACCTCCTTCCCACCGTCTTGAAGGATGCCATGAACCTTCGCAACCATCATGTGACTGTTCCTAGTCGGCCAGTTTTCTGACTCTGTTTCCTTGCCTGCAGGAAAGAGAGACGTGAAAGTAAAAGCTTTAGAAGCTGCAGAAGCTGCAAGGCGTCTGCAGGAAAAGCGTGAGACTGAAAAACGAGAGAGAATGCAGAAGAGGGCAGACGCGATTGCCAGGCGTGCCATTGAGAAAGAGAAAGCTAAGGAGGAGATGCTTAAGGCAGAGCACGAGTCCAAAGCAGCTCAGAAGGTTGTGTCAGAAAACAGCACTGCAAAAGATGTCTCGGCACCTACAGCAAAGGCAGTTTTGACGGACTGTACCAACTCCAAAAGTTTACAGAGTCCCAAAAGTAAGTGGACGCGTGCACTTGCTCTTAAGACCAAGATAGAGCAGGAGAAAGCAAAGAAACTAGAAGAGGAGTCGAGGAAGAAGGAGGAAGAGCGCAGAAAGAAAGAAGCTGAAATCGTTGCCCGCAAGCGAAAGAAAGAAGAGGCAGAGAAGAAGGAGAGGAAGAGACGAAGACAGGAAGAGTTGTTAAAGCAGAGAAGAGAACAGGAAGAAAGATTGCGAGCCGAACTTGAAGAGAAGGAGCACCGACACCGTCTATTGGTATGACACATCTGCAATATTTGGTCTGTTCATTTATCGTAACCTGTCATAATAACCTTGAATTGTAGCTCTGACAATCGACTCTTCACCTTGCTTCAACCGTGAGCGTTTTGACCGAAGGCTTTGACATAACACAAACTCGGAAGTCGACTAGTCTGTTTTGAGCCAGTGGGCAGTTTCTTCCCATTGTCAGCTGTTCTGTTGGCCTCGTTGTCATAATTTGGATCCTTAAAGGATTCCATCGCTAACAAACAGAGAGCGGTCGACATGTGCGATGCGTGTTGAAAAGCTTCACCTTTCAGCTTTCCTTTTCCATCGGGTTTGATGTTGCAAACATTGTATCTTACTAGCTCAAAAGTTGTGCGACCAAGCTATCTGATGAAGTCGGACAGTTAAATGTCAGAGAGCCGGGGGCGCTCTTACACTCGCAGTTGTTGTACCTATCTCTTGTAACACTGCACTGCATTGGGAATCCACATCCATGTGTCATGTAAAGCGTTATGGTTTTGATAGTAAAGGTAGCTGAGCCTCGGAAGTTATGGAGAAGCGATGGGTTAGCTTATATGAGACTTGGATCTGGGTGGTAGGAGGAAGCCGAGCGAGAAAGGAAGGCTCAGGAAGAAGAGGCTCGACGTCAACGTCGAGCCGAAAGGGAAAGGGAAAGAGAGCGTCGCCAAAAGGAGGAGTTGGAAGCTAAGACTGCCAGACAAGCCGATAAGGAAGCTGAACGCAAGAGGAAAGAAGAGGCGTTTCTAGTTTATAAGGCCTCGGAGGAACATGATCACAGGGTATTTTCCATACCCTTGTCTGAAAGCTGCGGTGGTAATCTACTTGATTTGAAAATGTTCACATCTGCAACAAATGAGCGTACCTTAACGGTTTTGGTGTGCATTGGTATCTAAGAGCTTTGTGAATGGTGTAAATTGCTGTAATTGCTGTTAAGTCTTCCCATGTCTTTTGTCTCATGTTTCAACGCTGCGGGTTCAGGTGGCAGAGAATATTGGTGCAGCAAGTACAGCTTCCAAGTTACGCAGCCAACGTTCCACGGGGCTTTCGACCGATAAGCTACGAGCTTCTAATCTTTTATCGACTGGAACATGTCTGTCTTTCGCTCTCTCAGCACGAGTACCCAGTACATCCTTTGAAGGACGAACACTTATGATCGCCACTCCAATGGTGCCGAACAAAGCACCTATCAGTTCCTTGCCAGCCATTAAATCGAAGTCTCTTGGCACTGGCCCTACAATAATAGGTCCTTATTAACTACCTTTCTGCGCTCTTGAAGTCTATAACTTGAATGTCAATTGCTGGTATGGACTTGTGTACATCCGAGTTATGGATGTCTTGCTTTGTAATGATTTCTAACGAATGACTATAAGGTAGAAGCTTGACTGAGAGTTCGTAAGGTGCGAGGAAGTTTTTTCTCGATTTTGAAGGGATTGTGTGAATCTGTCTTTGACAATGGCACTCCCCATAAGAATAGTCGACAAAGCAGTTACGTAGTCCTCCATCTGCTAGTTGACGTGCCAGTATTGGTAACTAATCATTACATCTAGTTCAGAGCTCACTCCACTTAGTAGACGGACTGCACCTTTGCGCTAAGTTAGTGACCCTGAACTTGTTTGTATGGAGCAGGGAAGATCGCGGAAATGGACACTGGTCCTAAAACCTTCGCGACACCAACGCTAGCAGCCGTGGAACATGCGGATACTGGTCCACAATCCTATGAAATTTCGCCTTACAGATCTTCATCTGATGATGAAGATGAGGAGAGGCGGGAGAGGGCCAAAAAATTTATCCCTGCTTGGGCAAGGTATAATATCGTTCCTCAATGTTTAGCTCCTCACCTCAGCTTCTGACTGAAAGGCATTGATGCATAAACTGTTTAGGAGGAGCTATGTAAAATTCTGATTGCCTGAAATGAATTCTACTTGTGTCTCAGTAAGGAGAATTTGATGCCTCAGTTACTTCGACAGCTTACTCAAGATCCCGATGAGATTTTCGCCGGCACCAAAACCTGCAGTTTAAAAGAAGGTAGAAGTTACGATCCCTTCCTTAAGCTGAGTTGTACTTCTCTGGCTATACCGTACTCGTTTTCTTTCTGGCTTGTCTACATTTTCCTTTCTTATTTTAATGCAACCGTTTCTAGTACCGATAATATTCTCACCTGACCTGTGAATGTGGTTCTGTTGCCAGTGTTCGGTACCAGTGGTTCGAAGAAGGTTCTTGATTTTGGTAGGCGTAGTGGTAGCGGTGATTGGGTTAAAGATCGCGTATCTTGGAAGGAGGAACTCCAGTACAAGATTGACATGGGCTATATGAGCCATATGCATTGAGTCTTTATCGATTTCGGGTTAGAAAGAAAAAGTGGCAGCAGTCATGAAAGCTAGTGCGGCTCGCCGTCAGTTTTAGTCACATTGAGAATCTTTTTGATGTTCATAAGCTGTAATTTGATCTTGCTATTTCTGCAAGATATTGTAAAGGGGCATTCGTACCTCATTTTCTCATTCCTGTTCCTAAAACGATGAACTCCCTCAGAAGTGAAGATTTGCTGGGTGCAAACAAGGAAGAAAATTATCCAATGCTAACCTGCTCAGTCAAAACAGGTCCAATGTAAAACCGGATCCAGGGAAAGTGAACTGTAAGTGTATCACACGGGAAGCTACTACAGTACTGTCATCAGATCTACTACAGAAGTTCTCTTTTTGTTTGATTTGCTTTCTTGGAGCTGTTTTCGCCGTGGAGCTTTTGCAAGTCTACTACAGAAGTTCCTACAACAGGACGATTCCTGTCCTTTCTGGGAGACGTACCGAAAAGACTTGTGCGGAAAATTTCCTCTCGTAGCATACCATCTGAGCTTCAGTTTTGCAACAACGCCTTGGGGAAGGTAATAGCGGCAGTTGATCTCGAGCATAAAATCTTAGGTAGACACTGTTCATCTGCAGCAAGAACGAGCATGCGACGGAGAAAGACCAAATCTGTGTCCTAGTAAGGGCGAATCCCGGGAATCATGTACTTCACCGGGCATGAGGTTGAAATCAAAAGGAAAATCTGAATTAATTTACTCTAGGGACCCAGAACTTTAATGGGAAATGGTGTGGGTCGTTCTCGTCAGTTTTCGTATACCGTGACGTTCCATAACTTCGCGCAACTATTGATATATATTCAGAAATTTGCCTTATCACACCTTGAGTAGGTTCGTTGAGGTTGATCACACCCCTCCTAACTATGTATTGGGTGATCACACCCCTACTACTTATCAAGCAGTCAAACCAGTCACTCTAGTCACTATATAATATTTTTCATCATTTCATTATTTTCGGTCGGCATTAAATACTTCTGTCGTTTAAGGAGTAAATACAAATGGGACGATACATACTCTGAAAGTTGATGTGTGCAGTCTTACACTTCACTCACATAACAAAGTTACTAGTTTCATCATCAATAGCAAGTCAAGGGTGTTCCATCAAGTAATATTTTGATTTTACTTCATATTTAACCGAAAATTGCATTGAGTTGCTGTGGATTTTCGACTAGAAGCTATCTTGATGCCTAGTTTCTAATTAGAATATTAGAGCCTGCTCGATAATAATGACTGAAGCAATGATATGTATGATTAGCCTTCCATTAGCTAATGAACTTGCCTAAGGCTTCCAATTGTCAACAAAAATGTAACTTCAGGGAGAAGAGTTAAGATATCATACACACATCTATATATATATTAAGACCTTTTTACAAATTATACTTCAATTGTTTTGGGAATACTCGTGCTGATATGAGATATCTGGATTGGTGGACTTTACTTTAACTGAGATTCTAAGATATGTAAGCTTCTTGTAACGATCAATTGCATATACTAAACAACGTTTAAGGATAGCAAACATTGTGAAGAGGATGAACCCTAATTTACACCTCCAGTATCCCTCTAAGTACTCCTGGTAACCTAAGGACCTTTCATTATAGTTCTTTTCTGACAACCAACAAAATAAATTCAAGGACATCTCTTTCATGCGAGAATAAAGGTATTTGAAATAATAACTTACAGAAATCTCATTACATTCACTGAGAAATGTAAACATTAAGTTCTAGGCTTTCTTGAAACCAAGGAAGATATAAGTAATGTAGTGTACTCTACAAAGTAATGTACACAGTGAGGAAAAAGAAATATGCCTTTTCTGGTTTTTATACCCGGTCCGGGTGTTTGAAACCCCGTGCGGGTATAAAAGTAGAAAAGAGAAAAATTTTGGTATCCCCGTTTCTTTTGGGTTAAAAAGAAGATACTATTATGTTCAAGAAACCACAAACTTTTTTTGACTATTTTTCAATCGATATTCAGTAGTTTGTTGTGAAGTGAATTTAAAACTATTAAAGAGTTTTGCTTCTTGACATATTCTATTTTCAAAAAAATAATTTAATAAACAAAAGTATTCTAGATTTCACGGTTAAATTTCTTTACTTGCATACAGTGAATCTGCAAAAGGAAGTGCTGCTGGTTACCAGGACTATTTCTAAGGTCACCGGGGGTTTAAGGATGGAGTGCACCCTTACCTAAAGACTATACCTTCTGCGTGATTGTAACTATATATACTATGTTGAGCTTTTTGAGTAAATTTACAAGTATTTTCTATTATTATGTGATTAACATTTTCTTTTATTCATTAGTGAAAACTCATCTTCGGGATCTTGTGTATAGTTTACCCTCATGGTGGTTAAATGAAACCCTAGACTCTTTAGAGCTTTTGAACTAGTTGGTTCTGACGGTTGTCTATCTTGTGAAGCTCTCAAACCTCGTAGAGAAAGAATTTAAAGAATTAGTAAACAGCACAAGTTTCCAAGATAAAATGAACTTACTAGAAATGAAGAAAACATACGTGGAGAAAACAGTGAGAAGTTGAGAATAAGAGAACGAGATGCAATGAGTGGCTAACAAATGGAAATACCTCATCAAGTCGTACAAGGGAAAGAGGGACCCGAAGGGTGAAGCAACCAACGCCCCTGAAGGGAAGAAGAACATCGGGGCTAAGCCCCTCTATCTCTAGCTCTAAACTTGTCTATTGTTCTTAGAATATCACACATATGTAAATCAAAACTCCTGCATACAACATGTGAACATGAAATAACATCATTTACTGCAACTGCTCTCCTGTGGACAGCGTCTGCTAAAGCTCTCTGTAGAGCAATGGAAACTTGTTGTGTAAAGAAGTAATGCAAATAGAAAAAAAGTGATATCTAAACATCGGTTTATAGTTTAGGTAAACCCTAAACCCATTAAACCTAAACCCTAAACCCCTGTTATGTCCTCTTTCTCTCTCTCTGAGTCTAGTAGTCACAAACGATGATTCTACAATCACTCAATCTGTTTTCTCCTCCCTATTCTCTCGAAAGCAAAAGACAATCAAGCACTTGGGACAATGAATCGTTCTCTATGTTCTCATCTACACTCTGCTACGAGCTGAATGGAGCACAACAATTATCTTATAGGATTAGATCTTTCTTCCTCCCGGTCTTTCTCAAAGAAGCTCCAACTATCGACTTGCCAAAAACTTCTTGCTTCTCACATGTGTGATGAGCTCGAAATAACACAACTACCTCCCAATGAGAAGAAAAGATCTTTGTGACTGCATGTATTGTCTGCATTCTCTCTAGTAGAAGAAGTTGAGTAACTGAGATCACAAAACTCGAGTTTCTTTGTCTCCGAGTCCTCTCAAGCATGATTGGAGTTCACATACCTCTCTTTTGAGTACGCTCTTCGTCCATCCTAGAGTGATTTGAGACACCGACTTATGTCTTGGTTGTGTCAGGAGTAGTATTGCAAACATTGTTTTCTTTGTCCTAGAAAGATTTGAATTTTGAATTATTTCAGTCCAAAAGATACTAAGTTTTTAGTGCTTTCCTCCCTCTTTACGGTCTCTCTAACGTGGGAAGAAGTACCTTGACGTCAAGAAGGACTCAACCTTTTTCACCGTTTTCAACTTTCCTCAGATAACAGTTGGAGCAAAACTTCCCAACGCAAGATACGTATATCCAGTCCAAACCATTAGAAGTTATAAACTGAAGTAAATTTGTACTATCAAACCAAAGCATGTTTTTATATTGATAGAGTGACATTTGGATTATATGTAAATTATTTTTGGTTTCTCAACTTACTTAGTGGATAATCATTTTTCTGGTGGACATTTTAATCATAATTTGCTTTTTGAACCAAACTGTATAATCTAATATTCCATACAATCAGTCACAATGTAAGTACATAAATAATTTCATTAACATGTAAAGTTTTGCTCATTATGCATAACCATACCGAGTAGGAAAATGATGAAAGAAAAGTACTTCAACAATCTATCCTCTTATGAGTTTATTATTGTTATCGTACTGCATTGCGTAACAACATATAACAGTCACGGTCAATCTGCATAAATATTTAATGAGCTCGTGAAAGTTGCTCTTACTGACCTATATTTTAAATACCTAAAATATCAATTCTATTGTGAGTTTATTGTTGGTACAATAAAACATCATGTAACTACATGTACAATATCAGTTACAATCAAAATGCATCAATATGTTTACTAAGTTGGAAGGTTCCAATGCTCGTGGTCAGTTTCTTTAGAGTGCATAAATAATTTTCAACAGAAGCACATTTAACTTTATATATCCACTTTGCATGAAAGAGAATGCACCTTTAATTGTATATGTTACATTCAAGACATATTAAGCTTAGTGTCTAGTTATCCTCCTATAGTAAAGAAAGTGAACTCTTAACTAAATACAAATGTAGTAATGCACAATATTTTATTAAAATACAGTGGAGTATTTACTTAATTTGTTGGTTCAGTTTAAAGATACCTTACCTAGCATATACGTATGTAACTGTTTAGATAATAATGCTTAGTAAACCTTCACCTAATAAAAACTGCATAACCTAGTTGCTTAAGACGATTATTTATGAGAAAGTACTTCCATAATCAGTTCTGTTACGAGTTTATTAATTCGATAATCATACGAGCTCTAGCTGTATTATTGTACAATCTAACAGCATATAATAGCAATCGCACTAAAAGTGCATATATGTTCTAACTAGCTAGCCTGGGAAGGTCTGTATGTGATCAATTGTGTTTAGACTACCGTAGTGCTTCCAATGATTCATATAATGGTTAATATAGGATCATATTCTACTCAGTATAGTTAATCAAATTCATCATTGTCACTTTTAAACATATTTAAAGATTATTCACTTAGTTTATTAAACTTTAAGTACTATTTTCAGTGTGAATTAAACTGCATAACTCAAATGGAGAAGACAAAGAGTTAGGAGAAAGTATTTCCGTAATAACTTTTGTTACGAGTTTTTACTTTTTTACTTTTTTTTTACTTTTACGTTGTCATACTATGCCTTACCTAGTATATATGTATGTAATGTTATGAGAATAATGCTTAGTAAAACTTCACCTAACACCGCACAGTAAAAACTGCATAAACTAGTTGATTAAGACAATTATTTATGAGAAATACTTCCAATAATCAGTTCTGTTAGGAGTTTATTATTTCTATTCTCCTACGAGTTCTACCTATATTAGTGCATAATCAAAACGCATAGTATCAATCGCAATGAAAGTGCATATATGTTCTAACTAGCCTAGGAAGGTCTGGTTGTGATAAATTGTGTTTAGACTACCGTAGTGCTTACAATGATTCATTATAACTGTTAATACATGAGCATATTCGACTTAATAAAATTGAATCTGTATCTTCAACTCTATTTATAGATGATTCACCTAGTATATTGAACTTTAAGTACTAGTTTCACTTTGAATTAACTGCATAACTTAATACTGAAACTGCATATATAATCGAATTGCATAGCCTCGTGATCCTGGAGAAGACAGACAGTTAGGAGAAAGTACTTCCATAATAACTTTTTGTATGAGTTGTTACTTTCGTTAGCATACTATGCCTTACCTAGCATATATGTATGTAATGTTATGAGAATAATGCCAAGTATAATTTCACCTAATATTGCATAATAAAGACTGCATAACCTAGTTGATTAAGACAAGAAAGTAAGAAAGTACTTCCATAAATTAAGGAAGTACTTCCATAGTCTATTATGTTACGAGTTTATTATTTCTATACTCATACGAGCTCGAGCTCTAGCTATATTAGTCCATAATCAAACCGCATATAATATCAATCGCAATGAAACTGCATATATGTATCTATTAGCCTAGGAAAGTCTGGTTGTGATAAATTGTGTTTAGACTACCATTGTGCCTACAATGATTCATTACATTGTTAATATATGAGCATATTCAACTTAGGAGAATTAACCAAATTGGATCTGTATTTTCAAATGCATTTAAAGATGAATCATCTAGTTTTTTAAACTTCACTGTGAATTAAACTGCATAACTTAATACTGCACAATCAAACCGCATAACGTTATTTAATAAGGCAATTAGCTTTAGAAAGTACTTCCTATAATGTTGGCTAGAAATGAAACTCCATAATCGAATTGCTTAGCCTTGTTGGAAAAGACAGTTAGTTAGGATAAGCACTTCCATAATCAGTGTTGTTCTGCTAAATATTGTTATTGTTATGATACTGCATAATCTATCTAATAGCTTATGAGAAGAGAGTGCATAAATGTTTTAATCACCCTCCAAAGGTTTGCTTATGACCACATATCTTTACTAGTGAATCAGAGTTAACTCACATAGAGAATACATTAATACATATATGTTGCATTTTGATCCACAAATAAGTTTTCTCACATCTAACAAAATAAATATTTGACTTATTCAGTGAGTATAATATTTACATGTAAGTGCAACGTAATAAACATTCCACTTTTGAGTTTGTCCAACACTCGTATGTTGGTGAAGTCAGATGACCCAAACGTATAGTTTGCAATGCTTGTGAACTGAGAGGTCAACCCGTATCATTTGAGATGAATCCTGCATAGCGAACCGTTTAACCTTATCTTGTATGTTTTAGAAAGAGGAAATGTGTCCTTTGAAGTAGACATTGAGATTGAGAGATACAGCTAGATCTCCATTGTAGCATAATGGACGACCATGTAAAGACATGAAATGTCAAATCAAGAACAGATGTCTAATCAAGAAGAGAAGAAAAACAGCAAGAAGCAAAAAACACTTGGTTTGATTAGATGGGAGAGAGGAATATGTATGAGTGAGAGTAAAGAACTATGTTTGCAATGGAATCGCGTAGCTATGCGTTAACAAACAGATCGGTTTGAGAACAAGGAGCTACGTTTGTAGTAGAATCACGAAGTTAAACTTACAGGACATCACTATTGAGCATTTGAGATTGGTTGTTACGGTGTCAAAAGATTAGTAGTAGTAGTAGTGTCATATTTATGATATCACGTCGTGGACTAGTTCTTACTTGAAAATCATATTTTGGGGTTCGATATTTTTGCTCCAAAGACGTTCATGGAGAGAAATAATATTTTTTTGATCTATTTCAGATTTCTACTTTCATTGCACCAAGTGGTAGAGCTCATTGTTAGGTTCCCAAAGGCACTTCATTTGTTTCATTTGGGTGCTTACTCGTGACGTTATGAGGTTCAAAAGATGAGAAGATCAAGCTAGGTCTTAGCTTATTGATGTTGACAAGATATTTGCGGTTATTGACGTTATACTAAGGGTGCAAGGGGGCTTCTTGATCATTATCGGAGCAAACTTAACGTATTGTGAACTAACATAAGAGGGATAGCTTAAGAGGTTAGCTTGTATCTACGACTTGCCGACGGATGTTTTGGGAGATAGAGAGGTCCAATGCATATGCACAATGTGTATTCAAATCGGATCTGTGCAGGCTACGTGATGGTAAAGAATGTTCGTGAAGAGGCAGATCGAGATGTGTGTTCTAGAAGAAATTGGGACGGAGGGAAAGAGATTTTGGAGTGCTTTAGTGACATTCGAAGAAGAGTTGGACCATTCGAGCCGTTCTGGAGTCCAAACTTGCTATCTTTAGATCCATGGAGATCAGAAGTTCTTCAAGAAATGAAGACGATATGAAGTTCCATCGGGTGATTTGGGAATTTTGGATGAAATTAACTTGCAAGAAAGTGCTTACTTCAGTTTTTGTTCATTTGCGACTTGAGGTTGGACTGTTCATGACGATCAATGAGCCAAGCTTTTTGTTCTTGGTGCTTACGGGATCAAGGAGTCCTTATCTTCGCATAAGAGAAGATCGCACGTAGATCAAACTGTTGTGTTGTGCATGGTGAGTGAAGTTGAGCCGTAAGTGAACATTTTTTGCTTTAAGTGACCAAATTTCTTGCGTGGTTTCGTGAGGAGAACTCCAAGTAGATTGTTTGGAGTCTCGTTGGGTTCAAGATAGTCAAATCTGTTTACTAGAGAAGACATATCTTAGATCAGAAGGTCTGTTTTGCGGATGTACGTGGTTTTAAGTCACAAGGAGGAGGAGCTTTTGGAGGTTTGGTAACCTACTCTCAAAAATTGGAGATATCTCAGCTGTTGAGAGTCGGATATGAAAATTCTTGGAGCCAACGGAGTCAAGAAGGAAGATCTTATCGACATCTGAAGACCGTTTGGTGAAAGAAGAAAGTTCCCAGATAGATCTTCTTCGGTTCCTTCACTATGATTTTTGTCCTTTTGGATTCATCCGAGTTCTAGTTGGTTATGTATGGCTTGTGGTAGCTAGCTTTAGCTAAGATCTTGTACATGGATGTTGTTAGATCGTGGTTTGAATCTTGTGATATTGGTGTAAAGTTTTTTGTTAGCAAAGGAATATTTCTTTTACTTTGAACTACGCTTCGGTAGTTTTGGGTCCAGGTTGAGATCTAGAGACTTGTTTTAGGAGGTTGGGTGTAGATTACAGATCATTCAAGTATGTTTATATAGTGGGAGTTGGTATATCTTGTGAAGCTTGTTCTCGTGGTTGTTTCTCTCTTTCTTGTCTCTGTTCAACACAAGATACCTCCATATCCAAGAACTTCATATTTTCCTGGACAACCTTCACGCAAAATCCGATACGATGACGACATTGTATGCCACATCATCATATCCATCCAGAGTACAATCATCATCCATAATATGAGTGAGATATGTCATGACATCATAATATTTTTTACTTTTATAATTATGTTGGTTCTTGTCATAATCGTGTCATTTATATGACGAGATAATCCATGTCATCATATAAACAATGTCACTCCAGTCTCATGGATGTAAAAGATAAATATAAATTTTATTTATTTAATCATAAATTATATATGAGTTACAATGCGACTCGTATAGTCTTACTTGTGTCATGAGTCGTAAACAATAACATAAATAAGAACCAAGTCACTATGTCATAAATCCGTGAGTCTCAAAAACCTTGAATGCTTTTAGTGTTATCCACTTCATGCGTGTGTATCTTCTGACACATACCGGAGGATGCACATGTTTAGGAGAGGGTGGATGTTGTGTCATGGATCGGCTAGTCATTAGAACGATAGTCTGGTAATAAATTTTCTTACACTTGTAGTTCATGCGGTTCTGAAAAGACCACCGGATAGAGCTTGTCAAATAGACTAAAACTGAGCTTTAAATCGATGAAAACGGATTTACACTAAAAAGGAGTTATGATGATTCAAAGATTTTGTGTGATCATGAGAGATATGGATAATGTGACATATGCTCACATGGCATCGAATGTTGATGTGGTGCTCACAAACACAGAAGGATGCTGACAATATCCAAAAAACTGACATGGCAAATGCTGATATGTCATATTGGTGATGTGGCTAGACGATCAACATATGTGAGATGACGATGAGATGACGACACGCATGCGTCACTATATTTCGCTGCATGTTTTCCGACATGCAGCGAAATATATAGAGAAGTGATCCACCGATCACTTCATCGTGCTCAACCGACTTGATAGCAACGTGTCAGCTCAAGGGGTGCTTGCAGCGGGTATTTAAGACGGAAAGATAACGAACATTTCTGGAGATTTTAGGGTTCACACGACGAAGTGCTGCACATTTTCTGTCATATTTTTAGGAAACTAATGATGGCAATGAATTGAGGTTTTGGACAGAGAAGTGATCAACCGATCAGTGCTATATTCAGGAGGAGGTAGACGAAGGAGTACTAGAAATCATCCACCGATCTCTTCTGAAATTTATCAAGGAGGAGGTTGGCAGAGATTTTGTGATCCACCGATCACTTCTGAGAGATCAGAAAGGAGAGAGATAGAGGCGAGCCAGCGAAGGATGAGAAGTGATCGATCACTTCAAAAATGAATGGAGGAGTTTGCACAAATTTTGAGAAGTGATCCACCAATCACTTCAGAAGATCGGGGGAAGGAGAAAATGGAGGTTGAGGAATGATCCACCAATCACTCTTTGGAAGTTTTGGGAAGGTTTGGAGCGAACAGTGAGAAGTGATCCTCGATCACTTCTGAAAATGACAAGAAGAGTTGACATGGATTTCGAGAAGTGATCAACCAATCACTTTTGAAGATTAGAAGGTAGAGAAGGTCGAGGAGGAGAAGTGATCCACCGATTATTTCTGGAAGTTTTGAGAGCATTCAAAACAAACACTCAAAAGTGATCCACCGATCACTTATAGTCCTCTTTGGAAGATTAACCTTTGGCGTGGAGTACAAAAAATGATGTTTTGCATCACTTCTTTTGGATTTTGCCAAGGAACAAGAGGATGACACAAATCCAAAAAGAGTTTTGAGAAGTGATCAACGGATTACTACTCCACATCACTTCTCAAATTTTGTCATTCGCGGAAGTGAAAAATCTGTAAAAAAATAGCAGTCTTTAACGAGGTGTAAGGTTCTTTAAGGTTAAGGAACTCAGTTGCAAGAAATCTTGGTATCTTTCTGATGCCACCAAGATCTTTAGCTTCGGACTTAAACCGATTTCAGTGCGAATTTTGCTATTCTGTACTTGGGTTATTTGAGACATGTGATCCGTGGATCACTCCTCTTTTGTGACGGCTGTATATTATTGTAGGATTGTCCACTCGAGATAAAATTGATGCCGTTGTGAAGAGTTTTTCTAGTAGTTCTCACTGAGGTTGGTAGATTTGGATTTAAAGTGAGAGTTAAGAACTATGGACTCTGAAAGTCATGCTTTAATACATTGTAGAAGAAGCTTATAAGTGTAAGTAAATTCATTTTTGGGTTAGAAAAGTTTTTGGTTGCATTCGTTCTGGTCTGAAGACATCTCTCACAGCCAAATACCCGGTGTATGCCTAGACACACTTCATGCAAATAGCGATACGATAACAGAAACACGCCACAGAAAAGATGGAAAGAATTTGCAAGAAGTTCCTATGAGAGATCAACTCGGAATGAGGAAACAAGATAGCGAGGATCACGTGGAGAGAATTCTAGAAGGTAAAGAAAGATGGAGGAATGGGACTGATCCCTTTTGAAATGCAGCAAAAAATCTGTGAAGGCTCTCCATTGTTTGAAAGCGATGACAACACATAATGTCGACTGGCTATGGATAATGGAGAGTTTAGCTATCACGAGCAATCCGTCGAAGAAATGGAGAAAGCAAAAAAGAGGAATGAACTCTACAAGAAAGATGGCTTCTACAGACATCGAGCTTTCAGTAACTTACGTAATCTTTGGTGCGAGTTGAAACCGAATCTAAGCTTAGACTACGACACCATAGTCCTACACCCCAAAACCTTGATCATCCAACCTTCTCTGCTGGCTGAAATGGAGGATGTACTACAAATGAACACGAGGGTGGAAATAAGACGAATGTCAAAAAGAACGTAGCCTTTGGAGTTCGTGGATTGCTCTTTTCTTGACTATAATTGTTTTATGATGACTATCCAATATTCGAATTAGAATACAAAATTTTAGATATCTATTGATAGTTACTTCTTGGCTTATCAAGAAGTAACTATCAATAGATATCTAAAATTGCTTGACACTAATAAAATTATTTTTTTGGTCATCAGATTTGTGATGTTGTCATGAACATATAACATTATACATCAAATTATGTTAATTATAAGTTTTTAAGATTTGTTATAAAAATTCCAAATTATTTTTACATTAAATTTGAAATTCATGACATTTTAGAATGTAAAATTTTTTATCCTCCCTGTCGTGTTGATCTGAGTGACTTGAAAACAAGAACCCATTAGCGAATATCTGGTTGTTGTTAGTGACGGTTTCTATCAGCTATAGAATATCTCGCATAACATTATTTAGTCTCACAAAAATATCACTATTTAAACTATAGTACGGATATCGAAAGTAAAGTTTTTTTACATCTAAACGAGTTTGAAGTTTCTCTTGGAGAGATTATGCAAGGATAGAAGAAATCTTATTTTTGTGTGTGTATTTATTCTATTAGATGACCGTTAAAGAAAATATCTAAAGTTATCTAAATCTACGATAATTTTAAATTTAAATAGATCTCAAATGTATATCCTCGCAATTCCATTGCAAGCGAATATGCATCCAAATTGTGCTTTTGTTAAAGTGAAGAAAAAAAACAATCGCCGATGTACGTTAAAAAATGATCAGAAGTTATTGATTCTCTGGAGATGAATGGACTCTTTCAGGTTTTTACACAATCCGTACACATTATTTTCAGCCTGATTAAAGACTGAGCATACACACAATACGTACACACTATTCTTTTAGATGTATAGAGAAATCTAAAAGAAATAAGATCAAAATTAGTGCAGGACTTAAAGAAGTTTGATTGGAAATGAGAATTTTTTTGTTTTTGAAGTGATTTAGATCCAAAAAAGTAAGTCTTTCTATACTATTGAAACTTGTATCTGTCCAAACTGAAAAAATCATAAATGTTACGCTTGAAATTACTTTCTTGTTGTCATAAGTATCTCATCCACGAGTAATAAAATATAATAAAATATTTTAATTTATGACCCTAATCTTTCCTAACAGAAGGATTAGAGTTATAAAGTAAACTCCATTGGATATTCCCCTCTTCTGAAATTGGAAGAGGTGAATATACATAGGTGAACGAATATCCTTCCCCACGGTCTTGTACAGTGAATTTTGTTTTCTCTTATCCAAAAAATGTGTAAATATTATAAATATTTATTCTAATAAGCTATATAGAAACTTGAATTAAATTATAATGTTATATGTTACATAGTCCCAGAGTATCCAACTCATCCGAAGAGAACCCATAAGTGAAGAGCGAGATGGTGCGTTCTTGGGAGTATAAGTCCGGAATCTTAATTGTCTAATAGAGTCGTTTGCTGAGGACATTAATTAATCTTCTAATCCTTCCCGCCGGACGGAAAGGTTAGAATATTAACTAACGTACACCTATGTACACTTGAGTGTACATGAGTGAATAAATAAGCAACCTCGACATTGTTGTTTAGAAGAGGCTTACCAGAATCACCTTGTTGTTTAGAAGAGGCTTACCAGATGAAAGAGACGGTAAAGAACAAGAATCTTCTATGCTCCATGTTCATGTCGTTAACAACTTTTATATGCAAACTAAGGGTTTAAGTAGACTGATGTAGAATTTAACTATTTAGTTTTAGTTTATATATGATGACTTTCCACTGATTTTCTAAACGTTCTGTTATGAAGTACCATTTGGAATTATCCGATTTTACAGATCTAGCTTGTTTTAACAGTTTACACAATTTAATATACGATCTACACAAATCGATCCGAAATAATCCACTCTGAACTACTCTAAACGTTCCTTTCAAATATTTACCATAATTTGGATAAACTGGAACTTCTCCTCCTTCTTTTGGCGGTGACACGCAGGGATGTGCACGTCAACTGTGGGCTTACGTCAGTCGTTGTGGACGGACTGGGACCCGGGGGACTCGAGCCCACGCCGCCCCGACTATGGGAGGATGGGGTTGCTTGCTAATTAGAAGTGACTAAAAAACGATGTTCATACATTCAAACAAGAGTTTGAATCCAAAGCTAATAAGACAACTTGAAGTAAAAATGAACCTGCGCCGCACCTAGATACGAGGCTGTGAGCTCCTCGTCAATATAGATCCACTAAGGTCAATTCTTCGTGGCCAACTCATCTAAGGCTGACAGGGATCGGACCAAGTTCTCACTGCAACGCCGCGTGCATGGGAAAGGGACAAGCAGACGTGTCCAAACGATCTTGATGACTAAGCCGACGTGCTTTGACCTTCCAGCAAACCACGGTCTGGTGACTTGTGACCTGTGCAAACATCAAAGGACCATATGCCGGGTAAATGTGACTCGGTATTTCTAACAATACTCTCTAATTTGGTAATGAAGTTGACCGGATCAGGAGTTAAACTTCACCCCTTCAGAGTAATTTTTACCGTGTAAATAACAATGAGAGCAGGGATCACTATAGTAGTGACTACACAGTAGTAGTAGTGGCGAGGTTAATTAGAGGGTTTAGGGTTTACCCGTGCGTTTAGAGTGGGAAGTTATGGAAAAACACCTGTTTTAATTTTTATCTGAATTAAATACGATCTATCACGACTTTGTACTAAACAATCGAGTCTATGATCGAACGACAAACACCCTCACAGGTGCTCGTCAGACTAGACTTTCGAATCCGTCCCAAGTCGTTACGGACAAGCCCGTGACTCCCTTCGGGTCTATATATGAAACCCTACTATATCCAATCGAAAACGCGACGCGATATATAGCCAACGGATGGGAAGACCCCATCAAGCCTTACAAGGGAAAGAAGGACCCGAAGGGCCAAGCAATAACCACCCTGAAGGGGAGAACACCGGGGCTAAGCCCCGCTATCAGTAGCTCTAAAATCGCCAGTCGCACCTATAATGTCGGAGACCAAAAAATCAGTACCTCTATCTACAACAGGTGCACCTGAAGAGGCATCGCCTACTGCGATTGCTCTTCTGTGAATGGCCCCTGCTAAAGCTCTCTGTAGAGCAATGGAAACCCGCTGCCTGAAAAACATGGTGCAGAAAGAAAGAGAAAGTGGTACCCCCTGACGCCTCTCATGGTAGGCTCTAGCGCACTCTCGCAGAAAGACGTCGAACTCCAAAGCTGTCGATCCATATATCTCCAAGGCTAAGGGGATGAAGCGATGTCCCGCTTGCATACCCCTATACTTGGATACCTTCGTTGTTGCCGCCACGCCTGCAGCCCATCCTGGGGGATGGGTGATCACCTGTGCCGCCACTGAGTCCCGTGTCGGATCCGTAACAACCACATCAGCCACTGAGACCTGATCCTCCCTCATCATGTACAGGTCTGCTCTGACTGATCCTCCCGTCTGAAGGGCGTACCAACGCTCTCTCCACGTCATGTGACCGCTCTCCCGTGCTAAGGCAAACACGACGTCTCTGATGGCATCGTGGGTGGCTATCCGCTCTCCACCGTGAGGACATCGAGCAAGATGACGACCCGCGGTGTCGAGCGAGACACCGCACTCGCAGGTGGACAGTGCCGAAGCAACAGGCTGGACCAAGCCTAGACGAAACCTCATCGCTGTAGAGAAGATAGTCGGTGCGAGTCGGAACGCTCTAATGCAAGGTCGAGCTATGAGCCAAGAGCCTGCGCCCTTGCCCGAACAAGAGCGGAGTCGAGCCCTAGTATCCCGTGAGATGGAAGGATCCACTAAGAGTGCATGGAGAACCTGCTGGAAGTGGTGTCCTGTCAGAGAAGACTGTAGTCCGCGAGATCCATCGGAAGGTAAGGAATCGAATCGAGGATGTGCCTCACGTGCCTCAAGAGTCAAACTGTCTCTTGCCTCACGAAGACACATCTGTAGTGGGTAAGAACCATCCTCCACCTCTGTCACATAGCTCTCCAAGATAGGTCTATCTCGCACGAGAAAACGACCACAGAGCCAAGGTGCTGAGAGGGCCCAACTACCCAAAAAAGCTGCCGCAGCAGTCTCCTCCATGGATAATAAGCCCACCCCGCCACATGATATTGGCAAAGATGTCTGTCTCCGTGCGAGAGGTCCTGCCACACAGTCAAAGGTCCCCGATCCTATGATGTCGCCAAACACCCCCATGATCCTCCTATCAAACTCTCTAAGGCGCGAGATGAAGATAGGAGATGGGGGTACTGTGCGGAGTAAGTAACAAGGACGTCGTGCTATGGAAGAGGAAAGGATACCAAAAGCAACCTGTGGGTCCTCTAACATAGGGAGATCCTCGATATGCATAACGTCCTCCGCAAGAGCAACATCTAAGAATCGAGAGACAAAGTCCTCTGTACCCACGGGTACTCCGAGGATGCGTAAACCATCTGCAGGGGTAACAAATCCCTCTGGGAGCTGTAGGTCCGACGGTATACCTATGGGAGACCAAGCCTTGCACTTTGACACCTTCGTCCTCAGCCCTACCAAGGCCAATTGAGAGACAAGGTGATCAAAGGCAACACCGACTTGGTCCGCCGGACCTACGATGTGCGTATCATCAGCTAGAGATGGAAAGACACAACCTGGAGCAGCCAAAGCGGTGGCGAAGAGAGCTCTATAGTGAGCTAAGGCGAAGAGAGGTCCACCCAAAGGATCTCCCTGGCGAGTCCCCGCAGCAGAGCTGATGATTGTAACCCCCTCTATCGTAGGACCGTGCTGGTAATAAAGAGAAGAGGAAGAACCATAGAACGATCGCACGAAAGGAACGAGACCCGCCAGAGATCCTCCACCATCCATGAGCTCTCTAAAAATAGAAGCGCGGGAAACGCTATTAAAAGCGTTTTCCACGTCTACCTGTAGGACCACCCAATCGGGATGGATGTCCAAGAGAGCTCTAATGCCGAAAGACACAGACTCACAACCTCCCGGCGTCGCAACTCCAAACTGATGTGGACAAAGGTGGTCCTGGAAAGTATCTCGAAGCTGAAGAACAATGGTTCGACTGATAAGTCGTAAGAGAATCTCACCGATGGCTATCGGTCGGATCCCTCCACCATCCTTCGTCATGGTCAAAAGTCTAGCTGCTCCCAGTACCTGAGCTATAGACTGAGGAATATGTCCCTGAGCTACTGCTGCCGCTACCTGAAAAAGCTCCGTGAAACCGCTAGAGGGGTCGTCTGCCTGAAAACAATCCCGTCTATATCCAATCCCATGTGGACTGACTGCCCGTTTACACTCACAGGGTAAAGCCAATCCCATGTGGACTGTCTGCCTGTTTATCCTCACAGGGTAAAGCCACTGGACGAGGTAAAGGACAGAAACGCCCCCTCTGCCTTACCCAGCCGGTTCCCGCGGGACCGCGGCAGCGTGGCTCCCACACTCTGACATGGCCAATGACGGTTGATCCGGAGGACAACTATATCCAGTCCCATGTGGACTGTGTGCCCGACCGCCTTCCGTCCCATGCTCGTGGCTGGTGGTCGTGGTGGTCTTGGACTAGGACGGTTTTCGGGCCTTGTTGCTTAGCTTTAAGAACTCTTCTTTCAACCTCCACCGCTCAACTGGGAATTTCAAACCTCCTGCCTCATACTCGCACACGAGTTCAGTCGGACTAGTTTCTTGCTCGCTGTCTTTGAACGAATCACGAGCAGAGAAAACGATCATCCATCCATCGATCGAGTTGTGACGATATTGTGATTCACTTCTGCACTGGATTTCCTCCTGCATCAGCTCTGAGCTCAACAACACGTCTCTTTTATGGCCTTATCCCCTCTCTATGCCATCAGCACCCCTCACTCACGGGTTTCCTCGAGTTCCTCGAGTAGGCAGCGTCTGTCGTCGGCTTGGCAATCGTCTTGGGTGAGAGTGAACGTCTCGAGGAGCACAAGATGTGGACTGACGAGTGAGGAGGTTCAGGATGGCGGAGTGCTAACTGCGCCGAGCTTGTATAGCCTTCTTGGTCTGGATCAACATGTCGGCTTGGCTGACATAAAGAATGCTTACAGACAAATGGCGCGGAAATACCATCCTGATGTCTGCCCGATGTCGAAGCGAGAGGACTGTACGAAACTGTTCTTACAGGTTCAAGATGCGTACGAAATTCTTTCTGATCCAGAGCGAAGGGCGGAGTACGATTATTGTTTGATGCATCCTTTGAGCGCCAACGCCTACGGTTTGGGGAATTTAGTGAATAACAGGAGAAGCACTAGAGCGAGGGATGATAGTGTGTCGGAATCATGGAAGATGCAGTGGCAGGCTCAGCTTTCGCACTTGCGGATGAAGTCACGAAGGGAGCAGGCCCAGACTAAGACTTCGTGGGGCGCTCAAATGCGCAGTCGGGCGGCTGATAACTGATGTTTGGAGACTAGCAATGTAGTTTTGTACATATCATATACCTACGAGAAGAAACTGCTTTCCTTCAAATGGTTGGAAGCGAGACAGAAGAGTGGTCGTGACAGAGTTCATGCGATCCTGTGTGGGAAAGTGGATACTGTATGAGAGAAGCCTTGATACACGGGTTAGGCGCATGGTCTGCCTAGGATCCAGAGTAGTCAACGGTAAGAAAGTTGTATATATGGAGGAGGACCTATTTGTTTCATACTGCATAGGAAACACATTTATGGATCATTTGAGCAAATGAAGCTCGTATGTTCATTTTATGGGTTAGGCCCTAGCAAGTTAGTGGACCGGAAACTATGAAAACATTGAAATTCAGTGCGTCCATATTTCATGTCAGTTTGATTGACGTTGGCAAGTGTCTTTAAGGCTATAGATTCGCAGATGTTGTAGTAAAGGTGCAATTAGTTATACCTGTCATTCACTTATGCAGCATGAGCTGTCTCTGGTTACATCAGCTTCGTGAAGATTAAACGGAACCCAAAATGGTAGATAGCGAGTCCTGTATGGCATTGACTTTGGATAAACACCAAGAAGCGAGCATGCCTACCGTGACTCAGTGGATACGGCCGCATAAAGCCCGGTCAGTCTCTGCTAACACGCGGTGCTAGATGTTTGACCGTTTACTCGGACTGATATAGTCTGCGCCAAGTTAGCTTTACCAAACACCATCTCCGCAAGTTGTGACCAAACACCATCTCCGCAAGTTGTGAGAATTTCCTGTCGCAGTAAGCGGCTTGACAAATCTATTTACTTGGTACTATGTTGATCGAGTGGTGTTGATAGAGTTGGGATATCCGAGTTTAAGAGAAGGCTCATCAAGCAGATGGGATCTTCCTGTTAAAAGAGGTTCATCAAGTCGACTTGATGAAGTCTTGTTTGTATAGATAGCTATACGTCGATTGTGAAGAACGGAAAGGAAGGGAGGAATTTTTGTCTTTAGTAATATATCGTAAAAAAATAAAACAAATTAAAAAAAAATAATGATCGTGAAAATAAAAAAAAATTAAGTTAGATCCGGATTAGTTGTGTTATAACCGTAGCTCCTTGTTAAAGTTAATATTGTTGGTTTGGAGATTTAATGTAAAATATGTCTGTTCTTTTGTTTTCGAACTGTTAAAGTATAATCCGAACGTGGGATCCAAAGTATCGTACATGTGTCCTAATCATAAAATTTATGTATGCAAGTTGAACATCGGTGAACTTTTTGTTTGCTTATCTAGTCAAAAATATTCAGTGTGAATTGTTTTATCAAGTTCATAAGAAAATTTATTTTTAGATATTGGTAATATTCGGACTTGGAGATGCGAGCAGATTTAAATCTTAACTTATAATCCATAAGAAACTTCAGACTCATAGTAACGTTAAGAAAATAGCACGTGGATAACTTTCTGATAATTTTAAACACATAGAATCTTATTAATCTAGATATTATTTAATTTTGTTTAATAAATTTTAATTTTTTCATATTTACTTCCTTCGTTAAAAGATGAAAATGAATATATGCAAAGAAAACACTTCGTGGAAAGGAAAAATGATAAAGATCATTAATTTCTTTAAATTGGTTAATTTCAAATATCTGGATTGAACAAAACATTAATATGTTTTTGCTTTCTTTGCTAATTAGATAGAGAAGAAAATGATAGACTGTATCTGGTTAGAGTTTGTGTCATCCGACGGTTCATAGTTATTTATCTGCTCCATCCTCCGGGAAGTATAATGAACTTAATCCACCATCTCTTAATGAATATTCGTTTGGTACTACTTTGTATGTATAAGCAACTCTCTAAAATACCATGGCATATCAAATATCGATTGTGCACTATAGATAATGAATAGAACAATTCAGATATTCAAAATTTATTACAAACACTATACCGCTATCGTATCAGATCTTGCGTGAAAGTTATCCAAGAAAATTATGAGATTCCTGACTGTGGAGATATAGTGTGATGAACAGAGACAAGAAGAGAACAACAACCACGAGAACAAGCTTCACAAGACATACCAACTCTCATTTTATGTACTCTCTTGTTTCGTTCTCTCTAAGAAAGCAAAATTGAGAAACAGACATGAGTGGTATGTAATCAACACCCAAAGTCTTAAAACAAGTCTCTAAATTTCAACTTAGATCTAAAATCACCGAAGCGTAACTCAAAGCAAAAGAAAAATCCATTTGTTAACAAAAAGCTTTGCACCAATATCACATGCTTCAAACCCCAGTCCAAACAACATCCATGTACAAGCCCTTAGCTAAAGCTAGCTACCACAAGTTGTACAAACAAATTAGAACTGTAACGAATCCAGAAGAATGAAAACAATAGCGAAAGAAACGAATAAGGCCTATCGGAGAACTTTTTTTGGCCAAACGGTCTTCAAGTGTCGATAGGGTCTTCCTTCTTGACTTCGTTGGCTCCAAGAACTCTCAAATCCTACTCTCGACAGTCGAGATATCTCCAAACAATGATCACTACTATGACCAGGTTGTCCGCAATGCTCACATTGCCTAGGTACCGCTTGAGACGTCTCTTTCGTCTCATAACCACCTCTCCTCTGTGGACAGTCCTTCTATTGATGAAGACCATCACACGTCCAGCAAGGATCCGCTTGCTGCTGACTAGAAAAGGACGGCATGGGCTCAGCCCATCAGATCCTCCAACACCTCCTTGGGATCGTGACTGCTCCATATGATCCTTACCACCACCATCACCACGCTGTTGCGTAGCCTGTGATCCTCGAGAAGAGGTGGTCGTCCCATGTGGTGTCTCGTTGATGAACCCAGCAGTCACCACCCTCTCCTCCACCATGTTGAGCTCAATCTGCTCAACCAAACCAAAGACAACCGCTAAACGTCAGAGCGGTGTCTCTAAAGAGAGTGGCATCTCTGACTCTCTTACGCAGCTCCCGATCTAGTATCCCTTACCAGAACTAGACTGCATGTGCTTCCATCACCCGTTGGGTAACGCTGATCAACCGCCTCATGCGAGTAAACGTCTCGCGTAGGCTCTCTCCAGTCTTCCGCTGGAACTTCTGCAGACTCCTCAACTTGTCGGACCGCACACCTTGATATTTCTTCCTCAAACACTGGAAGAATTGAACCACAGGGTTAAACCCTGGTGGTATCCCGCTCACACTATCACATACTCCACTACTAGTAGACGCACCATCGGTAGTAAGTACTCCGCTACTTGTGGATGTACCACTGCTACTGGCACCCGAACTCGTAAGTGCTACGCCTTCTGAAACTGCGCTGGTAGTAATAGAAACGTAGTTGGGAGTCAATGTTATCTCCACAACTCAATCTCCATACTATAGTCTCACCGGAACTCATGGTAATCGTCCATCAGCGGTCCTTCCAATTGTTGGAACAAACCCTTCCATGCCATGAAGGATGTAAACATTTGTGGGTTCCGCATCTGCTGTAGATCGCACCAACTGTCGAACTCCTAGATGAAGTCATCCAACTTGATGATACCACTGTATCCGAGTAACGTCGAGACTCCTTCGAATCAGAAAACGTGCTATCTGCGTCTGACTCGTCCTCTAGAATAACCGACGGTAATGGTATAGGTAGTCGATACTTCACCCCCCTCCATGTATACCCACTGTCCGAGAAGTCCCCACCAGAATCTCCCGGTAACTCTGTGATGAGAGAATCTCGATAACACGCTCTCCAACTAGAATATCGAAATCCACATCATCATTGTAATCACCACTTGCTTAACCTCGTTCCTACTGAGCTCACATATCCTCTACTAGGACGGTCAAGGTAAGGGCAACTTGTACCTGTCATCACCACAGGCAGCCTCTCACAGTTTGTTGTCGTCACTCCAACCGCATCGTGAGAGAAACAAAGATAGTCTTAATGGTCTGCAACTCCAGCCTCACTACGAACAGCACACTGGAGTGAACTCACTCTCGAAATTAAGTGCCAATACAAGCAAACGCGGTGCACAAATAGGAAGTAGAATATGGAGAGGTTCAAACCACAAGAAGTCCAAACGATAACCCTCCACACTCAAACATTCACATAAAGAGAAACCCAGCCCCACCCGGACTGACGTCTCCTCTTCAGTGACCACATGCACAATATATGATCATCAACCGTCGTAACTGATACTTAAGGTCACTAAGTATATGTCCACACCTCTAGTAGCTCCAAAAATATCTACGTGGTAGTTCTACTAGCTCACCCAAGACAACTACTGCCAACTGCCTCCATATGCGACTCTATGGTATAGACAAACAGTACCACATTATAGCTTCCCCCTAATATTGTGGGGTCGTCCTACCACCCCTCTAGGAACGTGCGAGAAGGTCTCTTACTGCCTTAAACAAGTCCATAAGTACTTGCATGCATCCCTAGAAGACACCAAGAGCTATTGGTCTAGTGGCAAAGCCAAAGCTAAGATTGTAGAGTTAAGGGTACAAGTTCAGGAATAGTGTTGGGACGGGTGACCTACTGGTTTTACACTTCCCACACAACTGAAACTTGTATATCTCTCTCACGCACGCCAGCAAGCTGGCTTGCGACGGACTCCGACTCCGACTCCGACTTCGCTCCGTCTCCGCACTCTCGCACTCCGCTCTCACGTCTCAGCACTCACGCACCTCAGCTCCTCGAGCCAAACACCACAAGAAGGATGCGTACGAAGAGCACACACCCCTAACAGCAACTTAGAGGTCGAAAACACACTCCAAAAGGTCGAAATCTGTCAAATTGACACTCGCAGGCGGGTTTACGTCAGATTTTGGACCACCTGCGATCTTCTTCGGCTTGTAACTTCTTCTATACTTCATCAAATCGAACAATTTTTGGTACGTTAGAATCGTCTTCCCAGCGTGCTCCTATTGCACTCTTCAGCATCACAAATTATTGACTCACGTCGACTCGACGTCCACCGACGCACTTCTGCCGATCTCAAATTGATCACAAAAACCTGTCACAAGAAATTCCAGCAGTGCTTCCGCACTACCTCACCACCAAATCGGCCAAGAACAGGTTCAAACGACAATAATCCACACAGCAATCAATCACCCAACCAAAAAGAACCACTCCGCTCACGCGCGCACTCGCAAATCGAAGATACCAACGATCTCCCCACTCCAGAATACCACCGGTTGAAATCTGCGACTTGAAACCTCTCAATCAGACCTCGCAATCTGAGTTCTTCAAGTGATAAACAGTATGTACTCACTCCACCATGTCAACGACACTAAACAATCACTAAAGTCGAGCCAAATCCACTCTCGTTCGCAGAGACTCCAGATTGCACTCACAAAGACTATCCACCATAGCTAGGAGCTTGAAGGCTCAACTTGAAGAACTAAGGCCCCAAGCCTTACATGCGAAGTATATCCCTAGTGGGTCATCCCAAGAACTTGACCTGACGGTACTAACGGCCCTACCAGAATTAACCACTCCGTACTCGATCAACCTAGCCGGAGTGCTAAACTGACGTGACAATCCAACTCTCCTTCGCATGTCACTGAAGCACTCCAAATCCTCTCCTTACGTCTCATATTCTCCTAGAATACACTCTATGATCCACCTCTTCACGTATCATTTTAACCAATGCGTAACCTGCATAGATCTGAACCCGATGACATCTTGTGTGCATGCATTAGATCTCTCAATCTTCCAAAACGTTCACAGATAGGTCCTCCATACAAACTAACCCATTAAGCTGTCCCTTACGTCAGTCACAATACGTGAAGTTTTCTCCAAATTATCACCAAACAACCCCCTTGTGCCCTTAGTATAGCACCAGAACTGCAAATACCCCATCAGCATTGGTAAGCTAAGGCTTAGCTTGATTTTCATATCTTTCGGATCTCATAACATCATCATTAAGCGCCAAAATGAAACAAATGAAGTGCCTTTGGGAACCTAATAACGAGCTTTACAACTTGACGCAATGAAAGTCGAGATCCGAAATAAATCAAACAGTCATTATTACTCTCCATGAGCGTCTTTGGAGTGAAAATATAAAACCCCAAAATGTGATTTCAAGTAGGAGTCAATCCACGACGCTACAATGCATAAATAATTATAGTGATCTAAGACTAAAATGTAAATCTCACTCGCTTCTGAAGTGGCGTGGTAATTATAAGAACTTTTTGCTGCTAGAAGAGAGTGGATCAGTTTCATAAATTTTGTGAAGTCTTTGTAATGATTAATTAGAACAAATGATAAAATTATGGTATTCTGTCTACATCCAGATTCTAGGTATCTTCCTGATTGATAACGTTATCATTGATATCACTTGGAATATTTGACTTGAATAAACTATTGAAGTTGAGAAGAAAAGATAAAAATGAAATTAGACAACAAATGAAAATATATTGTACGATGTGTGTTAATTATTATCAATAAATTTTGATAATAAATAACTAATATTCACATTAATCTTTACATCTACGGATGAAAAAGGTGAATATGCACGTTACCAATCTTGAAAAAAGTATAAAAAGCTGTCACATTTTGGAATATAAACTTTGAAAAAGGCAATTTAGCTAGCCTGTCAAAAGTGTATAATATCACTAATTGCAGAAAATTAGAAGGGAAATATATATTATGATGTTTCTGAATTTCGAATGGTAAAATTATTCGCATTTCACTCTTGAACTTCATTATATCATTTTATGGTGAACCTGGGTTTGTTGATGAAGTTTGGTTATTAAAATATACAAAGAATTGACAAATATCTTCTGATGAATATTTATTTCCAATTTTAATAGGTTTGTATTAACAATTAGATCTGCATATAACTAGTATTTTCTAAAAAATATGATAGTTATATGCAGACCTAATATTTTATAGAAGCCTATTAAAGTTGAAAATAAGTATTCATCAGAAGATATGAAAGAAAAAAGGAATTAGTCCTTATTCCATCACATACTACTTGAGATACAGAATATTCCTTTCATTTCCAAAATACCTGTATAAATTTATCTCTCCATTTCTCTATTCGCACTATATAGTTGGTTTTGAATGAATGGTAAAGTGTATAGTTAGCGGAGAGCTTTGATTTGAACCCTTCTTTCTTTCACATCTTCCATGATCGTTCTATCCAAGATGAGATTGAGCGAGAAATATGTATTCAGTTTTTTTGTCCTGCTTTAAGATTGTAAATACAAATATAAAGTATATTATACACAACAAGTATTCATAATTTAAAAGAAAATATATGTTTGTGTCGACCGTTTTCTCATTTGATAAATAAGAAACATTCTTTTCAAATGTATTTCTGTATTGTTGAATTTAGAATCAATTGTAAATCTCAAAATCTCAAAAGGGGTGCAAGCTATGCATTTGGTACAACAAAGACAATTAACATATATTCATAGTCTACGATGAATGAATTTATCAAGGACCACTCTCTAGTGCAGAGGTAGATACCCAACCAAGTACATAGTAAGACGCAATTAGTTCATCAAGCCTAAATTGCGTCTTCCTATGTAAGCCGTAATTTAGACTTCAAGATGGAAAGGTGGTAGATTTAATTAATACTAACTCTTTCTGATAGAAAGAGTTAAATAATAAATTATTTTTATTCATTTTCTGACGATATTTAAAACTGAATTAAAATTAAATTATTATCATCCATACTCAATGATTATCTGAGATCAAGCTTGCACACGACACCTCATGTTAAATGTATAAATTATTTTTTTAGATTCACATGCTACTTGTGAATTTGATAATAATTAATATTTATAAATTACTCAAATAGAAAAATTACTTTACTTTAAAATCACAATAGATGTGAAGAATTATATAACTTTTTCCACTACCTGTACAAGAACATCACAATAGATGTGAAGAATCAAATCAAAAAGTATTCTCTAAAAAGTCTCTGATTCATCTCACCGTGCGAACAAATATAGTCTCTTTATAGGGGCCGAGTGTGCGCTAACAAAATATGCATCCCCGACGAACTCTGGGAATTTTTGCTCGATTATGGTTATAATATTTTCAAGGAGACATAAACATTTGAAAATTTTATAAATATTATTTGTTATTTCATGCCTGGAAACACGGAGAGAACAGGAAAAAACCCATAAGTGATGAATCGGCTCCCGTGTTTCATAAGATATATGAACCACAAGATCGGTGAGTTATGCTCAAGATTCCATTACATTAATAAGGTGTTTAATTTAATACATTAAATTAAGTATTAAATTAAATGATTATGCATTCCATCTTCCAAACTCGGAAGACGGTGAACGGTGAATATATGCATGCCTCTCATATATGCATGCCTCTCAAGAAGTGAGAGGCATGCATATTATTCACCAATGCCGACTGGAGTTGCCGATCGTGCCGACTGGAGATAACGAATGGTAATGTGTAATTCGAGGCACATTTTCAGAAAAGATTCCCCTTTGTATGAAGTCGAATGCGACTTATAACAAATATGAAATACTGAGAAATAGGAGTAAATACTGTAATGCATGTTCAGTTAAAGTTTATATATTTGTCATCTTCCGTGTTCATCTCAAATTCGACAACCAGCTCAATAACTCGTAAACTCATTTACTTATAACTATCAGAACTTAAAATATGTATGTTGAAACTTAGTAACAAAAACTTCAATTGACCAATCCTTAGAACTTGATATAGTCGATCAACCCTTTTTCCATTTGTTTCATTCTTTATTACAATGAATCAACAAATCGCACTAAGAAAACCTACAATTCATTTTCCGGTTCTGTCATTCTATATCTCTTGAAGATTCTATATTCTACACTTCCAAATAAAAACAACTGTTTCATTCATGCAGAAGTAACCATTCGATACAGGCAGCGTGATATCTTTTGTAGATGTTGCATCTTTCTGAAATGATATAAATATCTACTGTAATAACCATTCAATTCAAGCAAGGTGATATTCCATAAGACCAATTTTTTTTGATTTTATAGTATATTATAATAATTGAATATCTAAATATTGGATGATTACAGAAATAAAAAATGAATGTACTGTTAGGATCATAAAAGCGTGAACAGATTATCAATTTTTCTTGATTTTCAATATGAGGGAACATACCTAATGTATAATTCCGAGATGCGCAAGTCCACATGAACCAAAACATGTCCTCGCCTATACTCATACGCGGAATGAACTGATTCTAATGAATATCATAAAGAGATCAGAGTAGATTCCACTCAAACAAATGAGAAGTGAATTCCAAACCACGAAGTGAACGCCACAATCACTCGACTCCCATCATCCGTACATCAAAAAGGTGTTACATGCGAGTTAGTTTATTTCAAGTGTATCTCCAAACTTTTATACATTTAACCCGTCCCACTGTCCAACGGACGAAACAACTTCATGTGTATCATTCGAGTGCCATTCCATCCATCTTTGTTATCTACACAGGGATCTGCAACGATCATTACCTACCACTTCTCATCAATCATCAGACCATGCTACTCTTGTCGTAACAGTAGTCTCCACTTATACCCGCCAAGAACTCAGTCGAATCCAAGGTAAGACAACATACCTTCTGACTGTTGTGCATGCGACTCCGAACAGGAACGTGACCTTCTCGAGTCGATCTCCATCTCGCCTTAGCAAGTCGAAAAGTCAATGACCGACTAGAGGGATCCAAAGAAGTCACTAAGACTTCTGGTTGATGGGGAGTGGGGCACGAGAGAACCAGTATTATTCCTGGGCGGCTGATGGAGCGCATATCAAAGCTTTAATGAAGAAACCTCAGTAAGAAGTAGGCAAGACGGACTAACACCCGCAGAGCCTCATAACCACTTGGCTCAAACCGGCCCATATCCCCCTACATCTCTCAGTTAGTTGTTGCATGGTCCTTCCGTTTTGATTTGATCAGTTGATTTGCGTTTATCAGAAAAGACTCAAACGTCAAAGAAATTTATCTGCCCTGTTCAGTTTCCCGACTCAGAAAGATCACTTTGATTGACAATGAAAAGTAGTGATAACTGACACCTCTTACAAAGCCTTTAGGAGCTTTCCCAGAAAGGAGGGAACACGTCCCACTAATGTACTTAGAACTGATAGAATCAGAACTTGTTGTATCCTATTCTTTTGCTGAAAAGCCGTTGGATAAGGTACACCTGAGCTAAACTGATTGCAACTAGGGCCACATATTCCATGACTGTATACCATAACAATCTTCTTTGTGTACTTTCGTTCGCTGCACATCAAACCACGCATACTTTTCGAATGAGATTGTATCTCTCACAGACGGAGCGACAAGACTATTTGGACACCAAACTTCACTACCATACAACTCAAATCCTTGGGGACGTTTCAAGCATGGTCCACTCCCTCGTAAGAGGAAAGGGAAAATCATGAAGAGCAAATAAAGTAAATCAAGGTGAGAAATCCGCAAAGCAACCCTGGATATCAAAAGTTGCCAAGCCCACTCGGAAGAACTGGAACTTCCAAGGAAGACGATACAGCCTGATAGCAAAAGGACAACACAACGTAAACGTGGGAGGACAGGGAGGACACACTTACTCTTCTTGTGTCGAATATCTCTTCGTTTGAGGTAAGCTTGTTCCAACGATATGCTCTCCAATGCTTCCTTCAACTGTGCAATTTTGATCTCCACACCGTAAAAATGCTCTGTTCAGACACCGTGAAAAGTTAATTGGCAGGGGTCACAAAATCAAAACAAAAAGAAATTTGGTTTATCAATGTTGCCGCATACTCACGGTACCACTCGATCAATTTACGGGAATTTCGTTGCATCTATTATGCACAAACACATTGTCAAAAAAGAAGATGTCGATGAATAGTTCTCCAATTTGGTTGAACAACATACCGTCTTTGGCAACCTCCGTCGACTCAGGAATATGACCGACATGAATGGAGAATGAAATATCTTCTGGTGCTGATGTGGGGTTGTGAAAGCAGAACTTGTAATGGCCTCGTTTTGTTGCTCGAAACGAAAATTTCTGCCCCCCTCTGGATTTCGCAGTCATCACTGTGGCACCCGTCGGCCCTGTCACCTGTAAACCACACAATCAAGACTATATTCAAGGAATAGGACCACGAAACCGCGGTTCAAAACAGAATAATGAAGTTATATGTGATAGTTGGTAGATAGGGTTGAACATGGGCCACGCTCTTCCATGCTCGAGGTAGGAAATGAAAGAGTAAGAACATAACACGGACCAAGTCCGACAACCTGAGGTTAGGTCACTAATTACAGCAAAAATTCCTTTTAATAGGTATACAAAATGAAAAGCATTAGGTACATATCAACGTCAGTAATGACAAGAACAAAGCAATTTCTTCTTTCTTCGGTTGTAAGATTCTTGTTCGCCGGTTTGTTGATACTCCAGCCGTTATGATCCACTTCGACTGGCTCACTAATAAACTTGATAGCAAATCCGGACCGCAAACGGGTTTTTCTCCTAACTCAAAAGGGTAAACAACCGCGGAACCAGTATCCTAGTCACAGATTTCATCTCAAGTCCGGCTTTCAGCACGACGGTGCACACACCGACTTCGCTCTGCGAAGCTGTTGAATACTTCTGCTTGAAAAGTCGTCCTTCAAATTCTTGGTTTATGACGCCACCTAACAAAAATGATGGATGAGTAAGGGGAAATTCCAATACTTCCACTTTACTGCGATTATCCAACATGTTCTCCGTTGGTCTCCATATCCATTACATATTAGAATTCGATTCGTGCTATTGAGAGGTTAGTAATCAGATTCCAGAAGATCATGAGGACCCTCGGACTAAGCAAAGGCTGTAAATTGGGCAAGTAACTATGCTACATTTCAAGGCCTGATTCCTAACTCTGTGAGCTTCCACGGCTCTTTAAACAGTGTGGTCTGTCTATCTTTCGTAGCTATTTCACTCGGAAAGGAGGCCACTGTGACAAATCCGGAGTGGGCTGGACAGAAGATTCAGATGAACACTTTGATTTTATCTTTCAGTTCCCTCTTGGGGTAGAGAGAAATGACAAACAAAACTGATGTATCTGATAATATGAACTTCTGGATTAAATTCAGACCTTAGAAGCAACCAGTGTCTGCTTAACGTTCACGATCAGTCGGATACCAACTACAAATACATGACGAAGAGAGGGTGGCAAACATCAGTGCCTACAAAATTTGATCTTGACCATCTTTGTTATCTGCGGGCCTGTCAGACTTTCAACAACAAGTGTATTGCTCAATACGTGTCCAATTTCCTTCTCGAAATAAAATGAATGGTGAAAACTCAGAAAGTTCGACGAGTGAATTCACGGGAAAAAAGGAGAAAAGAGAAACACACCTTCTGGACAGCTGAGATATCTCACAACTAACGGCTTCGTTCAGACTATCGTCAACATGAATCACAATAATAACAAACGAAATGGCCCACCAGTACTAGAAACCGCGGTAAAACCCCTATACTTTAAACTTCTATCACTGAACACCTAAGGAATAATTCCGGAGCAGTGAATCCGAGAGAGATTACACGAAGCTCCGACAGACAGAAAGAAATCTCTCAGAGTACATCGCAAAGAGCAGTGAGCATACAGACCACCATCTCCACATCTTCGACGTCGTTGTACCAATCACTACTCTTTTCCACGACCACAAAATTCCCCGACAACAGGTCGTGATCATACTCCACCCACTGACTAACGCACTCGACTTTGAGCACCGTAATGGTCAATCCTTCCGTCCGTTGCCATTGCTGCCCGATCGCCAGATACAATAATACAGCCAAACTCCTCCAGATTCCTAGTCTCGCCACTGCGGCTGATCCAGCCGGCCACCCCATCGCTTGACAGATCAATCCCCACCAACTCCCTCTCACCTCGTTCGATCGCCGTTCGTAGTTCTTGTCTTCTGCTCTTCTACCTTCTCTCTGTCCCTCTCTCTCGCTTCTATTACGCCGCGCTTGTCTGTCTGATCAATTTTTGCAATCTCAAGTTGGCTCTTGGTCGGTTCAACGTCCCGCCCTCAAGCCTCAACTCAATACGCTGTCTGACGGACTCTGACCTACTGCCACTGTTACGTTCTGTTGGCCCTTCCACTTCCTCGTCATTCCTGCGACGCTCCGGAAAGTCCGAACTTACGAGTAGTGTAGTCATTTCGTTTCCTCTGCGTCCTTCGCAGTCTATCCTGGAAGGGGATAATCGATCGCAAAAGGTGAAGTGAAGTGACATCACTGACATGTACCGGTCAGAGAAAGAAACTTCGGGAAAGCTACCGAGGGATGAGTAATTGAACAACGCGACGCAATGAATAGCCAACAGATGAGTTGAGAGGGATAAGTAATTACAGGACAATCACACGTTATAACAACATAATTCGGTGGGAGAAGTATATAAACAAAAAATGTAATTAAAAAATGCTTCATTTCTTCATCTACTCCAGATAAATGCTTGAATACATTGCAAATGAATTGAGTAAGTTGAACACACCTTTGAGTTTCATTTCATTTTTCCTGACCGTGTGAGCAAGGGTTTAGGTCCGACTCGCCTTAGCCTTGCTCAGACGGTCAGATTGCAATGTTGGCAAACCATGCTACCATATGCAGCTGTTAACGGGGTGGCTCCCATTAAGCCGGTGATATAAAGGTTACCCGTACCGTCGTGGTTTTTTTTTTTTTTTTTTAAAGAAAATCATATGCAGCTGACCACGTCTTTATCTTGCCATGTGGCAATGATTCTTCTGTACCAGATCTGTTTCAACTACGAATAAATTACGCGATGTGTTTGTCAGGCGACCTAGACTAGACGGTATGAATGAATTCTTTCAGTCTATGTAGTCTAGACTGAAAGAATGAATAGTCCGACGACTGTTTTGAACATCATGACGATTGTTTCTTGTACCATTTCTCATTTGACCATGTTTGAGTTTACAGTCAGTCGACTCAAGCAGTGACCATGAGTGATCTTGATATCATTCTACCATAAAGATGATTTAGAGTACATCTTCGATGTTAACGTCTAGCGAGAAGATGAGATAATACTATCAGTATTTGATCCTTGGAAACATGATATTACGAATTCTGATGTCATAGTGCGCGAAAGGGAGGCAAGAGCAGGGAGGCAAGCTCTTCGTGATGCTGCGGAGAGATTTCAGTTTGAGGAAGAAAGAATTCATTACTTTGACTTTTTAGTTGATTGTTGGTGTTTTCTTACATAATTAGTTGAGCGTGCGTATCATATTCACTCTCCTCTAAGTTCAGAAGAGGGGAAATATGCAAACTTTTTAATTTATGCGTTAACTCTTCTTTCTGGAAGGTTGGTGATAAATTAAAATGAATATTTTTTCCACTTATGGGTACTGGTTTTATACTACGAACGTGAACATTTCCCATACTTGCAGGATATGAGCAATCAAGTGTCTCATAGATAATTATATTTATTTATAATGTTTAACTTTGACAATATAAATATAAATTTCTATATTTGACACACTAGATTTAGAAAACCCTTTCAGTTCCCTTCGCTTCTGTCCTGGTATACATTTTATTGTCTCCTTGTATAGAAAATCAACTAAATATGTAATTTTTTGATTAAGTATGTTCTAAAGCCAATCACCTTTCCCAGCCTCCAACCAACCGTTTTTCAGAATTTTGTGATTACTTGTCCGTTAGTCCTTTTCCTTGTGCTTGCTAGAAGGTGATAGAACATGCATATTTTTGCCTGTCTCATAAAACAAGGTCTGTAAGAAATAGCAAAGTTTGTTCTCCACATTCGCTCTTATAGTTATGGACACAAATCTCTTTCTAAAAAATCCTTAGAAAGTCGAGCAATGGAGAATTTGGAACTCTGAAGTTGTGGGTACGTAGTCAATCATAGGATTTTGAAGAATTCACTTTGAGACATAGAATGACGATGGAGACAAGACATTCATATGAGTTAATACTCTGAGTCTAATTTTTCCTTGCATATGCTTAGGTTATTACCTAACTGTAAAAGATTAGATAATAAATTAATGTCATCGTTAATTAATACTGGTTCGAAAGCCAAGCCCCGGTCTTATGGTTTCTGCAGTGCTTGCTTTCATGCTTTACTTCTGGGTTCTCTCCAAGCTCACATGCAGCTTGTGGTTCTTGTAACACTCCATATTTGTAGAATAACTAGAGTTAGAATTTTAGTTTGGTCTACAATTTACATCCAACATATATATATATATCTCTGTAAAATGTAAACAGAAACATCAGAACACGGATTGAAGAAAAAGATCAGCGATATCCCTAAATAGTCCTTGAGTCCATCTCACTCGGAGCTAGCCTACTTTCTCTATTTCTCCCTCATACCCCACTTGTTATCTTCTCGGACATGGTTGGACTAGAGACTTAGCATGCATATTAACGGTAACCTAAGTATATGCGCCTAGCCCCAGTTCTGTTCAAGTATTACAGCACTTTTGCATTTCCTGAACATATTATTTTTCTTCACAACCAATCAGATGTCTTCTTGGAATACTCTAACTCTGTTTTAATTTTTCAATTACCCCTCTAAGTCCTTTCAATTACTCTAACTCTGTTTTAATTTTTCAATTATCTCTCTAAGTCCTCTGCAATTTCTCTGACGTCAAATTATCACCTCAAATGACACCTCACTAATCATTTCAGATTAATTAAATTCCAAGACACCCTTCCGAGGAGATACAATATAATTTTTTTTCATTATAGCTCTACCTGCCTGTACAGAGGCTCGAACCCCCACCATCTCATCCCTAGGCCCAGCTCGTTTCCAACGCACTACACACAGTTCCTGTTATATACAAAGAGATATAGTGTATTATCTATTTCTGGAAAACAGTAAGATTTTCGGAGATATAGTGTATTATCTATTTCTGAAAAACCACGGAAATATAGTGTATTATCTATTTCTGGAAAACCACGGAGATATAGTGTGTTATCTATTTCTGGAAAACAGTAGGATTAACCCCTTGATTTTTGGTTGTCGTTTTCCTTTCATTCTGCAGAAGTACGCTTTGTATGTATATTAACCACTTGCAAGTTCCGCAGAAGAGAGTATGCACATGTGGGTTAATTTATATCTAACAGAAGGTTGAGTAATAAATTAATCCATTGATTATATGAGTAAATGAGTTCAGCAGACTGTCACAATTATATTATCAAAGCCTCATCTGGACTTCCTCCAGGTAGAGGTTAAGTCTAGCTCCTCTCGTAACTGTAGATCAATAATTAAATAACAATTATTGTATTTTGTCAACTTAAGATACAACTACCACGTATATCTCTCTAGTCTCATAAAAAGAATACAAGTTCTTTGAAGTCAATCAAGCATGCATATTCACCCTCTTCCGAGTTCGGGGAGGGTGGCATGCCATTTAATTTAGTACCTAACCCTTCTGGCCGGAAGGGTTAGGTATTAAATTAAATCCTTTATTATTTTAAATTTTCTTGAGTACAGTCCCCCGCATTTGTACCTCCTGAAGCGCGACCATCGGCACAAGACTTATGGGTTTTTTTTTCTCCCCCGTGTTTGCAGGCATGGGCTAACAAATAATATTTATGAATTTTTTTGATTATTTCCATCTACTTAATATATATATTTCATATAACACTTATATAATTCCTTGTTAACAAAAGGAGAAAAAAAGTTCCCATAAAGTTCATGTTGCATGCATATTCATAGAGTGATTACGAATGATAGTGCTTTATGAGAACTCATTCATGTCAAACCTCAGTGTGCATATAATTGTGAGAATCTATTCGTGTCAAACCTCGATGTGCATATACAAGTAAAAAACTCAAAAAAACCATAAAAACTTATTTATATGATTCTACATCAGTACTACACAATTTATTTGATTTAAATTTTTACTTCGCATGTTCCATTGTGATGTTAAGGTTTTATTACCATAAGCATTTTTTGTTTCATGCTCGAACTTTTGCTAGTCTTTAAAAGTAAACTCTCAACAAGAGTTCTTATAGGCACATAGGAGGTTTAACACAAATGTGTAATTGTAAATGGCAAGCTTTTTTGTTTACACCGTTTAAGCATAAAAAATATCATTATCACAAAAGATTTAGATTGACTTGCTACAATTTAACTGATAAGTTCTTCATGCCAAACAACCAACAAACTCTAAAATGGCTACTTGGACTATACGTACAACCGATCATCTCGAAATTCTGACCAACCTCTTGTCATAGGGGTTTAAGGTCATAATCTCATCCACTTAAGGTCTCACTACTTACTTACTTACTAGTCACAACTACACTCAAATTTCTCTTCAGAAATCTCTAAAACTCAAGTTACGACAATTCGCCTCGACTAGATGATAGAACGTAACAATGTGCTTTTTTACTTCAGAATCACAACTTGACCTAACAACAACTAAGACCTCCAAGTGCACTTCAGACAACGAGGGTTTCTCCTCTGATAACAAATATGATGACTTATTGTATGTTGACAACCTCTTATGGTGAACATTCCACGTATTCTAAATGTTAGAAAACACTCAGACATCTTTACTACTCAACTCTTTGTTATCTTCATGCTATGCTCACTAACCTCTCCGAACTCATGACTACGTACTACAACGGTCAGTTTGTCCAACGAATCGATGCATAAAGATCAATATTTAGAGATTGGTAGTTCATTTACGTGGTGGAGCAACTCAAGCACTGCTCCTTAGAGCTTCTACTGATGCGTTGGTGTAAATAATTGATGATCTTTCATTGTATTATCTTGTCTATGACGGTACAATCGACGGTCTAGCTATGTTGTTGTTTTTCTCGCATCTTCATTCTCAAGCAGCCCTGCTCTCTTTGACCAAATGCTATCATTCTGAAGATCATGAGGTCTCAAGTCATACAACATCACACCCATAGTATTAGTTTTGAAGTTACTCTGATAAGTAGTGTGTAGTCCGGAAGTACACACTACTTAGCAGAGTAGTGTGTAGTCTCTCGAACACATAGCACATGGTTAAAACTCGTGACCCAAACCCTTGACTTGTTGATGCTCACGAAGGCACTATAGACACGTTCTTGGATACAAGTTGTATCCAAGAACACTATAAACATAATTGAATATATAGTTTTATATCATGAAGCCTCCTATGCTAAACTACCTAGGTGGGCAAGGAAAGCTATGGAAACAACTAAAGAGAAAATGGTTCTTATCAACAATATTTTCTAGCTAACTCTAAAACTCCAAAACAACACAAACTATGCCACACATGGCAAAGACCAAGAGATGACGTTTTAAACTCCATGTGGACCTAAGCACCCAAGAGATGTCGCGGTTGAGATGGTCAAGGAGACGTAACTAGCGAACTAGTGTATGACTGAAAACTAACAAGGTGTTAAAGCTACTAATTTACTTTTAAGCCTCAACTAACTACTACGTTGTAAATATACTATATAGTGTGCATGGTCCTTCAACTAAGAACCTAGAAATAAAGTCTAACTCTCTAACCTACTATTTCTATAGTATGCTCATCACTTCTTTTAAGTACTCCTACTACGACAGTGGAGGTAGTACGCTACACTGTTTGTTGACATTGTTGATCTATATTTGAGAGAGTTGTAGACGACACGACAGATGATCCAACGTCCATGTCCTTCTGTTGTACTTGTGGTGTCGTTAGGTCCTCCAGTGGGACCTTTTGGATCCACTTCTCCATGAGGATGTCCAAGGGAATACCATGAAGTTGTTTATAGTTTGTTAGGTGGAAGAAGAAGCGTTCGACATAGGGTTATAATCTAAGTTCAGAAGGAGAATCCGGCTTCACCAAGACCTCATATCTGTTCATGATTCTTGAAATCCTAGTTTAACTCAGTAATCTTGTGTACCCATCACAATTTGAGTGATGTTAACTCCAAGTTAACATATTTAAAATAACAACAGAGTTTTAGGGATAGATTTGGTACCATGAGGGCTATCACATACGCCTTCTCTAAACATTTATGATCTCACAAATGTAGTTTGGCAGTCTTCGCATCTTCTCTTTATCGATAGTACTGCTTAACTTGCCATCCGTTCACTCGAGTCGGCATAACAATATCATCTAGCTAGAGTTTAGTCTGTGTCAGCTGAAGGGCACTATTGCCAAATACTTCAGTTATCTTGTACAGACCCATCCATCTTAAGTGAAGTTTACAAGGGAAACGTTGGTACTTGTTGTCGTACAATAGCACCAAGTTCTTTGTCATAATAAGAATGCTCTTGCTCTCTCGGCTCTCTTATAATTTCATCAACTCTTGAAGCCTCTCACGTTGACTTTCCTCCACATATAAGCGTTCAACGACCACCAGTCTATACTTCGGCACGTCAAACTCGACTAGCATGATAGGAGACATGCCATAAGTCAGGAAAAAAATTATCTGCTGTGTAGTTATCTTGTCTGCAGACGGGAAGATCCACAACGCATATACTAGCTTGGTGTCTCAATCATGAGCATAATTGACAGTTATCTTGTTTAGAATCCGGCAAAGCAATCCATTGGATTTATCCGTCAACTCGTTCGCCTTGGAGTTCTAAGGTGTCGTCTTCTGATGTTTGGTAGAAAAGTACCAGGTCATAGCTTCATTTTTCTTGTTGAGGAAGTGCCTCTATCAGAGACAATTTCCAGTGAGAATTCAAGAATGTATCTTCTTCTCGTCTTGCGAGTTGATGGTTGGATGGAACCAACAAAATCGATCCCTCACTTCTCAAACAAAATCAACGATAGAATCAGCATTAAAGACCATCTGGTGGATGATGTAGGACGACCAGTCCTCTAGTAAGCGTCACAAGCATGATCTCACTCAAGGTGTCCTTAAACATTCACGGCCATCAATATCCAGCAGTCAAAATCTTCTTAATTGCGACTTTGAGACGGTAATGTCTCCTTGCCTCATCTTCTTGCATAGCATGGATTACCCTCATCACCTCATCATGGAGTAACATCTTCTCAGTTGCTCATCCTGACCCATCCGGAATAACACTCCTCTTATCACAATGTAGGGTGAGTATTCTGATGCATAAGGAGATGTTGCAACTTCTCGTCTTTTCTCATTCTTTGGATACACCACAGTTACTGCAAATAGGGCCTCGTCAATGGATATATCTGCCACTTCCTCTCCATGGTCCTCCGCGTCTAATCTCGACATGTTCTTTGCATAACATGTTGATCTCCTGGACGGTATTCAACAGTGTAACTGAACTCCTATAATAAGAAGGTAGATCTGTTCGCAAAATAGCAAGATGTATATCTTGTTATTCTGCAAGATGCTTAAGTGCAAAATGATCTATGTGCAAAATGATCTACCTCATTTGCCAGGAGATAATGCATGAACTTACGGCAAGAGTACACCATCTCCATGCACTCTCGTTTCGTAGTTGAAAACTTCTTCTCAATCTCTATTAGCTACCTACTCGCATAATAGATGAGATAGTTCTTACGCTTCTCATCCCGTTGGGATCAGACAACACCAATTGCATAAGCATAAACATCTACGTAAACCAAAAACCCCTGCTCGCAGTCGGATTATATGACTACTAGAGCTGAAACGAGCCTATCCTTCAACATGTGAAGCGCAACATGATGCTTACTCCACATCCTTCTTGAGCAATTGTGTGAAGAGTGCAGCAATGGTTGCATATCTCTCAATAAATCTCATGTAATAACTCATGTTTTCCAAGAAATCCTTGAGCTGATGCAAGTTACATAGAGACTCTAGACTGTTGATAATCAAGACACTGTTCTGATCCACCTCAATTCTCCTACCAAACACCACGTATCCTAGCAGAATTCTCTCCGTCATAGCAAAGTTACACTTCTTTGGGTGTAATGTCATCCTTGTTTCTCTTCACTTCTCAAAACATTTTCTCAAAAACTCTAGATACAACGTTCTAATCCCAAAGACACAAGAATTATCAAGGAAGATTTCCATGAATTTGCATAGATACTCCTGAAAAATGATGATCATGAGACGCTAAAACGTCGATTGTGCGTTACGCAGTCCAAAAGACATCTGGTGATACGCAAAGGTACCCAATCTGAAGTGAAGGTGATCTTTGCTTTATTCTCTTACTTAATGGATACTTGATTATAGCTTGAGAACCCATTCAAGAAACTATAACACTCGTGTTCAGTCACTTGGTCCAACACAAAATCAGTGAACGGCAAAAGATGATGATATTTTTGGATAACCATGTTAAGACGACGGAAGTACTGACAAACACGGATCATGCTTGTCTCCTTCTTCGACACAAGAACAACTGATGAGATCCACTCACTATTGAGTATACAAAAATTATCTCAACCAACAAATATTGATCTATTTGATCTTTAACCAATAGAGAAAACTTTGGAAAATTTGTGCAATACAACCGTCTCTATAATATTCTCGAAGTTCATTTACTATCATTCACTCTTGGCATGGTTGATGCTTTCATGAACAACCTCTCGTTTGTCTATGCATTGAGTACTAGTGATTTTATAGCTCTGATATCTTTTTCTCCCAAGTATGTGCTTGTTGTTCTTTTCTTTTTGTTGTGTTCAGATATGAAAATGCACGTAAATGTTTATGTGTATTATTTGGTGTCTTTAGATCTTCAGTTCCAACTGATGATGATACTGAATTCAGTTCTCATTGAATATGCTTAATTTTGTTGAAGAGACACAATTCTATTATCATAAGTAGTTTTAATGTATATATCATTAAAAAGCGAATTCCACAGCAAAGACAGAAAGAAGAAAAATATGATACATCTCGCCCCGTTCTCATATTAAAATATAGTTCTGTTATTTTGCCCCTCTTTGCAATGACCATAAAGTAGTTGGCGATGAGGAGAAATCGTTTGATCCATTGAAAAACTTTTTTCGTTTTGAACTATTTCTTCTTTGCAGGGTGAATGAATATGTAACAATGGAAAGTATGAGTTAAACAATATTTATTACCAAACCGTTTACCTTTGTTTTATTTCACCTCTATGTGAGACAAGCCTATTGTCAAATATACATGCAAACAATGGTTTTGGGATACACAGTCCATATGAAAGCAAACAGAGTAAAAGAACTTAACTTGCATAATCAGAACTGGAACAAAATATCTTTCCACAGCCTTGTACAATGAATTTCCTGTTCTCTTATCAGAAAAAGTGTAAATGTTATAAGAATATATTATAATAAACTATTGTAAAAATAAATAAAAATAAGAATAATATATGTTAAGCAATCTCAGAGTAGCCAATTGATCCAGATATAAACCATAAGTGGAGACCAACCTGATTGGTTGTTAGAGGTATAAGTCAGAGAAAGTAATTCTCAAAATGCACCATTATGTGATGAAATTAATTTATGTTATAACCCTTTCAGCAAAAAGGGTTAGAAACATACGCATGTTCAATGAACTTCTGGAAACGTTTGCTCGTTTTTTGTTTAACCAAATAGAAAATAATGATCAAACTGTTTTATAAATTTTAATTGTTAGTCCATACCTGAAAACATGGGGAAAACATGAGCTAAATCATAAATGTTGAGTTGATTTTCACGCTTCAAAAAATACAAGTCCAAAAAACTATAATAATTTAAGGTGAGTTTAATTTATTACCTAACCCTTCCTACCAGAAGGCTTAGGTAATAAATTAAACGAGCATGCATATCCCCCTCCTCCGAACTCGGAAGAGAGTGGTATGCATGCCTAGAAAGACTGGAACAAAGAGAGACTCTTCATATGCTTCAAGTTCATGTTGCATGCATCTAGCTTGCTTATATGCTTTTAAAGCATGCATAGTCATCCTCTTCCGAGTTCGGAAGAGAGAGAAATGCATGTCCGTTTCATTTAATACCTAACTCTTCTGGCACGAAGGGTTAGATATTAAATTAAACATATGATTAAACTATATATTCACGAGTACATTGCTCGGACTTGTACCTTCTGAAGCACGAGGATCCAGTCTACACTTATGGGTTTTTGCCTGCTCTCTCCATGTTTCCAGACATGAGCTAACAAATAATGTCTATATAATATTTTAATTATTTATATATATATTTAATATATATTATTTAACACTTATATAATTTTCAAACAGGAAAACACAAGTTCCCAGAAGTTCAGATTGCATGCATATATGCTTGCTCTACAATAGCGAGGTTTATTGGTTCACAAAACGGTTTTTTTGACTTTATGTCTTGAAATATACATGTTACTTGGCTTTTCTAGCAGACGAGGAGACAAGTGTCCATAGCGGGAGTAAAATCTATGAGGCTATTAGATTGTCTATGGAAGAAGGAAAAGAGTGTTCACTCAGGTGGTTAATTTATAATTGTAGACATATTATAATATATATTTCGTAACAGTTAATATATCAGGTGTTATTAAACTTATTACAAAAGTGTATTTCTCGAAGTACCGGATATCGCTTCTAAACATAGAGTTATTACCCTTCTTGGTACTTTGGAAATCTTTATGTGAACCGAAAAAGAGAGAGTAAAATTGACTTGTGAATTACGAGTGCCCTGTTTCCGACTTAAAAGCGCTATGCGGGATGAACCAGTGGAGATTTACCTATGAATGAGATATAATTTATAACCAAACCCTTTCACGAAGAGTTTGGTAATAAATTATCCTCTATGTATATTCTAGAATACATGACTCAAGTAGTAAACCAAGGTCCGGTTTTCACTTCGCGGCAAGACGTGACTGAAGTCCCTAGCGATAACACCTGCCTTGAATCAGTCCACATGGCAAGGCGACAAGACTCTCGAAAGGTTCAAAGCCTGCTTAGGTGCTTTTTAGGCCTGTTTCGCCTTATACAATATATATTCACTCCTCGGAGGAAGATCTTCGCTGCTACGCATCCATCGTTAAGTGTCCGTCAGAGTAAACAAACGTGGCATTTGTGACCTTTTGTCCAGGATTGTCCGACTCGTCCTTTTCAATCGTGTTATACTTTCGGGGCCCTGCGTTTTCTTCGCCCGAAAGTCCTGTAGCATGACTGTGGACGTGTCACTGGGGAGGAGCTCAAAGTTCATACGGGATGGAAGAGTTGGGGGCTTGGTTGCGACGAACGAAGGAGAGGAATATTCACCTTTATTCAGCCTGGTTTGACGTCGCGACATTAAGAAGACGAAGAAGAAGAAAACGACGAGATGACTATGGGTGAGTGGGAGGAGGAGTATGGGAAAGAGGCTGAGGGTGACTCATAGACTCCGCAATTTCTCCAACTCTCACAGCAACAGAGGGAGATCCGGTGTTGAACTTCCGGTCGAGCAGTCGCTGGGGCTGGGGATTACTCGAATTGTTTCGATGGGAGTTGAGGTTTAACTCTACAGTATGATGGCATGGGAGTTCGGAACCGGGATAAATACTGGACACTCGTAGCAGGGACGTCGTCCACATGAGACGTGGCGAGGTTGCATATTTATTGGACACGTGATCTTCTTTCGATCAAGAGACATTGATATCAGACGACTATATTACTTGAAAGCAGTGCTCACTCTTGGCCTTGTTCTCTCGTTGAGGGGATGCAGTGAAATATTGTGTCTTTCTGGATCGAACACCGATCAACATGGGATCCTCCTGGCATGGACAGATGCTGGCTACCTTATGTCGTAACATGCGAATCAAATTTCGGGATGCCGGGCATACGTTTCAGGAAATTGTTCTTCCGGTCAGTTCTTAGCTCCTCTCTCGCTCCAATGTTTGGGACCAGTCTCTACTTGGGGAGTTAGATAGGTGCCATTTGCTCCCGCCTTGCTCAGCTTATTTTATAATATAGAAAGCCGGGATAGGCTTTAGTGTATTTCTCCCCCATTCTTTTGAAAATTCTTCATGAAGGCAGCGCTGAGGTGTAATTAGCCACGGCGATCGCTGATTGGCATTGTTGAGGATTTTATGCTTGCCCCGTTTAGAAATCTCGGACTGCTAGGGGTTTAAGCGACGAGCTCTGATTCATACCATGGTTTTCAAATAGTCGTGTTTACATTTAGTGAAATGCAAGGTCTCTTATATTTGTAACTCTTCTGCTGGTGGTTCGAGTGTCCAGTCTTTGGCGAGGCAACCTAATCTATGCTGGTGTTTGCATTATTTGCCTGTTTTCCTCGCTTGGTGAGGAGGTTCGATTCCGGAGTCCCGTATTTCTTTTACAGATTGGATCGAACTTTAGCTTTGTCCGGAGTGCTACCTTCATGCTCGTGCTCCTTTGAAGTACAGAAAGTAACTACAGTGCAGACTTAGGAAGTATTTTTTGTTCTTTCTTATCACTTATTTATAATTTTACACTTTCTGACATCATTTTTGACTGCTCACAACAACGTGGAGGTTTCAGCATTGCTAATTTCTTTAGATAAGATTCGGCAATAGCGTTTACTTCACCTAATGTGGGAGCAAAGTGGGCTATCAATAGTTTTGATAAGTAGATCAAGTCTCCTGCAGCTCCCGCAGAAAAATGTGGGTTAACCTTTGCAAAATGACAGTGACTTAAAGGACTGTGGCCAGGTGCTTGTGCATTTGACAGCCTTCACGAGGGAGCGGAACGATGCATACTGTTATATTGGTTGTCTCTCTGATAATCAGCATTCTGCTTGAAAGGTTCTCACGTCTGTCATCCAATATCGTCAATCCTGTGCAGATATATATTATCACGCTACTGGTTGTTGTCAAGTTTCTAGAACTGTAAGTAACAAGTACACTTTACCGTGCGCCTTAAAGTTGGAGTCAGGATTTTGGCTTTGTATAAATTCTGATTGGTATTGAACGATTCAGTAGTGAGGATGCGGAAAGGTTTTGGGCTGAAACCTTCGCAGTTCTCTGCGGCAGCGATATTCAACGATCTGCTTCACGGTTTTGTTCTCGGTGGTGAATGATTGTAGGCAACTGGATATACCTGCATCCCCATTGGAACCAAAGGTAGATACCTTCTGTGTACCGGCGGACTCCACTTCTGGAATCGATGGCATCTGTTTGGACCTTCCTAGCCGTCCCCCAGATGAGTCTGTGGTAAGCATTTTCTCAGTCCGCTACCCTTTTTCTTTCTGCATCCAAAAGCTGAGACATTTCATGGGATAGTCGGTATTATGTTACAATGGGCCTTTCTGCGTGGGAAAGTAATTTACCTCGTTGCTGTCGTTCTTGGGTTGTTACTTTGGAGGATATAAGACGACGAAGGTATAGGGAAGTTCCAGAGTAGAGAAGCATGAGTGCCCCGTACATTGGAGTTATTAGGATCCTTCTGATACTTGTGTCTTGTTTCTGTTTTGAAGCTTGCCTATGTCCCTCGGGAGAATCCAGCTGTGAAGAGACTAGTGATGGACGTGATACAGCAATTTGGACTTCAGTGAGTTTCCTCTTTCTTAAAAACCGGAACGGATTGCTGGTAGAAACATGAAATGTGCTAATCCTATCATCTCGCGTGTATAGTCGTCATTATTTTCACGAATATTCATGTAAATCTGAGTTAATTGAACCAGCTGAGTTTTGCGTGCCTCAAGTACCAAGAGGACCATTCTGAAAGCGAAGCAGATAACTGGAGAAGGGTTTTCATAAACGAGCCGAAAAGCGGGTATCAGCCATGATTGAACTTGGAGTGTCGTTTGAACTTCCAGCTTTTGCGCTTACTCCTCTCCATGCGCTTACATCCACTAGTCTAGAGGTCTCAGTATTGCGTGTTCTTTGGTTGTATTGAATCATAATTAATCCCGTTTACGTCAAGCATACCTTTCTTGGTTGTAAATTGGTAGTCTAGTTAGTCCAGTCACAAGTTCAGTCTCCCAGGTGCATAGAGTATTGTCTATATTGTTTTCGAAAGGGATGAGAGTGAAGGAGACGGTTGATGTCAAAACCCTAACCCTGGTTATTTTGGCTGGAACTCTGCAGTTATGCGCAACCACAGCTGTCTCCGAAAGGTTTCAGCAGTGAAGTTGATATGCTCGACTTTTACTATACACATCCACAAGTAAGCGACTTTGTTACCCCAACTTCGAGCGAAGTGGAAAACAGTAGCTGACGCATGTTCCCAGTGATACGTAAGGTCATTCTTTTTTGGTAGATATTTTCTTCGGAATCACAAAGAGTAATGTTTCGGTTGATTTATTTAAATCCCAGAGTTCTCATATCAGGGTCTGCTGTTGCTTTTGTATCACAGAATATATTTGCGGCTCTGGTTTTTTATGATCCCAAGATTTTGACGTCAGAAGATCTCCCTGCGGACCTTCAATACACCATCAGGATCAACGGTAGTGTCTATTGACATTATCCTTTCCCACATTTGAAAGCAACAGAAGTCAGTGCTGAAACCAGACGCTCTAATTCTTCAGTATATTAGTTTGAGGCACGGCTGAGACTAAGGGTTTATGCGCACACAGGTTCTTACCTTCCATCTACTTCGAAAACTATTGGAAACAAGGAAGACTGTCAACTGGATGGGTACATCTGTGATGCAAATGGATATCTGAATTCAGGTTTGTCTCCTCTTGCTGGAAACTGCGAACATTAGTAGTAAGCCTGCGAAAGGACTTATCAAGAGAATTTATATTTATGACCTGATGTTCAGAAACACCGGAACATTTCTGACTTTGTATTTGTTATTTTCGGTGTACTGAATCATGGATATAAATTCCAGGTCTCGTATGCCATTTGGAGGCCCATGTGTGGTGGTTCACTTTTAGCAGAATACGTTTGAAGCTTTTCTTCAATTATTCCTTGGACAGTGTAGTTTTGAAGTTGAATGTTGATCTTTTAGCATCCCTTTGTCAGGTTTCCTAGCGCTTCAGAGTGTTATCGCACAAGTTACAAGAGCAACAGCATTGCCAGGATCAGCGTGTGTCAGTGCGAAGGGAAAAACTACGTTTGTGCGGCAGCAGGCATTGCCGGCGTATCATAGATCTTTTGCATCGTTGGAGTTTCAGCTTTTCACAGCCTTGTACATGGTCCTTGCTCTCTCACCCGTGCTGCAAACAACTCTCACTCACATTGTCCAAGAAAAGCAAAGTCTTTTGAAGGTAATACTTTTGTAAATTTCTTTTATGGAATTTGCGTTAAGGAACGAAAATGTGGCCGATTAATAGATCCTCTTCGATAGATAAGAGGACCTATCTTGAGCAGAGTACGCGACTGAGTTCATCAGATATGAGATTAACAACTGTGTTGCAGATATTTCAGTATCGGTGACTTACGGTTTGATTGGTGGGCGGTATTGTGTTAGACGTTGTTATGCTGATATTGACTGTAATTAGACTGTTACGCTTCCTAGTTATTTTACTTGTGCACGTTTGTTGACCTAGACGCGCAGTTGGTTGAACAACGTGTAATAAAGAAGAGCAATGAATGTCGGGGAAGTCTGTGTTCTCTCATTACTCGCTACTTCTGGACATGTGGGAAGATTAAGTCCCTTTCGTGCCAATGCAGGACTCCATGCTGCTAATGGGATTGAGAGAATCTGTTTACTGGCTCGCGTGGCTCGTTACATATGCGCTCATGTCTGCCGTGACCACTTTAATCCTTGTGAGTTCTCGTACGTGTGCATTGAACGAGCTGCAAAACCTTGCTAGTTAGTTCCGCTTATTGTTCTCGTTTCCTTATAGATGACCCTAGTATTCCTCTCTATATCTCAGTCTCTCTGAGTATTCGGTCGAATTACGCGGTACGCATTAACACAAGGTTACTTTCAAGTCCAGTATTTTGTAACATGGGATTTCATGCCATAACTGGTATTTATATTTTAGTGTTAATTGGCGCTGTTGGAAGATCTGCACAGATTGGATTGCATACTTGTTTACCCGATGCAATGGACCAAATGAGGCATTGACATTTTTGTCTGGTGTTGAACTGGTCTATGATTCTCGTGTAGGTCATGACCGCAAAGTGGACCACTCTGTTTGAATTCACAAGTATGAGGATGCTGTGTCTTATCATCTACCCTTTCACTTTGTCCCTGATCACCATGGCATTTGCCCTCAGCACAGTTTTTTCCAAGGTTGGTAGGCCGTCCTTTTAGAAGTTGGTACTCAAGAAGATGTCCCGGGCTGCATACAGAGTGTTGGATTGCCGCACATCTCTTTGATTACCCATCTCCTTTCGTGCTAAAGTTTGGGAACCTTGCCACATAAAGTTTCAGGGAGACGAGGCTGGTGTGTGCCTCTTATAGTCCATTGACCTCTTAATAGAAAAAGTTTGTGGACTGAAGCATGAGTGATTCCTTAGGGTGTTGTAAGGATAATACGATGAATTTCCAGTTATGCTATGAAGTGTGATATCTCGATGTAAATGTAGTAATCCTAGCAAGTATAGTAACTCTGCGTTGTGTAGCCATATTCGTTCCTCCCAAGCTCTCCAGTGGTGTGGGTAAGTTGTACATACTCTGCCTTCATAAGGAATATATATCTGATGGCCCATTGATGGTCTTCATATGCAGGTTCAGTCGGCAACCTCGTTCTCTGGGTTGCTGATATTGTGCTGTAGTCTTCTCATCATTCCCATCGATCTGCTTCAGTGGTCAACAGGAGTATGCGCAGCATTGTCTTTGATATCTCCCGTTGGGCTTGCCCTTGCGGTAGACGTGATAGTGCGAGCGGAAGGTCATGCACAAGGGATAACTTTCAATAACTTCTGGTCTACGGTTGCCCCCGAACTACAACCCGCAATATCCTTTTGATAGTCACCTCCTCTTTTTCTTTCATGCGTCATGGGTGCTGATCGAAAAATGATCGATGGGTTGTCAGGATGTACAGCAACTTTAAAGATTCAAGGAACTGGTGGGAGTTTTGGTTGGCATTTCGAAGAGAAGAATTTGACTATATTTAAATCTCTGGTCCCCCACTTGGTTACAGACGTTCGCTACCTTGATGTTAAAAGTTTGCGCACATTCACACCCCTCTACTACTCACTATGCATTTGGCAGTATGAATATATGCACTTGGCCGGGTTACTTGCGGGTTATCTATGTATTAGAGAGTGGTCCTTGATAAGATCTGCCATTCTCGACGTATGCATATATGTACTTCTCTGGTTCACTGTGCTTTGGGGGTTACCTTCGGTGTGAGGGCGTGGTTCTGATTAACTGCACTTCCCATGTACCAACGTATATTTTAATCTCTGAACTGAATTTGCAGGCGAAAGGAACAAGCCCTTTGAGCATGGGTGCGCTTGTCTGCATATTTGTTTTAGACGCAATTGTTTATGGAGTTATAGCATGGTAAGTAAATGACAGTCCTCTCGACATTGATTTAACGTCGACTTTAACTCAGTAAGGGTTACCTTACCTGTAAAGGTCGTCCAGAGGAAAAGCATGTCACATTGATATATCCCATAGGGGAGATCTCCATGTCTATATGTATACTCTCTCGCCGTTTCCTGCATGTACTCTAGGTGGTCGTGAAGTAGACTGAGCGTGTTTCGGCTCATCATGCCGTTACAAGTTGGAAGTTTTCCGGATGATAGGAAAGCCGCAACGTGCTCTTAGTTTTCTCAGTATTTTCCGCCATCTGCCTTGTTTGCGTAGGTATCTGGATAACACGTGGCCACATCCTGAAAGAGGTCCCAAGAGACACTGGAGATTCTGCTTCCGTGCAAATTACTGGTTTCCTTCCAGGGGAGCCTCATATATGCTTGCTCCACAAGACAATGTACGACATACTGAATGTTTCTGTGACGTGGTTGGATCCGAGTTACCTTGTATGCTTGGCTAGGTCCCCTTCGTTACATTATTAGCTTGTCCAGCTTGTACATATTTTCATCCTTCATAGTCCAGCTTGTGAGTATGTAAGTTCCAGATGGCAAGTTAGCGCACATACGGCCCCTATTTGCTTCTTGCTATGTACTTGGCCGGGTTACGTGCGGGTTACCTGTGTCCTAGAGAGTGGTCCTTGATTAAATCTGCCATTCTCGACGTATGGATATATGTAAGTTCCAGCTGACAGGAATGTTAAACGAAATTGGAAAGTATTTGTTGAAGCTCCCCTTAGTCGTGGTATGTATACTGATACAAAACCGCGTCGTTTCATTGACGCATGACCTTCGGCTTATGAAGAGGCATTCATTTGTGAAATTTCTTGCACCACGTGGTATCTTGCAGTCGGGATTTGTTTCCCAGTTTCAGTTGGATGAAGCAAGCTTTGTCGTCGGAACTCCCAGTGATGTGGCGGTTGAAGGTAAGAACGTATCGGAGGTGACCTCAGATCTTTAGACTGCAAAGTGCTTTTTCTGCTTGAGTTTTCTCACTGGAAGTGACAGATTCGTTGGACAGGAGCAGTTCTTTCAAACTCCTTTATTGTTTACTCGGCTATAAAGCTACTAATTGCCGTTGTTCTTATCGATCTATAGTTGACCCAAGACAGCCTGTCCAAGAAGATGATCCGAACATGGAGCCTGTTGAACCAGAGCTAGCACGCAAAGCAGTTATAATCTGCAAGGACTTGAAGAAAGCTTATCATAGGAGAAAGAAATGGTGGCAATTTTGGGATATTGAAGGAGGAAGAGGACAGGCGTCCAGGCAGCACTGGAAGCCGGAGTCGGAAGTGATCAAAGGCCTCAATATAAATCTGTACGAGGGGCAGCTGTTTGCGTTTGTTGTAAGTTTGTTTCCCTCTTGGCAGATTTCGGCTTTCACAGCAACGCTTTTGGGTAGCGCGTTCAGCAGAACTTGGTGAACAACTGATCCGGTGTCCATGTTTGCTGCAGGGCCACAGCAAGTCGGGAAAGTCGGCTCTCGTTTCGATGTTGGCAGGATTGTCACAACGAACATCTGGTGAAGCGTATATCTATGGGCTTCCGTTAAGTGATGGAGGTACCTGTGATTACTAATTCACTTCCTCCATATAGATAATAAAATACGGATGTGTGTGTTCTTTCTTTGACCCAGTCAACCATTCGTTGTTCAATTCTTTTTCTCAGGTTCAGAGCTGCGTTCGTTAGTAGGGTTTTGCCCTCAAGAAGATATTATCCTCGATCTACTCACAGTGCGCGAGCAGGTAGGTCGTGACCGTTCGAACAGTCGAAGTTTATTATTCGTGCCCAGTGTTTACCACTGTGCGAAACTCGTCATCTTAGATAGCTGAAAGCATGAGTTAGAATCGTGGCTAGATGGATCATTTATACTTGCAGTTGGCAGTTAAAATTCGAAACACAGTAGATCTTTGAGACCAGGATGATTACAGGTGTCGACCCGTCATTTACTTAGACTACGCTGTTGCAGCTCAATTATTTTGCAGCTATTAAGGGAGAGTCTCTTCACTTGGGAGAAGATGCTTTTGATCAGAGCAAGCAGACCAACAAACCTACCGCAGAAAGAGTTGAGGAAATGTTGCAGGAGTTGCATCTTGTAGATGTGGCCGATTTGCAGGCCATGGAACTTAGCGCTTCAGCAAAGCGCAAACTCAGCCTTGCGATAGCTATGATTGGAGATCCGCAGGTTGGTCCAATTTCTCGCTTTCCTGACTTTTTTCTGATGTTTCAAAGTGTTATTGCCACCGCGGTCAGTCCGGGACTTTTGTACGGAGCTTTTGCAGTTGCCCTTCGGTATGCTGAGACAAAAGCAGAGTACGTTTCCTTGATTAGGTCCGTTTACAGTTAGTTTCATGATTTTAACTGTATGAACGGCTGCAGGTTGTGATCATGGATCAACCCACAGCAAATATGGATGCAGAGTCCAAAAGAATATTCTGGGATATGCTCAAGAAACATCAGAAGGGGCGGGTGTTTATATTTACCACTGAGTCCATGGAAGAGGCGGATCTGGTAGCTGATCGTAAAGCAATTTTGTCGCATGGTGTACTCAAGTGCTGTGGGAGCTCTCTTTTCTTGCGGAACCGCTTTGGTATCTGTCTCGTCCATTCGGAATCATCTGTTGCTTGTGTGGTTTGAGTACTCCAAGAGAAGTTCTGAAGTTGGGAGGATCAGAGCATAGTCGCTGTCTGCAGATGAGGAGTAGGTTGAGGTTATATCCTGTATTGGAAGGTCCTAGCCTGCCTCAATATCCCTGCTCAACACTCGATAAATATTGGGGTCTAAGAGCGTCTTTCGTGTACCAGTCCTTTACGGAGCAGGGAAGTGTGATTGGTTTGGTGTAAGGATCGTGATAGACTGTAAGTGCCTATGGACTTTGTGGCGTAGAGGTATGTTTTAGCCAGTGATTTTCGGTCGTGTTTATGAATCTGTTTACTGTTGTTAACTACCTTCTATCCTCGTTTTCTAGGGCTGAGTTATTTGCTGCACTTAACTAAAGGAGAAACATTCAATGCGGGAGGTGTGTTGAGGTTAATCGAGTCACACATACCAGACGTTACAGTAGTACCTACATCAAGGGGACAGGCTCACGCAACGTATAAGCTTCCTCTCGGACATCCCGCGGAGACCAGTTCACTCATGGCAGAGTTGACGACGTATGTGACCTTTGGTTATGAGACACCGAAGCATGTTATTCCGCCTCTATTCCGTGGTAGAGTGTATAAGGGTTATGTGTGGCTGCTGCTAGAGCTTTGGAAACTGATGGAAGCATGCACACTTTGGTTCAAGCGCAGGAATACAGGGGAGCTTGGCATAGAGGGAGGAGCTCTAGAAGCAACCACGCTTGAAGAAGTTTTTATGCAGTTTCACGGTACGTTATTTGTTTACATTACAGCTTTGCTGAATACGTTTCTCCGACTTTGCTTTTGATCATTTCTAACTTCTGAACACGTTGTCAGTTCTAACTTCTGAAAACTTCTTTGTTATCTTGTCATTGCCGAGTCGTATTCGACTTCATACCAAGGGGAACCATTTCTGGAAATGTGCTTCGCACTACACAATTCCCATCGGCACGCCCTCCGGTTACAGAATAATTGGCTAACTCCAGTCCGCATTGTTAGCGCACATTTTGCCCCTAATCGCTTCTTGGCCGGGCTAATTGCGTGTTACCTGTATACTAGAGGGTGGTCCTTGATAACATCTGCCATTCCCGACGTATGAATATAACTCCTGAACACGTCCACTTTTCGTACATCTGGTTTCAGATGAAGATGAAGAAGCAGCAGGTGCGGTCACGGTACATGACGCAAGTTCTGTGCACACCTGGGCTCCTGAAGCAAGCGACGAAATGGAAGGAGAAGCTTTACTTACAAGTAACGACTCTCATGTTGGAGATGATTCCATGAGCAAGTTCCGGAAGCCACAGCTGAGGGCCCAGATTTTTGCAATGATGCGATCTCGTTTTGCTCTTTACAGGTTAGTTTCGGACGGTTGTTGGTTTGTAGTGGTGATTAATCTCAGTTCTACTTTGTGTTCACTGACATTCCACTGGATGTATCTCCCTTCTTTCGACAGACATTTTCTGAAATTCCTTCCCCTCTTTCCCTCTTCTTTGCTTTACTTACAGGGTCAGAGCTGCAAATAAATTCGGTTTTGTTTGTAAAAAGTTCTACGTTCAAACTTTACTCAATGAGCTAACTTCCCAGTCGGGCACTTATACAATTACGAACTCCTATGCTACTGAGATACTAGCATGCTACTCTACTTTCCTACAGATCCATGGTTTTCAGAAAACTCCTTTTCAACTAACTGCCTTTCCTCAGGCCGCGGGCACTTATACAAGTGCGAACTCCTATGCTACTGAGATACTAGCATGCTACTCTACTTTCCTACAGATCCATGGTTTTCAGAAAACTCCTTTTCAACTAACTGCCTTTCCTCTCTGCGGCCTGGAAATCCAGAAGCACCCAGTCAAACCTCGTTTCGTTAACGCTGCCCCCTCCACATCCCTTAACGAATTGTCTCTTTGGCTCTCGTAGCATTCAAGGTTCTCTCCCTTCAAATAAACGAACGCTGGATCTCTCTACTTCTTAGGGGTAATGTTCTTACTTCTAGCAGTTGGTTGGTAACTAATTCCACTCCAGTCATGGATATCATACATGTCTTCAGTACCACCCGGAGTAGTAGAGAAAAACTCAGTACTCTACTCCTATCATACGACTTGTCAACCTTGTACACTAACATTGATCTTTCTGACCTTAAGGATATAATGGAGCACCTTGTGCTTCAGGTCTTCCGGTACCATTCTGACACCAAGAGGCAAAATTATCTCGATCTTCACCTCTCGGCCCTGATGGTTGAATTCCCTCTAGGAAGTGGATAACATTGTTGAAGTCAACCAAAACTATTCCTTTTTTCCTGCTAATTCCTCTGATATGCCTATCCTCTTTTCCTTGCTACTTCCGTATAGTCGATCCTCATCTAACATCTTTTATTGCTTCATCAGATGATGCATACTGTTTTCTTTGTTTTAGTGCTTGTCATTTCCTAGATAACTCGCTCTTTATGCACTACATACATTACCTTCCTGCTCTACAATCTGATAGTCATACACTCGGTAGGCACTACTTGCCGTTTCTTCTGCACTTCCATACCTGGTGTTCCATCTCTGGAGATGTCCTTCTCCCTACACATTCCCATTGGTCCCATTGGTCCCATTGGTCTGTCCTCGGTTATACATTGGTGTGAGAAGTTAACGAATGTGTATAACCGAGGATAATATATGTACATCCGAGTATGATGATGTATTATTCGCTAACTTCTCACACCAAGTTAGCGCACATGTACACCACTCTTTGTTACTTACCTTGTACTTCCCTGGGTTCAAAACACTTTTGGGGTTACCTAAGTGTGTGGGCGGAGTTACTGTTGCTAGCCACGAATACTTTAGAATCTGAGAGAAGCCACGACATCGGAATTTATTCTCGACCGAATTATCAAGAATGCCGAAGGGTTTTTTTTATCAGGGATAAGCTTTTGGTAGCAAGATCTTCACACCAGGTCACAGTGCTCTCGTGTATGAATTTAGTTTCAAGTTGATTACAACTTTTCATTTTGTGATCCCACTGACTGAGGTTTGGATGTGATTCAGACGCAACCTGGTGGCAGTTCTCGTAACTTTTGGACTACCAGTGGTATGTTCCGGCCACTCATGCAATCATTTCAAAGTCCTCGCTGAGTTACCCGAAAGACTCGGTGACGGTAAATGTTTCTAGGGTCGAGCGTAAATCTAGTTTTCCAAGTAGAATGTACGTTCGAAAATGACAAGCGCGTCTGGCCTGACTGATTGGTGTGTTTGATCAGGTTATAACTTTGGGGGTTCTCCTGGCACAGACCCTCATAGGTCAATACGACACAATGAGACTGCCTTTGAACAATCCAAAATTTGGGAAGTCCCTGCCAGTACTTTACTCGGTTGCCAATGGGAGCGCCCGTCTTCAGGCCGAGGCCTTGTTGGATCAGTGGGGCTCGAATAAACGACTATATGAAGTATCAGCTCTGCTCAGTCGCTTTGACATCGATGGAATTAGTGCTGGTGATGGTGGGCTGGATGCAGTGGGAATCTTATTTGATCAGTTAGATCTACAAAGTGAGCTCTCGATTACATACAAGCTAGAATTTCATCATTCTACATATATAAGATTTGTTTCGCAATTCTTGCTTCAAATGTCTTCTATATGGAGTTGGAGGATGAGGCCTTGTGAATTGCACTTCAGCTTACAGTGTTTATTGGTCACAGTGAATCTCATTATATTTCTTTGATCACATTGGCTTCGGTTATATACATTCATACATTGCCCTCAGATGTCCCGGAATTGAACAGAAATTCCTGGACCGACAAGGCCTGATGAGTCGGTACACCTGATTGTCCACTTTTCCTACTCATCTACAGCCTAACCCTCTCTGTTGGGTGCTGAGGAAGTCAGAGAGCAGGTTGAGGTGCATGCCACGGGAGTGTCTTCTTGCAGCTCCGAGTGTATATTGTGGTAATTAGGTTCTAGAGTGTACACCTACTCAGTACCTAAATGCATCAGTGATAGACTGGCCAAAATATGTGCTTCTTTTACTTCCTCTCTCTGTCTTCTCCCTGTATTCACTCGCTAAGTCTGTGCTCCTCAACTCACCTCAACTAACTCTCTCCTGCACGGGGGTTTGCATTTAGCCTTTGAAGCATCCTGCATTTGTTTTCTTGTCATTGTCTACTCGAATTCGACGATATACCGAGGGTAACCTATTCTGGAAATGTGCTTTGCACTACACATTTCCATCGACACACCCCTTCGGTTATATAACAATTCGCTAACTCCGCGTGGCATTGTTAGCGCACATTCGGCCCCTAATCGATTCTCACTGTGTACTTGGCTGGACTAATTGCGTGATACCCCTATACTAGAGAGTGGTCCTTGAGCATATCTGCCACTCTCGAAGTATGAAGATAACTCTCTCCTGCGCGGGGTTCTTTTGGCTATCTGTATCTACGTTTTACCTTGATAGCCTTCGCTTATTCCAATATTGTAGTACAGAAATCTATTTTGTCTTCACTCCTGCATTGGGGTTTAAATTAGCTTTTACGTTAGAAGCGATCAGATTGCATCAATACATACTGCATTTGTTCTCTTTCATACTAACTTCGAAGTATGAAGATAACTCTCTCCTGCGCGGGGTCTTTTGGCCATCTGTATCTACGTTTTACCTTGATAGCCTTCGCTTATTCCAGTATTGTAGTACAGAAATCTATTTTGTCTTCACTCCTGCATTGGGGTTTACATTAGCTTTTACGTTAGGAGCGATCAGATTGCATCAATACATACTGCAATTGTTCTTTTCTGGAAATGTGCTTCACACTACAGATCCCCATCGGCACACCCTCCTGTTATAAAATAATTGGCTAACACCAGTCGGCATGGATAACGCACATTCGGCCCCTAATCGCTTCGTCTTGGCCGGGCTAATTGCGTGTTACCTCTATTCTAGAGAATGGTCCTTGAGAACATCTGCCGTTCTCTACGGATGAATATAACTTCACAAATCAAATTAGCGTGCATGTACACCACTCTTTGTTACTCAATATGTACTTTCATGGGTTCAAAACTATTTTTGGGTTACCAACGTTTGCGGGGGAAGTTAGTGTTTTCTCCGGAAACGGCTTTACCCGTGTACCATGATGTATTACTTTGGTCACCTTAAAACTTGTACGGGTCTGAAAGAGGTTCGTCCTGAGTATTTCTGTGTTTCATATTTCGTGTGTGGAGAGTATTTCCGTGTTGTAATCATGTTTCTGTCTTTGCAGATTGTACAGTGGAATATACCGTCTTCTATCAGCCTTCTCATATTCATGAGCTCCCGACAGTTGTGGCCATGCTGGACAACTCCCTGCTTCACGCTCTTAGGTTGAACCAGTCTACCAATGGCAGTCTTCAGAATCCAGTTTCTACGCATGTCGAGAATCATCCACTATCGCCCGCGAGCTTGCGGAGTGCTGCTGACTTTCTGGTTATCATGCTCATGGCTATAGGTCTGTTGGTTGTTCCACCAGTGCTGGGTGCTCAGGTACACACCTCATTTCGTCCCGGGTGAATTTGACCGGCTTCTAGTCTATGAGCATGGCTCTGTGTAGAGATTACGAAGCTTGAACGCATATAGCGCACATCCACACCCCTCTTTGCTGTTGACTATGTACTTCTTCGTGCAGTAGCAAGTTAGCGCACATTTGGCCCCTATTTGCTACTAACTATGTACTCGCTTCTTTCAACATTGCAGTAGACAAATCTAGTTTGTCGTCATTTCTGCATGGGGGTTTTCTTTTAGCCTTTGAAGCATACTGCATTTGTTCTCTTGTCATTGTCTACTCGAATTCAACGACATACCGAGGGGAACCTATTCTGGAAATGTGCTTCGCACTGCACATTTCCCTCGGCACACCATCAAGTTATATAACAATTCGCTAACTCCGCTCGGCATTGTTAGCGCACATTCGGCCCCTAATGGATTCTCCCTGTGTACTTGGCTTGGCTAATTGCGTGATACCCCTATACTAGAGAGTGGTCCTTGAGCATATCTGCCATTCTCGACGTATGAAGATAACTATGTACGTGTACTATTCACTGACTAAATCTGTGTTCCTCAGCTCCTGCATTAGATTCTATGGTTATCGGTAACTACGTCCTGCTTGGACAGCATTCGTTTTTTCTTGCAATGGATTCTATGGTTCAGCGCTATCTACGTTTTGATTGGATAACCTTCGCTTCTTTCAACGTTGCATTAGACAAATCTAGTTCGTCTTCATTTCTGCATGGGGGTTTGCATTTAGCTTTTGAAGCATACAGCATTTGTTCTCTTGTCATTGTCTACTCGAATTCGACGATATACCGAGGGAACCTATTCTGGAAATGTGCTTTGCACTACACATTTCCATCGGCACTCCTTCCGGTTATATAACAATTCGCTAACTTCGCTGGGCATTGTTAGCGCACATTCGGCCCCTAATTGATTCTCACTGTGTACTTGGCTGGACTAATTGCGTGATACCCCTATACTAGAGAGTGGTTCTTGAGCATATCTGCCATTCTCGACGTATGAAGATAACTATGTACTTGGCTGGGTTACTTGCGGGTTACCTAAGTGCTGGAGCGTCGTCCTTGATAAAATCAGCCATTCTCGATGCATGTTTATATGTAGTTCGTCGGGCTCTCTGGGTTTCAGGGTTACCTTAAGTGTATGTGCGTAGTTTGCATCGTTCTGCTGTGCTCATGCACGAACATACGTATGCCGTAGTGGTGGAGGTTTCGTTCGCCTAACTTGATCCTTGTTAGGATCAGTCTGGTCACCGCGAGCGTCAACGTTAGTTTCGCTTTATGGAAACGTGCATTGTGCGTCTTGAATGAACTTTTGTAGTTGCGTCGAGCGGGTTTTCCAGCTATTCAGTAAGCATTCTGTGTACTGTGCCCCAGGTTGTTGTTGACAAGCAGATGGGACTCCTCAGTCTCTTCCGTGTGAGCGGCATGAAAAGCTTTGCGTACTGGTTCGCCACAGTGGTGACAGACTTAAGCTTATACTACATTTCTTCCTTTTTGGTGCTAGCAATTGGGGTGGGGTTTGGGCACGTTCCCTTCTATAAGGTAAAGAATTTGCTAACACTCATGTCCTTTTTAGATCAAATAAATTTCAAGATTTGTTTGTGGTTGAACATCGTATTTCTGTCATTCCGAATAATCAACTGCAGACGTGAACTCCTTTACGGTTTGCTTCTGGTGTGTTCTCCTCACGGATGGCGGCAAGGAGCGTGTTGTGGTTTAAGTCGTTATGTTCAGTCTAATATTTATTCCGAAAAGGGAAACACCTATGCAGTTGATGTGCATTGGTGATTGACGTCGGTTGCACCTCTGCAGGATGCAAACTTGGCTATCTTATTTCTGTTTCTGACGACTATGCCAGCCTTGGCGTTACTGAGTTACGTACTCAGCTTTTTCTTCATAACGGCTCAAGGGTAAAGTGGCGAACTGAAGTTTCTTCTAGAAGTTTCAGAGCGTTCTCTTGGATGGTCATGATGTTACTGGAGCCTTTGCATCATTATTGCTCGTGGAATCACTCACTTGTCCTTTATATTTTGTTATATTGCAGAGCTGCCTCTCTTCTGTACATATATTTCATACTCGCCGCGTTAGTTCCATACTTCTGGGTTCTTGTCGTCCCAGGTACCAAATGTCTTCCTGTAATCCCTTTCCTAGGTCAGGTTGCTTCCTTGGTCTTCCTGTGACGGCTCAGGTTGAAAGGTTTGGATTCGAGAACCCTGGCGAAGAGTACGGACCAGTTGATGAGAACAATCTTATTTTCAAGTAACGTGGGAAAATATTGGACGGCAGCGCTTGTGAGATAGTCAGTCAGCCTCTAGAGTTTGCTACCGTAGTGTTTTCCCAGTTCGCGTTGTAATTCGCGCATACCTGTATCGACTAGTCGGGAAAATATATTTCATTGCCGGGGTCGCTTTTAAAGTCGTATTTCATGGCAGGAAGTGCTTACAGATTATCCGCGCAGTCGTCTGCGCGAACACTACGGTACTTGATAAGTCAGAATACTAGGTGACTAACACATTGCGGACGAAAAATGCCGAATGTTTTCTTGTAGGCAACAATGTCTCCTATAGCTGGCATTCGTTTTTGAATGTGGTGGATCCTCCTTATGCGTTGATTTCTGGACTACACTTCATCGTTACCTCGATCGTTGAGACCAAAGGTGTGAACGATCCAGTGATGAACAGCTTTCCGCGAACGTACACTTTTGTGTGGAATAATTATATCTTATTGAGCATTGGTGGAGCTGCGGTTGCCATTGTACCTCTGCTATTATGCATATGGCAGTTAGAGGTTCATGAGATGGAACCGGAGGCGAGAACCATGCACCCACCAGCTGCAGATCCGAGTTCTGAAGGAACGGACGACAGTTTCCAAGACGTCGAGAGCATTAATGAACTGTATCGCGAGAACGAACGCGTTCTAACAAACGTAGAACGTTGGGAGACAATGGGTATGATGGGCGGAGATGGCCCGGAAGGAGATCTTATTCTATGCCAGAATCTGGGAAAGGTAAATTTCAAGGAATGCTTTCTAGGTCGCATATGCAGTGATAGAACTTTTTCCTACATGAGTAGCAGTTGCTGTCAAACTATGGCGATGGGAGCGGTGCCAAGTTAAGGAAAGGAGCATCTTCTTGTGACGTGATATATCATGTCATACTTATAAAAAATGTGCCCGCCTGTCTTTGCAGAACTATGATGGCTCCCCCGGCTCTTGCTACGGCATCGGAGCGACTCCTGGTTTCTGGGCTCTTCGTGATCTGTGGCTAGCGGTGGGCCGAGGACAGGTATCATCTCATCGATGACATGCGCGTTGAAGTATGTGGCAGTTAGTGGTTGTGCAACCATGCAATCAGTCAAATGTAGTTGGGAACTTAGCTCAGAAGGAATAGTTTGCCCGTCTTTCTTGTTCCTTATTCCGGAAGCTCGTGCTTTGGTTCGTCCTTGGCAACAGACGGTAGCCTTGGTCGGAGGTCAGAAATCTGGGAAGTCAACTCTAATACATGCGCTCGCGGGAACTGTTCCGATCTCCTTTGGTGATGCGCTGATCAATGGAGAGAGCGTCAGACACGCTTACCGTAATAAGCAAAAGCTCATTGGCCTGTGTCCTCAGTTTGAGGTAAGCATTGACTATCATTGTTAGACCAAGGAGATTTTCCCAGCTGAGAACGTGCTGTAGAAGTGTACTGGATGTAGTGCTCCGCGATCTCCGTGGAATTCAGACTCATGTTCAGTTCGTGCTCGAAATGTTAAGCGTTTCAGATTCTATGATTCCCCAGTGCGTTTTGTGGAAAACACGATTCTTATCCAGACTACCTTCTCTGCAGCAGCTTGAAAGAAGTGAACGACTCCCAAGGTGAAGCTGAAGCTTTTCATCGTTTTGAGAAATCCCGTGTATGTCTGTCTTAATACGATGTCTTCTTTGACATAGGCGGTATACTACTCGATGACCGTGAGAGAGCACTTGGAGCTCTTTGCCGTACTGAAAGGCGTCCCTGAACCTCACAGCCTAGCTGTGGAGACAACTCTTCAAGCTATGCAACTCAACGGTAATCACCTCGCAGAATTCTGTAGTTTCAACCAATGCAAGTGTCGGTCAGCTGTCGAGAAGCGAGAAGATAACTGAACTTTACTTGGGTTGCTGTTGTCACGTATTACGTACAGATACGGCGAATGAGATCGTGGGAAAATGCAGCGTGGGGGTACGTCGGAGACTTAGTATCGGAATAGCAACGATTGGGGGTTCTTCAGTTTTGCTTCTGGATGAACCCTCGGCGGGTAAGTGCGGCACCAACCGGTCTAAAGTGGTTTGCTTGCTATGGTCAAGTTGGGAAACATGTTGGTCCTGACTTGGATTTGAATTGGGGGGAATGAATTCTACTGACAGGCACTGATATAGCTACGAAGAGGCGAGTCTGGAAACATCTTGCAGCCCTGTCGGGCCAACGGGCGACCCTTGTATGCACTCAGTCTTTCGAGGAAGCAGAAGCTCTTGGGTGAGTTGCATGATATTTCCTAGTATGTTCTGCTTTCGCGGTTGTTGAGATGTTTTATTTGTGTCCTTCTCGTGCAAGGAGAGTGCAGTGATGCTGTAGCGACTGTTTCATTCCAGACTGAAGCCGAAATGAAATGTTTTTGTGCAGGCAAAGAGTCGGCATTCTGATCAATGGTCAACTTAAATGTATTGCTTCCCCTCAGGAGCTGAAGCTCCGTTACGGGTCTTCGTACTCACTGTCGGTAATGGCTTCCTCTGAAAGTATGACCGGCATTCGTGACTTCATTACTTCTCTGTACCCTTCTTCAGAGAATGTGGAGCTGGAAGCTACTTCTACATCTAGTGTGACTGAGAATGTAGTTGAGCTAGTAGAGGGTGTTGGGATCGGTGGGCATGCTCGGTTTAGAGTGCCGGTACAGGATCTATTCGGTCTTGTGAGATTACTTCAGGAACTGGAATCGAAGCGAGAAGAACTTGGAATCAAGGACTATGTGGTCAGTCAGCCTACTTTGCGTCAAGTTTTCCATCGACTTACACTTGGTGATTCTTCTTTATGAACAAGAGCTGGAGTCAGAGTTATTGGGTGAAATTGTTGCCCTGTTGCACCTCGACGCCGTATGCGTACACTGGAGGCGTTGCCAGCATTGCTGTTCGTAGCAGCATTTTTTTGACAGTACAGCAGTGATCCATTCTTTTACAGCGATTGAGTGGCTCTTGGTGTGCGAGAAGTGCCTAGAGCAAAAGAACGTTACCCGCGACATCCTTCGAACTGTGAAGGATGGACTTCGCCACTAGTAGATGGGCAAGGTGGTGATACGAGATCTCCCCGCACCAGGGCGAACCGAAGCATAGGATCGGATATGCGGTTCTACTAGACTATACTCAGTGCACTCACGTTTAGGTAGATGGTGATTCATCACAACCCTTTCCTCAGATTGAGGATTCCGGGAATTTTTGCAACGAAGGTAAATGCATGTTGAGATACGCAAATTCCCAGCCTATCAAGCAGAGCGGATATAGTTTACAATTCCCTTCCCTGTTTGGTAGCCTGTGTTAGATGTCTTGTGGTTTACTTCTTACCTCGATTGGCCTTTCAGCCAAAAGATTCCTCACTGGCAAGCTACCACGTCTCTTGAATCCGGGTGTAGGTGCGGACTTACGATCTTCTGTACTTGGTTTATCTTCGGGAGTAATTTCCACCTTCATTCCCTATAGATGGACATAGTGTGGCACCAAGGTCTCATATTTGCAGTATAATCAACCAGACCGATATTCTTGTTACCGGCTCTTGCCGTCCTTTTGCACGATCACGCTTGTGATCGTTTTGCAATTAAATGCACTGCTATTGTTGTGAAGAGAATGTTGAGTCGTCCACGGGCATATCTCGATCCATGCTCAGTGGCAGAACCGCTTGTTCCGAGCGACCTTCCGATACTTGTCCGGTGATATAGCTCGCCTCGGTCTCCGAAGTGCAGCATCAAAGTGAAGAGATAAAACATGCTCGACTCCATGTTCAGGTGGGATGTACCAGGAAAGGTTGTATGAGGAGATGTGGAAGTAACGGGAGAGGGAAAGTTCCTCGCAGCTGAGGGGCGGTTAACATTTCAAATGGCTGCGCACAATTTATCGGAGACTTGGTTAATTTGTTGATATTACTTACGGTTCCCGGTAGGTCAGTCATCCTACTTTGCTTCTTGTTTTCCGTCGATTTACACTCGGTAACGAAATAATACTCAGCCTGTCTGTAACGAAGTAATACTCAGTCTGCCTGCAACGACAGTCGTGCGAGTAATACTCGATCTGTCTAACGAACACCATACCACGACGACTAATGGTGAGAAGTTTGCACTTACCGGTTTGTCGTACAACTTTGCTTGTCTCGTGTGCTCTCGTACAGCTGTGTACACAAACAGCGCCACGACGGGACAATTCCACTCAGTAACTCTGACTCCGGCTGTTGTTCTCATATTATTGGTCCTGATGTTGCTATATTCGTTACGGACAAATCGGTAAGTATTAACGGCAGAAATCTACTCCCTCAATCCCTCGCGTGGTTATTTGAACTTGCACAGTCCTTCGAAGTTCTTGGCTCTGTCGCACAACGATGCGCCCCGAAAGTTATTTCCTCAATCCCCAGACCGGTTATGAGCCGTCGAGCATGCCGGTTGAGCCTGTCGAAATACATCGCAGTTGTGGTGTGATTGCGCGGGCACGGACACGAGTGCGGGAATGCGCATAGTTATTACCTGCAGTGTAACTGGGAACGGAGAGAGTTGGTACAATAGGGGTGTCAAAGTTGAGAGGTAAAGATTCTTCAATAAAGATTTTTCAACGGGTGAAAGAGAAAGAGTTGTAATTTCACATGAGTTAACTTTTTAAGCAACTTTACATGAGTTAACTTTGTATGGAAGCGTGACTGAGTCTGGGTCTCTCTTGTGACTTAGACATCATAATTTTTTAATTTTTTTTTTTTATTCTGAGATTCAAGAATAATTATTCATCGTAACAGATATTTCGTTACTAAAATGAACGAGTAAAACGATTGAATTAAAAAGATATTCGTAAGCATTTTTCTGCACCTGCAGAAGTGTTCGCACGAAACATCTCCCAAGGTTTGACCGAAGTCGTAACTCCTTCTCATGCTGTAGAATCTTGATGAAAGGTTCTTAACTTTGACACCCTCTAATAGTTTACAACCGTGCGAGTGAGAAAGAGAGGTGCGGAATAGTCCTCGAGCAAGTTTCTCGTGGCTGTCTCGAGCAAGGTAGGATTTAAAAGTCCGCAAAACTGAATAGCAGTAAAGAAGTGCGAATTCAATGTCTTATCAATTCATGCGAAAATAATTACGATGTCTTCTCATCGATAAGATAAAACTAACCTATATCTCGATAGTCTAAACCTAGTTCACGTTCTCTGTTGCTGGGTAAATTCTGCTTCACAATGATAGGAAAAGCCTACATTGAAGGATCGACAAGCAACGTTGCTATGAACGCTTGGCTGCCACAAGCAAGTTATCCTTGTGGTAACTTTTCTGACACCTTTAGCTTCAACTTCCGAAGGTTCTAAAAGATATGCTCTCACTGTTTGTTCCGGCTTGACATCAAAATCAAATCAGTCTTCTGTTCAACATAAGATTTCTGTTCACGTTGAGCTCATCTTAAGACATCTGCGTTATCTTGTGCCTCCCCAGCCAAACTCCTGACCATGTCTTCCACCTGGGTTGCGCTCGTCTGATTAAAGAATGGACGCTTAAGACTAAATGCTGAGCCGAAGGTCCGTCCCCATCTCATGGAATAAGTAAAATAACGTCGAAACTAGTGGTATTTCACTGCAGCCTCCCGCGAAGTGACCCTCCCACTTATTCTACACCTCTGGAGTCATTTCACAATGTCGGACTGGAGTCAAGCTAAACAAGGTCTTCTTTCTCCGCTGATTCTGATTATTCCAAGCCCGTTCTCTTTGCAGCGATTTCGCTATATAGTAGACGGGGACAATGACGGTCTATCGGGATTAGCCACTCCGCACTCGGCCAACCTAGCCGAGTTGCTATACTGATGACAGCTGTTGTGAGCATACACCTCGTTATACAATATACATTGATGTTAGAGATGCATCACACATACACAAGTGCACCACAATCGCTCCTCCAAACTGACAGTAAGGTCCCTCTAACTTCAGATAGCCTCATATCTCAACTACGTGATATACACCTTCGTGGGTGCAAGGATCAGGAGACCGGGTGCTACATCGCCCCATCGTTAGTCGCCTGTATGTAATCCATACTACACAAAGATCTAATCGGCTATCTCTGCTATATACATCAAGGGCAAACTCATCGTCTAATAAGAATGACACTGAGAGATTGAGTGTTCTCGCTTCTGTGCGCGACGAGCAAGGTTCTCTTCGACACGATGATGAAGAGCGAGAGAAGCCGTTTGGTTGTGGACCACTGTATTCTTTATTCTCGTTTTCTGTTTCTTCTTCTAACTCGCCGTGCGGTTTGTGTTTGTTGTTGTTGTTTCTTCTGCATGATCACGTCCACCTCCATCGGTCGCCAATGGAGGTGGACATGAACGAGAGGAAGAAGAGGAGACGGTTGTTTCTGGCTTTGGCTTCGGTTGGTTTCTCGTTGTCGTGATATCACTTGGGCGTGGCTGTACATGGCTACATGCTTCCGAGGGTGTGGCCGTGCTGGATTCGAGAAATCTGTGACGTGGACGGTATGATTCGGTATCTTGTCTGTTCGTTGTTATTTTCTGTTTCAAATAGTTAGAGAAGTGGCCGATGATGAGAAAAATGTACCTCTTGATGTGTGGTCTTGGCCCGATGTCTGATAGAGAGTGCTCAGATCTGGTGCCTAGTTCTAGTGGTTCACATCTTTCGCTTTCTCCAATCGAGAGATCTTTTAGTCCTTTTGATTCTCTGCATATAGCGATTGATCCACTCAGATTTCCATTTTTGAGTTCAAAGCGGCTGATGGTTGACTTCGATCAATCTGTGTTGCAGCTAACCCGATCCTACTCCTACCTGGAATTGGATTTCGGCGAAGATCTTGTGTCCTTTCTAGTTAAGTTTGACTACGTGCATATAGCCAGAACCTACTATCCGTGCTCTGTGCACACCACTCCTCTCCAAACTTTAGCCGGACCTTATCATCTTTTTTCTTACTCCGTGGATAAGCTGTGTCTTTACTTACACAGGTACCGTATGTTCTCCTATCCTGCTTACTTTCTGCGAGGTGATGGTTACATGAAATCACTGTGCATTGCTTGTACCGTGCATGGTCCGTTCCTTGTATTTGCGAGACCTTGGACTCAGAGCAGAATCATTTCTTGTGTCGTCATTTTTTGCTTTTTGATAGATCAAATGTCGTTGCGGAGGCAGGCCAGGGCGAAGAGGCCCTCACTTGAGGTGTCGGTCACAGTCTGTAGGACAGGAACCGACCTAGATTTAAATTTTGAGTCTGATCGCCGCTTTTGGATACCTGCCTGCATCAACCAGTACGGAGACGCACTGTATTTCCCAGAGACAAGCATGCTACGTAAACAGCAGGTAAGGATATTAGAAAGTGGATGCCGAGACTTGTAGCGATTGAACTGCAAGGCTCTTGGCATGATGTTCACGTAGCTAAGTTCTACTCTATTCTTGGTGTCCGCAGCCCCCAGCAAGGTCAATAGCTCACGACCGTCAATGATCATGATCGCAGAAATATTTTTCATGGTTGCAGCATGATGTGCTTCCTTCTCATCCTTCAAACAATAGTCCACCGTCCCAACAAACGTATGGAGACCTCTATTCGACAACACCTTCACACACACTTCACCTCCAATGGGTCTTCTCCTTGTCCCATCCTAATGATTCAAGCAACCATTTTTTCACATCTAAAGCATTCTTCCCGTATAGACAGATGACCCCCTAGAAATGAAGATGCAGAAGGGTGCCGCCTCTCTCCACAGAAAATAAACCAGATAAACATTTTGCATGGAGAAAATCTGACAAACAAACGTGAGGCCTCAGGACGTAACAGCAGAAGATATCGAGAATATTTTCTTCTTCAGAGATAGCAGACGTTGTCCACACGTCAGCACCGGTACTTCAATGCGCAGGGCACTCTGGAAGAACAGATACCCGACTGCGAGGGAGCTGCAGCAGAATGTATCCCAGATCCGGAGGTGGACTTTGCCGCAACAGAGCTTCTGGAGTTCGTTCCCTTGGCGGGAGCTTTTTGCAGGAGTACTGGTTCATAGCGATGTTTCCTCATCGACGTGCCACTGTAATTACATTTTGAGAGCTAGCGTAAACTTTCGTATGTACAGCTAGTTTTGTTTGCTTATTTGGAGTAGTTTTGATGGTTTGCTGGAAGACAGCGCCCGCACATTGTAACTGTCAATTTTTGACCACTTGAGAGCAATAAACAAATAAGATGCATCTTCGCCATTTTCGTCCAAGTAGCTGTGTCCGATGGCAGAAAAATTAAACCCCACTACCTCTCTCCGATGACAGAAGAATGAAATCCGAAGACGTGCATCACAACGTCATGGAAAAAAAGAGCCTTCAGTCAAGAGGAGCCCACGCGGAGAAGTGGTTGGTCCCGGAAAAAAATACATTTTAATACGGCAGTGCAAGAAAAAAAAAGAACCGAAACCAAGCTCCGGTGATAATGCAAGCCTGCTCAAGCGTAAGTCCTATCTGGTAATGGAGAGTGTCCTTTCTCTGATGGCAATAATGAGAAGACTAAGACTTCCGCTCTTTGCATTATCTCATTAAGAGCTGAATTTCCGTTTTAATCTACCCTTTAAACAAAATGTTTTATTCTATGCTGAAGGTTTGACCTTCAACTGGATGACCGACTGCCCACCAATTGTTTATTAAGAAAACCTAGTAATGAAGTTCTCATCTTTGTAGTGTTTAATCTTCCCCGATGTCTGTTCCTTCTAGCATTTATGGACTTTTTTTATTAACAAGTGTGAATATATATTAACCTCTCTCAAAATGAAGAGGTTAATATACTTATGTTTAATTTATGACTAAATCTTTTTCTCCTGAAAAAGTTTAGTTATAAATCAAAACTCGTTAAAAAGGGAGTTCTTATGTGTGTCTCGGGAGCATCTTTACACATAAGTCTGTCCGTTCTGGTTAACAACCTTCATTGTTTTACCCATGCTACTTTCCAAGAGGAAAAAATTATATTTTTCAGAAAACGGCAAAACTAAATAGCATAAATGAAGAACCTCAACCGACACTTGGAAGAGTGTTTGTTTAAATATAAACTTGTGGGAAAGGAAAAGAAAAAGAAAATGAAAGAAGCGATTTTAAACATCAACCCTTACATTAACTCCTTTACTGCTTGAAATTACGCTGACTCTAATGCTAAACTTATATTCATTTAACTGAAAATTTACGACGCAATGAATACCAAACCGATGGGAAGACCCCATCAAACAAAACAAAAGGAAAAAACCAACACTCATCACATAAAATGAAAATCGAGACTAAACCTCACAAACTCTAATTCTAAATATTCAATCGCTACTAAAATATCAAATGCAAGTAAATCAAAAGATAAATCATTAACTTGATTTACTTTTCATTGATTCTTTAACTCCCTTACTTTCTTTTAGCTTATTCATGTTATTATCTTCCTGTATATTCCTTTCATCTACTTCAGTTCGTAACCCAATCGGAAGAGAAGCAAGCCCGAATCTCATAGTAATCCATGAAGACGAAAAGTCATACGCCATGTCACTGAAAGGCGAGTGAAATTGGTTTTTGCCTGCCCTGTCCGGTCAGCAGAGAACCGTCTTGAAGGAATTACCTTCCGTTTCTTCGAATGCCCGGTGGGTTTGGAATGTCTTTTCATACGTGTACATGCCAGCTAAGGAGCCCCGAGGCTTGGAGGATCGTGTACGACAGGTCAGCCAAGCACGAAAGGTTGAGACGGACGCTTTGTGTCTGATGAAGTACAAGTCAGCATCACGATCGCAGTAGCGTCCTGAAGGCGGTACGCTTACACAGAAGACAATCCAACAGAACAGGAGGAGCGCACAAAGAGACCGGAGAGAGAGAGAGAGAGAGACGGGGGAGATGATGGCTATGGCAGGAGCGCTGCTGCTGACAGTGCCTTGGTCTCCAGCGCCATTCCCGAAACGCGCTCGTCGGATTAGAGAATGTGGGCAAATAAATTTTGGTGGAGGAGGAGGAGGAGGAGCAGCGCGTCTCGTGACGCGCAGTGCGGTGAGGATAGCGAGCGAGCAGGGAAGTAGCAGTGTCGTTTCTTCTTCCTGTTGTGGATTGCAATTGTTGAGGAGCAGCAGCGTGCACGAAAGCGTTAGGAATAATCGATTGGGATGGAGAAACTCGTTGCATTTTCTTGGACCCGATGGGCACAGGCTATTTTCAAGGTCCAAAGCTCACGTCCTGAGGAAGCTGGCTCCAGATGCAGTACGAATCGCTGCAGAGAATTTCGATCCCAAAAAAATCGATGCCAATAATGGTTCGTTGTCGCCCACTCGCTTGCCTGCTTGGTGATCATTACGGTGCCGGGAGAATTTATCTTGCTCCGTAGACTACATTTTTCTCCTGTCCTGTGTATTCCTGTGTTTTGAGATACCATGGTATTTTGGGCGATAATTTGAACAAGCGCCGTTTTATACCCATCTGAAAGGGCTGATTCCGCCAAATTTTCGAAATCCCAGCACGGATCCGTTGATCCACGGAACCGTACGAACGGGACGAAGTGTTCGGTACTGTTTGAATTACTGAAGAAAGGGAAAGACTCGGATCTCTTCGGCATTTCTGTGCTTCTCTTCGCGAATCTCCTCAGTGATGCCTGTTGTGAACCACTTTATCACGCCATCCGTTTTGAATTTCTGAGTTTGAATCGCAACTTCTTGCAGTGCAGCTCAATAATTCACCAGACCACTGGGATAGCAACATCCGCACATTTGAGTTAGTGGGCCCTAAGGTTCGGCATCGCGTGTCCTGAAGATTATAGTTATATCTGGATGTTAAAAACTGAAAGTCCAGGTTGTCACAATCGTTAGCTTACAAGCCCGTTTGTTCGGGAGTTTTACCCTCCCTTGCTCCTTTCGCACGAACCGGTTTGGTTTAAATAGTTTCTAACTTTTGTACCGTAGTTCATCCTTTCCGCTTGCTTGTGTCTTTTATGCATTGTTTTAGCCTTAGGTGCTGGAACCTCTGTATTCTCTATATATATGTTGAACTATGTATGTCCTATTTTCTTTTCTCTCATAGGTGGGGAGCTAATTCAATTAGCCCGCTTCATGTTTTACAACCATTTCCCATTCTGTGATTGGCCTTTCGTTTCCAAAGTGACGCTGTATAGGCAATTTCTTTGTCAGTAAGGTACCATTCAGGGCATACATTATACGATGCAGTTCAGGTTCTGCCTGTGTTTGCTGCTACATTGGCTCGAGCTTGACCTTCGTTACGTTTGCCCCGGATCATCTCCTTTTGCCTTTACCTCCCTAATCTCCTTGTGTTTTCTCTCGCATGATATACGACGTGTTTTACTAATCAATTGGTATTTCTCTTCACAAGCTCACGCATCTACCACTACACTAAGAACGGGAGTTTGCCCTCAGGTGTTCCCGGAACTGAACAGAAACTCCTGTACCGACAAGGCTCTGCTGAGCTGGAAAAGTCCTCAACCTCGTTTGACCCTCAACCTCGTCCTAAACCCTTTTCCTACTCATCTATAGCCTAACCCTCCCTGGTGGGTGCTGATGAAGTCAGAGAGCTGGTTGAGGTGCATACGACTGGAGAGTGCTCTGTTACATGCTCTGAGTGTATCTTGTGGTAGTTAGTTGTTTCCAGTGTACACCTACTCCTCACCTACAGCTGTGTCCGAGTGACTTTTGTTGAGGGAATTGCCACTAACCTTTCTTCTTGTGCCCACTTCAGTGCTGCGGATTGTTAGTTCGACTTTCCCGGTTGCAGTTGGATTATCTCTCCATGCACTGTTCTTGTGCTATCAGCATCTTAATTCTCTTAATTCTCCCCCCTTGCTGCTTGGTTTTCGGTCTTGGTTAGCGGATCTACTTTACAGTTTTAGCTGCCTTCTTGCGTCGATCGTTAGGCATCGCGTTCTGTACTTGACATCTATCATGCATCTTTATGCACCCACTTACCAGGGGGTACCAGCTTGGGAATGTGCTCTTCCTAGACATTTCTTACTGGACCATCCTCGGTTATACATAATTTTGCTAACTTCTCAACCAAGTTAGCATACATGTTCACTACTCTTTGGTACTCACCTTGCACTTACACGGGTTCGTAATTATTGGGTGTTACCTTAAGTGTGCGGAGGAAGTCACTGTTTTCACTGAAAACTGCTTTAACCGTGTATCAGTATATATGTTGAACTATGTGTGAGCATAGTGCTTGCTTCGAACTGCTATACTCATGTACGTGTGCTGCTATACACATAGACCGTTATATATGTTGGAACTTTGGAAGCTTTGGACGTTAGTACCTCCTTTTTCTGGTTTTCTTTCTCGTTTCTACGTCTGAGCGCCTATACAACTATCAAATGTGGAACAAATCTTTTAAGTCGGCATTTTTCGTCGTGTTTATCATGTGCGTGTGTGTCATACAGTTATCACTACTCTCGTAAAGCTCGGAAAGCAAGGTCTGGAAGCAGGAACGAAGCTCGTCCCTGTACGTTGATTACCCTAACCCTCTTTCTACTAAATCAGGGGAGCGGACTTTACACGTTGATTTACAGCACCTATCCTGTTCCTGTCGAATGTGACTGCACGTGCACGGGTATGCCGAAATGCTAACTTTAAGAGGGAGCTCGTGAGCACTATTATCTTAATGATTTTCGCGGCTGAATGGTGAGAGTCAACTGAACGAAAGATTAACTGGTGCTGATTGACGTTTTAGGATTCCGTACCAAGGCCCGTGGCTCAGTTAAGCGTAGGACTGGCCGGTCTGTTCGTGGGATCCTTTGTCATAAGGTCTCTGTTTTCAACCGTCTTCTTCATACTGGTAAGCTTCAGACCATTCTTCTGCAGTAATCACCAAATTACAGAATAGTTTCTTGTCAAGTTCTCTTCGCCATTTGAAATTATCACGTTACGCCCGGCCGTTGCACTGAAGACTGCGGACGTGATTAGGTGCTCTTACTTTCAGAGTGTCTATCGTTACCTATCTGGAAACATGAGTGAAGAGCTTATAGATGTGGCGTATTGACCACTTCCGTTACATAATTGAGAAGTGGGAGATTATGCTAGTTGGGACATGCATGGACGGGCAAGCAAATAAATTCTGGAAAGGTGGAAACATGAGATATTGCTCACTGGGGTATGATTCATACGATCTGTGTCTGTTCAAGAGTAAACCAAAACTCCAGTCTATCGAGCTGAGTATGGAAGGAGTCCAGAACTCAGCTGTTTAGCTCTGATAGACCACACATATCTCCTTAGTTTCGACTTCAGCGTAGACGCATCATGATCATCATGCAGGCAAACGAATAAATCTCTGAAAGGTGGAAACATGACATATTGTTCACTGGGGTATGATTTTATATGATCTGTTTCTGTTCAAGAGTTCCCGTCTAGTAAGATTGTCGAGCTGAGTATGGAAGGAGTCTACAACTTAGCTTTTAGCTCTGATAGATCACACATATCGACTTCAGCGTAGACGCATCACCCTCGGTGTGTGCTCAAGTTAGCGGACCTGTTTCTGATTTTGACGTGTTGACGACCTCATCTACCGTAGTACATAGGCTTACTACTCACTGGGATTGCTGCATCTAGTTCATCTGTTTAGCACGTTTGAACTATTGTACTGGGGGGTACAGTGAGATAATTTGTTGGCCTTTTGAAGATCGCAGAACCAACTGTGAAAGTCCACCAGCAGAGACGTGCTAGCTCGTTCTATGGTTTTGGCTAGTGTAGGTGCGCACTTAGTGATCAATTACTGTACATGTCTTGTGTCACAGGCTATCGGAGGTCTAAGTTACTTAGCGTTTCTTTTCTTAACAAAAGGTGAGGGCCGCAGTTCTTCTGGCAGCAGTTTTGATACGGATTCTGGTAAACCTAAAAGCACAGACGAAGCTTTGGAAGAGGCACGGAGAATCATGGACAAGTACAAATGATGGAGAGTTTGCTGTTTGTTGTCTAGGCGCTAATTAGGAAATTCAATCATGATAGTTTTGACTGTTCAGGCTTGTGTACAGCTCTGTCTTCAACCACGTTCATGTTTGAAGCTGCTGTTGTCCATATTGAACAGCTCATGTATAATATGTACTGTTCAGTGTACCATGCATAGCGTTTGAGAAGTGATGCAGGCATTGGTTTGCTGACAGATGTCGGCAGAGAAGTTTCATGCTTGCAGTTTTGGTCTTCATAGCCTTTGCATTAAATTTCCACTCTGTGATGTCGAGGCAGGCCACTTTTCGCATTCGCATCCTCGTTGAGAATCTAGATGAGATGCATGGTTTCCAAGAAGAACTTGTCGAGATGTTGTTTGCTGCTGTCAAGAGTGGGCATGGGCCTCATGAAGGCAGTGAACGCACTGCAGTCAGGGACTTAGAAGTCGATTGTTTCTTTTTAACAGATTGAATTCGTTAAGCTATTGGCGTTCACGCTCAAATTAGCTCTGAAAATCGCCATTAAAGAGCTCATCAAAAGCCAGGCACCAAGGTACACGATTATCTCGTCGGATGATAGATTGTCTCCGCATATACACAAAACAGTGAACATAGATATTCAATGTGAATCACGGCTCGTCAATTCCTCAGATCTAATGCGTACATCTTTATTTCGTGATTGATACTCTCGGTACCGTTAGTCACCAAAAGTCCCCCGAGTCACTTGTTCATTCACGTTTTCCGTTCTGGTATCCGTTTGTGGAACAGTTGGGCATCCTCATTTGATACGGATTCCGAGGAGGATGATTGAGCTGGTGTTACTTTCATTCTCTTCTCGTGTTACACACACGGGGAGACTCCATGAACAGTAGATCATACCTAGTGGCTCCCCTTTGGAAGTTTATATGGAGCATGATCTCGCTTACTTCAAATACCATCAAAGTCAGTGCCTGACCATTGTCCTTGTCCTCTTATGTGAGCACATAAGAAACGAAGTCCTGGAATCCACTTATGGAGAAACCAAAGCTATCGGTAAATACATAAGTGGAATCGGTTGTGCACCTTCTACAGAACCAGGAGCGCGTTTACATCCTGTGGATATGAGACCGCTTGTCCACACAGAAGCCACTATGATACTTCGTTGTTTAACCAGGATGCTTGATGGACAGCAAGCCCAGGTCAGATGGAGAGGGATGATTCTGCGACAGAGTGCCGGCACGTTGTTGTCCATCTTGGAGAAAGACACGACTGTCGGGTGTGGATCTCGTCAAGTGAAGTGATTGAATAGAAACAACTCTAGCTCACCTCCCCTCTTGTGGAGACCCCCAGATGCATCTTACGAGCTGCTGTAAGAATTCACAAGATTGACTGAGACCGGTATTTCCGAGTGAGTCGTCATTTACTGGAGACTTTTTTGTACTGAATAATCCACGTTACCACGTATGTTTGTATGAGTTTGCCGATGTGCTTTTGGCACCAACGGAGGCTTCCAAGACATTAGAGCGCACAGTGTGCCACAACGGGAGACTTCGGTATATTTCGAAGGGGAGGTGGTTTGGCAGTTTTGAAACTTGAAGATCTACGAACTCAGGAGGCTGTTGGCAAGGTTTGCGGTTTCAGACATTTGGCCAACGAACTCAAAGGCTACTGCACACACATGTTAAACTCTAAAGTGATGGAACAGTTCCCTGTAAGCTAAACTCTTGTGACCGCGGAGTGCATAACTGTAAATCCTTCGTTATTCAGATAGATGCTCCAGTACTGTATGTCGCACTTTTATACGACCAACAAAAGGTGTAACCTCAAATAGAAACGTGCTAATTTGACAAAAGCAAAAGCAAAAGCACGTGATTGTACGTGGAAGCCATGTTACACTCTTTTGCCTTCATTTGAGGCGGCTAAGAGCAAGTGGGACAAGAATTGGACTCTTTGCATTCTCGCCAGATTAAGAAAAGCAAAGTTTCTTACGGGCTTTCTAAACCCACTCATAAGAAACGTGACATCCTAAACTTCGGTTCTACCATAGATGGTCCACAAGTAAGAAAGCGTGAGCTATTAGAATCGCCATCCAAAATGGTGAAACGACTGACAGAAGGAGGGTCAATGAGAGGGAATAGGAAAACGGACGCAGATTAGTGGAAGAGATATTTACTCCTACTTATACCCTAAGAAACTTAAGATCGTCAAGGTTCCTACATTGAAGGCATTAGATGATGTTACAAGAACCTAATGTATTTGGGTGCAAGTCTATGTTGAGAAGTCAAAGTGGAAACCTTTCAGAAAAAGGTGCTACGCGAAGGAATTGCGAGGCTATGCATGTGGTACACTAAAGAAAGTAAACACGAGAAAAAAAATACTGAAAATGCATGTAAAGTTAAAAACGAAAAATCTGTCCTCTTGCGGGTTCTTTTCAAATCTACGGTTAGCTACGCAAATGCATAGCAAAAGTTGGCATATCATAAACGTGGAATTGCAAATCTTAGACTAGATTCTTCTACCGTAGCAACTAATTGATCGCAGAGCAAAGTCACAAATATGACGTATTGATACTAAGATATAAATACAAAATGTATATCTGGCTCTTTAGGCCTCAGAAATAAGTACCAACGGTATATACAGTCTCTTTTCCATTATTACACCCTAGATAGTGCAAGTTACATACTCGGTTTACTGAACGGAGGATAAGTACAATTATTGTACTTTCTATAAGAACATATATATAAAGCTAACTCGGTTGTTCACTACGGAAAATTGTACAATATTGAATTTACTTGCTTTCAGGGCATTTAACTGTTTCACAAGAACGATAACTTGAGCTTTAGGGTTTGGTTACCATATCTAACCTTCACATAATTATTTATAACCTACCTTCCTCTCAATATCTCCTCGTATCCATCGCATTTAGTAGAGAGTAATGCATTGTATGGTAGTATGACAGTGACAGAAAGTAACTGTGTATCATTGACAAGTATTCAGAAAGGAAAGCTTCGCAAGAAGAACGAAGAGAATCCTACTATGACTGGGATGGTTTGCAGTTATCGATAAGAGCAAGATTACACGTACTGATAACTTTAACCTCTCGATAAGTGCACTGGACAACTTTACTATAATGGTTGCACTTATAGAGGTAGACTGTATGCTCGAGGAAACTGACTAAAAGAAGACTGCATTGGCAATTTCGGACTGTAATTTGTAATGAAAAGTCACTGGAATCTTGGAATGAGATCAGAAAAATTGCTACGTATGGCCAGACTTACGAGCAAGAAAGAACATGTGTAATGTGGTCAGTGACCCTCAGTTTGTACCAAAAATTCGAACACCGAAAAGAGTTGCCGCCTTTTGGGGGCAATAGAGTACAGACAATACACAGGCCGTCTTCTGTCCCCAATAATGCGTAACACGATCAGTTTCTCTCCGTGCCAAGTAAATTTCTTGCTTTCCCACGTTATTTTCTCTCGTCTCCTCCTGGATAGAATAGAAATTACTCTTCTGTCTTCTGCCACGTTCGAACAGACCTCCACTTCAAGAAGGATTCAGTCCGTCCATTCGTACTTCTTGCTGCTTCTTCTTCTTCTTACTTCTTCCTTTTTCTTCATGGGAACGTTGGGCCCTTTCATTCATTCGCTTCTTGATCACAGATTTATCCATCTTTTACGATGAACCACGTCAGTACTGTACCGTACAGGTCAATTCCACATCACCTCGAACTCACGTTTGGCCCATGAGCTCTCTTACGTGCATAGAAGCTAGTATGCGTCTAACAACCATTCAAGGCCTTCATCGTACAATGGCATCACCTTAATATCGTATATACCAGTTCAAGAAATCGAAAACTCCGTGAGACGATAGCTTCAAATCATCATTACTGCCAGTTCGCGTACGTTCGGTTCGTATCAGCATGCTGTTTCTCCTTTCCCTGATTTGCTGGAGTCTCACCCGAAAAGACGCTCAGTTAATCCTACTCGTGTCTCTGGCTTGCTTCAGGACTCACTTGTGATTACTGTTTGTGTTCGTCCGTTCTTGATTCTCCTCAAGACTCCTCACGAGTCACAACTTCTTATTGTTGCCCCGGGACGAGTGGGCCTCGCTCGAGATGCTTCTTGTCTGCTATGCATACCTTCAGTGTAGGATCAGATGAGCGAAGGAGGAGGAAGTGAGCCGGAGAGCAGAGTCAGCAGACTCGTGGGAACAGTTCGGCAGGAGCGGCGCTAGCGCCTTTCCCGGAGCCCTTTCCCTTTTGCTGTTTGATCAACCATCATGAATCTCCAAATCCGAGAACACGCATCGTCTGTTGAAAGCTCGACCCTCTTTCTCACTTCCACACTGTTCACACTGGCTCGAAAACAGAAACCATCAAAATCCTGCGCCGTCGTTCACGGACTCTCGGGAACTCGTCTCGCAAGCTGCTCGAAGTGAGTACAAAATACAATACAATATCTCCAAAGAGATGCTTCCTCATTTCACTCACATGATCACCTTCAGCAGCAACAGTCCGAAGCAAACAGCATCTTTTCTGCTTATTGGCAGAAAACAATGTACATTGACTTTGGAGGATTCTTCTAAATGTTGTCAGACTCGTCCCAAAGAGGTTTGTCAATATATCTCGTGCAAGCTCCACGTGATGTGGTGTAGTTCAAAGATTGAAAAGGATTGACCTTCAATCCCATTCAACTCAGCCATCCTCTATAGAAATACTTCTTAACAAGCATACTCCACTTAGAGAAAACATTAGACTTGAATGAATGCGCTATCAAATGACAAGCTACGAGCATGCAGGTATCATAATCTCTCGAGATACTGGTACATATTCGTCGGTTGAGCATCCCAGCACACTACTGGATTCTACATCATGACTACTACTACAAAGTAACCTCCACCTTTTGCTCCGGGAGAAGTTATTTCCTTCAGCACCGTTCGCCTGAAGCTCATGTAGAGGCACCTACGGCTGCATCTGTATCTTGATTCAAAAGTTTACCTTTCGACTCACCAGTCTTTAGAACGATGTACAATCTCAGCCATCACCTACAGCTGAGATAACATCCAAATTTGAAAGAGCGTTATGTTCTTTCAAAGGTTTGTTTTGCTCTCCAGACGGGGCGTTATGCAGTAGTAGGGGCAGTGTACTGTAGCAGGGATAGGCGCGCCTGAGGCTTTGTCCCACTGGTTCGGGTTAACGAGCGTCATTGAGCACTAATCGATGGAGGTCGCCGGCTAATCACGTCGTAAGCTCCAGTCAATCGTGCTGGGGCCCTGGGGCTGAGCATGAAAACCCGACAGATTCGGAAAGATCTTCTGGACGATGTCATGCTTACCAGTAAGTAATTTACCGCAGAGGGTGTGTCATATTTAGCCCCCTGCATTACTTTATCACCTGAGTAGCGACAAGTTTCAAATCATCGAAACATCGGAGCACGCTAATCGTGCCGGACCAGCATTTAAAACCCTTAATTATGTTCATTCGTTTGCTTTGTACAGCACAAGAACCGTTCTGATCATAATCACTAGAACAATCATCAAGCAACTAATCCACGTAGTTAAGTCCCCACCGGCGGGTTACTGGTCCATCTGGATTCGGATTTGGGTCTCGGTCACATCCTATGGAAGAAATTTGTTTTATCACACCCCAATAGGTTTGTTGTGCTTGTTACCGACAGGTATGCTTGATAACACCCTACGACCGTAAATACATAAGTCCCCTAAGCCTTTTTACCGTCCTAAATGGCCTATACACAAGTCAGGTAAATATTCAAGGGTTTAATTTATATCTAACCCCTTCCGGCAAGAAAAGTTACATAATAAATTAACAAATAAATTAAATATCATTTGCAGGTTATCGTACTTGTAGTTTTAGAGTGTGTGAGTCTATGTTACTGTTACGGGTTATTGGATTTTCCAAGTCCTGTTCTCAATTAACATTTAGAGATAGATTTGATTTTCTTGTCAACTTGATACAAAATGTTCACATAACACATATATATTTTCCAATAACAGCAAGCGAGCAAAAATTCTATGAAGTTAATCTTACACACATATTATTTATTTTGGTCTAAATACAAGTCGCTCCGGTAGAGAACTGTCTCTAGTATACTAGCCCTTCTCGTATAGCACTCTGTACTGTACGCGAGTTGGCTGTCAAATCTGTCTGATCAAGCAAACTCACCGAACCAGTTGTTTTCAAACTTAAACCTCTGGTATTGCTAGAAAGGTTACGTTCCTCTGGGAATTATCCAGAACAGCTTTGGTCCACGACCAGAGTAGAGAGAGTAAAAGGAAGATCTTAAAGCCCAGGAGCCCTGTAAATAAACTCAGAGTTAACTCTACTCCTATTTGATGTGGTGATTTACTCTACTCATTTATTGATGTGGTGCGAGTCCCATGAATCTTGATCGTCCGACGAAATGAGAAATAACGATATGTTATTATTTTTATGCATGACAGAACAATTAATATGAAATAGAGTTAACGTCTTGTCTGGTAATGAAGAGGATGTAATTATACGAGTGGGTTATAATGTCCTGTTGTATAACAAGAACATAGTGTATAATAGTATAGTCTATAATAGGCTGTAATAACCGTTATATCTAAAATATTTTTGTTTATAGAATTGGTTAAGTAAATATTAAATCAAAATTCTCACATAACTTTACACGACGTGATTTACTCATTTCACAACTAGTAATTGATTATGTGTTAAGAAATAAGGACACGAAGATGTGGTTGTTTTTTGGAATAAAATAATATCTTCTCTCTAATCCAAAGTAAACAAGAAAGGAAAAAAAAATTTCCTTCCTTCGCTTTTATAACCCGCACCTGGGGGTTTAACATATTTCTACGGTGCCAGGATATCAATCTATTTATGTTCAATTCAAACGAATGTTTTCGTCTGCTATACACTCTAATTAAAATTTTTTGAACTGCAGCTCCTTCATCTCTTAACAATTCTCGAGAATGCATGAAGAAAACCGGTCATCATGTTAGTGTTGAACTCTCCGTTTCCGCAGATCTCACAACTTCACCATAAAATGCCACATGGTAAATGGTGTTACTTGTCCCTTGGGGTCTTCGAGGATCATCAGACTGTCCATGTGAGTTCATCACAGCGGGACTCGGACCAGAAGCTTCATTAACGGTTTGCAGCAGCATGCACCTCCAACCGTGCCCGCAAAGGATTGATCACATGATCTTTCTCTTAGAGGAGTGTAGGCTAAACCACTTGGACACCAATGTTGTAACTTTTGTGTAAGACTTTTTACCCACTGGAGAGAGTTACGATTTCAGCTAGATCTTTATAAGTGTTTCTTGTATGCATTTCTAGAAGTATTGCAGGAAAATGCTGCAACATATTTTTATTTGATTTTCACTCCTTTGCTTTTGCAGTAGAGAAATCTATTGTTCTGAATAATTATTCCAGGTGCCAGAAATACAAAATATTATAAATGAATCCTAGTGTCCATTTACAAAAACGACCCAAGGCGAACCACGATCCTATACAAAATACCCTCTAAGAACGTACGGTTTTTTATCTATCAGCCGTTGAAGAATATTTCTTCTAAACTTTAACCCCCCATTACCCCTTTTGATTGCCGTAGTTGAGGCTTAGACTCGAAACAAACGTCATGAACGTTGAAAATGTATTATCCTGCGTAATGGTACTAATGGATAAAGACATGGAAAACTTTATTTTGCTAAAAACGGGTTTGCTGAATGGACAGAGAGAGAGAGACAAAGTTTAGGAATTCTCTTGGGAATTCTTTGTTCGTTTACACACGTATGCATGACATGGTTGAGTTAACTAATATCGTGAGTTTATGCTCTGTAATCCCACGATCTCTTTCCAAGCAGAAACAGTTTAACATTTACCTCGTGGTTTTGGAAGTTATGATAAGTACTCGCAATCACTCGAGCTTTACTTAATTCGTGAATAAACATGAACGTTGCCTGAGGTAAAAGCCCTCATGCAACGTTATTGACATTATTCCCAAGAATCCTAAGAATTATAGTACCTATATCCTCTTCACTTGCTGCAAGTCTTTAGATTTTAAGAATATACTTCTTGCTTCTGCAATATTTGATTCAAGAATTACACTAATTATTTACTTGAGACTAGATAATAGTCATGCCCACTAACTTTGTCTGCCAAGACTATTTCAGAAAAAACTAGATTTAAAGCCGAAGTATGATTACAATTGCTCGGTAACCCAAATGACCAATTTTATAGATTTGTATTCAGAGAGCTAAGAAATTTAACCGTTATGCAGAAAATGGTTTCCGTAATTAGGTTCTTGTCCCAACTTGGAAGTTGTGAAATAAAGAATCAACTTAAAACTACCAGTTTTACAAGTTATGATTCATCTCAAAAAAACTACTGAGTATTGAAAGAGAAATATTAAAATGAAGATTTCAGGGTTTCTTGGAGCAAAAGAGAACCTTTTCTTCAAACTCAAAGAACACTAGGAGGAAAAAAAATCTCTTTTATGCTTTTATACTCATACTCTAGATTTAAGAAAAAGATTTTAAGAGTGCCAAAGATCTTGGTACAGCGACAAGCTGAGTAATGCAAGCACAAGGGGTCACAAGCCACACACTAAATCAAACTCAAGTTCAAAATCGAACTCCAGTATTCTATCACAGTATCGCTACCACTGTTCTTTGACAATCTCTTTGTAAAATATGGTAATAAGCACTAATACGTTGATAAACCCTTGCGTAGCTCTTCCCAACATGCGTGCTAGATTTCCCACGCTTATGACTTAAATACAATTCTTGGATCGAATAACGTTAAGAATTTCTTGTGCTGTGTGCGTTTCGTGCAAGTGCAAGAGAAGGTTGGTTCTGAAGAAACTAACCTCTTTATGAATTTATTCTCCGATATTCAGGAGTCTGCATGGAAGTGCAGGTATCTATACAAAAGACATTTTATCTTTAGAAGTGTAAAACTAAAATTCTCTTGTTTCTTTTCTTTTTTATCTTTGAACAGTTTTCTCTCGAAGAGTTTAAACTGAACTATTAAATTAGTCGGTTGTCTTCAATTGTCCTCCCCTTCCTTTTTCCTGTTTATTACACTTTCTTGACTTACACATCTTTTTAACACTGTTCTCACATTACTTTTCATGTCCTCAAACATTATTATGTCTGAAATACACTAACCAATAGTAGTGGAGAACTTTCACCCTAACTTTCCACTTGTCCTTTTCCACTCCTATTGGCAAAAGTTACATGCAAATTTGAGTAAATTTATAAAAGTGAAATAGTTCTCTCTCTCTCTCTCATTTTCTTTATACACATTGCTCAAGTGAACAGTTTCTCTCTAACGATATAGAGTACGATTGAAGTACCGACATTCAGTAAGGATGGAAAAAGAACACGAAATTTATGGATGGTCACTCCAACAGAAAATATATATTCAAGAGATTCCTAGATAGAAAAGGAGGGAATGGAAGCTTACATTCTTCTTCTGTTTCTGTCCTTCTCGTATCTCTCATCTCTTCACGTTTCGCACACAAGCAGCGACAAACTTTTCGGGTTTGGAGCTTGACGGATTTGAAGAGTTCGGTCAACAACCCCGTGGATACAGAAGTACTGTCGCACTTCTAAGAGTATTGGGTTGTCGAACTAAATCTCTTTAACTAACCTCTCTTTTCTAGACACAAAAGGATATGTATAATTTATTCTTCGAATTCTTTCCTTTCCAGACAGATGTAGAATAAATATGCATGCGTGATCAACTTAAGGAAACTTTTGCTAGTAATGTTTTTTCGAAAAGATGTAGATATTATGTGAAATTTGATATTAAATTATTAAAAAATAAATCTATTTGTATATATCAATGATAATCGCACCTAGAATTGCAGAACTTTCCAGAAATAATCATAAAGCGACCGCAGACTTCTAGAAGCATTTCCAAAATTACAAGTGAGATAAGCAGCTAACAAATACATGTTAATTTAATCCAGACATTAATTTATTAATTTCTTGTTGGCAGCACCATCCGCGGCGGAGTAAAGTCGAGTTCTTTTGCCGAGAGGTCTTAGTCCGTGCAAGGTAATCGCATTCTGCGACAGAAAGCCTTCTGGAGAAAACGAGACCCCCAAAAAATGACTTCGCAGCCCCAAAAAATGACTTCGCAGCCTTCGCAGCCTTCTTGCTTCGAAAAAGGAACAAGTGGATATGAGGATTGAAGCGAACCACTGCCGTAAAAGATCAGGACTCGAAGGTCAAACAGATAGATTCAAATCTCCATTAATTCATTGTAACTAGTAATTTCTTACATTTCAAAGGTCCTTTTACTCATGTCTTTTTCCTCATCCTTTGTAGGGTAAATTGTTGTTCCCTACTTCAGCTGAAGAGGATTCCGGGGCCTGTACTGACGAGCTATGGCCACGTCAACCTGCCACCACGAACTAATTTCTCCATTTAGCAGAGAGTAGCATCCGGCATAATCCGGGAGGTTATGAATTGCATATAGGTGTCTGCCATGGTTCAGTTCGAACCCATACGAACCGAACTGTGAACCGAGCGGTTTTAGCTCAAATGCTCACGGCTCAAGTTCGAATGATTTTAGCGTCAGGAGGAAACGTGTCTTCCTTGCATATTTCATTGTCAAAATTGCATGTTTATTAATTTATTCTCTCTAATTTTATAGGTAAAAACTTTAATTCATAAATCAACATTTGTTATAAATTAATGTGTATTTGATACTAACATCTCGGTCTTGTAATTTCGGAAGCATGTGTTTGCATTATTTATTTATGGGTTATATCGGGATCAAGTGGTAACTGTAGGTTCATTTATCATTTAATATTCACAATTGAAAAGAATTTCAATTTAAATACTAATTTAATATTGGATTCTTTTATAACATGTAAATATATTTCTATAACAAAAGGCACAGATAGCAAAACACTCCATTAAGCAAAATCAGAAGAAATTTCCCAAAATATTCACGGAACTCACTCACCACAAAGCTAATCCACTTTCTCAAATTTTCCCATGTTACTGGGCTTCTTACTTCTCGATCTACGTTAGACATGACACTTTGGATGCATACTTAGCTAGTTCGGTATCAAAATTAAAATTTAGACAGTCCAGTCTTGAAAGAAATAAATTCGAATAATTGAGGTTTAAATCGTCTCATTTTCAGTCATTTGGTTATGAATTCTTCCCCCTTGGTAGTGTATAATGAAACCTAATGTGATTCCAAAGAGGTGGCGCTATTCCGATCCCTATTTTAGAGTTTACTGAACTTGTAGTTACTCTCACGTGTCTATAGTGTGTACTTGTACCCTTTAAACTGTATTTATTTGTACTAACAGTTTAGAGTATTCAGAATGCAGTATTTACCACAATAGACGACCATCTGATAGAATATATTACACTACTATTATATAGAGAGTACTGTTAGCCTGGAAACTAAACTGTAAAAAGTGATATAGAGAACTTTAGCTGACACAGTTCATAGTTGTAGTTGGTTGGTGTCATCCCTTGTACACCAGTTGTATTCTAGATTTCTGATTACTCGTGTTTCATATATAAAAGCGATGGAAGACTTTAGAACTAATGATTTCTCTTCCTTTTATGAGTGCTTGGCCGTTTGGTTTTCTTTTTCCTTTTCGGGTTGATAGGGTCTTCTTATCCGTTTGGTATTCACTGTATCTCTTTCTTAAAAGTGAAATAGAGGGTGTCAAAGTTAACAAGAAAAATTCATCAACAATTAAAAGTGAAAGAATCATAATTTCATCACGGAAAACTTTGTGTAGAATCGTAATTCATTACGGGTCGCTCTTGTAAATGGTCACTATGTTCTTTGTATTAATTTTTTCAATTATGATACTGAGAATAAGTACTTAGAGCAAGAGAGTCTCCATTGTAAAAAGTAACAGACGAAAAGATTAAAAATCAATAAACCACGAAATTACTGTGGGCGTTTGACTGAAGTCGTAACTCCTCCCACAGTTCTCGAATGTTCCCGAAAAGTTACAACTTTGATACCCCTAATAGTACACAAGATAGAGTATACCGCTGTTTGGCCTCTAACGGTTTGGTTCAAGGATGTTCAACCCGCTTCGAAACGAGGCGGAGGGCTACCAGTAATTGTATTGCATATTGGGTACAAATCAGAGGCTGATTCTTCGACGTGGTTTAGGGTTAGCCAAGACGGCCAGTGCAGATCTAGCGTAAAATGATCCATGCCCTAACCACAATCTACTAGACTTATGGATGAATCAGTTTAAAAGCAGAAAAAGAAAAGACTAACAAAAACTAAACAGCAGTATAGACTTTGTACAACTGTATTCTGCAGTTGCTGATATACATAGTACGTATATGATTGTGCAAAGAATCACATGAGTTTGGAAAAAAGTGAAAGTACGGAAAGTATTCAAATATGGAGATCCCTGATTTTGAGCGCTCCATTCTTTATCTCCTCGTACCACGCTGAAAGTGTGCAGCTTGAAAGATATATTCGTCTTCCAGAGAAGTTCCCTCTCGAGTCAATGTTTATTCAAAGAATAGAACGTTCAAGTTATGTTAGTTTAGTGAGCAGAAATTCATAATTGATAACAATCAAGAATGACACAAATTAATCATGACGTATACAGTCTTTTGCAGTGACCGTGTGTACACGAACGTAGTACACAAGCTGTCGTAACCTTTCCTTACTTACACTTGACACGGAACCTCGATGAACTCCATTTTAACTCGATGAGATGATTGAAAGTGTTGTTACTGGTTGAAGAGCAGATGTCATGATGAGATGTTTCTGAAGTAGTGTCGTTACCTCTGCAGAGTGTGATTAGACGCTGCTCAAATGTTAACTCATTTCTTCTACTGTACTTACTTAGCCAAATGTTTCAAATTGTATGAGTAATTTATTTACCCCTTTCAAATACTATGAATAATCTTAAAAAATGAATAATTTAGTAATATGGTCCAGTGTCACCATAAAGATCGAATCTTACTTCAACTTGGAGACTGATGAGACAGTACCGTGTATTGTGATTTCGTCTACGTAGTTGTAGCACTGTACAAGGAAAGTTAATAAATACGGTCCCATGAGTACTGTTCTAACAAACTGTAACACCTTTTGCTTTTTCTCCCAAACCAGATGGCAAACGGGCAGTGATTAACCCAAACGTGGCAGCTGCATGGTCAAAAAGCAGGCTCAAGAGACTAGATAAAAGAGTGTCGCGAGCCCTCAAGGAGGCATTCTCAGTTTTTCAGTTTTGGAGAGAGCACTCTTGGTGGAGACTGTATTTTCAGTGTAGTGTGTGTACATTGTCTTTGAGTTCAGAAGTCAAGAGCTAGAACTGATGCATATCAAGCTCCTTGGAGAGCAGATTTGAAGAGGGACCTTGGAGAGCAGATTTGAAGAGGGACCTTGAGAGCAGACTTGGGGTGTTGATTAGGGCGCTGACTTGGGGTCTGATATGTTGAGTAATAGAAATCGAGGCGTTCAGAGTGAAATTAGGTTCTCTGGTGAAGTCTTAGTTCTAGAGTTGCTGAGTAGTGAAGGATTGCCGGTCCAAGAGCGCTGCGTGACCTTGTCAGCAAGTAATGCCATGTAATGTATATGAGCCCGTGACTTTCTCCATTCTGATAAATAGGCTTGAGTTGTGTGCCAAAACTGAGTTGGGCGCATCTGGTGTCGTGTTGACTTTATTTCGGTGTAATTGCTTTGCCTTCCTACTTCCTAGCATCTACTAGGTCTCCTAGTCTTGGCGGTTGCTCCTTGTGGGTCCTGGCGTTCCGACTTGATCACCAGTAGCGGAAGCGCTGCCCAAATTTTGTGCAACCCAGGTCTAGAATAGTTCCACATGTATTTAGTAACCTAAGATTGACCAGAGACCTACAAAAGACTAGTTGGTTATTCGAAACCCGTTCAACAGTTATCAAATCCTCGGTGCTCATTAGCTGATAGTTTAACGAACTGGATCTGGAGACACAAATAAAGTATACAGGTCTCTAGGGAGGTTCACGTTCGGCAGTTCATTGGTTAGAGATTAAAGAATCTATTCCGAGATCTGCGATAGAACGTTACAGTTGGTATCAGAGCAGGCTCAAGTTGAGTCTTTGCTAAACACCATCGACAATGGAGGCTGTGTCGACCGAGTTGGACGAGATGAAAGCATTGCTGAGAAAGTTGGAAGGACGACTTGAGCAAGTAGAAGCTGAGAACAAGGTGTTGAAGGCGGATTTAACTCAAGCAAAAGCGACACAAGAGAAGGAAGCGAAGGTCCCTGTACTGCAAATCGAGCAAGTCAAGGATTTAGCACTACCAGGCGAAGAAGCAGTTGATATTGCTCAAGCAGACAAGAATGAAGATGGATCACAGAAGGTGCAAGAGAATGTTGCGGAAGGGAGCTCAGCCAAAGAAGGGCACAAGCGGAAAGTGAAGTGGGCTGAACCAGCGACACCATCAGCCTTCAACGGTGAGAAAAGCTTTTCCAAGTTTGAATTGTGGGTTACTGAGATGGAGAATTACTTGGAGAACTTCGATGAGCGCAGCTGGTTCACCTATGCTGTTAGTAGACTGGAAGGAGAGGCTAAGGAATGGTATGGAGGTCAACAGCGGATGAGGAGTTTGAACGGTACAACTCCTATGTCCACTTGGCCGGAGCTGAAGGATGAACTCAGAAGACATCTGGTACCGGTGGATGAAGCTACACAGTTTCGGCTGGAGCTCATTCATCTGAGACAGACAGGGAGTATCAGGCAGTATCTCCAGCGATTTTCTGAGTTGGTTACTCGTTTGCACATGGTGGATCGCACCGACTTGCTGTTTCACTTGAAGAAAGGTCTGCAGGGTTTCTATGCTGGTGTGTTTGATAGCTGGGTTATGTTTCACAAGTCCGAGGACATGCAAGACTTGTTTGCATTTCTGGAAGCAGCAGAGAACACTAGGGAACGTAATTACACCGTGCAGCCTTCCAAGTTTCAGCGTGGAACAAGTGGTGACGAGCCTAGTCGAGGATTTTGGCGTAATCCTCAAGGACAGATAGCGTCCTCTCAGAGTAGAGGTGGTAGAGGACGTGGTGGTGGAAGATTTGGTACATCTGGAAGGGGATTTTCTCGTGGCTCTCAGCAGCGAGGAGTCACTCGTGGTCCTACTCAGACACGACCTACTGGATCTTATGCATCCAATGCAGGATCCAACCAAGCTTCGACTTCAGGTGCTAGGAGCAGTGGCGCTAGCAGTGCTACACCTTCAAGGACGATCATCTGTTTTCGATGCGGACGAGATGGTCACATCGCTCGTGAGTGTCCCCAACGTTCAACAGCGAGCAATGTTCGTGGGTTGACAGCTGAAGAGACAACCAGTGTGGAAGAACCAGTTGAGGCGACTACTGAAGCAGAGGTATGTGCTAGTGAGCATTTGGTAGAGCATGGGGATTTTCTGCCGTGGATTGAAGTGAAAATAGGAAACCATCGGTGTTGTTTGCTTATTGATACTGGAGCAGATGTGAATGTCTTGGATGAAAAACTAGTCAGGACCTTGGGGGTGACTAGAACCAAGATCATGAGCCCGTTGTTGGTAAGGTTTGTGCAAGGTAGCACAACCGTTACAGAAAAGCTCATGAGTGTTCCTGTTACTGTTGGAGGGGTAACTAGGAAGCACGAGTTTTTAGTTATGAGCTTAGGTGACACGATGGAGGGTATCTTGTCCTGGTCTTGGTTACAAGAGACCAAGGCAAAGCTAGATGTTCAAGAAGGGAATGTCATTGTCATGGATCAATGGGGCTTGGGTCAACCACATCCATTGGTCATCAAAGAGAGACCTAAGGAGCCAAACCATGCTGTCCGTAGGTTCCAACGAGCCAAGGTGGCATTTCAGATCTGCACAGCTAGACAATTTGGAAAGCAGATCAAGTCAGTAGATGAAGCTTGGGTTGCGGTGATGTCTAAACCCAAGGTGGAGACGGATGAGGAAGAACGTGTTGCTGCTCTTCCCATACATCCTGATATGCAGACATTGATTGAGAGGTATTCTCACCTAATGCCGGACCAGTTACCAACAGGACTTCCTCCGAGGAGAGCCTTGGATCATGCTATTGATCTGGTTCCTGGGGCTACCCCTACTGTAGTGCCATCAAGAAGGATGTCGTTTGATGAGCTGACAGAGCTGAAGACTCAGTTGAAAGAGTTGGTAGCTCAGGGTATCTTACGACCTAGTATATCACCTTATGCTGCCCCGGTGTTGTTCGTGGCCAAGAAAGATGGTGGTATTCGCATGTGTGCGGACTATCGTGCACTCAATAAGGTTACTGTCAAGAACAAGTATCCTCTTCCTCTCATGGATGAAACCACTGATCGGTTGGCCACTGGAAGATACTTCACCAAGCTGGATCTACGTTCTGGATATCACCAGATCAGGATCAAAGAAGGAGATGAAGAAAAGACAGCTGTAAGGACGAGGTATGGCTTGTTTGAGTATACAGTGCTGCCATTTGGATTGTCCAATGCACCTGGTACTTTTTGCAGGTTGATGAATGAGATTTTTAGAGATCTCTTGGATGAGAGTGTTATCGTATACTTAGACGATATCATCATCTTCTCATCCACTTGGGATCAGCATCTAGTAGATGTTGAAATGGTGTTTAAGCGCTTGGAAGAGCATCAACTCTATCTCAAGAAGAGCAAGTGCTCTTTTGGACAAGAGAGTGTGGTGTTTCTAGGATGTTTGATCGATGCGCAGGGCATTCACCCTAACAGGGCTAAGATTCGAGCCATTGTTGAATGGAAGAGACCTGAGAGTGTTCATGAGCTCAGATCTTTTCTTGGGTTAGCCACATATTTTCGACGCTTTGTTTATCAGTTTGCGCATAAAGCCGCACCTTTGTTTGGCTTATTACGCAAGACTTCCAAGGTAGTTTGGAATCCAGCAGCTGAAAGAGCGTTTCAGGAGTTGAAACAAGCACTAACAGAGATGCCCGTGCTAGCTCTTCCCAAGATGGGAGAACCTTTCGAGGTTCACACAGATGCTTCCCAATGGGCCATTGGAGGAGTGTTGATGCAAGGAAAGCATCCGGTGGCTTACGAAAGTCACAAGTTCTCAGAGACTGAGGCGAAATGGCCTGCTCATGAACAGGAGATGTTCGCTGTTGTTCATTGTCTGAAGCGGTGGGAGCATTATTTGTTACCAAGCAAGGTTACTGTTGTGACGGACTGCGAGGGTAATACATACTTTCAGAGTAAACCTCGTTTGTCACGTAAACAACAGAGGTGGCAAGTGGAGCTTGCACGTTTTGATATCGAATGGCGGTATCAAAAGGGGAAGGAAAATATTCCAGCGGATTTGTTAAGCAGACGTGTCCAGGCGTTAACAACCCAGGACACAAGTGAAGAGCTTTTGGATCGAATCAGACAAGCATTGCTTGATGATCCTCAGGCTCAACGTTGGACCAGCCAACAAGGGAGAGATCCATTGGTACGTAATCTCTCATTTCGCACTGGCCTTTGGTTTTATAAGCAAACCAAGGTCTATGTTCCAGCTGGCGCTCTAAGGACACTAGTCATGCAAGAATGTCATGATTGTGAACTAGCTGGACATGGAGGACAGAATAGAACGTTACAACGACTTAAAGAGCAGTTTTATTGGCCAACCATGTTGGAGGATGTAATCAAGTACGTGCAGACTTGCTTGACATGTCAGCAACAACGAACTGAGCGGAGGAGACCTGCAGGATTGCTGAGACCGTTGCCAATACCTGATGGGCCTTGGGAGAGCATAAGTATGGACTTATGCACCGGTTTACCTGAGTCAGGAGGTTTTGACACTTTGCTAGTTGTCATCGATCGTTTCAGCAAGCAAGCTCACCTCATCCCTTGTAGGGAAGCAGTGACGTCAAGAGGTGCCGCTGAACTGTTTATACGATATGTTTTTAAGTATCATGGGATGCCTAAAGACATTGTTTCAGACCTGGATAGGAGGTTTGTAGCAGATTTTTGGAAGGGTTTGTTTCGAAGGCTCGGAACTACCCTCAAGTTCAGTTCCTCTTATCATCCTGAAACTGATGGTCAGACTGAAAGGACGATCCAGATAGTAGAACAAGGATTAAGAAACTATATCATGCGAGATCAGAGTGATTGGAGCGAGCACTTGGACTTGGTGGAGTTTACATATAACAACACCAAGCACTCGAGTACAGGATTTAAACCATTTGAAGTGGTTTATCGGGGTTCTCATGCACCTTGGACTCCTATAGCTTTAGCTACCAAGGGGCATGAAAACACAGGAAGGTCGAATCAAGATCCTCCAGATCTAGAGACTTTCATACGTGTTCAGGGAACTGTGTTTCAAGAAGCCAAGAAACACATGGAGAAGGCACAACAACGGTATGCCAAGTATGCAAACCGTGGTAGGCAAGACGTACAGTTCGAAGAAGGACAGAGAGTTTGGTTGAGAACCAAAAACTTCAGAATACCAGCAGGGGTGGACTTAGCCAAGAAGCTTCTTCCAAAGTGGGCAGGACCGTTCCTGATTGAGAAGAAGTTAGGTCCTGTGACTTATAAATTACGTTTTCCAGCTAGTATGAAGCACTATCACCCCATCATTCATGTTTCTAACTTAAAGATGTTTCGTGAGGAACTAGAGTCGTTGCCAGGAAGATATCAGAAATGGCATCCAGTGTTAGAAGCATTACCAAGAGCTGATGATCTTGAGTTGATTGAGATAGTAGATCATCGGGCATCACCAAATCCAGATGGAGCTGGAGAACCCGTTACTCAATACCTATGTCGTTGGACAGGTAGAGTTCCGGGATTGGTAAGTGAAGCTTGGGAGTACCTAGATGATCTAGCATTATATAAGTTTCAAGAACCACTGCGTAGATATTTTGTGAGACGACAGTCCGCAGTGGTCTCTTCCAGCTAAGCGGTGGATTGAATCGAGTCAGAAGAGTCATGCAAAGGGCCCTTCAAGGACACTGGAACCGAGTAGATCTGGCCAATCTGCTCGTCTAAAGGTGGAGTTGTGGTCTGCTGACTGCTTATGACTGTCGGATGTCAATCAGGTTTAGGCTGACGCTACTATGTGTGTATCATAGTAAGGAGGTGGATAAAAAAGAAACTGACGAGTTCACCACCTGGAAGCTAGGGTTCTGTCTCACCCGAAAGCTTCAACGGATGCTCGATAATGGAGCATAGCCTTGAGAAAGGGCTTAATCTTACCCTGGATGGGGTACTGTTCCTCTGGATTTGAGGAAGTGTTGTTTCTAATGTGGTATTGTAGATACCGCAGTTCAGTGGAAGAACTGCGTTTTGCTGGTTGGGACGATTGTAACACCTTTTGCTTTTTCTCCCAAACCAGATGGCAAACGGGCAGTGATTAACCCAAACGTGGCAGCTGCATGGTCAAAAAGCAGGCTCAAGAGACTAGATAAAAGAGTGTCGCGAGCCCTCAAGGAGGCATTCTCAGTTTTTCAGTTTTGGAGAGAGCACTCTTGGTGGAGACTGTATTTTCAGTGTAGTGTGTGTACATTGTCTTTGAGTTCAGAAGTCAAGAGCTAGAACTGATGCATATCAAGCTCCTTGGAGAGCAGATTTGAAGAGGGACCTTGGAGAGCAGATTTGAAGAGGGACCTTGAGAGCAGACTTGGGGTGTTGATTAGGGCGCTGACTTGGGGTCTGATATGTTGAGTAATAGAAATCGAGGCGTTCAGAGTGAAATTAGGTTCTCTGGTGAAGTCTTAGTTCTAGAGTTGCTGAGTAGTGAAGGATTGCCGGTCCAAGAGCGCTGCGTGACCTTGTCAGCAAGTAATGCCATGTAATGTATATGAGCCCGTGACTTTCTCCATTCTGATAAATAGGCTTGAGTTGTGTGCCAAAACTGAGTTGGGCGCATCTGGTGTCGTGTTGACTTTATTTCGGTGTAATTGCTTTGCCTTCCTACTTCCTAGCATCTACTAGGTCTCCTAGTCTTGGCGGTTGCTCCTTGTGGGTCCTGGCGTTCCGACTTGATCACCAGTAGCGGAAGCGCTGCCCAAATTTTGTGCAACCCAGGTCTAGAATAGTTCCACATGTATTTAGTAACCTAAGATTGACCAGAGACCTACAAAAGACTAGTTGGTTATTCGAAACCCGTTCAACAGTTATCAAATCCTCGGTGCTCATTAGCTGATAGTTTAACGAACTGGATCTGGAGACACAAATAAAGTATACAGGTCTCTAGGGAGGTTCACGTTCGGCAGTTCATTGGTTAGAGATTAAAGAATCTATTCCGAGATCTGCGATAGAACGTTACACAAACTTACGTGAGTACAGTACTGACAGGCTACGGAGTCATATACCACAGTGATTTGTTATACCACGCACAAAAGAAACATTTCTCTGATATTCCTGATAATACGCGCGTGGTAGATCCTGTTAAATACGAGAGTGTGGGTTGTATATGCTTTCTCTTCCAAATAAGAAACAATAATATATAGGAGTTCTATGGCGACATACTTGAACGCACAAAAATAGAAACTTGAAAATCTTTCAAGACATATATACATGAGAAACTACACTCTCATGACATTTAGTGTTAATAACATTATTTCAGTTAACTCGTGAAATGTCGATTGCCATGTTTTAGTGATAATAACCGTATTTTGGTATAACACTAGATTTCAGGTGAATCTTTACACTATTAATTATGATTTGTTCCGTATTTAATCATGAAACATTTTCCATGTTCGAAGTGTCTATCATGGAGAGTGGATCACTTTACTTCTCAGGTTGACAAGATGCTTCTACCACTCCTCTTACGATATGTAAGATAGATTTGGATCATTGTGACAACTTGAATGCGAAGTGACTACTCTTTGCCAAGTTTACAACTGCATTGGTACTGCAAGGATTGAAATGAATATTCGAAAACATTATCTTGCATTATGCTGGTTGAAGATCCAATCACCACCACTTCTCATACAAAATTCATATAGCGAAAATGAAAATATAGCTACATGTGGGAGTCTGAGAGTCGAATAACTGAAAATGAAGAACCAGTAAGTATTACTCATTTAAAGGATTTTATATTTTAAAATGATTTAAAATGTACTTTTGTTTGTTTGCGAAACATTACCGAATCCAAATTAAATTTGTTCTATGAAATCAACGATCTGAATATCTTATATGCGTTAGAAATCATAAAACATAAAGATAGGTATAATTCAAGTTAGTCTCATCTACCATGTGACTTTACATTCCTTAAAAGGCTCTTTTGTCCCCAGTGATGAAATATTATCATAAAAACATAATATCTCTGAAAATATATCTTGACTTTCCGCCGCTTCTATAACGAAGATGTTATATGAATTATTATGAATAGAAGAAGTGTTAAAAATGTCAAACAGAATTATCCATTAAATCCATGGTTAGAAGGTCTATAGGTACTCAGAATGCCAATCATGTCTCAGTCGAAAACAGTTTAGGTTGAATAGAGGAGGAGAGATATAATCTAACTGAAATAATTCCATAATGGAGGTTCGATGATAGATATTCTGGTACGTACGTCTTTTGATTTAAGTATGAGAACATGTTGGATACTGGAAAGGAGCGTAAGATCTCTATAGATACCGTAGTATAACATATAAAAGCAATGCCGCTTGGGAGTAAAAGTAGAACCATTATGGCCCAGGGATATATAGTTATCTATGAACTAACGTGGTTGACAATAGAATCATCAACCATGGAAAAGCTCACCATATCTAAACAAAGTTACGAAACGTATTAAGTAAAGAGATATATTATTCTAGGAGACTAGAATCCTGAGTATAGGATAATATGTTTATAGATCATATGTTCTTAAGAACTCTATCTTACTCTTGACGTCCTCTGAGCTATAGTCAAGTAATCATGTAATAAGTTTCCGTCGTACAATTCCATTCATCATGTAGAAAATGATTAGAAACACAGTTTTAGACAGTAAGAAAGTAACCACATTATCATATATTAAACGTCCAAAATGACGCTCCAAAGTCAAAACTTAATAAGAAAAACGGTCAAAACTCTAATTCTACCTGTTTTCTTTTCCTTTGCTCCTTGAGAGGAAGTGCATATAACGATGTACGAACTTTTCATAACTAGTTGCGTAGTTATCGTAGAGCATGCATAGAGATCTATTTTATTTACTCAGAAACTTGATGTACTATATTAATTTAGGGTCAATACGTACCTGCACAGCTGTTAAGACTCAGTAATCATCAGGGTTTCCTAGTTAGGGTTTTATATGCATAGAACGGGCGATTTACGAAGACAGAATCCATCGCAGACGACGGTTTTATCTCCTCGTAGTTTTGGATTACAAGATATGATATCCACTATCCTTGCTCTAATATCTACAGCACTTCCCATCCGCAGGACGTGTGGAACAGAACATTCGTGTCTATTCAGGAGCCTAACTGCATAAGAAGGACACGTGGTGGAAACTGATGTGGATTGTTCTGTTCATAGTTTTATTTCTCAGTCACTGTCATGTTCTCGCTAAGTTATGGAGATCATAACGCTATAGAGCATACTGGAGAGATATGTTCAACAGTGCTTAAGAACTGGACATGATATGGCACGAACAAGATAACATCTCACCTCGCCTTGGTCGCTCAGCTGAATCTTCAATCTTAACCGTGGGCTGAAGTCTTCAACTCCTCCATGGGCACCGCAAGGTCCGCAACAATGCGCATGTTCAAGACAAACTTGACTAGCATTAAATGCATCAACTCTCGTACATTATGTCTGTATGTCATGCAGATTATATGTAGTCAGGAAGATGAAAAACATATCTCGCATGAAAGACTGACTCAGTTCAATACAGGAGTCATAGCAATTCCGAAATGATGTCATTAAATTTGTAAAGTCCTTTGCATGACAAAGAACAAAATCGTTCCTGAGCATTTAAAGCAACGAGCTTCTGTACATGAGATCTAGATTTCGGTCGGATTGATTTATCAGATAGAAAGAAGTAGAAACCGTTCAACGAAAAACATACTGGAAGTCGATCATTGTAAATGCATCTTGTAGCCACTGTATGCCCTCGGTCTCAAGCACTCCACAAGTTCATAGGTAGATATAGAACCAGAACACCTCCTCGTCGCACTTATGAGAATTCAGCTTTAAGGTTATTCTCTCATTCACGACTGATGGATTTATAATGATCATGACACCAGCAAAAATACGGTCGTACCGTCCATGTAATTGCTTCCTGTCCTCATTCACACACACTCGTAATATTCCCAATCTTCTTGGACACAATAATGGGCGTGGGGTGTCCCTTCGCTCGCTAGTTCTCTCGGGGCGACCATATAGATAGCAATCAGATTGCTGATTAGGTTTGGTGTGGTCGTTGTGGTCCGCTTTACTCCTCTCCTCTCGCGCATTCACTTCTGGTTCTCACTTCTCGTTTGTTCTGTTCTCGCAGAATAGAAGCCCTGGCATCGGCCCGCCATATTCACAACACGTCAGATGTCATCAATGAGCGTGGACCCTTCGATGGAGCTTATATGAACAGCTGCGCGCCGTCGAGATCCAAGATTCCAGCGTGTGCGGCTTCGGGCTAGCGTCAAAAGCTCTTTACAATTATCATCCGAGTCGCTTGCGAAATGATTGAATTTTAGACGTACGATACAGTTGGATAAGTACGTATCGTGACACTGTATATACTAACCATGATGCTGTAACGTTCTACCGTAGATCTCGGAACAGATTCCTTAATCTCTAACCAATGAACTGCCGAACGTGAACCTCCCTAGAGACCTGTATACTTTATTTGTGTCTCCAGATCCAGTTCGTTAAACTATCCACTAATGAGCACCGAGGATTTGATAATTGTTGAACGGGTTTTGAATAACCAACTAGTCTTTTGTAGGTCTCTGGTCAATCTTAGGTTACTAAATACAGGTGGAACTATTCTAGACCTGGGTTGCATAAAATTTGGGCAGCGCTTCCGCTACTGGTGATCAAGTCGAAACGCCAGGACCCACAAGGAGCAACCGCCAAGACTAGGAGACCTAGTAGATGCTAGGAAGTAGGAAGGCAAAGCAATTACACCGAAATAAAGTCAACACGACACCAGATGCGCCCAACTCAGTTTTAGCACACAACTCAAGCCTACTTATCAGAATGGAGAAAGTCACGGGCTCATATACATTACATGGCATTACTTGCTGACAAGGTCACGCAGCGCTCTTGGACCGGCAATCCTTCACTACTCAGCAACTCTGCTGTGACTAAGACTTCACCCGAGAACCTACTTTCACTCTGAACGCCCTGATTTCTGTTGCTCAACAGATCAGACCCCAAGTCAGCGATCTAATCAACACCCCAAGTCTGCTCTCAAGGTCCCTCTTCAAATCTGCTCTCCAAGGAGCTTGATGTGCATCAGTTCTAGCTCCTGATTTCTGACCTCAAAGGCAATGTACACTACACTAAAAAATACAGTCTCCTCCTTCACCACCAAGAGCTCTCTCTCCAAAACTGAAAAACTGAGAATGGCCTCCTTTAGGGTTCACGACACTCTTTTATCTAGTCTCTTGAGCCTGCCTTGTGCCATGCAGCTGCCACTTTTGATTAATCACTGCCCGAATGCCATCTGGTTTGGGGAAAAAGCAAAAGGTGTTACAATCGCCCCAACCAGCAAAACGCAGTTCTTCCACTGAACTGCGGTATCTACAATACCACATTAGAAACAACACTTCCTCAAATCCAGAGGAACAGTACCCCATCCAGGGTAAGATTAAGCTCTTTCTCAAGGCTATGCTCCATTACCGAGCATCCGTTGAAGCTTTCGGGTGAGACAGAACCCTAGCTTCCAGGTGGTGAACTCGTCAGTTTCTTTTTATCCACCTCCTTACTATGATACACCATAGTAGCGTCAGCCTAAACCTGATTGACATCCGACAACCATAAGCAGTCAGCAGACCACAACTCCACCTTTAGACGAGCAGATTGGCCAGATCTACTCGGTTCCAGTGTCCTTGAAGGGCCCTTTGGCATGACTCTTCTGACTCGATTCAATCCACCGCTTAGCTGGAAGAGACCACTGCAGATTGTCGTCTCACAAAATATCTACGCAGTGGTTCCTGAAACTTGTACAATGCTAGATCATCTAGGTACTCCCAAGCTTCACTTACCAATCCCGGAACTCTACCTGTCCAACGACATAGGTATTGAATAACGGGTTCTCCAGCTCCATCTGGATTCGGTGATGCTCGATGATCTACTATCTCAATCAACTCAAGATCATCAGCTCTTGGTAATGCTTCTAACACTGGATGCCATTTCTGATATCTTCCTGGCAACGACTCTAGTTCCTCACGAAACATCTTTAAGTTAGAAACATGAATGATGGGGTGATAGTGCTTCATACTAGCGGGAAAACGTAACTTATAGGTCACAGGACCTAACTTCTTCTCGATCAGGAACGGTCCTGCCCACTTTGGAAGAAGCTTCTTGGCTAAGTCCACCCCTGCTGGTATTCTGAAGTTCTTGGTTCTCAACCAAACTCTCTGTCCTTCTTCGAACTGTACGTCTTGCCTACCACGGTTTGCATACTTGGCATACCGTTGTTGTGCCTTCTCCATGTGTTTCTTGGCTTCTTGAAACACAGTACCCTGAACACGTATGAAAGTCTCTAGATCTGGAGGATCCTGGTTTGACCTTCCTGTGTTTTCATGCCCCTTGGTAGCCAGAGCTATAGGAGTCCAAGGTGCATGAGAGCCCCGATAAACCACTTCAAATGGTTTAAATCCTGTACTCGAGTGCTTGGTGTTGTTATATGTAAACTCCACCAAGTCCAAGTGCTCGCTCCAATCACTCTAATCTCGCATGATATAGTTTCTCAACCCTTGTTCTACTATCTGGATCGTCCTTTCCGTCTGACCATCAGTTTCAGGATGATAAGAGGAACTGAACTTGAGGGTAGTTCCGAGCCTTCGAAACAAACCTTTCCAAAAATCAGCTACAAACCTCCTATCCAGATCTGAAACAATGTCTTTAGGCATCCCATGATACTTAAAAACATATCGTATAAACAGTTCAGCGGCACCTCTTGACGTCACTGCTTCCCTACAAGGGATGAGGTGAGCTTGCTTACTGAAACGATCTATAACAACTAACAAAGCATCAAAACCTCCTGATTCGGGTAAACCTGTGCATAAGTCCATACTTATGCTCTCCCAAGGCCCATCAGGTATTGACAATGGCCTCAGCAACCCTGCAGGTCTCCTCTGCTCAGTTCGTTGTTGTTGACATGTCAAGCAAGTCTGCACGTACTTGATTACATCCTCCAACATGGACGGCCAATAGAACTGCTCTTTAACTCGTTGCAATGTTCTATTTTGTCCTCCATGTCCAGCCAGTTCACAATCATGACATTCTTGCATGACGAGTGTCCTTAGAGATCCAGCTGGAACATAGACCTTGGTTTGCTTATAAAACCAAAGGCCAGTGCGAAATGAGAGATTACGTACCAATGGATCTCTCCTTTGTTGGCTGGTCCAACGTTGAGCCTGAGGATCATCAAGCAATGCTTGTCTGATTCGATCCAAAAGCTCTTCACTTGTGTCTTGGGTTGTTAACGCCTGGACACGTCTGCTTAACAAATCCACTGGAATATTTTCCTTCCCTTTTTGATACCGCCATTCGATATCAAAACGTGCAAGCTCCACTTGCCACCTCTGTTGTTTACGTGACAAACGAGGTTTACTCTGAAAGTATGTATTACCCTCACAGTCCGTTACAACAGTAACTTTGCTTGGTAACAAATAATGCTCCCAACGCTTCAAACAATGGATAACTGCGAACATCTCCTGTTCATGAGCAGGCCATTTTGCCTCAGTCTCTGAGAACTTGTGACTTTCGTAAGCCACCGGATGCTTTCCTTGCATCAACACTCCTCCAATGGCCCATTGAGAAGCATTTGTGTGAACCTCGAAAGGTTCTCCCATCTTTGGAAGAGCTAGCACGGGCATCTCTGTCAGTGCTTGTTTCAACTCTTGAAACGCTCTTTCAGCTGCTGGATTCCAAACAACCTTGGAAGTCTTGCGTAATAAGCCAAACAAAGGTGCGGCTTTATGCGCAAACTGATAAACAAAGCGCCGAAAATATGTGGCTAACCCAAGAAAAGATCTAAGCTCATGAACACTCTCAGGTCTCTTCCATTCAACAATGGCTCGAATCTTAGCCCTGTTAGGATGAATGCCCTGCGCATCGATCAAACATCCTAGAAACACTACACTCTCTTGTCCAAAAGAGCACTTGCTCTTCTTGAGATAGAGTTGATGTTCTTCTAGGCGCTTAAACACCATTTCAACATCTATTAGATGCTGATCCCAAGTGGATGAGAAGATGATGATATCGTCTAGGTACACGATAACACTCTCATCCAAGAGATCTCTGAAGATCTCGTTCATTAGCCTGCAGAAAGTACCAGGTGCATTGGACAATCCAAACGGCAACACTGTATACTCAAACAAGCCATACCTCGTCCTTACAGCTGTCTTTTCTTCATCTCCTTCTTTGATCCTGATCTGGTGATATCCAGAACGTAGATCCAGCTTGGTGAAGTATCTTCCAGTGGCCAACCGATCGGTGGTTTCATCCATGAGAGGAAGAGGATACTTGTTCTTGACAGTAACCTTATTGAGTGCACGATAGTCCGCACACATGCGAATACCACCATCTTTCTTGGCCACGAACAACACCGGGGCAGCATAAGGTGATATACTAGGTCGTAAGATACCCTGAGCTACCAACTCTTTCAATTGAGTCTTCAGCTCTGTCAGCTCATCAAACGACATCCGTCTTGATGGCACTACAGTAGGGGTAGCCCCAGGAACCAGATCAATAGCATGATCCAAGGCTCTCCTCGGAGGCAGTCCTGTTGGTAACTGATCCGGCATTAGGTGAGAATACCTCTCAATTAATGCCTGCATATCAGGATGTATGGGAAGAGCAGCAACACGTTCTTCCTCATCCGTCTCCACCTTGGGTTTAGACATCACTGCAACCCAAGCTTCGTCAACCAACTTGATCTGCTTTCCAAACTGTCTGGCCGTGCAGATCTGAAATGCCACCTTGGCTCGTTGGAACTTATGAGCAGCATGGTTTGGCTCCTTGGGTCTCTCTTTGATGATCAAAGGATGTGGTTGACCCAAGCCCCATCGATCCATGACTATGACGTTCCCTTCTTGAACATCTAGCTTGGCTTTGGTCTCTTGTAACCAAGACCAGGACAAGATACCTTCCATCGTGTCGCCTAAGCTCATAACTAAAAACTCGTGCTTCCTAGTTACCCCTCCAACAGTAACAGGAACACTCATGAGTTTTTCTGTAACGGTTGTGCTACCTTGCACAAACCTTACCAACAACGGGCTCATGATCTTGGTTCTAGTCACCCCTAAGGTCCTGACTAGTTTTTCATCCAAGACATTCACATCTGCTCCAGTATCAATAAGCAAACAACACCGGTGGTTTCCTATTTTCACTTCAATCCACGGCAGAAAATCCCCATGCTCTACCAAATGCTCACCAGCACATACCTCTGCTTCAGTAGTCGCCTCAACTGGTTCTTCAATACTGGTTGTCTCTTCAGCTGTCAACCCACGCACGTTGCTCGTTGTTGAACGTTGAGGACAATCACGAGCGATATGACCGTCCCGTCCGCATCGAAAGCAGATGATCGTCCTTGAAGGTGTAGCACTGCTAGCTCCACTGCTCCTAGCACCTGAAGTCGAAGCTTGGTTGGATCCTGCATTGGATGCATAGGATCCAGTAGGTCGTGTCTGAGTAGGACCACGAGAAACTTCTTGCTGTTGAGATCCACGAGGAAACCTCCTTCCCGCTGCACCAAATCTTCCACCACCACGTCCTCTACCACCTCTACTCTGAGAGGACGTTATCTGTCCTTGAGGATTGCTCCAAAATCCTCTACTAGGCTCGCCACCACTTGTTCCACGCTGAAACTTGGAGGTCTGCACGGTGTAATTACGTTCCCTAGTGTTCTCTGCTGCTTCCAGAAATGCAAACAAGTCTTGCATGTCCTCGGACTTGTGAAACATAACCCAGCTATCAAACACACTAGCATAGAAACCCTGCAGACCTTTCTTCAAGTGAAACAGCAAGTCGGTGCGATCCACCATGTGCAAACGAGTAATCAACTCAGAAAATCGCTGGAGGTACTGTCTGATACTTCCTGTCTGTCTCAGATGAATGAGCTCCAGCCGAAACTGTGTAGCTTCATCCACCGGTACCAGATGTCTTCTGAGTTCATCCTTCAGCTCCGGCCAAGTGGACATAAGAGTTGTACCGTTCAAACTCCTCATCCGCTGTTGACCTCCATACCATTCCTTAGCCTCTCCTTCCAGTCTACTAACAGCATAGGTGAACCAGCTGCGCTCATCGAAATTCTCCAAGTAATTCTCCATCTCAGTAACCCATAACTCAAACTTGGAAAAGCTTTTCTCACCGTTGAAGGCTGATGGTGTCGCTGGTTCAGCCCACTTCACTTTCCGCTTGTGCCCTTCTTTGGCCGAGCTGCCTTCTGCAACATTCTCTTGCACCTTCTGTGACCCATCTTCATTCTTATCTGCTTGAGCAATATCAACTGCTCCTTCACCTGGTAGTGCGAAATCCTTGACTTGCTCGATTTGCAGTACAGGGACCTCCGCTTCCTTTTCTTGTGTCACTTTTGCTTGAGTTAGATCCGCCTTCAGCGCCTTGTTCTCAGCTTCCACTTGCTCAAGTCGGCCTTCCAACTCTCTCAGCAATGCTTTCATCTCGTCCAACTCGGTCGACACAGCCTCCATTGTCGATGGTGTTTAGCTAAGACTCAACTTGAGCCTGCTCTGATACCAACTGTAACGTTCTACCGCAGATCTCGGAACAGATTCCTTAATCTCTAACCAATGAACTGCCGAACGTGAACCTCCCTAGAGACCTGTATACTTTATTTGTGTCTCCAGATCCAGTTCGTTAAACTATCCACTAATGAGCACCGAGGATTTGATAATTGTTGAACGGGTTTTGAATAACCAACTAGTCTTTTGTAGGTCTCTGGTCAATCTTAGGTTACTAAATACAGGTGGAACTATTCTAGACCTGGGTTGCATAAAATTTGGGCAGCGCTTCCGCTACTGGTGATCAAGTCGAAACGCCAGGACCCACAAGGAGCAACCGCCAAGACTAGGAGACCTAGTAGATGCTAGGAAGTAGGAAGGCAAAGCAATTACACCGAAATAAAGTCAACACGACACCAGATGCGCCCAACTCAGTTTTAGCACACAACTCAAGCCTACTTATCAGAATGGAGAAAGTCACGGGCTCATATACATTACATGGCATTACTTGCTGACAAGGTCACGCAGCGCTCTTGGACCGGCAATCCTTCACTACTCAGCAACTCTGCTGTGACTAAGACTTCACCCGAGAACCTACTTTCACTCTGAACGCCCTGATTTCTGTTGCTCAACAGATCAGACCCCAAGTCAGCGATCTAATCAACACCCCAAGTCTGCTCTCAAGGTCCCTCTTCAAATCTGCTCTCCAAGGAGCTTGATGTGCATCAGTTCTAGCTCCTGATTTCTGACCTCAAAGGCAATGTACACTACACTAAAAAATACAGTCTCCTCCTTCACCACCAAGAGCTCTCTCTCCAAAACTGAAAAACTGAGAATGGCCTCCTTTAGGGTTCACGACACTCTTTTATCTAGTCTCTTGAGCCTGCCTTGTGCCATGCAGCTGCCACTTTTGATTAATCACTGCCCGAATGCCATCTGGTTTGGGGAAAAAGCAAAAGGTGTTACAATGCAGGACATCATATACCAGAGCATCATAGCATCTGTATTATCTCCAGAAATTTACTTTGATCAGACTTCTTACCTGGAGTTTCCAGTCATATAGGTCACTTTGCCTAGTCATTCGTTGGTAATATGTGTTAGCAAAAAATATACATGTATACGTAGAGATAAACTAATCAACGATGTAAAATCAAATTTTCCAAGTCTCTTCATGCGTCACTGCTTCTACCAAGCGAGCAGCAAAGTAGCACTTTTTGGCGTGACTAAACAACATGACCTGTATGACTGGAAATTCCAGGTTAAAAGTATGATCGAGCAGGAAATTAGGAAATTATAAAAGAGGTCTGAATAAGTAAATGTCTGGTATTACCCCATAAATATCAAGAATGTATCACGAAAATGGCTATTTTTCCAAATCCATGTGATAATATGTTCTGCGGTTTCCGGACTTGAGAGGGAGTCTTAAAGAAAACAATAAAGAAAAGATGAAAGGACATTTCCCAACAAAGGAATTTCCTACAGACAGCAGCACATGACGCTTCAGAAGGAAAGGAAACGGACCGTCTAGCCCTTCCACGAATTGGCAAATAAATGAGGGGTTTTCACGTGCGGATTAAATGCCTTTGCTCTCGAAGCCTGCGCCTCTAAACCTGACTGCGACCGCGTATCCTTGTCCGACTGTGATGGATGGGATGGATGTGACTGCGAGAACTTATTAGAGAGTCCGTCCGTTTCTGTCCGTTAATTAGTGTCCGTTTATGTCCGTTTAGGTTCGGTGCGCGAGTCCACGGACGCCAGTCCACGCCTCGTTGTCGTTAGCATTATGCTCGTTGTCGTTGTCCGATTGCCGATTGCCCGATTGCTTCAGCTTCACGTTCTCGTTGCCGCAGTCTCGTTCTCGCTCACGTTGCCCGCAGTCTCGTTCTCGTTCTCGTTGTCTCGTTCTCGTTCTCGTTCTCGTTGTCTCGTCGCTCTCGCGCGCTCGTTTAGGGTTGCCTCAAGGAATTGCCCTCGATTGCCGAGGATTAGCTTACCATTACCATGAGTGCTCGTTCTCGTTGCCCGCGCGCTCGTTTAGGGTACTGATCGAGGAGCATCTGATTGCCGATTGCCGATTGCCGATTTCGTGCTGATTGCTGATCCCGTGCTCGCGCGCTCGTTTAGGGTTACCTCGAGGAATTTCTGATCAGCGATTGCCGATTTCGTTAGCTTACCATTAGGAGGAGACTCTGATCCCGTGCTCGTTCTCGTTCTCGCCCTCGAGGAATTTCTGATTGCCGATCGTTGCCGAGAGCTCGTTGCCGAGAGGTCGTTGCAGCTGTCTATTCTGAACAGCTGTTTGCCGATTGCCGATTGTCGAGTTGCGCGATAGCAGAGGCCCGATTGTCGATTGCCGTTCGAGGAATTTAAGGTTCTTTCTGTTCTTCTGCAGCCTGAAGGAGCTTCCTACTTCCTCGTAGCCTCGAGGAGAGTGTCGAGCTTTCGACTACCGCGATAAGTGCATTAGTTAGGGATACGCTTCGAGGAGTTGCTGCGTTAATCGATGTTAGGGATTACGAGTTCATTGCCGCGTTCGTTGCCGTGCTTACCAATAGTGCATTAGGGTGCGGCTGCTCGTTGTTTGGGATGTTTGTGCAGGTCCATAACAAGAGGGGAGCGGCACTGCATTACGATCGACAGTAATACGAGAGGGGAGCGGCAGTACATAACGATCGACAGTAACTCGAGAGAGGAGCAGCACTGCATTACGATCGGCAGTGCATTACGAGAGGGGAGCGGCAGTACATAACGATCGACAGTAACTTGAGAGAGGAGCAGCACTGCATTACGATCGGCAGTGCATTACGAGAGGGGAGCGGCAGTACATAACGATCGACAGTAACTCGAGAGAGGAGCAGCACTGCCGCGACGACGACATGAGAGAGGAGCGACATAGGGTATTTGGTACCATTGTCTTGGTATGTGTAAGTGATTGTGTATGTTAAGTCCATTGAATCTGTATGTTAAGTCCATGGCGGAGTTTATGCAATGTACGAGATGTAATCAGCGACTCCCGATATCCATGTTCTTCAGAGAGAGACGATGCAACAACCCTCTCGGGACTCGGATGTTCAAACGTTGTAACTCATGTAGCGATCCAAACGTTGGAGAAATCAGCGAAGATGTTGTTGATGTAGTCGAGAAGATCGTCTGCGAGTTTGATAGCTTTTTAGACGTAATGACAGAGATTTTTGACTCCGAAGACCTCCGACATGGCTCGCTGTTAAGTAGAGTCGAAATCTCATTGCCGGAGGATCTGTTGATAGACTCAGGTTTGATACTCGCCTTAGGACCGCAAAGCGAGATCGATGTTGGTATTTTAGAGCATAAGTACGGTTTGTTTGTTAAGGAGTACTTGAAAGGCGACATCGAGTGCGCATCTGGGTATTATTGGGGTTTTCAGTATGCTCGCCCCTCGACGAACATGAAGAAGTTGCATCTATGCACCGGATCTTTATGATGTACGAGTCGGGACGACCGAGTCTCACCGCGACATGAGGCAGAAACGAGCAACTTGGCACGACAGCCAGGTAAACGTAAGGCCATTCCTCGTTTTCCTTGCAAGGGATCGGTGAAAATAGATCTAGATGTGAAGGAGAAGGTATGTGTTTTACTGATTCAGCATCTTTGCGAGCATGAAAAGCCTCAATTCCGCGAGTTATGCATTCCAGTTGCTGCTATAGATTACTTGGAGAAGTCAGTGCATACTTGTTTTCGGAAGACTGAACTATATCGTGCTCTTTGTATGGAGCGTCTCATCGATCTTACCATAGTCACACGGTCTCAGGTGAACTATCATATAAGTTCCATTGTCGCTCGTAGTTATATCAGGAATGTCACCGACCAGCTTGCATCTGCTCATGAATTAATAAGCAGCGAGAAGTATTGCAGTCAAGGCTTTCGGTCTATTGTGTTTCAAAATGACGAGAAGGCTTCAGTGTTTGGGTTTGTCTCACCTTTTTTCGATAAGGTGCAGAATGTCACAGAACTTCTGATCGATTCGACTTTTAAGACGAACCAGGTGAGATTCGAGTTGTTCGCTGTCAATGCTAACGTTGGAGGATTCGGCTTGCCATTATCGTATATGTTTTATTCTCGAAAGCTTGATGATAAAGGTAGGAGAGTGACCCCATCTCAAAGAGATGGGGAAAGCATTCGTGTGAGTGCCCTTGTATCTTGGTTCTCTACTATGTATGCCCTGGGTTTGAAGCCGACGTTTATCCTTTCCGACAAGGACATGAGACAGATCCGAGCCATACAACAAGTGTTTACGCGAACATATGTGCAGTTATGTCTACGACATGCGCAGGCTGCAGTAGAGACCCGCGTCCGTCAAGTGAAGCGTCTTGTTTCCAGTTATGATTCCCATTCTGCTGGTTTGTTATTTTCATGTATCAACTCAACTTGGACTAACGTGGGTGTTGAGATTCCAGAGCACATTGCTCCAATGGACATGCGACGGGAGATTAACATGTGGTTTAGCAGACACTTTAACGTACACCCATTAATTCCAGTGAGACCGGGTGTATACTTATCTGCGGAAGAGCATTACCACGGTTGTGTGCAGGAAGTATATATGTGGTGTTATAGTCGCGAACTAGTGCACTTGTGGGCTTATATGTGGAATGAGTGGTATCGTCCTGATAGATGGAGTCTATTCGCGCGATCGTCGAAGCCAGTGCTATGTATGTCAAGAACAACTAACATAATTGAGAGCCACTGGAGGAAACTAAAGTATGATTACAAGTTCTCATGTAACAGATTGCGTCTTGATAAATTGTGTGAGATTATTGCAGGAACACTGATTCGGGATTTGCAGATTAACGTCAATCAGATGCAAAATGGGCGTTTCTTTTCATCATGGTGGAGGGATTTTCGGTTGTCTTGGACGAAGTTGTCAGAGTCGACCATTCCTCCTGGGGCACAATTGCGGTACGAGACGGATGTCGCAAAATGGGTTTGTAGTTGTCCATCTTACTTGAACAATGCTTATTTACTTTGTAAGCACTTAGTTCAGGCTTATCATCTGGAACACGGCAGTTCACCCGAGTTTTTGGATACCACCTGTCGACACGACTATCCTTTGATGGAGTTTGGACCATGTGGTGACATTTTGGAACGTCACACCATTTATCCGGAGCATGATCCTTGACCTCGAGTTGACGAGGTAGAAGGAGGTTCTCCTGGGCGAGGTTCTCCTTGGCCCAAAGCTTCGCAAGAAGCGGAGGATGAGAGCTTGTCTGTACACTCTGTACTTGCTCGTTTACGACGAAATACGTCAAGAGTGGAGAGTTTTTGCCACAGAGAATGTGATAACGTGCTATTTTTAACGCGGATAAGTAAGATAATTAGTACGTTCGAACGTCGGCTAGACGAATGCGATCGAGCGCTAAATGCTCGTACTCAACAACGGACCTTCACGACGAATGGTCCAGCTGACGTTCTTCGGTAGTTCAGGTAAGTTCGTGAAGTTTTATTTACTACTGTACAAGCATTCTTTCATGCAGTTAAGTTTATACTTTGTTAATGTTCATGTGTGGGACTTTTGTGCGGGCCAGGGGAGGTTTGGGAAAAGTTGTGCATGTTGGGTTGGGATGGGGAAGGGAAGGGAAGGGAAGGGAAGGGAAGGGAAGGCAAGGGGAAGGCAAGGGGAAGGAGAAGGGGAAGGGAAGGTTATGTTTGAGGTTTTGCGTTGTTTTTTGGGTTGGGTTGGGTCACCTTTGTCCTCAACTGGTGAGGCTTGCAGGTTCAACTCCTGACAAACGTCCTTTTCCCGTCTAGTTCTCGAGATGGTTAGCTTTATTTATGTATGTAGGCTTTCTTTTACACAGTATGTAGGCTTCTCGACATTATTCGACTCTTTGTACCGCAAGGTTACCCTCATTACCCACAATGTTCATAATCAACATCGTCCCACTACCAGGGTAGTCTACCCTGGTAGTGGGACGATTATGACTATGAGCGCTGTGGGTAATGAGTGATGTACAAAAAATGATGGGGCCCAGGTGATATCAAGCAATCAACGAGCTTCAGCTTCATTTCAGCCGATTAACTGGTCATGTGAAGAACCCTACAGGTCCCAGAGGCTTGCTGACAGGATAGAAGTGTTGACGATGCTAGAAGATCTCCAGCAGACAGTTCGATCGTCCGAGGACATGAAATCGATCTATCTCATCTCATCTTCATCGACGGCACTCTCTCTCGCTCTCCTCTCTTTCTGGTTGTTTGTCGAGGCACGCGTGACAGTTTATCGTCCACTGCATCATCTGAGGCTGCTCAACTGACCCGACCAAGCAGGCTTCATAGTTACAACTGAAAGACCGGATTCTGATTTACACACCTCTTTGTATACTTCGATCATCTCCTGTGTGATCATGCCCACTTGTGTCCTCAATGGTATGTCGGTCAAATTAGTTTATCTTATCGGTCGCTTACTTCCCTAGAACTAAAACCACGAAAATGCTTGAATGGTTTTTAATACTCCCAACTAGTTCGCATAGTAACATGATAAAGCATCGATAACAAAGAAAGAACTGAACAACAACTATGAACACTATGAAATGGTTGCATAGTTGAAAAAATGTACTCCGAAAAAATTATCGATGCTTATAGACTTTGCTATGAAATGCTATGACGTAAAAAAGCTATGACGATAGCCAAAATAGCTGTCCAATACCAGTAAACGCCATACACACACCATATAACCTCGTGGTGAGAAAGGGAAGGAAGGATGTCATCGAGAGAATTTATTCATCATTTTGCACAATCTCTTCAACAGAGGTGCACTCGTTGCACTATCTTTCTATCGATACTCATCTATCTACGAAAACGAATGCCATCGTATCGTCGGAACGCCGTTGAATCAGTCCCGTAAAGATTGGTGCACAGAACATTCACAGTCGGAGCAAGACGATTCATCCCCATTGTGAAATTCTCCAACCGAAACCGTCTTCGGCTCGGTGAACAATGAGTCGTCATAATCATAATACCTCAGGCCCCCACTAAACTCCTTTTCCATCTCTATTTCTTGACGAGCATCCATCACAACAATGTTGCTGTGCAAGTCATCGGTTTTCTTCTGGATCTGACCGATGGTGTTAGCAAGTGAGCCTAGTGTCATCATTATTTGGCCAATCTGATCTTGTACATTCTTCAATTCGGTCATCAACTCTAGTACCGATTTCTCGCGATGGCTCATTGTTTCACTTCCGCTGCCGTCCATCTGCACATACGCATCGGAAGATGAGTGTCAACGTCCTTAAACGAGAACGAAAACGTTATGACAACTACACAGACATTGATTATGACAGACACACAGACATTGACACAAAGCAATCGAGCAGTCGAGCAGCCAACCGAGCTTCCTCGCAAGAAGCTCCTCCTCGTTGAGCACAAAGCCGCCGCACACAGTCTCGCTGTCTCAAATACGTCGAGCACAAAGCCTCGCAGTGCTCGCAAGAAGCGTCCTCGCTCGTCCTCGTCGAGCACGGAACCACGTAAGCACAGTCTCGCAGTCTCAAATGATTGCAAGAGCACAGTCGAGCACGGAAGCCCACGAGCAACGAAAGCAATCGATCAGAAATAACGAGCACACTGTTAAAGAAGTAAACCAAGTGAATACTCTTCACTGTACAAGTTATATCAGTAAAGGGATCAGTCGACTCATCATCTCCCAAGAGGGGGGTTGTTATATACTCTAACCTATGGACTGAGGTTAGTCATTAGTCAGTTACTAGACATAGAGATGTGTCTATAGATGTGACTATAGAAGTGACTGTAGAGATGACTATAGATGTGACTATAGACTAGAGACTAGACATTATCTTTAACACCCCCTCTTAATGTTAGTGGTACTGAATATACACCAAGTTCAAGTCTCAATTTTTGAAACCTGTCTGAAGACAAAGGCTTGGTGAATATATCAGCAGTTTGATCATCAGTTGTTACCCATTGAGTAACAACCTCTCCCGAAATTATTTTTTCCCTGATGAAGTGGACTTGCACTTCAATGTGTTTTGTTCTAGCATGATGCACTGGATTTTTCGCCAATGCTATTGCACTCATGCTATCAGTCCAGATTACTGTTGGAGTGTCTTGGTTGACACCTACATCCTCCAACATCCATCTTAGCCAAATGGCCTCTCGTGCTGCATTACACAGGCCACGATATTCTGCTTCAGAGGAGGATAAAGCAATAGTTGGCTGCTTTTTACACTGCCAAGTGATGGCACCTCCTCCCAGCATAAATGCGAATCCAGACATTGATTTACGATCTGTAGAATCACCTGCCCAATCAGCATCTGTAAATCCAACAAGTCCAAGTGACTTATCTGAGCTATATCTGAGCCCATAGCTGGTAGTTCCCCTGAGGTAGCGCAAAACTCTCTTTGCTGCCCTCATATTCATAAGTGTGGGAGACTCCATATTCTGACTGAGTTTGCTGACTGCAAACGAAATATCTGGTCTTGTAGTGACAGCCAGATAAATTAACTTCCCAATCAGCTTCCTGAACTCTGTTGCATCTGCCTGCTCATCATCAACAGAAGAACTTTGCCACTCCTTGGAGATAACCATAGGAGTAGGTGCAGGCTTGCACTTCTCCATCTGGAAATCCTGAAGTATACTTTCTGTATACCTTGCCTGAGATAGGTATAACATTTCGTTGTGTTCCAGAAACTGAACTCCAAGACAAAAGTTGAGAAGTCCTAGATCCTTCATATCAAACTCTTGCATCAAAGCTTGCTGAATCTTCTTTACTCCTCCTTGATTACTTCCGGATATTATCAGATCATCCACGTACAGTAACAGTAAGACAATACCTTGAGAAGTAATCAAAACATAGAAGTTTGGATCACCTCTTGTAGGAGAGAAGCCTTGCTGCTTCAAGAAGGTGTCGATTCTGGTGTACCAAGCTCTTGGAGCTTGTTTGAGGCCATATAATGCCTTGTGCAGCTTGCACACTAACTGTTCACCTCCTTGACGAACAAAACCTGGTGGTTGCTGCAAGTAGATATCTTCTTCAAGAATGCCATTAAGGAATGCATTCTTAACATCCATTTGTAGACACTTCCAACCATGTTGTTTTGCAAGAGCACAAAGAACTCGGATAGAGTTAAGTTTTACCACAGGTGTGAAGGTCTCTTGAAAATCTTCTCCTGCAGTCTGCAAATAACCTTTTGCAACAAGGCGAGCCTTGTATCTCTCAATAGTTCCATCCGCATGCCTCTTGATCTTATAAACCCACTTACAGCCAAGTGCTTTCCTGTTTGCTGGAAGAGGTACTAGGCTCCAGGTTGCATTTTTGAGCAGTGCATCATATTCTTCCTGCATAGCACGTCTCCAGTGATCCTTACTGAAAGCTTCCTCGAATGTAATAGTCTCTCCATCACCTTGAGCTTCAGCCATGAGAATATAATCCTCTAGCCTTGCAGGAACCTTCCTTGTTCTGATAGGTCTCCTTGGTTGGGTAGCAAGATTCGAATCTGGAGTAGGCTGATGAATGAGAGGCGAATCTGCTGTAGTTGGACCTGATTCAGTAAGCTCAACTTGTGTGGGTGGTGTAGGGGGTGGTTCTAGTTGAGCTTGAGGTTCTTCTTCATGGATCTCTGAAGTAGGTGTATGAATTGAGAGAGGTGGCAGGTCAGAAAGTTGGTGTTGTGAGTTTCGAGATGAAGGGTCCTCTAAAAACACTACATCTCGACTGATGATGATCTTTCTTGCAGCACTCAATAGCCTATATCCCTTTTCTCTTGCTGGATATCCTATGAATGTACAGATCAGGGATCTATCATCAAACTTTTGCAGTAATTTTCGAGGAGTTGAAACATATGCTTTACATCCAAAAATTTGAAGATTAGAGAGGTCTGGTTTCTTTCCTGTGAAAGCTTCGAATGGAGTTTTGTTGTTCACAGCATTTGTTGGACTTCTGTTAAGAAGGTAGACCGCAGTATTGACAGCTTCAGCCCAAAGATCTTTTGGAAGATCTTGCTCAAGAAGTAGACTTCTTGCCATCTCCACAACAGTTCTGTTTTTCCTTCCAACAACTCCATTTTGCTGAGGCGTGTAAGCTGTAGTCAATTGTCGCAGTATCCCTTTCTCAGCGAAATATTGGTCAGCTGCCTTGGAAGTGAACTCTCCTCCTCTATCACTTCGTAGCTGCTTCACTTGCTGTCCAGTCTGTCTTTCTACCATGTTTACAAGTTGTTGAAGATTCGAGAGTGCTTCAGACTTTCTTAACAGGAAGAAAACCCAAATGTATCTCGAGAAGTCATCAACAACCAGCATAAAGTACTTAGAACCTCCAAGCGAAATAGTCTCAGTTGGTCCACAGAGATCTGTATGTAACAGCTGAAGGATATCTGTTGTCCTTGTTGCAGTAGTCTTGAAGAACTTCCTTCGAGTCTGTTTAGATCTGAGACAAACTTCACATGGGGTGTTTACAGGGACGAGTTTGGAAACACCAAGTGCTAAGTTCTCATGAAACAACTTCTGCATTCTCTGATAGTGTAAATGTCCAAGTCGTAGATGCCATAAATGGCTCGTTTCTGTTACAGCAGCAAGAACTGGAGCTACCAAGGGTAATGCTTGTAACTCATACAAGTGGCCAACCTTCAGCCCTGTAGCTACTACAGATCCTTGGTCAAGAATTGTACATCCTTGTGCATCAAATGACAGTTGAAATCCGTTTGCAGCAAGTTTACCAACACTCAGGAGATTATGCACTACACCAGGTACAAACCAGACACCTCCAATGATTCTTATCTGACCTGAAGGTAGCTTAATACGAATGTTACCTTCCCCCTGGACTTGGTAGCCCTTACCATCTCCTAGTCGAATCTCTGGTCCATTAAGAGGATGAAAGTCTTGAAACCACTCCTTCTTTGAGGTGATATGATTTGAAGCTCCAGAATCAATCCACCATTGTTGGTCATGTGTGTCTGTATACATGGCAGTAAAGAACAGCTTCTCTTCGTGATCAGTTGTCTGTACGAAGTTACCTTTGTTGTTTGTGTTGGAACGTTGATCAAATGCCTTCTTCCTGCACTCATAAGCATAGTGACCACGTTTCTTACAGTAATTGCAGTTCCCAGGTTTCGGTTTGCTGGAGTTGTGCTCTGAGTCACGTTTGTTGAACTTGCCTTTCTTGTTGTCCCAATGCTCCTTTTGTTTGGATTGCGAGTCTTGAGTTCTACCCCGCTTATGATCTCTCTTCTTCGAGAAGAAAGCTGCATCAGTTGTTGTAGTTGTTTGAGTTGACTTGGTTTCGATATTCATTGCTTCTTGCAAAGCTAATGTTTGCAGTTCTTCAAATGAGACAGGCTCCTTACGAACATCAACTGCTTTGACGAAGTGCTCATACGGTTCTGGTAAGCTCTGGAGCACTATAAGCACCAAGTCGTCCTCATCTATATCTCCACCCAGATTCTTCAGTTGTTGTAGCAACCCTTCGACAGTATTGAAGTGCTCTTCGAGTGAGATGCCTGCAACCATCTGCAAGGTGTTTAACTTTCTGCGTAGCATTCTCTTCCTCCCTCGAGCAGCTCCTACGTGTTTCTTGGTGAATGTATCCCAAGCATCTTTAGAGGTTTTAGCCTCCAAGATATCCATTATTTCCGTGTCTTTAATTGTCATCTTGATGATGGCAAGTGCTTGTTGATCTCTCTTGTTCCAAGCTTTGACAGCAGCTGGTGAATCGATAGGTCTTTCTTCCTCACCCAACACTATGTCCCATAAGTCGTAGTTCTGAAAAATGGCTTGAACCTTGAAGCACCATATTGGGTAGTTGGTACTATCCAACTTATGATGATCATGAAGTAGGTTGTCACTAACGTTAGCCATCGATCGAAAGTAAAGTAGATGGGAAAAATCTAGAACTCCTCAAAGTGGTAGTGGAGGTGGAAGTAGCGTCTATATTATAATCTTCTGCAGTCTCGTCCTGCACGGCAAAAATCTCAGAAATGCGATCGTTTAGGTCTTCAAAAGTGTGGTCAAAGATCCGTTGACCAAGGGTTCCCCAAAGTGCAACTTCCTTATACGAGGTCCGTTGGGTCGAAAGTTGGACCGTTGGAAAGCTCTTTGCAAATCCCAAATCCACTCTCAGATCTGCCTAATTCGATCTCCTTCCCCTCCAAAAACGCAGTCAAAGGTAGTTTGACCAGAAATTTGCGCCTTCTTTATCACTTTTTAGTTGAAGGTGGTGTGCTCACTCTATGTCCTTTTCACTCTCTGGTTCTTCATTCTCTTTGCTAATGTTCGTGCCTTAGCTCTGATACCATGTTAAAGAAGTAAACCAAGTGAATACTCTTCACTGTACAAGTTATATCAGTAAAGGGATCAGTCGACTCATCATCTCCCAAGAGGGGGGTTGTTATATACTCTAACCTATGGACTGAGGTTAGTCATTAGTCAGTTACTAGACATAGAGATGTGCCTATAGATGTGACTATAGAAGTGACTGTAGAGATGACTATAGATGTGACTATAGACTAGAGACTAGACATTATCTTTAACACACACAGTCGAGCACGGAAGCCCACGAGCAACGAAAGCAATCGATCAGAAATTACGAGCACACAGTCGAGCACGGAAGCCCACGAGCAACAAAAGCAATCGATCAATAGAGCAGTCCTCCCTACCAGTTGGTCACCCTTACCCAGTCGAGCATAAGAGCAGTCCCCTCTAATTCAAACTAATTCAAACTAAGCACTAAGGACGGAAAAGTCTCTGTAGTCCGTCATCCTTTCGCAGTCGCATCCATCACAGTCGGACAGGGATACGCGGTCGCAGTCGGGTTTAGAGGCGCAGGCTTCGAGAGCACAGACATTTAATCCGCACGTGAAAACCCCTCATTTATTTGTCAATTCGTGGAGGGGCTAGACGGTCCCTCTACAAGCGCTCGAACGACACCGGACGGTCCACATTGCTTTCTTCTCATGTGTTTCTTTTTGGCTTTGTTCTAAAGAGCCGTGTGTTTCCATGGACCGTCCAAAGACCAAAGACCAAAGAAACACATGAGAAGAAAGAACTGTGGACCGTCCGGTGACGTTCGAGCGCTTGTAGAGTGCTCTCTGCCGTCGATATTCAGATACTTCGAGAGTACAGTGTGGGCTGCACTGGGCTGATGGGTAGAGAGTATTTCGGAGACGGAAATCTACGTCTTGGAAGTTGGAAGTAATGTGAAGACAATACAGTTTAAAATGCACTACAGTACAGTACAGGGGGATGAAGGGCGTTTATTTCACTCACGCGTTTGGATGCGTCCGCATTAGTTTGTCCTTACAACTTTTCTGAAACTGAAGCCTCAGCTTCTCAAGGCACGCCTTTGCTACTCTAGACCTTCATATTAGTTCATATCTAAAATTTCTCTCGCTCTCCTTTATATACGAGAATCTTCCCACATCTATCGGGGGAATGGAGTGTTCTTTTGTTCCCAGCACGTTCATCATCCTCGTACACTGAAGTTATTGTCCACATTTGCAGGACCACTACAGTATGTCAAAGGAAAGGACGATCGTCGAAAATGAATCTCGTGTTTTGGTCTTTAGGCTTTTGTTCAGCATCTCCGCTTCTAGACGGACGTCGTCTCTGTTCTTGGCGCAGGTGGCATGGGCGCACTGGGGACATATGACGTAGGAAGTCTCGGTCCAGTTCATTTATTTGCTGCAGATAGAGACTTGAACGAAGGGTGTACGTTTAGGATCGTGTTTCTACGGCATGAACTCAGCTCGCGGTATCAATGGATAAAATGTGGGTTCTTCAATATTGTCGATGATTTTCACATGTTGAAACTCATTCATTTGAAGTATTCAAGAGGTGTAGTTTAGCTGGTGAAACCGCGTCGATGCATTTGCACAGTTCCTGCAAGGTACATTCTGGAGCACTGATTATATTAAGAAGTAGTTACTAATGGGCGAAAATAATTTGGGGTTACCACATAATCATATAGTCTTTCTCAATGATTCAACAGCTGAAACAGTATTCACCATTATGTATGTGCGCATATGCCTCTCTCGATGTTCTTTAGGTCGATAGGATTCACACCACTCGACACTTTATCGATACGATCAACAAAGCGTAACATCTTTATTACCGGGTGAATGACTCACCGGCACTAAATGTACTTCAGATTTTGATCTATTGTCTTTGCTTGGAAACACTGTGACTCCACTAATTTCTTAGCGACAACGGAAATGAAGAAATATCGAGTGGCAATAGTGTTCATAATAATGCTCGTGACTCTCACTCCCTGTGAAATACTACAACAATGACTATACATCAAAGGCAATTATACGCTTACCTCGTCTACAGTGTTGATTTCTGGGCATAATGACGGAATCGCACCTATGATCTTATCCTGTGACGTGTTTTGATATGTCCAATACTGATCTGCAAGAACGGAAATGCATGTCACGATTTCGAGTTAATGAAGAGAGAAGATTGGCATCCATCCACCAGAACCACGGCATCGAGTTCAAAAACTACAGGTCGTAAGAGTGCTCGAGCAATCAAGGACCTAGTCCGTCCTAAAATGAATATGGTGACGCTGGCAATAAGATCTGGTTCAGCTTCTGGAGATCGATGTGTAGTTGGACACCTTCAGCTCTTGCCATAAGATATCAGAACCATGGATCAAAGTACTGCGAAGGAAGGAAACAGATAACACGTACAACTGTTAAGTATAGAACTACGAACTAAGAAATAGTGGATAGTTTTTCAAAGGCGTAAAAAGTAAAGAAGTTCCACTCCGTTCCGGACTGTATGAAACCCTCAGGTTATGTGGGGGTGGCGCCCGGGTTCAAGACCACGGCCTCACACGATTCGCAGAATACTCTATAAAAATCATGTTGACTTGAGAAAGAATGATTGGACATGATATGGCGTTCATAATTATGTAGCATACCGTTTTTACAACTAGACCTCAAGATACTGAAAGACAAAGGGAGAGATTAGGGGCGCCTTGCACACGCGAATCGGCGATATGCCATCACCATCCAACAGGAAAAGAGAGAAAGGAGTATAGAATAGAATCTGAGTTGAGTTAAAGTGTTGCTATAATAGACGTGCTCATTTCAACCTTTTCAGTCTTCCTCAGTCCATAGATACTACATAGCGTGCTTGAAAACAACCACTTTTCGGCAGATAAAAGTATACATCGTATCCCTTTGATGATTAAGCATCACAACTTCTGGAAGCTGGAAGGTTGCAAGGGAAACGCGCTTTGCGCTCGATTGATATCCGGCCTATGTGCAATGCAACAACATATATAGTAAAATCATTCACCTCGGAGGGTCGGAACGATAGCGACTGGTCACAATAAGCTGAAGCGCCACCTCTGAACTCGTAAGAGGAGTTGTTGACGGAGCGGAGCACATGAAGAAGATCTTCACTTCGAGGAACATGGATATGCAACAATAATAATACGCTCAATACTCGGCAAGAAGACAAGAGAGGGAGACTTGCAGACATTGCAGAGGAGTGTATAGCAATAACTGCAGTAGTAGAACTATGGTAAGTTGACCTCCTGGAAGCGCTCTGCGAGGTCCGGTTGATGTGTACACGAAGAAGGTAAATACATGTGCTTCCTATATTTGATGAAGTTTGGTTTAAGACTTCATAGCAACACGTTCTCCTTTTAGAGCATCGTACTACAATCTAAACGATCTCCGATAAGAAAAGAAAGGTAGAGTAGAGGTTGACTTTGGAAATCAATAACGCAGCTAACATAGCATTTGTATTAATTTTGTACTAGAGTCAGATATGGAAATACGTCGATTGTAAGATGAAGTGGTTGTTGCTAAAACTCGAGCAGGACATAAGCATCTACAGATTCTACACCAACCGCAACAGCAGACCGGACCCAGGACATTACTTAGGTGTACTGTACCTGACAACACCTCTAAACCTTTAAGTGACTTGAGAGTTCCTGTAGAAACTACGCAGCCTCTTCTCCAACTGGACAGAAATCTGCTTGATCATACCCCAGTACGTTCCGTGAGCTTGATCATACCCCTCTTAACGTTTGGTTGCTTGATCTTAACCCTGACGGATTATTGACAGTCGAACCAGTCATCTTATCTTTTGGTTCATCATTTTCGTACTTTCAACCTCGACTAAATATCACTGTAATTCAAAATATTTGACATTAAGGAGCGCGTTAGACGATCCATACTCTAATATGTGCAGTCTCACATCTGAATAACATCACAAAGTGACGGGTTTGACAGGCAATAGCCAGTCAAGGGTGTGATCAAGCTAGAAAACGTTAAGAGGGGTATCATCAAGCTCACGGAACCTATTGGGGGTATGATCAAGCAAATTTCTGCCAACTGGATTACTGTGTAGATCCAACTCGTTGCGAAGATGTAGTTTCAAGGAGCAAAAGGGTTTACCACTTGACCAGGTTCTTTCTTAGCTTGAAACTGGAGTACAAAGTTAGAAGCTCACTATCTCAGATCTGGTTAGAGTGTTGACTCTGAGGATACTTTCTTTAGATGTAAATAACTGAACGACTGCGGCGAGAAGTACCGGGTAGAAGGAGACGTCACGTTTTTCATTTTAGTTGTCTATGATTGATCTTTGAGTGTCATAAGTGCATCGTCCTTTGACAATTAACAGCGAATGGCTGAAGCTGCTTCGAGGAACTCTTTTGCGTAAACCGACGATTTTCCACGAGTGACGGTCCCAAGCCTTGCCTGCACGCAACTGCCCCCACAGATTATTTGGTCTCCAAGGACTTGCCGTGCGGAACTTTTGTTTTAACTTCTCACCTTTCCTGCAGCCACTTAGACGAAGCAGAAGTCTCTATACACACATGTAAAGAAAGAACAGATCCATGTTCACGCCCTTGATCACGCTAATTGTATCGTGGGGTACCGGCGCTATGAGTAATGGACAACTCAATTGACGAATGGAATCGTAGTATAGTTCACAGTAAAGATTTACGAATCCTCGTCAATTCTTGTGAAAAGGGCACATAAATCAACTCATACTATAGCTAAAAGATCTCGGTCTCAAAATTGTACATCTCTCTCTCTCTCTCTTGCATGTTGATTACAGTTGTGGGGAGTGTTCACTTCGTCCATAGCATAAGCCGAAAATGGAGGACTAAAACATTAGAGGCGACTGGACTAGGGTGACACTTGAGGACTAAATATATCGTATATATACGAGATTCTGCCGGAATCTTGCCAAGAATATGCACGCGTGTAGCTGGCCTGTAAGTCGAAGGAGGATAAAGGGCGAACTCATAGAGTCATAAACATAGAGGTATCGACTCTCAAGGGGCAAGTTCAAAACGAGTTAAACAGGCTCCGCGATAGGTGGTACAGTAGTTCTTTGGTCGGCCACGAGCTCTGTGATCTTTCTTTGAGCCTTTGTTCTCTTCGTCAAAGAGGACGAGAGGCTCCGGAAATCCGACAACCTCAAAAACCTATCCGGTCGACATAAGGGAAAGCAAATCGACACGGCGATAAATCCCCGACCCACCATGCAAGACGTCCGGCACATATCCGAACGTTCGGGGACCACTCCAACGGCCGCCTGTCAGTGCTTTCCCTTCCCTGAGAATTCTGCCACTGCCGGGAAAATATGAAAGTTGCCGGCCATGTCGCCACTGTTTGCCGGAATTTCCACGTTGGCCGCGGAAGTTCCTTCTCGCGCTGATCCACGTCCTCAGGTAGCCTCAGCCGTGGCGGTGCTGTACACTGCAGATATGCCAGCGCAGTGACAGCTAGCTTCGAGATATTCAACCGCATTGTGACTATATCCAGGTGCCGCGTAGTCCACGTCACTGGGGAGGACAGCTGGATACTGAGCCAACTTTGTACATTTATCGAAATTAACCAGAAATAACGTATTTTGATGCATGTAAACTTCCTCGATATTCTTTCTCAGTACACTGCCAGCGTGCCTTTGACCCACAATCCCAGTATGACATGAAGGAACGAAAGTGGAGAGATCAGAAGAGCTCTAGATCGCTACGCTCTGTCCCGGGTAGGATAATATGTTCCTGTCGTATGCCTGCTCGAAAAGCATGATGGTGCCTAGTCCAGACCCGAGGATGTCATTCTGTTGTGTTGTTGCATTCCTCAATTTGGTTCAAATAGACAAGCAAAAAGTTGCGAGTTTGATGTGCACAGCTCCAGAGTTTGAGATGGGAACTGCCCAGGTGATGGTCGTTGAGGAAGGATCTGCAATAATGATAGCTTCTTGTCATATTGCTCCAGCAGAAAACCAAGTCCCTGACTTTTATAATTAACTTAAGCACGACGAGTAGATAAGCCCGCCGATCAGCGCAGATCACTCGCGTTTCATGGTCAGAGTTCACCTCGATACTGTGGAGGACAATCTCGTGGCAGATTCAACAAAAGGAAAGACTAGAGATGAAGTGAATCACTGAAAGATGAATAATTTAAAGATATACTTCGGAAACCAAGAACATCTGATCTTGCTAAAGGCCATTGGCCTTGTGTTTCGTGTTAGGTATCTTATTGACCTTCACAAACGACGAGCCCCTACAGAACAACACGTACAACACCGTTGGTGTTTTACCTGACTAGACTTATATTCGCGTGTTGAAACTTAAATGCTAAGCTCGTCGTTTCTCGAGGTTGGAACGTATTTGTTGGGAGCCTTGGGGAGAAGTTGAGGCCATGTCTTCTCGAGAGGCAAGCTTGTAGACTCGCTTAGATTGTGGGACATGCTCAACCATTGCCTTCGTATAAGTGGTTGGTAGGTCCATGGGAAAAAGAGAGTGAGAAAGCATGTTTAAATAGACGCAACAATCGTTCCACGCCCAAGTCCCATTTTTGTGGGTAAGCAACCAAAGCTTTTCATTCGGATAATGAAATCCACAACCAGAACTGCGTAGATTTTAAAACGATCGAGTTCCAAGCGATGCTTATACACTTCACACACAGAGTTCCATGTTATGGAGGCGTCCAGTGCCAAACTGCAAGTTCCTAGCTTGTACCGGGCTCTGGACGCAAGCACCCTTGTAGGTTACTACAACGCTCGAACAGCTAATATAGGGGTGGGCCCGCTTTGTCCGTCAGACTGATGACAGTCCGTCCATGACCAACGTCGCAGGTCATCGTGGCCTGTAGCTCCAGCACGGACGGTGGACCGGCAGCTCTGTGACGTGGAAGTGCCGTCATACTTTGTTGAACATCCCTTTCGCAAATAACGCTACGTGCTGGTCAGCGTGCCATGCCTGCACGTCATATAGTTTGAAATTCTTTCGTCGATCGTGTGATCGAACGGTTCATAATCACACCTGACTGTGTTCAAATGTATCCAGCCATGACACCGTTGATGATGGTAGAATCTCTTGACGGCATATTAAGTACTGTAGTCTAATCTTCTTCGACTGTTTGGGTGGACCGAGGTGCGGGGAACCGGATTGCGGCGAGGATTTGTAGAGCGAAAACTGGGTCGTAGGACTTGCATGCCTACTACAGTTCTACCTTGCACGGTATCGGCCCAATATGAAGACTGGGATCATCCGGATGGAACTACGGTATGGGGGAGAGCAGAGTGGGTTCAGGGATCGTATCTGATGGCTGTCTCTCCTCACATAATCTGGAATGCAGATTAAACAGTGACTGCAGCTACGGTAACTGGTCGATTGATGGACACGATTTAACATCCGGGTAAACTTTTGGTGCTGTGGCTTGGTGCATAGAGCACGATGTCAGGACGGATGGAATTAGCGGCTTGTGTGGCGCACCTTATGAGTTGCTGTCGGCGGCACAAACTAACAAAGCGTAGAGCGAGAGGCCAAAACCACGGAGTTCGTGTGCTGCTAAATTCTGTATCCGTCGCGTGTTCGGGGTGATATGGTGGAGAACGACGCTGGTTAGTGCAATGACTGCGTGACCACGAACCGCGTGCAGATGAGGAAGAGGACTGCGGAACACTGCGGTGATGCGGTGGAGAACGACGCTGGTTAGTGCAATGACTGCGTGCCCACGCCCACGTGAAGATGAGGAAGAGGACTGCGGAAGAAGAGGAGGCGGTACAAGGCGACTCGAGCGGCGATCACCATCCATATGAGGACACACAATGTCTTACCACAGTCGTGTGGCAATAACTAGGGACGCCCGGCAGCGATATATCTGCGTGCAGACGGCAGCGGCCTGGTGAGAGTATTGTGCATGTACATGGTTACTCCGCGACAAGTGAGAACTGTACAGAGTTTTCTACTGTACCTTTTCCTCGGATCATTGCAGTACAGTAGGGGGGTTGTGGATTACCGCTGAGCTGATTCCCGTGCGTCGTGCTGGTGTGCGCCGGGTCAGACGGTTGTGTTGTGCGGCAGGTAACTTTTGTGGTGGCCAGTCGAAGAAGGTCTTCGCACCTGCGTGAGGTACCGTGGCTAAAGCTGGGAATTCACTGTTGATGTACTCCATGCCTGCCCTATGCGTGCCATTGTGTAGGAGATTCGAATTTTCGCACCATTCTCTCCTCTGCAAAGATGCTGGGGAGGAAGTATGTGTATGTTCTAGTTTCAATTGGCTCAACGATCTTTGCAGAGGGAATGTCACAGTACTCAGTGTCCCGTCGTAGACGGTAGACGGTCTCTCTCGTGACTCGCAGCTGCAACCGCTTCAGTAAGTCTATCCGGAGAGAGAAACTCACCGGAGGCATACTGGCGGTCGTTGTAGTGGGCTGGGTCACTTCATCCCGGGGCCGACTTCTTCCTATCGAGCAACGTCGTAACTCGTCGTCCTGCCAGTGACCTCTGCGGTATGGTACTGTGCTCTGTGTCTAGGAGTCAGGACCAGCAGCATCATCACGATTCTGGGAAAGACCAAACGAATGGTCCGTTGCGCTTCCCCGGAAAAATTAAACGCCTGCAACCCTCGCAAGCTCTCCCTTTGGCCATCGAAGGATTCGAAGCAGCGGTATGATTTTCCGAAAATGAGAAACATATGTTAGTTGTCACGAGAGCAATTAAGAAGCCTGACAGTACTAAAAACTTTCAAAAGCTCAATGTTCCCTAACTTCGAGAGGACTCGAGTATGCAAGCGGATGCCCGACGTGGCACCTCTGGCTGTGTGGAGGCCGAACGAAAGCTGACAGGACGCAAGAACGTGGTTGCTCTGCTCCTTGTTTGCGGTGTAATTTGGAGTCCTTGTCAGCATGACGATACGGGAATTCGCGGACGTGGCGTTTTAATTTGAAAACACTTTGCTGTGGGCGGGACTTACCCTAAGCTGGCAGTTTGACTGGCAGTTTGTCCAGCTAAAGCACCGTTGACTCAGATTTTGAGTATGTCGATCGACACTCGGAGCAATGTTCGGGGAGTACCGGCGTTACGTTGTGTCATTTCCGGTTCAAAATCGACATTACCGGTCTTTACCCAAATCTGCCGGAAAATTTCTGAGAGAAAAAGTTGAGATTTTAGTGGAAACTAGACAAAATTTCCGGCGAAAATTAAAGATTTCCGAAATTTCCCTTCCATCCACCGGAAATTTACCGATTTTCGACAGAAACCTTCCCGAACACTGACTCGGAGCCACAAGCAAAAGGAAAAGATGGAGGAAGAGCCAGGTCGAAAGACACTAAACCTGGGGGTCACTCAGTACAACACTAGCAAATCTTCTACGTGCAGTTGATTCTCCCTCGTTGTGGTGGCGCGATATCTACCTTTATGCACGTACAACCCAAAGACTGCAGTCGATGTTGCTCGAAACTCTGCAGCTTAGTTTTAGTATTTTTTAGTAATTAAAAATTTCGAGCTTCATTCGTGTAATGGTGGTGGATCCTGTCATGTGTAGAGGAGACTAGATTTTTAAGCTCATGATCTTTTTCTAAATTATCATGACTTAAAAATAATTAGCATATACGTTGTGAACCAACAATCTTTAAACATACTCGCTAACTTTTCTCTGCTAACTTTCTAAATACTTACTCTTTCGATGTCTACCAAGACAACATGCTGGATCTCTGTTAGATCCAAAGGTTTAAATTTCTTTCGTGGAAGAGAAAAAAGAATCCTCCAGGTTTGAACTTTGGCTATTCACATTCATCGTTACAAGCTTGAACAGCAGAGAACCGTGCTACGTGAACTGAGGCAAAGATGATCTTTTATAAAGTACTGTACTTGTACTCGACGTTCGAAATATAACTTCAAATGATTATTCGTTTACAAGTCGAACGTTTTTCACGCTGAAGTATGCCCTGCCGGTCGGGACTCCTGTAGGTTATAAAATCCCGGGATCCACTCCCACCGGACCTTCTGCCATACGTATAACTTTCCTGGTCAAAAGTATGCTCTGGAAGTACAGAAATTTGCTTGATCACACCCCCAGTAGGTTCCGTGAGCTTGATCATACCCGTCTTAACGACGTATGATTTGATTACACCCTTGACTTGCTATTGTTTGTAAAACCAGTCACTTTGTGATGTTACTCACATGTGAGATTGCACATATTAAAGGAATGAGAATATGAATAGTCTAACGTGTTTTTAATGTTAAATATTTTTACTAACATTGACTTACAGTGATATTTAGTAAAGGTTGAAAGTACTAAATGATGAACCAAAAGATAAAATGACTGGTTCTACTGTCAATAACCCATCCGGGTATGATCAAGCAACCAAACATTAAGAGGGGTCTGATCAAGCGAAAAAATCGTATTGGGGGTATGATCAAGCCAATTTCTGCTGGAAGTATGTTCCCATCGCACACAGTACGGGTTTAGTTTGCGTTCTCGAAGAAAGAGTTCAGATGCAAAAGATTATGGAATGAGTGAAAAGCTTAATGTACAGCGTAAAGGATTCTGGAAATATAAAGTCCTTTTTCCTTTGTATTTTGGAGTGGTTTTATGTAGGATACATTCTCCACAGTGGAATGTGAAGAAAGATATTTGATAAACCACTATTGGTTGATAGATTACTTGATCTTTAGATCATATTTCTTAAAGTGCAGTTCAACCTTTAGATTTCTTTGCAAAACCATTTGAAACTTTATGTTTTCCTTTATTCTACAGAAGTCACTATCCTAGTCATGGCTTCTCAATTCTAAATATTCACTCCCTTCGGTTCCACTTCGTGGAGTAGTTTTAGAACTGAGAAACCACTCCACGAATGTTCGAATGGTTTATTGTTTATTAAATGTCTTGCATGATAATCCACTGCGGAGAATGATAAATATTACATAAAACCACTCCAAAATACAAAGGAGAAGAGCTCTATATTTCCAAGATGGTTTACGTTCAGGTCAAGTCTCGGGGTAAAGGAACAAACACCGATGCTACTACAGACCCGACTGTTCGATTTTGAGAATTTTTTTAACTCTTTTAAATTCTTTTTAAATTTTATTTTTTTAAAGAAACCGAACGGAGCTGGGTGAAGTTTATTCGCCAGTTGCACTCCAGGTTGAACACCTGGTCGTTCCCGTGCTCGGACCGAACGGCCCGTTTGGTACAAGTCGGGTCATGCCTAACTAAGCGGGGCCGCGCCCTCCTCCTATCTCTATTCTTCTCCTGGCAGCAAATCTTGCTATGCTGTTTTCTACTGCTCTTGCTACGATCGAGTTTAGTGACAGTTTGACTTTTCGCCTTCGTTCTCTTCTTGCTGTAGCCATCGTTCCTGCTGAAACTAGTTCTTACTGTCCGTTCTAAAATCACTCCATATGCATTTCATGTTGTTCAATGATACACACAATTATTTTTACCTCCTTTAAATTGTCCTCTCGTAATCAATTATAGTTCAGGTATGCGACGAAGTAATCTGTTAAAGTGTTGAATTAACTTTCATTTTAGCAAACAATCAACAAATGTTGTCTCCATCCAGGATTTCTTGTTAGTGTAAAACCACCATTACATAATATCTTTTGATTAAGCTTCACGAGAAAACTCCAGGAAAGAAAATCAGCCAAGCTAGATTATTTCATCATTTAATCCAATGTATGAATTATTTACTAAACCTTCACTAGAAACTAGAAAATCTATCCCAGTTTATCTTTTAGCAGGTGAGGAGAAAACCTAGTGTAATCATCCAAATCTAATTGTTCACATTTGTGTTACTATTACATATCTTAAGAAGAACATAATTTGAGTGGAACGTGATGTTGGTAAAAGAATGAACGAATATCTTACGAATGCCAGGCTGACATATTGTAAATTATCCACTTGTAATTTCTTGATGTCAAAATTGTTTTTCTCAGTTGAATTATATGTCTAATATGTAAATGCATGTAATCAGCATTTTTTCATGGAAATTCATTCAAATAAAAAGCCACTGCTAATATGAGAAAGGTTCATTGAAACTACACAATTCACGGAAAGTGTTATAGGCGGATCATCCATAACCTTGAATGAGTGCCTCTTACTACAAAAGAAGCCAGCAACCAAGAATCATGGATTTCAGAGTAAACATGCTCGGTTGAGTTAGTTAGGAGTTTCCTTTTATTAAACTTTAAAGATAAAGTAAAAGCCTAGTCCCACTCTTTGATTATCAGGCATGGATGTGTTTATGAATGATTAGTTTGCATTCGGATTAGCTATAAGCTCGAGGGTCATCGATTTATTTTCCTAAACAACACGCAAGTTGGTGTTATCAACACGATAAATATTTCATTTTTGTAACTTTTTATTTATATTATTTTTTCCTAAAATTCATAGACATGTATAAATAAAAAACGGGAACCCAAAAAACTGACATGTGCGATTGCGGGTCTTATTACCGACCCTAGGTTCGAGTAAAAAACTATTCGAAGAAAACCATTTGCAGCTGGACCCAACTCGTCATTAACTTGGCTTGACAAAAGCCCTCATAACGATGTATATAAACAAGTCCTGCGAGTTATATGCTGAACTGATTATCTCATGTTTGACTTTCATGTTTTCCTATGCATAGCTAACCACAGTATCGAGTTTGAAGGCGACAAGAATACAGAAATACTTAGTCATTTTCTGTTTGTGCTTCTACTTACTCTTATTTTCTTCTCGATGTTTACTTTCTCTGCTGTGCGAAATGCATAGTCTCCTAATTCCATTTCCCAGCACTTTGTGTGCTGGACTAGGTCTTGAGAACTTTCTATGAGCACAAATTATTTCTCCACCTTATAAACTTTGAGAACAGAATGTGCTATTCCAGGAAGACCAATCCGCAGTTGGCTTCGAGGAGGACGAAGGAGAAGTAGGTCTTCTTACCTTACCTCTCTGATTGTATAAGTTCCCCGATTGCATGTTTTGTGATGAATAAGGGAAGTAGAATGTTGACGTTCTGCTTTTCCAAGGGAAATGACCTTTCGGTTGAAACAGTATAACCAACTTCTTATTAAGAAGCTGTGAAAAGGATGGCTGCCTTTTCTGACAGTGTAGTCAAACATAACATCAAGGCACTTCAATTTCTCTTTCTTGAATAGTTGTCTTTTTAGGTAGATGCAGCGTTTCAGTTGAAACAGGACTCTTACAACTTGCTCTCGGTGATGACCATTTGCTGGAGAGATCTGTTCTCACTTTCAGATACAGTGCCTGCCTAATTCATTCATGGCATTCATAAATCTGCGTGCCTCTTCACTAAAACAGAACAACCTTCGTATAGATCTTTCTCAGAGGTGTACCTTGCTCTCGAGTGACATCATACGTTGAAAAGTTGCACTGGCAGCGCGTTCATAATTGATTTGTGTTACTATGCTTGGGTTCTGCCCCTCGAACAAATGGTTATTCATCCTTTTGGGATGCTGTGCTTGCTTCTTTATAACCCAATGCTAGATAGATATTATCTAAGAATTCTCATTGTTCTATGTGAACCGGACGCATGTGATCTACCAGCATTCGACTCATAACTACTTCAGTCCCAGTCGAAGCCACTATTTCTTAGTGGGATTGGTGGATGAATGTATGTTCTCGGAGGAACAAATCTTGTTCAACTTAAAAAGCTGAGGCTTCTACTTTTCTGCTTGGCTCGAAAGTTTTTTTGGCTGGAACCATTTATGTTTCACTATGCTTATGGACTTGTTGCTCTTGGGTGCTGGCATTAAGGTTCAGATGCCCTGGCCAACAAACCTTTGTTCGCTGACTTGATCGTACTTTCTGATCCACAACACTGCTGTGTATAGATCAACAATCTTTGTATGGGAGTCGAAGTTTCCGTTTTCCCACAATTGTTACAGTAAATTATGGATACATTTTGGCTGCATGGTATGAGACCTGAAACCCAGTATGTGCACCAACATCCTTCCACGTTGAATAAATACCCTGACGGGTTTTGGTCGATCAAATGATTTCTTGGTCCACGAGATAGGTAATGAATGTCGAGGTTCTAACTTCTGTGTTTGCGGTGTCTCTGCATTAAGTGGTTCACCTTTTGCTAGTTCAAGGTCAAAACTGATGGGAGTTCCAGATCCAGTTCATAATAAACTCGCTCTGATGAGTTGATGACTACTTCGATGAGCCAGTTCTTTCCAGTCGAAAAGGGGCAAAGTCCTAAAATGTGTTTTTCGTCAAGGAGAAAATATACATCCTGCTGTACTAGCCAGCTCTAGGACAGAGCCCACATCCTTTATAAACTCAACCGGTAAAACATTGATATTGCCGGTTCGGAAGAAATTCTGTTCGCGTTTTGCCGGTAGAAAATAAAAGTATATATAAACTAAATTTCCTATTTATTTTGTTCACTACATTTAAATATTTAAATAAGCTACTGATAGCGGTGCTTAGCCCCCGGTGTTCTTTCCTTCTGGGCGTTAGTTGTTTGGCCTTTCGGGTCCTTCTTTCCCTTTAAAGCTTGATGGGGTCTTTCCATCCGTTTGCTATCCATTGTGTCGCGTGTTTTTACTTACTACCGCACGCAATTTACCGAACGCATGAAAAGGTGATGTATCCGAGCGCTTGTAATACTCTCTACCGCGTGGCGTGGTGAAGAGACGACACCAATCGTGCACGTGTCGCCATGTCAAGACAATATCCATATACTGAGAGCATTTCCACTCGTCTAGCAATAAAGAGCTCTTTATCTTTAATTTACAGATACGGAATGAAACATCATTATCCGCAAGAGAGAAGTTTTCCCATTGCAATTTTTTACTGAACTTTTAATTTAAAATAAAAATAGTATTCTCATTGCAACTAGATACTTTTTGTAAAATAAAAAGTTCAAATTAGAAGACCAAGTAATACGAACACTCTTCAGTTCACAATGCGACTTAAACTTGTAGGGTTCAATTGTGTTTTTAAAAATCTTTATTCTAATTGTATTATAATCTTTAAGGAAGAGAATCACGGTAAGTTTTAAGATTTTACTGTAACAAACTCTGTAATTGGTTAGGGGAGCCCTTAAACAACCGCGGTGGAGATGCTCTGAAGCAGTGCTTACTGCACTAACCCTTCACTGAGCGGTGCTAACTGGGGTGAAACGTAAACCCCTAAACCCAAACTTTGAAGATTCTTGCAAGTTGGCGGACATGATGACAGGTGTTTGGAGTGATTCTGGCTGAATAATCTGCAGTTACTATAGTTACCCAACACTTTCAAACATGGAATTTGTCTGACTTGGAACTCCTCCCCTGTCTCTGTGGGTGGAACTGCGGAGATAGGCGTATCTAGGGCGGTTAGCTGCGGTTAGAGGTTGAACAAGTCAAATCGGGAATGAAATTCAAATAAATATTCCAATTCCTTTTCAAAGTGGTTACATTCGACTGGAATTCAGGAAACAAACCTAATATTAGATATTCTTTTGACATATATGCCTTCTTGCCAGGTATTTCGCTAATAGAAAAAGCCTTTTTTGTGAGGAGTAGTTTGAAAGATGGTACTGTAGGTGAGATTTTTCGAGTTAGTTAGCGTTGGCATTTTCCCTTGGAGCTATTCTCCGTTGAAGAATGTTCCTTTCTTTTTCTCTTTTCAACTTTTACATTGTTTTCGTCCCTCTTATAGCAATCAAGTGTTTCTTCTTTCCACCAAAGAGAGACAGATTTGAACCTTTCCACAGCGCTCTACGTCGTTAAAGGTATACGATATACGCCGCGCAGAAATCCGAATTCATCGGGACGCGCCGTCTACCATGGTTCGTAGGTCATGATCGGTCTGGATCCTTCTAATCCACTTACCGAGTTCCCTGGTTAGTTGTTTTTCTTTCTTTTTCCCTTTGTTCACGCGAGAAAGGTTTTTGACGCGTTCTTTTTATACTTCCCTGGTTAATACTTAGGACCCTAGAGTAGAGGTTCAGTAGTAAAAGTGAAAATTCTAAAATTATAACAAAAGTCATAATAGTTTTAATCGAAATCACATTCAAATAAACTGAGAGGAATATTGACATTCAACCTCCGTTTGCAACGGTTACCCAACGCTAGTACTGTAGCTAGGCCCTGTATACCGCAAGTGACACACCCACACAGTTTTGCGTCACTAGAAAATGCTTTATTTCTATTTAGGGTTTTATTTATTTATTTTTTAAAACCCTATTTCATGTCATCACTTAGTGCTAAACTATTATCATACTGAGAGTGTTAAAATTAGAAAACTGCTTGGGACTGGGGATAAAATTTAACGCATCCTGAATCTGGAGAATAAAGGAAAAGGATTCTACGAGTAAAAACTATAATCAACATATGTACTACCTTGAGAATATATGCAATTAAAGATAAATAACAGCAGATAAATGCATTTAATATTTAAACCCCGAGTAATAAAAGCAGAGAGAAAACATTGCTCTTTTCTTCCCTTGTACATTAGGTCACCCTGATCTTTATTTCTTTATGTTAAACTTTATCTCATATCCCAAGCAGTTTTCTAATTTTAAAATTCTCGAAAGGATAGTAGTTTAGCACTATGATAACTGATGACAAAAAATAACCATACAGTTATTAACTCCATAGTTCTCAGCCACTACTAATCATGAAGTGTAAAGCTTTGTACTCTGAAGATCACTCTTGTGGTTCTGGGACTGAATGAGAATTTATAATCAAAACATCTTTTAAGCTAATTTTCCTCTGCTCCGCAAAGGTAAATTACAGAAACTTTTTCTCTAAGTGACCCGGAGTACTGATAGGGTCACCTAGAGCACAGAGGGTTCAGTGTGTTATAAACTGACTCTACTTGACATTAGATTATAAAACATTATGGTTGACAATATTGCGCGTGAAAGCTAAAATCTGTGGTAAATATTAATGATGCACGTGGGAGAGTGTTACGGATGTTTTTTTGGCGTAAAAAATAATGTTTACTCGATTCGGCCGTGAATTTGGCAGTAAAAAGTTTAAAAATTAGAAAAACGATTTTATATAATGCTTAAATAAAAATTTATATTAATTACAAATACGAACATAAGCGATCCCAGTATTTTGTATACTTCGATAAGAGGAACTATAGACTTTTTCTTTCTGGGCGTTAGCCTTGGGACGCGCTAATAGAGGGTGTCAAAGTTAAAGAACCTTCTGAATATTCGAGAGCCGCGGGAGTGAGTTATGGATTCGGCCAGACTGCGGCCAGCTCTTCATGCGGCACCTCTTGAGGTACCCGCAGGAAAACGCCGCGGGCGTTTTCTTAACGGCTACTCACTGATTTCGTTCGCTTCCTTTTGCAACGGATTCTGTGCTGCTCAGAGTAATTGCTTTGAGTGTAGAGATAAAAAAATAATCAATGATAAAATTTTGTTGGTCATTCACAGGTGCGACCCAGAATGAGTCGCGGTTACATACAATCTTATCTGTGACAATTTTACGATCACTTACCTCTTTGTCGTTGAAGAATCTTTCCTCTGAACTTTGACACCCCCTAATGTAACACATTCCAGAGAAGGACTTGTACCGGAAATCTTCGCGTCCGCTAGGGTTCTTTTCCGTCTGAGAGTGGAGTGTTTACATATATGATATATGTTCAATGTACAATGATAAAAAGATAAAGTTTTTACAATGTTCATTTTTGTCCCTTCAAGAGACATCAGATTTTCTTTGTGGATAACCATAGTGTACCCGTTTCAGATTCACACAACAAAGATTTTTTACATCTCCAGCCAAGAGCAGGAGAGTTTGAACCCAGACCTTTCGCTCAGAGGCCTGAGACTCAACCATCTCAGTTACCCATCTTCGGTTTAAGATATAACGCGGTTGTAATTACACGCTTCCCAACCGTGTACATAGACATGCCACCGAATCCCTTACACCCCTACACATGAAAGGAAGGCACATACGCATCCCAAACGACCTTGTACAGTGAATTTCGTTTTCTCTTATCAGAAAACGTATAAGTGTTATAAAAATAAGCTATAGTAAGCTATAATAAAAAATCAAAATCATTTATAAACGTTAAATGTTATCCTCTCCGGGAGTAGCGAATCGACCCAGACAGAACCCATAAGTGAAGAGCTAGCTGTGGCCTTGCTGGAAGTATAACTCCGGGAGTGAAATTGTCAAATAGCGTCGTTTTACAGAGGCATTTAATATATATCCTAACCCTTCTCGTCGGGAAGGGTTAGGATATATATTAAACACCCATGTACACTCGGAGTGTACATGGGTGAATAAGTAACAAATGAGACATATTATTTACGAAGACACTGAGGTTGACCGGTAACATACATATCGACAAATTATTCCATTATCAGGTTCCGCATCAAAAAGCTTTCTTCCGGATCGTCGAATTACCGGTCTTTCTCTCGCGCCAAAAGGAAATAAACTGTGCAATTTAAACTGCCGTTCCGATCATCATGACTTGTCAAGGTGTCCGAAGGAGATATTAAAGTAAGATTACGGAATTCTTACGTTTCACAAACAAATAACCCCACAGTCACAGCGGGGGTAACGAAAGGCGCGAAGGCGGCGATGGCGGCGATGGCGGCGAGAGGGGGCTAAGTGCGAGAGAGCTCTGGGCTATGGCCGCTTAGGTGAGCCATAGAGTTTTGGTGCGTAAGGGCACCTTTGAGGGTGTGTAGTGAACTCGGTGCGTCAAAAACGATAGCTGAGGTAATTCCGAAAAGAGAGAGAAGAGTAATGCAAAGGGGAGATCACGAGGAGAAGGAATTGAATGCAGAGAACAGGACACCAGATGTAAGAGAAAGTGAAAATCGACAGTTTGTGTTTACTGCTGCGGCTCCGGAGAGCAAATTGAATGGGACTGGGACCCACAAAGAACCAGTACAAGCTCGGAAGCGAACCAATAGAGGGAGGACAATTCTACAGGACATCACCAACAAGATAGAGGACAATCGGCAGAAGGGCAATAAGGGGACCAACGAAGGAATCATCCCACTGTCACCACCATTAAAGAAAGCCAGAGAGGAAACAATGTCAGAGCTAGAGCTTCTCGGGAACCAGATAGCTGGGCGCAGAAGTGGTGCCCTAATGGAAGCAGGCAACGAAACAAGGATGCCGCAGAAGGAAGGGCCACAGGAAGACAGGAAGCACCAGGGAAACGGAAGGTTCCAGACCAACCATCAAGGGAGACAGCAAGCTCCGTTAAATACACCGCCTCCCCCAACAGGCAATGGATCTGCTGGTAATTATCGACTACCTGCAAGAGACGCAAACACTGCAATGAGGCCAAGTGCTGGCAACAAAGAAGAAAATGGAGTAGGAGGAGGCGATGAAAGAAGAATCAACGCAGGTAGAGAAACGAAGAAGAAGACAGAAGGAAAGACAGAGCAGGAACGGAAGGTACAAAACTGGGCGGAAATAGCAGGCTCACAAGAGTCAATCAACAGGAACCTGGCAAGATTCCGAAAGAATGGAGAAACAAGGAGGAATACATACCCAGAGTTGTACGACGATCAGGCAGTCTCAGAATCGACGAGGGAAAACTTGAAGGCAGCGCTGCGGGAACTGAAGGAGAAAGATCCTCCCAGAGAAGGCCAGAAGACAACAAGAATAACAACAACGAAGAGGTTACTACTCAATCGAATGGCCAAGCTGGAAAGAACTGCGTTTGTATTGTACACGGCTGACATAGCACCATCCAGAGATATGGTGAGAGACTGGGCCGAGATAATACTAACTCAGCAGATGGGAATTCTAGTCGAGAGACTACGGGTGCTAGGCAGAAACTGCTTTCTAATTCAGGTTGCAGAAAAAGACCAGAGGGATAGGATACTGGCAGTCTCACCGCTGTTTATGGGAACAAGAATGGTCTTTGCCTTCCCGTGGGAACCGTCTTTCGACCCAACAAATCTACGAACCAGGAGAGCTCCAGTGTGGGTGGAACTAGCAGGGATAAACACCGGCTATGAATACCTGGGAGAAGAAATGCTGGCAAGCTTAGGAGAAGTCCTGTACATGACAAACGAGCAAAAGGAGTGTCAGTTCCATTGTGTAAGGGGATGTATTCTGCTGGATCTGGACACGGATTTAACAGAGTATATAGAGGTAGAAGTGGAGGACGACGAGGAATTGGAGATATACAGGCAGAAAGTAACTTACAAGAATCTACCGGATGCGTGTTTCCATTGTCATCAGAGAGGGCACATAGTGCGTCACTGTCCAAGCAAGCGGTTAGTGCAAGAAGCGAAGAAACAGAGTACCAATGAGCACAACACGAACCAAGACAGAGGGAAGGGGAAGACAGATGCGGAAGGCTTCACACCAAATGAGGGAAGGAGGAATCCAGTGAAGGTGAACACGGAAGGAAATGCAACGACATCCAGGAATCCGATAACAACTAACCAGTTCAAAGCTCTGGAAACTTTGGCAAGCGGGGAGGAAGAAGAACAAGGATCACAAGGGGCACAAAAAAGGGAAAACAATGATAAGAAAGAAGAAAACAACAAGGCAAAAAACGATAAAGAGGACACTAAAGAGGACTCGAGGAAGAGAGAGAGGACGCAGGAAAATAAGGATGAGAAGGAAGCGGAAAGTGAAGAGGAGCAGGAAGGGCAGAAGGAAGCAACTACCACAATAAGAGATGATGACTTCCAACGAAAGAGCACAGGAGCGATGGACATGGAAGAAGAGGAGGTGTACAAGACGGAGCATGAATTTGCAGTTGAGATGCAAAAGAGAAAGGAACAAGAAGGCAAAAGTAGGGGCACCTCTGCTCAGGTAAGGTCCGTCTCCAGGTCCAGGGGAAATAGCATCAGCATTGGGGAACAGAATACGATGGGGAGGAACAAACAGCAAAATGGTTATAGATGAAGCTAAACCTACGAGTAGCAACATGGAATGTGAGGGGACTTGGACACCCCAACAGCATGAGGAGAGTTAAGCAATGGTGGAACGGGAGCGGTGGACAACCGGATGTGCTAATGTTACAGGAACTAAAGGTGAAGGAAGAGAAAACTATGTTTTGCCTACAGCAAATAGCGAAAAATGAAAATGTCATCGTTGATTACTCGGCAGAAGGAAAAGCTGGTGCGGCCCTGGTAATACACGACAAGTGGAGGGTGCTAACTGGAGGGGTCAAAGGAGATGGAACAGTAGCATGGGCCAAGATAGTCACTAAAGAAGGGACGATAAATATAGCGTCGATATACGGGCCGAACGACAGGCGAGGAAGAATGTTGTTATGGGAATGGCTAGGAAGGACACTGGAAGAAGATAACTGGATAATAGGAGGAGACTGGAATTCGGTGGAGACACCCGTGGATAGTGTGGGGAAGACGGCGGTGCAGCATGGCTCTGAAAGAAGGAGGTGGCAACAGTTTAAAACCCAGATGGACTTAGAAGACGGACTAGAGATTTCATCATCGCAGAAGGGCCCCTATTTTACAAGACAGCAAAGAGTCGGAGACAGGTTAGATCAAGCAAGATTGGACAGAGTATATGTTTCAAGAAGAGGTGAATGGATTGAAAGTAGACCTACCCTGACACATGATGGGAAACAGGTGCTTTCTGATCATCTGCCTGTCATGATAATGTGGTCTCAAAATCCTCAAGGAGAGAGTAAGAAGAGTACTTACTATAAGGTTTCCAATGAAGCGTTGAAGGATGGAAGACTGATGCGTGCTAGCAAAGAAGAATGGACAAAGGCTGGAGGACAGGCAACAGACCCCAGAGTAGCGTGGGAGCTAAAATGGACCAGAGCGAAGGCAATACTGAAGGAAGGAGAGAGGGAAATACGAAGAGGAAGGAAAGAGAGAATGGAAAAATTAGAAAGGTTAGAAAACAAGAAGAAAGCAGTAGCAAACTTGAGGTGTACGGTCGCTGATGAGGAGCTGACCAATATGGAGAAAGAAATAGAACAACTAGAGAGGGAAAAGGCCGAATACTGGAGGATTCAGAGCAAGGTCCGATGGATTAGGGAAGGAGAGGCTCCCTCTAAATTCTTTTTTGCCATCACTAAGGCCAAAAGACTGAGGGAGGCTATAACAAACCTGCAGACGGAAGATGGGAGAACGTTGAGAGAAGGAGAGGAGATAATTCAGGAGATACACGACTATTATCAAAGGCTATTCACGAAGGATGAAGAGGTGGAGATGGCGAAGGAACAGCGACAGAAAGCACTAGCACTAGTGAAGAAAACTGCGAGCAGGGAGGAGAACGAAAGGCTGACAAGAGCACCAACAAAAGACGAAGTGAGAGAAGTGGTAGAAAGTCTGGCTAACGAAAAAACACCGGGTCTAGATGGGATGACAAGCGAGACTATAAAGACGATGTGGATGGTAATGGAGGACGACTTCATGGCAGTGATACAAAAATACTGGGAAGAGAAAAGACTGTCTTGGAAAATGACGCAAGGAGTGATCAAATTACTGCCCAAGGAAGGGAACCTCGAAATGCTGAGGAATTGGCGCCCGCTCTCAATGCTCTGCACAACATATAAAGTCATAAGCAAGCTGTTAGCGAACAGACTAAGAGAAATCACACCAGCGCTAGTCGACAAACGACAAAAAGGCTTCATCAAAGGAAGGCACATCGAGGATAATCTACTTGCCTTCAATCTAGGGAAAGAATGGGCGGAGAGAAGTAAGTACCATGCCATGTTTGTCAAATTGGATTTCGAAAAAGCATATGATAGGGTAAACCACACATACTTGTGGGAAACAATGCAAAGGATGAATATAGATGAGACCTTCATACAGTTGACCAAAGGGCTGGTTGAAGGAGCCACATCAAAAGTTCACGTCAACGGCCTCTTTACATGTGACATAGAGCTGCAAAGAGGGGTAAGACAAGGCTGCCCTCTTGCCCCCCTACTATTTGCTCTAGCCTCGCAACCTCTGATGAGCATGTTAGATGAAGCTGAAAAGCAAGGAGAACTGCAAGGAATACCACTTACCCAGAAGAGAGACAAGACTCTCTTGCATCAATTGTTTGCTGACGACATTGGGATCAGTCTAGAAGCGTCCTTACGTAACTTTTGTAGCCTCCAGAAAGTCATCGGCGAGTATGAACAGATATCGGGGGCGAGGCTAAATGTAGCCAAATCCACCATTATCCCGCTGGCGATGGAAGAGGCCCCGGAATGGATGGAGTCAATAGGATGTCATGTGGCCGCCAAGAGAGAAACGGTTAGGTATCTAGGGTACCCCATTGGGTGGCAAATCACCGAGGAGGACCAAGCGAGGTATGTGACAGAGAAAATAGCGAAGAAGCTGAAGAACTGGGCGTATAGGATGCTCCCTCTGGCTGGGAAAATAGTTGTAGTGAAACATGTGCTGAGGGCGATACCGACGCACATACTGTCTTGTTTATCCTTCAGCAAAGCTATAACTGAAAGTATGGAAAGGATGTGCAGGAAATTTGTATGGGGTGTCAATAGAGAAGGACAAGACAAAGTCCCAATGGTCGCTTGGGAGGAGTTCAAAAAGAGACGAAGGGATGGAGGGGTGGGACTGACTGCCTTCGAAGTACAGCAAAAGGTGTTAAAGGCGAAACAGTGCGCTCGATTCATCAGACAAGAAGATGAAGATTGGATAAAGGCGGCCGAAAGACTGACAGTGGACAACGTTACCACAGGGAGATGGAAGAAGGAGAGAACAGAGTGGACTGCGCAAGAGATCTGGATGCTAACGACGCCGCCTAAGATCGCCAGAGCCAGGACGTACAATATGCTAAGGCAGGTTTGGTGTGAACTTAAGAGCCAGCTGAAACAAGATACCAGTAAAAGCGTGTTTGGAACAAACACCACTGTCCTCCAAGTCTCCTTACTTGAAGAAGGTGAAGGAAGGTTGACTAAAGAGCTGGCTGGAGAAGTAAGGAGAATAGCCAAAGAGAGGAAGATCACTTCGATTGTCACTCTCAAAGAGTGGAGCAATGGCAATAGTGGCAGAAGGGAAAGAAGGGCGGAAGAAGCACGAAGAGTCTGCGAATGGGTACAGACGATCGGAACGGAAGACGTAGAGAAACCTCTACACGAGGTTGAAGGATGGAACTGGGAAAGCCATGGCAAAAAAGGAAGCGAGGGATGGGAACTTACTACAAAAGAATGGAGCAAGGTGCTAGAAGGGGAAACAAGCCAAAACACAAGATTTAATGATAAGTGGAACCGCGATGATACAGGGAAAGAATGGAGGAAGAGATGGCGAAAAATATGGACGGCAAGGACACCAAATCGTGACAAGACGTGGATGTGGAAGATCATACAGCAAGGGTTTCCAACTGCCAAAAGGATGGCAAGAATGCGAAAGGGCAATGGAATGTGTATAAGGTGTGGTAAGGAAGAAGAGACATTTGATCACTGTTTCTGGAAGTGTGATTACGCACAAAGAAAGTGGCAACAGTGGTTTCTGATAACACGGGGAATTCTACACACGGTTAACCTCCTAGATACCCTTTTGGAAACCATCGATGAGGCGAATAGAGGAAGAAGGGAGATAAAGCAAATAGGTATGGTCGAAATTCTATCTCTGATCTGGCTTGAACGGAACGAGCAGGTTTTTAAAGGGAAAGAAAGGGACATACCTATGGTGGTTTGTATTAACAACATCAAAAGGAAAGTGAAAGCTCTTACCGTGGAGAGAGAAGCAGAAAACACAGCGGAGAAGGAGAGGAAAGTCAAGCAAACCGATTTTGAACTCGAGACCCTCTGGAACCGATGTAAGGCTCCTTACTTCACGCGCCACTTAGATCGCATTCGGAGACCTGAAATGGAGAATGCGCAAAGAGAGAGGACAGAGGAAGAAGACAGAACCTACGCTGAGGGTCAGATTCTTGCTGGCAACATGGCAATGAACGATCGAATCAGAGAAGAACAAAATCAGGAGACTAGTCGTCGAAGTATTGACGAAGAATTGAGAACAACACTTGATGATGGCCAGCAAGAATAACTCGAGATGGATGGTGAAAAGGATCCCTACGAGAAGAAGGTGGATGCGGCACGATGGTACCATGAAGGCTAACTGGATTGCTTACAATAATCCTACCAAGAAGGATTATCGTAAGCAACGAAAGGTGGAGGAAACCAAAAGCACGAAAAGTGACAAGGACGAGGTCGAAAGGCGTCACGAGAAAACTCGGTCCTACGAGAGGAGAAGACAAGGTATCGGCAACGCCCAAGTGAAAGTCTGCGAGAGGGAAAGCATCAACAATCATGCTAACGAGGAGAAGAAACCTGACACCAGGAGCAATACGAGTAAGCGGCGAAAAAGCGTTCTGTTTCTCCATCCCAGCGGCAGGGGGAGGGCGACGAGAAGAAAACGCGTCAACTCTAATCACGAGCAGGAGCACGGGAAAAATTGGATTAGTGATGGCAATCATAGAGGATACGAAAGAAACTTGATGAGAGATAGCAACAGCAGAAGCAATGATGAGCAGGTTGAGAACAACAGTAGGGTTGAGATGAGAACGCGCGCTAAAGCCAAAGCTAGTAGAGAGGCCACCAGCCTCGAACTCAATTGTACCAAGAAGCAGCTTTCGCTGTGTCACGGGGTGAGCGGGGTGGATGCCCCGACTCCTTCTCGGTTAATAAACTTCTTCCGGCGCCGTCCGGTTTCTCTTTAAAAAAAAAAAAAAAAAAAAACAAACAAACAAATAACCCCTTAATTGCGTCCATTTTCCGAACGTTATGTCAACTTCTGGGTATTCGCATAAGCGGAAAGGTGTGAAGCGCCCCGCCGGCCGTGGAGTTACCATTAGGAGTCGGCCTTGAACCGGACCTCACGAGATCGATTTGGAAAATTTGGTTTAGAATTTTGTAAATGATTTGGTCTCTTAAATAAATGGTTTTAAAATATTTTGATCTTCAAATACATAATTTAAACATAATTTAATTTTTTAATCCCAAAAATAGACAGTATAATATAATGATAAATAGTTTTGGATCGCAATATATATGAATAAGCGATTATCAGCTAAAAGACACATGACATTATTATGTTAACATCGTATGATAAATCAAAATCTAAAAAGTTATTAATAATATAATTAAAACTTTTTGAAAATGATTTGGTTCATAAACGGTTTAGTTCAGTTCATGAAAGTTTGAGTGGTAAGGTTCATTTAATATTTTCACAACGATTTGGTCTATAAATGATTCGGTTTGGTTGCGTTCAAGATTTAGAAAATTTGTTCCGAAAAGAGTTATTAGGGGTTTCAAAGTTACAAGAGAAATATTCCTCAATGTCGATGAGAGAAAGAAAATTTTGTATCGAAGTATAATTCATTCTAGGTTGTGTTTGTGATTGAACTCCACTATCTCCTCAATGAATTTTGTTCGGTTCTGATTCTCCAGATAATTACTCAGAGCACTAGATATTCCATTGAAAAAAAATTCGATAAAATGAATGAATAGTCAATAAGAAAACGCTCGCAGTGTTTTCTTACTGATACCTCCAGAAATGCCCGCAACAAATACTCTCCTACAAAAATCATAATTCTTTCTCGCAAGAGTAAAATATTTCAGAAAGGTTATTAACTTCGACACTCCTATTATTCAAATACTTTTGAAAACGATTTGTTTATAAATGACTCGATTCAGAATTTTGAAAATGATTTTATCTTGGTTCACTTCGGCCAATGTAAAACCACGACATGCAAGAAAGGGAAAGCGCAACGGCACGGAAGGATACCGCAGAACTTTCAAATGCTTGTGGAAGATGCCAGCAGTTCAAGCTGAAGTCTTGTGAGTTAATAGGGGTGTAAAAGTTAGGAACCTTCTGAAATATTTCAGAGCCGCGGGAGTGAATTACGACTTCGGTTAGACTGTGATCAGTGTTTCATGCGGGTACTTCTTCAGGTACCCGTAGTAAAACGCCACGGGTTTTTTCTTAACGGATCTTCATTCGTTTTGTTCGCTTTCTTCTGCAATGGATTTTTTACTGCTCTGAGTAATTATCTTGATGTATAAATAAAAAAATAATCAATGATAAAATCTTGATGTTAAGTCACAAGTGCTATCCAGAAGAGTCATGATTATATACAAACTTATCTGTGACAAATTTACGTCCAGTTACCTCTCTGCCTTTGAAAAATCTTTCCTCTGAACTTTGACACCCCCTAATAGCATCCCCATACCTAGTAACGTGATAAATAAGCTCCGATGAGTCCTTTCCCATTATCGATTAGGGAATCAGATTGGGTGCTGCGATGTTCTGAAGATGTTCCTTTGACATATCATTTTCCGTGGTTGTCTTTATACTTCATCATCAATCACGGGTGCTCATTCGAAAGTGAGAACATGTGAATATGTACATTAACCTCTTCCATCTTCAGTCAAAGTGGTTTAATTTATCATTACCTTTTTGGTAAAAAGTATTAGGTGATAAATAAAATCTTAATAAAACATTTTCTGATTGGATAATGCTCCGGTTTTTATGTTTTTTTGGAGTCGTGCTTTACTTGTAGGTCGTCCTGTCATTTCCGACGTGTGTTCACATAAAATGTTTTTTCTCATGAAATTATTCTATCTTAGAACTTAATTGCTTATATCATTTAGCTAACAATTCATTCTAAGAAATGTATTTAACTTTGATCCAGAAAAGTAAATCTGAACCAAAAGTCTGATATTCACACCGGACGCTGTTTGAACCAGTTACACCCCAAGATTTTCCATCCGTTCTCCACGGTTGTGAACTCTCAGTTTTATGCATATTTTTCACATATTATTTTTTATATAATAACATAATATTAATAGTAATTATGTAATATTCACGTAAACTCTATTCTGTGCATTATAAATCATATTCCTGGCTTCTAACAGAAATTAGATTTTAAATTAGATTTTTTATACTCAACAGAATTTCAGCTATTCTCCGTTGGTTGACTTCTTACACCCCAAGTCTTCTGACATTCAGTATGTAGATATCTTTCACTGAGCTACAAGTTCATCCTTGGAACCCAAAGCTAGTAAATTTTGGTTACTCAAAGCTGATTTGTCAGGCGTCAGGGAAGAGTTATACGGTTTACTCTAACTTGGAGTGGGAGTAGATCG